>JAPSES010000219.1:10957141-10967390 GCA_029822895.1 Maxillicosta whitleyi
ATATATATATAAAATCCTACAGTATATTTATATCTTGCCATACTGTTGCCTATAGATACATATATACTAAAACAAATATCAGTTAAAAAAAGCATACTAGTAGTAAACTTTGTCCCATTTCACAGTTAATACTGAATTAAACACTAATAATTATAACATTATCCCAGTGGAACAAGGTTGTTTGACTTATTTTCAGAGTGAAACCACTTGTATAACTTGTCAGTCTAATAATGTTAACCCTTTATAGAACACTTTTACCCGGACGTAGAATCCCAGCAGAACCGTGGAGGTACAGGATGTGTTCAAAGAGCCAAAAACTACTGACATATTTGTGCCAACTCCCCAGGGCGGGGCCGCTTTACGTCCTGCTTCTAATACTATGGGGGTAAGGAGCAGTGCAGACCGCCACCCACAGAGGTGAAAATTAAACTAATTTCCCTACCTTCTGAAGAATGTTCTTCTCATAAAACTTTACTTTTGTTCCTGGTATTTGTCCAGTATGGTTCATTCAGAGCCCCGCCCCCTGGTGGATTGATTGACAGATGGTCATTCCAACACATTAAATGTCAGTAGCAGCACTTTGTTCCAGTCAGACTAATGACAACCACAATAAAGTACACTTATAAAAGGAACTAAGAACTGGAATGGGATTACTAAGTACTTATATCATTACTCTGTATCATCAAGTACTCAAATGTAAGTACTTGTACTCTTGTAATCCCTACAAGAAATATCATTCCTTTTTTTCCTGGTAACCTTTATTTAACTAACACCAAGTGCCAAGGAAACTTGGTGTAAATATTGTATATTATTGTGCAAAAGTCATCATAATGCGGGGGAAGGGAGGAGGTTGTGGGTTCGGACATATGGCATATAATGTATGAAATAAACACAATGTATGACTGGGCTGGTAAATGTTTTGTGTGTATGTGGCGTGAATGTTGTGATGTGGAATTTCAAAAAATGACCAACTATAATCATTAAATGACAGAAACTAAGTGAGAAGAAGAGCAAGGAAGAAGACAGAAAAAAAATTCTGGGGTAATAATTCTGTTGTAGCAGCTGGTTCTGCAGCGTTTTTCATTTGCAGATGTTTTCTTGGTTTGCATTGTTTCTTTATTTGCAGAACATTTGATGATTATGTGTGTGTTTTTGACTTTTGTGTTGGTAGTTTTTTTCATTTGCTCCACGTTCAGACTCGTGTTTGGAGTTTGCATCGTGTCTGTACTGCAGCTGTTTTCTTTAACCGACACTGTAGGACCTCCCTTTGCTTCGCCTCCATCCTCTGTGTGTATTTATGTATGTATTATTCTTTAGCTGCAACGGTGCCATTTATTTGCCACCATTAAAAACATTGCACCTGTTGATGTAACACGCACTCAATGAAAAAAAGAAACAAAACAGGATTAAATATGGAGCCAAAATTAGGTGTATGATAGGGAGGGTAGTTGCTTTCCCATCAGGCTTATGCACAAAACTTTACCGATATTGACATAATGTAAAAACAAAACAAGTGTGTAATATTGGTTTTTCCATTAAATCCCAAATGTGATGATTATTTATTATTGCGAGATGACTTGAGAAGTCATTCCATAAACATGGTGACAAACGTAAATATTGTGGTTACAGATATATTCATTATTATTATATATTACTCCTATCTGGTATTAAATTATTCAGGTTCCTGGTGTGTCCTCACATACCGCACACAACTCTTCTTCTTCTCTTGTAATATCTGTCCACATCCAGGTTTTTTCATTCACAGGACTATTTGTGAAAAAAAGGTGTTAATATACCTATTTTGCGACGCCAGGAAAGCCAGCTTTTGCAGCGCTAAAACTTAATTATTAATCAGAAAACAAGAGTTTTGGCGAAATTGTTGTTTTTCCATTTGGTAAATTTTTATGCACAAGTTATATTTGCGATATTTGGCAGTCAATGGAAAAGCAACTACTGGCAGCAACACCAATAACACACTAATAATAACAATATAACAACTGTATTAAGATGACAATTTTAGAAATAACTATTACCCGATGGGCTCTGCTTGCAAGTAATGAAAACGCCAAGAAATCTGTGGTGAGTTGACATGCACTAATACCAGCGTGTCAACTTTCATTGTAGTTTTTAGAAATATCCATTTTTTTTTTTTTTTACCCCACCGGTGGATTACTTTTAGTTCGAACACGACGCTTCTTCACATAATTTCAACTTAAACTGTCCTCCACAAGCAAATCATCTGGAAATGTTACTAATGAACAGGTTTCAAAGCCACTAATACGCCAATAAAATTAATGAGAATGATGAAGCTAAAAGAGAGAGAGAGGAAAAAAAGTAGGAATATAGAAGGCTTGTCTACTAGCCCACACATTTCAGACTTTCATCTGTGGAGTGTGCGTAGGCGATGGTGGCATGTGCTGGTTCCTATTCGTCTGATACTTCTGACTCGCTCTTATTAATACAGTCACAACTTTATTTATTCATTATAATGCTCATATTTTATTTATGCCTTGTTTCGTTTTATTTATTTTTACTGCAGAGCTTTCAGCTGAGAGCGTCATCGTCGGAATGGCGGCGTTTGATCAAAGAGTGACAGGAGCGAGCGAGTGTGCGCAAGTATATTTGAGGGAGGGGATAAAGAGAGGAAGAGGGAGATAAAAAAGCAGAAAGAAAGAGGTGGTGAAACCCGGACGTGAAGGGAAGAAGAGAAGATGCGCGTACAAAAGATTCCAGTTTTCCTGTGCGACGATCATGTGTATAGTTAACGGAATTGACTTATTTATTTATTTTTACTATGGCTTTTTAAATAGAGCCAATAGATTTTTTTTTTTTTTTTTTTTAATTCACATTTATGCATACAACATGAGCCCATATCAGGACATTTCATTGCGGACTGAACACTGAAATAATAACCTGATAGAAATGTATTTGCAGTAATAATTTAACATCTATTTATGCTGTAATCATTACCTTTTCTTTACAATGAGCACATCAAGATCATAGTACAGACTGAAAACAATACACAAACATATCAACACATAAGTGACACTCCCAATCGTCTTGTTTTGGGTACAACGTCTAATTTCATTTCTCCAAAGACGCACAAAGGAAGTACATTTTGAAGATAAACAAATTAAGATTTGAGCCCAACGCTACCGTGAAAACCACTCCCTGTAACAACCCAAAACTAGGACAGCGAACAGGAAAGTGTGCCACGTATTCAGCTGATATTGAGCTTATTTACCAGATGTTTGAACTTCTTTAAGACTTCGGGGTGGGGGGGTGGGGTGTCCTTTCCTTTGGGGAAATGATTGTAACCAACCATCGTGCGCAGGTTCTTCATCTTATCTCATCCTTTTGTTTTATTTTCAGTCAGAAAATTTTAAAAAAGCAGAAGTTGAATCACACTTAACATTTCTTTTGTTCAACTGTTACTTTTAGGCTTCGTTCAGACTGCAGGTAAATGTGGCCCAAATCCAATTTTTTTTGTTGTTTTTTTTTTGCCCATATGTGAATTGCGCCGTCATTCATCATCGAAGTGAATGCACAGTACAAGGAAAGTAATTGGGGACGACATTAAGTACATTAATTCACTTTCATTCATTTTTTTTTCTACAGATTTAATATTTCTTAAGCAATTAGTCACCATTTATTATGACAATCTAATACATTTTTGCATTTTTTTTTTCAGTAAAAATCTGGTATTTTTAATGTACTGATCATATCGATATTCATAAAATTTCGGAAGTACATGGTTATATAAAAAAAAAACAACTGAAAACTGAAGAAAAACTTTTAGGCAAATCTCTCAATAACTGAACATAAACCCAGTGTTTCCATCCACTGTCATTGATCCAACTCCACTGGTTTTACTGGTGAATCAATGTTATAGAAGACAAGTTTCCACGGTAACTCCGGAGCCTCTGAACATCCAAATGTCCGACCATGAAAAGACAACACACTGTATTTTACACCAATTATTTACATGTATTGATAGAATTGATATTAAACAGTTTAGATCAGTAGATGGTTTTGGTCGACGGTGGATGTTTGGGTCTTTATGGGTTAAACTATGACGTATTCCACTTTTTACTAAACACTGTGAGACACTCCATAAATAAAAGGGGTGCAGCCACTGTAACATCTCCCACTGGCTGGTGGATGCTGGACTTGCACACCGTCCCAAATGTCCAGCTGGAAGTTTCCTATTGTTGCACATGCCCAAAAGGTTCCAATGGATGCTTATGACCAGGGACGGACTGGTTTATCGGTTTGGCTGATTTATACTGACGGAACCAACTGAAAGAATGTCCAGACCTGGGTATGAAAAGATGAACTGTATTTTACATCAATTATCTACACATATTGATGGTATTAGTGGATTGAGATGTATTAAACAGTTTAGTTTTTGTTTTGTTAGTTTGGGTCTTTATGGGATAAATAATGCAAACATTTTCAATAAACACCTCAGTCAGTCGAGTCAACGTTCAAATACTGTTAAATAAATAATATTAACATTTTAAAAATATATAAAATTCACAGTTTGTTACCAAAACGTGGCGCCTTGGTTGTGGAATGAGCATTCAACGTTCCAGAACCCTGACTCCACCTTTATCACGGCTCTGTTTCTACCTCCAGAGGTGTGACGGAGGCAGGACAAAATGATCCCAAACGTGTCGTTTACATAGACGTCGTTCCAGAATAAAAGTGAAATATTCCTGGAACAGACATGCGGTGGAAAAGAGGCTAAAGGGAGTTGAATTCATAGATTTTTATGACAAATGTGTTGATGCAAACTGGCAAATTTCCATTTCATTCTATATTCATTGATAACTTCTGTACTTTTGCATCAGTTTATTTGTTATTATGATTACACTAATGATTAAACATGAAAAACACACCATGAAAGTGTTAAAATGCTTCGGTAACTGCTCTTCTAAGTGAGTTCCAATGATTAGCAGCAGAGACAGCACTCGCACACCTTTTACTTGTATGATGGACTGACCGTTAAGTCCCAAAAAGCACTTATAGATAAACCATGAATCACATATTTTCAAAGGGGAATCCAAAAAACTAGAGCCAAACACTGTTTGTCTTTAGGGGAAACACCGTACTTCAGTGGGAAATTACAAAATTGAGGGGGGAAAAATTGATTATGACAAGTTAATGAGTAGTAGGGAGTTTAAACAATTAAAAACATTGGTAACAGCTGTTCTAACAACTGCTCCAACTTTGAACAACTCAGCTCAGACATGGCTTTAAGCACAGCTTCTCTGGATTAAACCAGCAGTCCATCTACATTTGGAGGTCCACAAGTATGTTTCCCCTGTCAACACAGACCTCTCTAATCTGGCATTCAGGCCTGAGCTCAGCAGATTAACATGTGTGCTTGTACTTGTAGGAAAAAAAATATAATAATAATAATCCTGGCAGTGGTACTGGGTCCTATCGGAGCCAAACTCCATCCTCAGAGAATTTGCTCCCTGCCTTGCTTGTCCTTTTCCATTGACCGCCTTTTTAAAGTGGAAGAAAATGTAAAAAAAAAGAAGGCACCGTCACCCAATGGTAGCTGGGATAGGCTCCAGCACCCCCATGACCCTCCAGAGGCTTAAGCTGTTCAGAAAAATAAAAAAATATTAAAGTTGAATAAAATAAAGCTGACTTTAAACTATTGGCCAAATAACTCTGCTCATTATCTGTAACCGTTGTGTGACTTATTTTGAAATCTCTCTTAATTCTAATATAATAAAATCAATCAAGTTATGAAACGGGGAAAAATGTCAATGTTCTAGATGATGACGGCGTTTCCATGGCAACTACACAGCCTCTGAACGTTAAAATGGGTCATATCTGATGACCATAAAAAGATGATAAACTGTATTTTACGCTAATTATTTACATGTATTGATAGATTTAGTGGATATCGGTAGGTGTTAAATAGTTTATATCAGTAAATGCTTTGGGTCGACAGTGGATGTTTGGGTTTTTATGGGTTAAATATATATTTTTGATAGGGAAATTTTTACTAGTTTGATCTATACGTACAATGACTGAAACCAGAATGGACTAAAGCTGTTACTTGGACTTTAAATGCATTAAATTAAATAACACTCAAACTCACTTGAAACTGTAAAATATTTCACTTGATCATTGGAAACGCATCTCCTCACTTCTTTTTGTATGCTGCCATGATTCAATGGAATGAATAATGTTCCCACTGATAAAACATGAGCATTGATTGGGACGTGCACACACACACAGATGGTTGGATCAGTTTAGTGGGAGCTAATTGGCTGTCATGACCTCTTCATTGAGTTGAGACCATGAAGGCCTTGATCTGGAAAAAAGGCCTGGGGGAACCGTTCAGATACACAAGCAAGTCGACATGAACTCACAGACACGTCTACACACGCCCTCATAATTTAAAACCTAAACAGAAAAAAGAGGTCCGATGATGTCTTGCAAATGCTTCAGCTTTTATCGGGTTTTTCATAGGAATACTGTGAAAATCCCTAATTTCATCCTTAGGTCTTAGAGGACCTGATACCACTTTCTAACTTTTGTGGAATTTTTCAAAAATGATTTATTGTTATGCAGGAAATCAAGGTGAATGAAGTTGGTTTCTTACCAGTAAAGTGGCAAAAAAAAAAAAAAAAAGTACATTTTAAAAACAAAATACAGCAAAAACACACGTTCTGATGTTGTAATAATGTAATGAAAGGAACATGCATTTTAGAACATGGCTTTTAGGATATTAGACCAACATCCACATGATCCTTTTGAACATCATTCCTTATATTAGTACCATTACTTGATCATTACATTAGTACCATTACTTGATCATTACATTAGTACCATTACTTCATCATTACACTAGTACCATTGCTTCATTATTCCTTTTATTAGTACCATTACGTCATCATTCCTTACATTAGTACCATTACTTCATCATTACACTAGTACCATTACTTCATCATTACACTAGTACTTCATCATTACATTAGTACCATTGCTTCATCATTCCTTACATTAGTACCATTACTTTATGGTACCTGGCAAAGCAGGTCCAAACCTTTTTGAGTCATGACACATATTTAATATTATTATTATTATTGTGACTTCTAATTTGTAAATTCTATGTTCTTATCCAGTTTTGTTTTTAGCCCAAACATGTTTTTTTTTTTTTATTGTGTTTTATTACATATTGTCTTTATTTAGTTGATCTTATTTTTATCTTTTTACTCATCCATGCTGCTTTACTGGTGAATGGAGTAGCACTGAGCACTTTCTGGTCTTGAAACTTTTAGATTAAGTACCTGTTGAACAGGTTCTATGTGTGTTTTGTTGTTTAGTTGTAATGCCAAGGTAATCACCGCGGGTATAAATAAAGGAACTTTGATCACTGTTGAGGGGGGCTTTGTCGACAGAGGCCAGTTCACTTTCAATTTCACTTTGCAAAGGTAAACTGTGGTTGTTATACCACTCACTTAAAGAACCAATCAGGTGAAAATGGATGAAATTCCCAATAATGTCTTTGGCAAACGCTGCTGTAGACCACATTGGACCTGTGATTGACTCACTGTAAATGGTGCTTTCATTGGTTTGTAATGTGTGTGGAAATGACCAAAAATAGTCACTTGCCTAATAATAAAAGGTGAAGAATTGTGTAATATCTGTAGTTTTGAGCCAGTGCGTTTCGACTTTTACCTGTATAATCGGAGAAACACCGGGCCTAACGGGACTGTAAATGATATATTTTATGAAGAAAAACCCATCTGTGACTTGTGGAAGTGAACCCTTAGGCTACGTTCTGTTTTGTACCCGACTCTGCAGCATTTATGCAGGTCACTCAACAGTGTTGTCAAACGCCACCTAAACTACTTCAACCACAATTGCTCCGGTGGAAACTTGAGCGCTAAAGGACGAGGCTTATTGAATTAATAATTTACATCTCACCTCTAGGTCAGTGGTTGTCAAATGGCTGCCTGAGGGCCGCAACGTATGCCCCCTCATGAAATAACCTTCCCATCAGGCCTGGAAAACATGGACGAGTTTAGAACAAATGGGAACAGAGAAAAAAAAAAAAACACCCCAGTATTTAGGATAAGTTTCCATGGCTTTTATTTTAATAATTCAAAGTTTGTTCGCACTGATAGAGTAATAGATTAGATTAAATTAGATTAGATAGAACTTAACTGATCCTTTGGGCAGAGCTCTCAGGAAATTGAGGTCCCAATAGTATTATAAGACCAAATATAGACATACGAAATAAAATTGTAATAACTATGAAAATAGTATTTAACATTATGTAATTTTATGATGAAGTAATAAAAATGTAAATCAATATCCATTTGATTTTTGGCTCCTATAGCGTGTGCTTACAGGTATCGATGAATAATATATATATTTATTATTATTTATTAAGTAGGGGTTAAAAATAAGAACTAAATATTTTATTATCTACCAACATTCACAATCTTAGTTCATTTTATTATGTTTTATAGAATTATCGGCTCGGGACTCGGTATCGGCAGATACTCAAAATCAAATGACTAAAAAACATGATCGGGACATCCCTAATATTTACATCCCTATATACAAGTACAACAACAAACATAAATAACCAATATCTACAACTGCAGTAATAAAGTTAAGTGCACATTTCATGACCAAAAGCAAATAAAACAACCAAAGAAAAGTTCCCAGGGGAAAGGAAGCGGGAAAAAAATTAATATAAAATACGATTGCGGTACATACTTGACAAGAATTCGAACTGATGTAGTCGTTCAAGAAGAGTCACTAATGAAGATAAAAGTAAAAGACAAAATCGGGTTCAGCAGCAGAATCACATCCGAAACTTGAAAAGTACAAAAATAAGAAGAAACTTGTTTGATTCATCTTTCTGACAGAAGTGTATTAGAGAAAAACACGGGAGAATATTTCTCTTCTGAATTTTTCAGAAATATTTAATGTCCCCACTTCCTGGTCTGCCATGTGAAAACAATCAATCTCCAGTTGCCGAAGTAATGGTTGTTTGGCCTGAACCAAACAGATCAGTTATGTGGGTTCAAGCACGGCGCTCGCATCAAAAGCACACATGCATGGCTTCACACCCATCTACTATTCTGACTGCAGCGGCTACTAAGCCACCGCCGACGGATACATTCCGGATGGAGTCGCCTGGGAGACGCTCGGTGCCTTTACAAGAGCTGGAACATGTTTATAATCAGAATTAGCAGAGCTGGGGCATAAGCTCCTGTGTTAAACTGTCGTGTTGCCTTGCTCTCCTGCAGGGCCCTTAGCCCCCACTGTAAAAACACAATGATCCGGATGTCAGTGCTGCTTAAAGTGCACCGGAGATCAAACCCCAGCCACTTTTCATTATGAGCCTCCTTGACTTGCCTCCACGTTCCTCCATTTGTTTCATCTCCTGCTGTGCTCTAAGCAGGTGTTGTAATGCAGCTCATAAAAAAAAAAGGGGGGGGGGGGCGAAGAAATTTAAAAAATGAAAAAAAAAAACTTTCTTACATTCACGGTGCCGTCCCTGCCACTACAACCCTCTCAGCGGTTTTTCATCCAAATCCAATTTAGCTCATGTTTTCGTCCTCACCCTTCCCCCACCCACCTCCCCCCTCCCCTTTTTACTGCTCTCCCTTACCCCTCGCGTTTCGCCTCGTCCTTTTCTTGTCCCATTACCTCCTCTCTTCTTCCTTCGCTTTCTTTGTGCATGTGCACCTCCCCGTTCTACCGTCCCTCTCTTCTGTCCTCCCCCACCTCCCTTGTCCTTACCCCTATCTCTCGGTACCAACATGAAAGGCTACCTGTGCGCTGATAGCCAGGGGAGAAGGAGGGCAGAGAGTTAATTAACTTGCTATCTTGGAGTGACTGTTAATAGGAATTGGAACTGTTAATAAGAATATAGTGTTGTGCTGCGTGTTGGCAGAAATATAACTTCAGACAGCACGCACTGGGATGAAGAATGTGCGTTAAGGAGGGTGTGCATGTGCGTGTGTTTGTAGGTGTTGTATGTGCTCTACACATCAGAGCTTGTATGTGGATAAGCACATTCACAAATATGGAAATGTGTGAATATTTGCAGAGAATCACACACCAACACACACTCGCACAACACAGACGGGAAGGTGGCAGGTGTAATTTCACGCATTAGGAGGACTCTGAGGGAAATAAAAAAAAATTCTGCTTTACCCACGCCCCCTCCCCCCCCCCCCCCCCCCCCCCCCCCCCCCGC
>JAPSES010000219.1:10973425-10984440 GCA_029822895.1 Maxillicosta whitleyi
AAAATTTCATTAGGTTTGGTCAATAATTAATCGAGATACTGAGAAACAAAATTTTTGGCCCCATTGACCCCAATGTTGATGAAAAGTTCAAAGTGATCCAGAATCCAGGATTTCTTCCAGATCAACCCCAAAAGTTAATCATGTCTTCCTTGTCCCATTGCCAACAAATCCTGAAAATTTCATCAAAATCCATCCATTACTTTTTGACTTATGTTGCACACAGTCAGACAGACAGATGCCGGCAAAAACATAACCTCCTTGGCGGAGGTAAAAATGTACAGGAAATAGAAGTGTGTATACATATAATTTTAGGGAATTGAGACCTCCTTCAACGTGTCATGCTGAGACGCATTTCAGGGGAATAATCAAAAATGGACGGGTTAAGACGCCTCGTGAGCTTCTGTGCGTCTTGTCTCGTCTTGCCGTCTGGAGGAGCTCTGATAGGCTGTTTCATTTCCTCCTTCAAACAGATGATATGGCTGCACATTCATTAGCGTTTGAGAGGGAGCTCACATCCACTTTTACAGCCTATTAGTTTTATTTTCATGACCAACCTTACCGTTCTGTTGCACTGTACTGATTCATTTCAACCACAAGCTCCGCCCTCAGTCACACACACTCCGGTGGAAAATCAAATCTGCACATTTTCGTTGTGTTTTGTCAAACTCGCTGCCACCTGCTATAAGTTTACATATGAGCTAATGTTCTGTATTGCTTTTTGTTGTGAAAAATTAAATAGGATATATCTCTAGGTTCTCTGGTTTACCATTTATAGACATACTCTGAATTTCACTATTTCAGTCTTAATGTGTTATTGGAGGACTTTATTACTTTTTCATTATTTATTAATTTATTTTTCTATGTATATATTTATTATGCACAAAATTAAAGTCAATGAAGTTGGTTCCTTACCTGTAAGGAATGAGATGAAATGGACTGCTCTTACTGTATATAAGACCAGCTGAACCATCTGAAAAACATTACAACTGTTGCTGCTACCTTCTTGTAATCTATGCGGAAATTACCAAAAATAGTCACTTGCCCAATAAAGGTTAATGATCATTGGGCTGAACCCATGTTCAAAAGACAGCTCTTATTTTTTTGTTTGTTTTAGTTTAAGTGTGCTTCAAGGTCACTTTCATATCTATAACTTACCAGGAGTGGACTTTAAGAGTTTGATCTCAACCAAAATGATGTGGGTTTGAAACCTCCGTGGACCGTGGAGGTGCCGGCCAAGTAGCTAAAACTCGGTCTGGATTAAATCTTTGTTGCATTTGTAGTGTGAAAACTGTTTTGCATGGTTCAGACGTCTGGGCCAATTATAGGAAGTTACAGCAAACTATACAGAAGCACAACCACAACAGGGAAAATAAGTTGCAGTATTAGTTCTTAGCAAAACTTTGTGTGACAGATGAATGAGCTAATTTTTTTTTCCATTGAAATGAAACAAGGCTAGCAGCTGAATTAATATGCAAACACTGCCACTGTTTACTAACCAGTTACTGTCTAATAGAGAGAAACCGTTGAGAAATACAGGGATGAGGAATGTAATGCAAAGTTCTTTTGATGCACTGGCAAAATTATAATGTGAAACCAAACTGAAACAGACCCTGTGTAGACAATGTAAAAATGGCACGGACTTTGGGATGTTGGTTCAGACAATAGAAGGTCCTTATAGACAGTGTTGTATAAAGTACCGAAAAAAGTAAAAGTATAGGTACCCCTCCAAAAAATGAGTTTGGTAAAAGTCAAAGTCATGTTACTTGAGTTAAAGTCTTAAAAGTATCTGAAACTTTTTGTACTTGAGTAAAAGAAGTACTGTAAAATTAAATGTACTCAAGTAATGCAAGTAAAAGTAAATAACAAGCAAAGACAGTCTGAATGTCATTGTTTAATTTATTTATTTATTTATTTTTTTGATCAGATCAAGTGCAGAAAACGCAGAAAACCCAGGCACGTCCCCACTTTGTTGCAGTCAGACTCTTCATCTTCTTCTTCTTTCCGGTTTATTGTCGGTTGTCATCCACTGTGGTACATTACCACCAAAGAAGGTGGAGTTTAATTAACTTTCCAAACTCTTTGTTACCACCATCAACTGTATAATAGTGTTGCAGTCAATCAGTGAGGTGGGGGAGGGCAAAAAATACTGTTATGGTTTCTGTCTTTCTTTCTTTCTTTTTTTTTTGTAACAAATAACAAATACGTTACATTGAAAATGTAGTGAAGTAAAAGTTGTCCAAAAATTTTAAACTTGAGTAAAGTACAAAGTCTCCCAAAATGTACTTAAGTACAGTCGTGACATATTTTTACTTTGTTACTATACAACACTGCTTATAGACAACTGAACTACCTCTGCAGAAGGAAGTGTCCTTGTTTGACCCTGGTCAGTCTTGGTAGTGGCCTAAGTGCCAAGAAGGGATAAAAGGCTCCATAAGCTGTCAAGGCAGGAGGCCAAAGATGACGCTTGAGAATAATGCAGAGTAATGCTGGCCACTGAAATAAGAGCACTTTTCTGTTAATTGCCATGATCTTTGATAAGGCACTTAGAAAACCCTAGGTGTGAGCCCTCTCCTAAGTGTTCAGGACCA
Organism: Maxillicosta whitleyi; assembly: GCA_029822895.1. Classification (NCBI taxonomy): domain Eukaryota; kingdom Metazoa; phylum Chordata; class Actinopteri; order Perciformes; family Neosebastidae; genus Maxillicosta; species Maxillicosta whitleyi. The sequence goes on from JAPSES010000219.1 coordinate 10,976,014, forward strand.
CAAATCTAAAAGCTTTCCATAATTATGTGTAGTTGTCGGTTCTGGATCAGATTATCCCACGTCACTTGGGCGTTACTGAGCTGTAACAGAGCCTTATGATTATGAAACGGATCTGTCACTTTAACACCACTGCATGTAAAGATACCTCTACACACCTTTTCTACAGGAGAACATGAGTGTGTAACGACTTCTGTAGACGAAGTAAAAGTGTGTTATGATTAAAAAGTCAGCTCGTATAACTCTGCGACATACTTAACAGTCACGCCGCGTCTACATCTGTCCTTCCTTCTGTTTCCGTCTTTAAAATAATTCCCTTCTTTCATTCTCTTTTTGCAATGTGCAAAATTTGCATATTTCTCACATCAGAAACCTCTTTTGGTAGAACATTTAATTGCTGTGATTCTCCAAAGCCTAAAAAACTAAATCTGGTGATATTTGTTGTCCACCAAATTATCTCATTAAAACATTAACCATGTTTTTGTATTATTGTCAGGTGACTTTGAACTAGATTTTTGCATCTTTTTTTTCCCGTCAACTGTTGTTGAGGAAATAAACAAGGTTCTGTAGTGTTCTCAACCCCTCCTACCCCCTGCACCACACTGTAGTGACCTTTAGCAGCTCCTTCAGCTCAAGACTGGTACACCCGCCATGCAAGAAGGAGCACTTCCGCAGGTCATTCCTCCCCACAATCCATCAGATTGTACAAAACCACTCACTGACCCCCAAGTGCACAGAAATGTCATGTAAATAATGTAAATTTGTCTTTTTTTCTCACTGCCTGATATTTATATAGAATCTTTATACTGCACTTTACTGCCACACTGCTGCTGTAACTATGAAAATTGCCCCAGGGTGGGATAAATAAAGTATATCTAATCTAATCTTCTCAGTGGTTGATGATATAGGTTACATTATGTACGACCATTAGAATACAAGTACTAGAGGCTGCAAACGGGAAACAAAAGCAGTTTATTTGTTGTTTTTTTAGCTTCCAAACAGAGGAAGAATTTGGTTTTGTTTGTCTATGTGCAGCTGTTGCCACTACAAACACTGTTTAAAAATGTTCAGGAGGATGTTGGAAAGAACTTCTTGGCTTGCTCAACATGAAGCCAATGCAGAAGGATCTGACAGTTGTAATGCCAATGGCAGACACTAGGGGGTGGCGCCAAAAAACCCAGGCTCCCACTTTAAAAATACAAGGTCTTTAAGGAAACAATCCAATAAAGAATGACGGATTAGTCCCCGGGAAGGGATGGTGATGGTTACCCACTAAATATTAAAAATATTTGGCTGCAAGAATAAAATATGCATCAATCTCATAAAAAGTTATCACCCTTTCTGTGGTGGTAAACGATGAGAATAAATAGACACAAAAAAAGGGAAAAAAAACAAGGTCTATAAACAGTGTAGTCCAGGGTATGCGGCATACATCTACATATTGCATATATCTACTTCTAAATGCCCCTAATGCCACCATTCAATAGTATCTGAGCCAAATGGTTCATTTCTTCCCCTCAGATGATGAAGCCATGACTCGCCCTACTCTGCCTCTAATTGGCTCGTACTCACTGCCACTGATTAGATTAACTTTAAGCATGAGGGCTTATGGACCAATCAGAGGCAGAGGAGGGCGGGTCATGTCAAGGAAAATATTACTAACTAGCGCTGGCCACCTCTGGAACCTGATTGGACATCTCTTCAGGTGTCAGTTCCACCTAAGTTGATTAACAGGTCACTGCACGTCTCATTGAAAAATTATTGGAAATGCAAATGACAGGCAGAATAAACATCTTTCAAGTCAGTGACACATCAATAGAACCTACTTTGATGGAATACATAATTCTGAAGTAAATTTTAAGGTGGTTTCCAAACGAGTCACTGTTTTTTTTTTTTAAATACTACTCATATGACTGTACATTTAGAGGAGAAGAGATTTTGTCACCAATAGTTAGAGTGAGTAGGCTAATGCTATGAAAGGCTAATGTTAAACTATGTTTACCTCAGGTTGAATACATTTGCATTAATACAGCTGTTTTTGTGACCAGTAAAACCTACAAACTGCTACTGATCAAGGCATGATCATTTTATAATAGTTAGCAAATAAAATAGAGTAGTCTTCACCGTTTGTAAAGTAGGGTGTTTTTTTCTGGACTATTTTTTATTTATTTATTTAATTGAGAGTAGCCACTTTTCCTAAGAACCACTACACCACTGGCTGTAACCCCACCCCCCACCAGGAGTCATTCCAGTTTATTTAGTTTGAACTGGAGCCAACAAGTGATCTGTGGTTTCATCTTTGAATTATTGCTCCATTAATCAGATCTCAGGTCAAATAGATAATTTAATATCTGCCGTGTTGGGGTCTGATGGACAGCTTCTCACCAGCCAAGTCTGACTATTGGTTTATTTCATAAAACACATCTTTTTTTTTTTACCTGTCAAACAGCTTGACTGAAGTTGTGGTTAATAAGTTCTTATCAAGACTAAAATGACAGTATTACATTCTGAGTCAGTTAGCTAGCATTTAGCATTAGCTCAACTGTGACCTTTCAACTGCCCTTTTTGTCCAAATATGGCCACTTTCGTCTCAAAGTCAACATCGCAATAGTCAAATCACAAACTACTCTCTTGAAAACAGCAGTTCACACACAACGGGCGAAGCCATGGTTCTTCTATCCACTATTTATCCCATGAGACAGAATAGAAGAGAAAAGTTTGCTCAACAAAATTGTGTTTACTATGACACAAATGTTTTCAGAGAAGACTTTTCTATCACCTGTTAAGTAAAACTCTTTTTGATGCAGGCAAAAATCACCTCGAGCAAGCTGTAAAAAAAAAAAAAGACATACTTTTTTTCCCCCCAAAATTTGTAGTTTCTATCCACCTTTTCATGTGTGATCTTTATTATAATACTGGAAGGTCTCAGAACGTCTGTCTTTGTATCTACATGGTTTTGAAAAGGCAGATGTTTTTAACTTTCCAATTTGGTCCCATACCCACATTAAATATGTGTTTTCTTTAACATTCAGAAGGAACTGAATTAATTCATGTCTCTCAGCAGTTGCCAGGGGGAGGGACAGGAAGCAACCTTGCATTTCAGGAGACAATGGACATGATCAGTCTCGTCCTGTGGTGGTCAAACACAGTCCTCTTTGTTTGTGTGTCTTGGGCATCACACAAAATCTTAACAGTGCTGACTGCTACAGTTTGTCATATTTGTGTATTGTAAATAAATTTCCCCCTGAAATGTGACTTATACTCCAGTGCGACTTATATGTCTTTTCGTTCTTTATGCATTTTATGGCTGGTGCGACTTATAATCCAGAAAATACGGTACATTATTATGAACTTAAACACACTGGTGAAAACACGGCTTCACATCTAATACTTTCTGATGTCCAAACTATGTCTATGACACTCGATAACAAATTCCTACTGAAGACAGGAACTTCAAAGGTCATCTCAAATCTGGTCCGTAGCTCTTTGACATCCTTTGCCCTCTTCCTCTCCTTGTCTTTTACCGCTCCTTTCTCCCTGCTACCTGCCAACTTCTGCCCGTACAGCTGTGATTGTTGTTATTGCCAGCGTTACAGCCAATAACGGATCTACGAGAATCAAAGGTGTCAGGACTCACAAGATCTTTTCAATGCCACAATACACAGAGGACAGTGTGTGACCATGCCAAAATCAATCCTACTTCAATTCATCACCTAACCCTGTCTGTGTAGGGCTTTGGAGATGCCTTTCCTGTCTAAGTTGTCGGTCTGAAGGTCTCCACATTTGGAGGAGTCTTTCACATGAAGCCTTAAAGTAGTATTTTTAATGTGCCTGTAACAAACTGTCACTGAATTAACCCTCTGATCCGACTAATCGGTATTTGTTGCTTTTCAGAAAGTTCTCCCAACAAACACATTTTATGAGTTTGTAGTTGCTCATTACTTGACAATTGTGTTTTAAGTACTGTGTCCTCTGTCATCTTACAGTTTCTCAGAAAAAAAAACTGCGCTATAACTATGTATCGTAAGATTTAATTATCCTTATCCGTGCACTGCAATAAAACTAATAACCAATCATTTAGTTCGCCACCTTTAAATTACTTCAAATGTATTCTCAAGCACATTTCTCATCTCATCAAGGTGAAGCCACTTTTCCAATTTCTTTAAAGTCGCGACTCATGGAATCGTCCGTCATGAGTGGAAGTCCCCTGTCCATCTGCACACACACACACACACAAAAGTGGTCAAAACCTCCCATTAAAGCAGGGATGTCGGGGTCATTTTAGTTCAAGGGCCACAAACGCCTAATTTGACTGGACCAGTAAAATAACCTTAAATTAAATATAATGAAACCTGTAGTTTTAATTTTTTGTTTTAGTACAAAAAAGTATTACAATTACAAACTATCCTTAAATATTTGCAATTTGCAGCAATTGCAATTTTAACCATAGTATGCCTCAGTGCATTGTTTACTCTATTTGCCTCTTTTTTTGTGTGTGTGTGTCTCAGGATTCGCACAAAAACCTGTACAAAGCTGACAGCTGAAGTTTGTCACATTAGTGTATTATTAGTCAAGGAACAGATTAGCAAAAACAGCAAGTTGATAGGACCGATATTTTGGGTGATATTAGTAATTTTAGAATACGATAGGCAAATACGATCGTTCGTGAATTGACTCAAATTAAATCTGTCGTAACAAATTAATCTGTCACGAAAAACTGCCAAGATGATTCATTTAGAAGAACATTCGGTGGATTCTTCCTCCTCACCCCTTTACTATTTCCCTTCACTAGTTGCAACTTCCCTCTGTGCTCCCCCACTCTGTCTGTACTTACCAACTCGGGAGGGGGGGGGGTGTTGGAATGGATGCATCATCATTATTCAGAGGGCCACACGCAGACACATACCGAAGCCCACACATACTCATTCAATGATTAACGGCAACAAAAGGCCCTTTTGGTGTATGGAGACTGTTATCATTTGATGCATTAATCTCTCTCCACATTGCTTCTGTCTCCCTCCTTCATATCTTAAGGAAAAAGGAATCACTTCTGCAGCTGTCTATAGGAGAGCAAGGAAACAGCGAAGACAAAGGGAAGCCTATATTTTATCCGAGAATAGAGAGAATTTGAGATGATGCATTCGAATCCACTCACCTTTAAATACAATAAGGAGACATGGAAATTGCAGACTGCCATCAAAGACGTGGCTTTGTAGTTTTCTTTGTAGTTTTATCTCTGCAAATACAGTGGCAGATTCAACAGAATAGATATTAGATTTTAAAGGTTCAAAAGAAGTGTGCAGGTAATGACGGAACAACCTTGAAACTTGACAGATGAATATAAAACTTCTTAATTGCACACGTTCCTTGGAAACTCTAAACCGCCGTGTCATCAACTTCTGTAATCGTTGTATAATTGGACAAAAACAAGTTGTAATATGATGTTGAATTATGGGTTTCTAAATAGAAGCTGCTAATAACGCAAAAGGAATGAACAATGGAAGCTAATTTAATGTCTAATTCTCATATTAACGCTTTACTGTGAAGACATGAAAAGGCTGATCTGGAACGTTTCAGAAACCTGCCAGTTTTGCACCTTTGTATCAACGTGCGACTGTGTGGTTTCCTATTAACTTCAGATTTTCCGGCTTCTTGTCGCTGCATATATTTTTTTTATAACTAAGACTGAATAGCTTAGTGATTTAGACCGCTGACTTTGGCGCAGAAGGTTGCTAGTTGGAATCCCAGGTGTGCCCTTTGCACTATACATTTCTATGCCTTGTATGTTGCTTTGGATTAAAGCGTCGGCCAAATGTAATAAATACAACTTTTCCAGAATATCCACATTTACAGGAAGAAATAAATGCTTATAATCAGTTTGTACTTATGTGAACGGATATGTTTTTCAAAAGGTCATGTTCAGAGATAAGAAAAAAAAAGGAAAACATGACATCAGAACATGTATTAATCTGGACGTGGTGTTGATAGTACTACAGGAATATGTGTATAGAGGAAAATCAAGAAATAAAACACTAAATCTAACAAGTGAAATATCAGCATTTCCCTCTACAAGATTTCTTCAATTAAAATAGTTAAATCTATACATATGCACGTGTATATCTATGAACACTTAACATAAGAATTTAACCCTTAAAACATGATAAATTATCCAACACTTCTAAATCTAAAGTTGTTGTGTGTGTGTGTTTTTGTTTTTATTAATTAATTAAAATAAATGTTTTGTATGCAGCATCATTTGTTTGCATTATTTTGCCAAATGGTAATCAATGCAATTGGATAGCTGGTTTACACAGCTGACTTTGGTGCGGACGGTTGCCAGTTCAAATCCCAGCTGGGCCCTTGGGCAAGGCTCTTTACACTATACATGCCTATACCTATAGTCGCTTTGGTTAAAAGTGTCAGCCAAATGTAATGAAGTAATTTAACAACACTTTAAATTCATCTAAAATAACCCAAACATAGACAGGTATTACTGTGCATCATCCTGAACATGTAGCTGCTGAAAACACATCATTTCATATCCATCCTATTTCTTCCGTAACTATACTTAAACAAAAACAGTGTTAGATTTCAGGGTTTGTTTGTTTTTTTTCCAACTCAGCTTTTGATATATAAAGTAAAAGTTGTACAATGGACATCTGCGGCTCCACAGTGATTGATGATTCAGGACATTGATCAGTGCATCAATAAGGTGATGTTACTGTAAAATTCCGTCACCCTGAGGTCCCCTAAACTGCTGATGAGGGGATGAGTGTGCATGTTGGACATACAAAAAGAAAGGAAAACAACACATACACACACACACACACACACACATACATATTCTATCCCACAGGTGTCAAATATATGGCCTGTGGACCAAAACTGGCTCGCTAGAGGGTCCAATATGCCGGTGGAATGAATTTGTAAAATAAAATAAAATAACAATCAATGTATGTGCCAAGTTTGAAGTAAATTGAAACAAAATTGATTTTTTTTATATATAGATGTGAAATTTTGCCTGTTATAAGTAAACAGAAACTTTTAATTTGGACCTATTTTTCCCAAAATGTAAAGACATCTATTGTAATATTTGTCATATTTATTATTTATTGTTACGCACTTTTATGTTGTGGCACTGGTGTGGGTAAGCTCCGCCTATTTTCCTTGTACAATTATGTGCAATGACCAATAAACTTCTATTCTATATAATGTTTAGCATTTATGTATATTAGGTCCATATATTAAAAAGTGCATAAAAGTGCAAGTAGGTCTCCATAGTTTTACTTATTATTATTATTATTTTTTTTTTTAGAATAAGCTCAAACCAAACTTTTCACGAAGCAGAAATCTCTTCTCAATTTTCATTTTACTGTAAGAAGTGAGGGAAAAATAATGATCACAAACAGAAAAAAATGTTGAAATTGCTGGTTAACCACAAAGCCTGCAGGCAGCTCAATGCAACGACACACACACGTTCACGACACAAAGATGAGGTAATTGCTTCAATTTCACGTCTGTCTTTCTCTGAACACATTATGTTGAAGCTTCTTTTTGATGTCTGCCTGCAAGTTTGATTCTGAGGGTTTTTATGATCTGCTCCTTGAAAGTTTGGATTCCAACTCTGGCAGATGCAAAACACAAGCTCTATTTTACCTATGATGACTTTGCAAAGTGATTCGCATCAAAATGTCGACCCTCTTCTCAGGAAAACACTCTGCCCTCCCATCTAAATGGAAATGTATCTCAATCACCATAGGTCTTTTCTTGCATCGCATTTCATCTTTTCTTGCTATTCATTTCACTTTATTCCTGTCTTCCCCACTATTACTGCTACATATTTCCATTAGAGGATATAAAATACCCATGTGTACTCTGCCTGATATGTATTTATTTAACGTAAGCATCTTTACTTGTATAACGCTGAAGAAATCTGAAATAAAACCAACCACAGAGAGCAAAAGTAAATGAATTGTTGCTTGTGATCTGACTGGTAGTCCCGAGTATTAAGAGTCAACAACTGACTTCAGCTGTGAACAGAAGCAGACATTCACCCGGAAGCTTCGAAGTGTTGAGTATCCAAAGTGATGACGTGATATTCAAACACAAACAGCCCGGTCCGTCAGGAAGAGCATGGATGGCTGACAAGAATAGAGAATGTGGAACAAGATGGCCCGGAATTTTAGGGGGAGGGACTACGAATGTAAACAGTCAACTGGCAATGAATTGTCAGGAAGAATTTTCTCCATTCAATTATTAATTGTCCTTTTCCACGGTTGGGATTTGTGGTATGGACAGTAGGGGGCATCACTGCCTAAACTAGCCCTGTGTTCCAATATTCATACTTTCCGTGCTTACCGTACCTAGTTTGAGTACGAAGGGTGTTCACATTACGATTGCGGTGAAAATAAGTGTACTTAAAGAACCCGG
>JAPSES010000219.1:11015749-11029072 GCA_029822895.1 Maxillicosta whitleyi
GATGAAGATGGAAGTTTACCGCCGAGACACGTGAGGTAATGAAAAACTGATTATGTGTCTGATACAAAAGAAAACTAAATAAACTATAAGAACATAGACACTCTGAACTGTGTTGGATTAACTGCTGTGAGTGTGCGTTTGTGGTTCCTTTTGTTCAGTGGTTTTGTTTTACTGTGTGTTTTAGGGTCAAAACAGGTGGAATAACAGAAAAACACAAAGAAAGAAAGTGAGGTTTGACAGGTTTTTACTGAATAAGGGTCTCAGATCGTACATCAATAACAGATGTAGGATGTTGAACATGAATGTGAACTGGAACAAAATGAACATCACATAAACAGGGTTTGAATGTTGTTCCAGTAGGTTTTGTTTTGGGGCTTTTTTTGTTTCTAAATCAGTCCAACTGCTTTTTTTTGAACTCCAAAAAGTCAAAACTGGGTAAACAAACAGTAAAAAAAAACAATAAAAGGAATTGTACACAATAATGCAAACAACAGAAAAAAAAAAAAAAAAAAAAGCCTTAACAGTTTTTCCTCACGGCTCTGTTCTACAGGCATTGGGGCGTGTACTGAGCATGCTCAGATGTCTATGGTAAATGCGACACTAAACAAATGTATTAACAGAGTTTTTAAGTGTTTATTTTTGGTTTATTAAATGATTTTTTCACTCTCGCTTTTTACATTTTAACACAAAAATCTGTACTTTTTTCCCTTTTTTTGCGTGCATTCCTGACACGAAGGATGATTTTAACCGACACGGATCAGACAAGAACAGAATAAGAATATTTTATGAAATTATTGTGAGTCACAGTTGCTCCATTGAAGTAAAAACTAATAAAGCAGGTAAACAAACAAACAAACAAACAACTACCTGTTTGATAAATGATCTATAATGACTGTAAGTGGAACAGTATGAAACTCTACCAGACTTTATTTACTAACAGTGTGTGCTAAATAACCACACCAAATTACCGCAATAAATATGTAATATGGGGCGTGTGCTGGGAGGAGAAAATGGTCATATATGACTGTGTAACTGCACACGCATGGAAGCAGTGATAGTCGCAAGAAGGAGACGTAGAAACGCAGACGCAGATTTTTGGACACATCAAGACACAACGTTTCCACATGCACATTTCTAGATTTTGTGTGCAAGTTAGAACACGCAAATGAGTACACGCAAAATTAGAATCACGCAAATTAGAACGCACTAAGTAGAACATGTAAATTACAACCCGCAAATTAGAACATGCAAATTAGAACCCGCAAATGAGTACACGCAAAATTAGAACACACAAATTAGAAAATGTAAATTATAACGTGCAAATTAGAACACGGAAATGGATACAAGCAAATTAGAACACGCAAATGAGTACATGCAAAATTAGAATCACGCAAATTAGAACACACAAATTAGAACTTACTAAGTAGAACATGTAAATTACAAACCGCAAATTAGAACACGCAAATGAGTACACACAAAATTAGAACACACAAATTAGAAAATGTAAATTATAACGTGCAAATTAGAACACGGAAATGGATACATGCAAATTAGAACACGCAAGTTAGAACACGCAAATGAGTACACGCAAAATTAGAATCACGCAAATTAGAACACGCAAATTAGAACTTACTAAGTAGAACATGTAAATTACAACCCGCAAATTAGAACACGCAAATGAGTACACACAAAATTAGGACATGCAAATTAGAACACACAAATTAGAAAATGTAAATTAGAACACGCAAACTAGAACACACAAATTAGAACACGCAAATTGGAACACACAAATGAGTACATGCAGATTAGAACACGCAAATGAGTACATGCAAATTAGAACACTCAAAATGAGTGCATGCAAACGTTCCAGAGAACGCTCACCACAGACACGTCAGTGGTTAAAGGGTTAAACATGTTAGAAGGAGGCTGTGTTTACCACATACAAACATTTATGTAAATGCCGGTCTTAAATATTCCCGTCAGGTTCGGATCACATCAGATTTGGGCTCGGGTTCTCTGGTGCGTGTTCTTGTCCTGATAAACACAAACAAACACGCACAACCTGCACTAACTTTGCGCCGCGTTCCGTTTTCTTGCTTTCGTCAGAACGTCTTTGATCTGAAAGGAGGTTAACATTTTGTACATCAGAGCTAAAGCGGCGCCTCTCTATCTCCTCTCACCTTCTAATTTCTTTCAATTTGACTTTCTTCTCATTGCTTCCGCTCCCAAACATAAAAGGAAAAATGCCCAACCCTCCGTCTGCTCCCTGTTTTCAATTTCTTTTTCTTCTTTCCCTTTAACTTCCTTTACATCTTTCAACATTGAGTGTTTCTGTGGGTCTTGACCCCCCCCCCTCGCCCTCCTTTGTCTCCACCTCAGCCTCCCTCCCTTATCGCTGCCTCTTCTTCATCTTCCTCCTTCTCTAAAACCTGATTTACCGCTTGTTAACATCAAAGGGAACTTAGACTGTTGGTGCCTCAAACTATTTCTCCAAATCATTTTTATATTCCAGGTGTAAATCAGTGTGAAAACGACACATGGTTACTATGACAGGGCTGGAGTTTCCAATGAAGGCGGAAGATGGCGGAAGTCTGGGGAATGTGTCCATTGTCCAAATCTGTCATTTATTCTAAGGTTTTGCCGAATTACTTCTGTTCCTCGGCCGTTTTCCCCAACAGGAACTTTTGAGGTTTGCACCATTTTGTCAGCGTTTCTTAAAGTTGGAGGGATATTTATTCAACTTTAATTTGAGAAATAAGAAGAGAATAGAAGCTTTATTTATGATTACCAACAAAACTTTGTTCAGCAGCAATAATCTCTCTCTTGCGGTCATTTGAAATTTGAAATTGATATTTTTTGCGGAAAATAAATATGTATGTATAAAAATATATTGAAAAAGTATTAAAAAAACAAACGTCTTCTTTGTATTTTATGCATTTTCTGTTTTATCTTGTAGTACAGTGTTCTGACAGATGTTTATAAATAAAATGTATTATCATAATAATAATATAATAATAATAATAATGATAATAATAATAATTATTATTATTATTATCATTATTAAATGTGCAAAAAGTGGCAGTTATTATAAATATAATCAATAAATATGTAGTGCATAGAAACGGTTATTGCAATATTCCAGATTATTGCAGTGATAAGATGAATTAACCCGATCGATAGATCGATAGATAGATAGATAGATCGATAGATCGATAGTAAAAATATAAAAAATGTGCAGTTTTTATTATTTATTTTAGTTATTTATTTTATTTAGTTTTTTATGATAATGTTTTATTGGTCTGACCCACTTTAGATTGAACTGACCTAAAATTACTTTAACATCTTTATTTATTAATATCTTCAGTGTAATTCTTGTATTTCATTAATTCATCCCGCGGGCCAGATTGGACCCTTTGGGGGGCCGGTTTTGGCCCCCGGACCTCATGTTTAACACCCCTGATCTACTGTATCATTGCCTCAGTCCTAATGTGATCATGACTGAGACACAGACCCCCCTGTTAGTGGTTGGAACTGGGAGAACTGGTTCATACTAGATCCAAAGGTGTGAGGACCGTCCAGCAGCAGGCGCCCCCTGGTGTTCGTCACAGGGTTAGAATTAGATTCATCATCTAAATTCAAGCTTGTTTTTGGACAATACGGTGTGTGTTTGTCATGTGGTGTCTGACTGAACGCTCAGTGTATTAAAGAATTGATTCAGTAAAACACCGGAGTGTTTCCAGTCGTCTGTTTCAGTCCCACACTCACTCTCCTCCTCGGCCCGTTTCATCGTCTCATTTTCACTCCAATTTTCTTCCTCCCTCCTCCTTTCGGTTCCACTTAAATTGTCTTTTAATTCTCGGAGTGAACGCTCTCTTCAAAGTATTTTCTATTTCGTGTGCGTCCGCTCGTCTAGTAGAACACAGAGGGGGGGGTGAAAGATCCGTGGAAATCACAGACTTTATGTGGAAGTGAGTGGAGTCACATACACAGAAATTGTATTCATAAAACGACAATAACACAGCGACAAAACACAACGCGCACGCAGCTGGAGACGTGGTAGTCTGAACAGGAAAGGACAAAGGAGAATAAAAGCTCCGCAAGGTTTTGTCAATACCTCCGTTTTAGAACAATACCTTCAGATTCCTGTTTTTGGACATGAATACAACTAAAAATTTCATGTACGAGGACGTGTTTAGACAATGATTCACAAGTGATTTTTATCATTTTAACCCAAAAAAACCTAAATATCTCTAACCGACCAAAACCATCTACTGATCTAAACTGTTTAATACCTGTTGATCCAATAATTCTAATAATACATGTAAATAATTGGTGTAAAATACAGTTTTTCATCTTTTCATGATCAACAGATACGACCCATTTGGACGTTCAGACGCTCTGTAGTTACCATGGAAACACTGTCATCTTCTACAGCATTGATTCACCAATAAAACCCATGGAGGCGGATCAATGACAGTGGATGGAAACACTGGGTTTATGTTTAGTTAGTGAGAGATTTGCTGAAAAAGTCACTTTTTGCATTTTTTTTTTTTTTGAATTTTGAGTTTTCACAAGCGTCTAAATTAGGTTTTAAAGAAATGAAATATTGGAAAATACAATTTTGATATAATAACTTAACTAACTGAGCTGTTATGACCATCAACATGTTCAGTGAATAAAAAACAGGAAAATACCTGACTTCAATTATAAATACAAAATAAAGAGGATAATAAAAATGGTGATGAATCACTTAAGAAGTTAAATATAGAGAACATTTATTTAGCAAAATAAGTGTAATTTTAACAATATTATGCCTCAACTTAGAATTTATTCATATCTATTATATGAAGTGGATCTACAAAGACATAAAGCATTAAGTGACAGACAAAATTGCACTTATTTTGGTTCATATTTGTTCATGTCATTCACATTTTAAAGGATAGTTTGTCAATGTAAATATTTTCATAAAAATTGATGTATTTTTTTGCACTAAAACTGAGAAAAAATAAGGCAGTTTTCATTATTTACAGGCAAAATGTAATATTTTTTCACATTAAAACAAGGAGAAAATTTGGAGCCATTATTTTTTAGGTTATTATACTATTATTGACATGTTGTTCTGTATGTGGAACCTGTTAATATCTTCAGTGTAATTTTTGTCGGACCCTTTGGTGGGCTGGTTCTACCTCTGGGCTGCACGTTTGACACCCCTGCTTTAGTGGATTCACTCTAACACCAAATGTGCCGCTAAATTTATTTGATCATTTCATTAAACTCCCTCTAATTGTCTAATTAGTCCATTAGTCTCTGTCTAATGTGGAACCAGGAATGTTTTTAACCCTGTAAAGCCTGAACCATTGAATCATTGACGGAAAATTCCAGTAACTGGAGCCTTTTTTGGTTCTTCTGAACAACCCAAAACTTTTTTTTTTTTTTCAAATATCCATTTCCGTGCATGAGTTTCAATTTTGTATCATATTTGATACATTGGGTCTCAATGGTCAAATGTTATTTTTGAACAAACAAAAACATAATATAACACAAATGTCTAACAAATTGGTCATTCCTTGTCAAAACTGTCAAAGTTCTGCCTCCTTCCTCATTAATGACAGTCTTGTAGGCCTCTGGTGAAAAGAATTCCTCCTCCTTGGTGAATTGTCTATGTACTGTATGTATCTAATTGTATACATCAGGTTTTTCAAGAAAAAAAATATCACACTGATCATGTAGCGAACTTCAAAACTCATGCATCAAATAGGATATGTTTGGCGTTATAGTTTTAATGAAAATAAATGAATAAAATGAAAAACACAAAAAGACATGCATCCACTTTGGTGTCGATTCACTGCAGACAACGGTACAAAAACACACACAACGCTGACCACAGTCGCACCGAGATGCAAAACCCGACGCAGACAAACACACCCCGACTTTGAACAAATGTATTAGTGTTTTTGCAAGTAAACAGCTGAGTTGGAGGTTTGAGGACACTGAAGAATGGATTTAATCTCTTTGTTTCAGAGAGAGACAGATAGAGAGAGAAAGAGGGAGGGAGGGAGAGAAGGACAAGCAAGAAACAAACCAAAAAGGAAAGCAAAATACGAAAAAAAAAAAGAATAAAACAGAAGACACGCAGAGGTAGAAGGAGAGCTGTGAGAGAACATAGCGGGGTAATAAAAGTGTAGATCTCAGCAGTTAGGACTTGTTGAAAACACGGGGGGCGAGAAAAAAAAAAAAAGGAAAATCTTCCCCTTCATCAAATACATCCAATAACACCACAACAACTGCTCAAACATCCAAAAAAAAAAGAACAAGTGATGAAAACTTTCCTAACTTCTCAGCTGCAGTTCCAGCAAAAAACCAGAGAACTGAAGTGTTTGAAAGAACATTTTACAGGAAAGTTTGAGTTAAAGTTGAGTCGTTAACAGTAGAGATGGTCACAGGTACTGGAGGGAACGGAAACGCTGCTCAAGGAATATTCTACACCTGAAACATGAAGGGCTTCGTGTGAAGACACCGACGTCTACACAGCTGTCTGTACAGTTTGTACACTGCACAAAACACAATAACATTAAAATGGAATATGTGCAGTGGTCTGTCTGTCTGTCTGTCTGTCTATCTATCTATCTATCTATCTATCTATCGTTCTATCTATCATTCTATCTAATATTCTTTCTATATTATTTAGTTTTGACAACATCAGGGTTAATTCATTGATCATATTTATAATAACGGCCACTTTTTTGCACATTTAATAATAAAAATAATAATAATTATGAGAATACTTTTTATTTATAAACATCTTTCAGGACACTGTACTACAAGATAAAACAGAAAATGCATAAAATACAAAGAAGACATATGTGTTTTTAATACTTTGTTCAATATACTTTTATACATACATATTTATTTTTCGCATATTTGAAACGACAGGTGCCAAAAAAGAGATTATTGCTGCTGAACAAAGTTTTGTTGGTAATCACACAGTGACAATAAAGTTTCTATTCCATTCTTATTTCTCAAATTAAAGTTTAATAAATATCCCTCAAACTTTTATCTGTCCGTCCGTCCGTCTACCTCTTGCCTTTAGAGTTTTTCTATTAGGTATATTTTTATTCGCAAGTTATATTTGAGATACCTACGGGTCGATGGAAAAGTGACCACAGACAAATAAGGACTTATAACATTTGGGAAGAGACTGAAGTTGATTTGCTATTCACTGTGTTTTTATTCTTTCTTATCATCTTAGTTATTTCACAATTTAACGATGAATGTTTTGTGTAAGTAAGTAACTTAGGCGAGGAAAAAAATAAAAACTAAAATAAATAAATAATACAAAATGTTCAAGACAGAATAAAAAAGGAAGAAAAAAAGGGCAAAAAATACCAATAATAGCAATAAAATAGCTAACGATTCTAAATCTAACTTTTTTTTATCTTAATCATTTGCGGTGTGTGTCGTTGGTATTTTTTACGAGTTTACGGGGTTTTTTTCTGTTGCAATAAATACATAAACTGAAAACAAAATCACAACAACAAACCCCTCCTTTTTCCTGGATTTGATACTGTAATAAACACAACACCCCCCCCCACACACACACACACACACCATACTCCCTCTCCCATCCTCAAAAACATGCTCAGGAGTCCCAAAACTCACCCGCCCACTCACCCCCGTTCACCAGTCGCCTCCCCAGGCTACGTCATTTATTTAAATCCATATTCATCTCCCTTCCAGCTAAGTGATCCGTCTGAATTTACTGTTACTTTTCCCTGAGCCTCTGCCGTCTATCGCTTACTATTAGTCTTTCAGATGTATATTTTCTTGCTGTAACTCTATCCATCCATCTCTCACACTCAGACTTCATCGCTCTCTCTCTCTCTCTCTCTCTCTCTCTTTCTGTGTGTTTTCACATTCTCCCTCTTCTCTCCCTCTTGCCTGTTTTGCTTGTTCTCCTGCCTCCGGCGATCCAATCCATCTGACTTTAAGAATCATATCATCCAATCAGGGCCCACTCGGTAGACAGGGGCGGGCCCTGAGGGACAGACTAACCCACTCTCTGATGGGATTAGACCTCCCACTTGTCCGTCATTTAAGGAAACCCACACTAGACCAATCGCCTCTGCACGTAGTTTCATATGGCTGTGACAGGTATGATGTTTACTGCATGTGCACACACACACACACACACACACACACACACACACACCAGAGCGCTGCATTAGCATCGTAGCCTCATATATTATTCTGATTTGGCTCTGGTAATAGACAGCTCATGGGGAGTGCAGTTAGAAAGTACACACACACACACACACACACACACACACATACACAAGTTAGCTACATATCACTGTGCCAGTCACTTTGCATTTAGAAAAGGGTGAGTAAAATGCTCTCTAATGGTCATTTGCACTCTGCTGTTCTCCACAGTACGACTGTCTGGAGAGGCAGAATAAAGGAGGACACTGCATTAGATATATAGGACAGGTATGAAAAGAAATAAGCAGGAGTTATATGTAATTAAACCCAGAAAACAGCCAGAGGGTGGAAACGCAAAAGCAAACAGAGGGGGGAAAAAAACAAAAAGACCAAAAAATTTAATAATAATAATAAAAAAAACCCATAAAGATCCAAACATCTACCGTCAACTAAAAAAATCTACTGATATAAAATTTTTAACAGCTATTAGTCCATTAATCCTGTTAACATATGTAAATAATTGTCTTTTCTTCATGGTCCATAGTCTTTCTGTTTCCAATCAAGACAATTATTTATCTCATAATAACCCAAACAACCACTGGTGACCAAAACCATCCACTGATCTAAAGTGTTTAACACCTGTTGATCCAATAATTCTATCAATACATGTAAATAATTGGTGTAAAATACAGTTTTCACGTTTTCATGGTAATCAGATATGACCAACGTGGACGTTCAGATGCTCTGTAGTTACCACGGAAACACCGTCATCTTCTACAACATTGATTCACCAGTAAAACCCATGGAGTTGGATCAATGACAGTGGATGGAAACACTGGGTTTATGTTCAATTAATGATAGATTTTAATGAAAAAGTCACTTTTTCTTTAGTTTTTTTTTTTGGAACAACCTATGAATTCCATATTATTCACAGTGTTCTAAAGCATAGTTCGCAGATGTAAACATTTTCATGACGTAATTTTACTTTTTTCACTCTATAACATACAGAAAAGTTTGGAGTTGACATTATTTCTATATTATTATGTTATTATTTCACTTCAACTTTAGATCAACTTTGTCTGAATGTGGAACTGAACTAAAATGAGTTCGACACCACTGATATATACGATCAGTGAATTAAACATAGGGAAAAATGTTACTATTATTATTAAATATTACAATAAATCATAGAAAAAAAAGTAGACTTTATATAATGTAATCACATGACAATTTCCCATGTAATTCTATCACATAAACTGTAAGTGAATGTCGAGCCTTATGGTACACGTTTTGTTTTGTTGTTATATGATTTAATTGAATAAATGTTCAATTTTATGAACTTTACATAAATATTATGTATAATTCTTTCTTAATATTTACCTGGACCAAGAATCATAGCTTACCTCCGGTTGGGAGACACTGACCTAGAACAAGAAACTCACCCCCAACCTGTAGAAGGCGGTCACCTTTTGTCTGACTGAGAACCATGGTCTCAGACTTGGAGCTAATTTTCATCCGAGCTCCAAACTACCCCGAGGCCAGGCTGAACTGAACATGAGCACTCACTCAAACCTTATTTGTAATTAAGTAATCACAGGATGATGAAACACAACCATGCAATTCAAACCAAGAAAGGAAAACAGTACTAGCGAAGAAATGATCAAACCAAAACCCTGTCCTGTGACAAACACCATGAGATTTATATGTTATGGTTTTTTTCACAGTCAACGGGTTGAAACCGAAGGAGGATTTGGACCGACATGTGAGACAGAGATCTCAACACTTACTATTTATTGTCTATGTTTGTTATGTTTGTTATGTTTTGTATGTGATATTCTTTTATGCTTACATTTTACACTATACTGATTTTAGTCATACACTTTTCGACATACATTCTAATGTGTTTCTTTTTGCATAAGGACCACAATGGAAATAAGTTCATTTGAGCTTTTTTGTGTTATCCTTTTGACACGTGCAAGGTACATGAGCACCATTTATTTTATTTTGTTATTTTATCAACCTTGAGCAGTGTCAACAAATCAAATCAAATCAAATCAAATCAAATCAAAATGCATAAACAAAACCTTAAATGATGGATGATATTTAATTAAAGTGGCTTTCAACCACTGATTTGCTCCATGGGTCTGATAAAAAAAAAAAAAAAAACAACTTGATAAACGCTGCCTTTCAGTTCATGAATTTTGAGATGATGAGGATGATGGGAAACAGGGTGAGTGGAGGACATGTGATGGAGGTCATGTGCTCCAGCTGAACTTGTGATGCTGTGGTGAAACCCTGTGAGACCCACTGGTGACTTCAGTCAGGTGAGTCAGACACAACAACCAATAAAGAGGCTGCATTTCCTCACTTCCATCCTTATCATGACATCCTTCACTTTTATTTTCTGTCTTACACATCACACTTATGCTCTAACTGATGCCATTGCAGCTCGTGACTGCAGGTTCATTGGGTCCATGTCATGTGACCTGTTTGACAGACAGGCTGACACATTTTAGGACAGTGGACAAAAGAGGCCTGACACAGTAGACACAGGACAATCTGTAACAGGATCTGAGACACACAGACCAGCATATGGGACTTTACATTAGGAAAGCACGTGTAAAATAAAACGCGCTGTTTTTCCTGTGAGGCGGCACGCAAGCTCAGCTTACGTTATGTCACATTTCTGGTGCAAACAATAAGAGTTCCATTAGATAAGTCTGGTGAAATCCTTTTGCTATTGTCAACAAATCCTCTATACAGACTAAGACAAGCAGTGAATTCATCCCACAGAGTATTGTTTGTGTCTCTGTAACCTGATTTATCTGATTGGTCGGAGCTGTAGAGTGACGCTGTTGTCTGAAAATGAATCAAATGCATCGCTGGGAGTTATTGTCCCATAACTAAATGAAGAGAGCTCTAATTTTTAACTACAATGATGAAAATAATAATTGATTTATAAATTAAATCTGATAGATAGGAATATGCAAACACATCTGGGTGCTTCTACTACAAATAAATAGAAACTAATGTTATGAAGCAAGTTTGAAAGAACTTTGGGTCTATCTGAAGAATAAATATTTACTGAGATAAAAGATAAAATTCATTTTTATATTATTGTATGTTATTTCTATACAAGAATCTACACAAAAATGTTACACTACTATTTTTTTTGATATCTATTTATTCTCTCACATGTACATTTTGGGAGTTGAACCAGTTATGCAAGGGAGAGTGTTTCACAAAAATGACGGCTGTTGCAAAATCACTCGCAATTCATGTGTGTTTAAATGGGCAGGTTCTGCATGTAACGCAGGTGGACACTGAGAATTAAATGTAAAACCTGGAATAAGACTGAGGATTCATGAAAAAAAAAATGTCTGGATTAATGCAGTGTTTATTTATTGCAGCATATAAGACCATTTCAAGACATGTTTTCTCAGTTTTGGTGGTATTTTTGGACCCAATATTTGATAAAAAAATTATTAATTTTTGGATGACTGAGAACAAAAGTATAATTTTTTTTACAGTATTATTTATCAGAGATCATCATTAGATACATCCTGGGGGTAAATATGTCCAAATTTAATATTTTACTATATTATATTTTATTATTAGGTCTAAAAAGCTGAGTGCCATGTATCAAAATGAACCCAGTTTCATTGAAGCCCCCAGTGGAATAATATTATATGCCAGAATATGAAAATACATGCCTTCCCTTTGCAGCTCTCGCCTCTCAATCCAACTCAAAAGATTGAAAAGCTAGATTTACTGAGGCAATGCAAATTAGTAAGGGCACTAGCCATAAAAAGTGGCTAAAGGTGTGATCACTTATGCACTCGATTTACTAAAGTCTTGCAGATGTATGAGCCACTTCATGTCAATAATGACCTATAATGACCTATGCTACTCTACTGAGAAAATACAATTACACTGCAGCACAACTGTAGAAATGATTCTGCAAGAACACAGTCAAGGTTTTACACACGTGTTTGTGTCAGCAAACAGCAATACAGACCAAATAGAGGCAGCAAAAGAAGAGGTTTTCTGGAGGAGATTAAATAAAAAGAAAAATAGTGGAGAAAACACTTTAAAAATGCAATGTCCAACCTTTTCACCATGAACGTAAATACAGGAGGAGGATGGTACATTCCATAGGGGAAGTAAAAGAAGATGGCACGGCACATGATGCATAGGGGATGTACAGACAGGTGACATTTGCAGGATGTTATAGAACTACAATGACTGCGATGTGATGTATTTTAGGTCAAACCTTTGTGGTAAAACTGTTTAATATATAGGATTATTTTTAATATCAATACTACAGAAGAAATATGGTGTCAGGTCTGTATGCAACAGAACCATGACAAACACTTGGAAATCAGAATGTTGGTGTAAAATACAGTTTGTCATCTCTTTATGGTCATCAGATATGACCCATTTGGATGTTCAGAGGCTCTGTAGTTACCATTGAAACTCTGTCATCTTCTACAACATTAATTCAGCAGTAATTTGGATGACAGTGGATGGACACACTTTATTTACATCCAGTTATTGATATATTTTGCTGAAAAAGTAACTTATTCTTCACTTTTCTCTGTTTTGATGTAATAACCTTTGAACTATAACCTTTGAAAATCGATAAATGCAGAGGATGATATTTATTTATTCGTTTAATAGGTTCCCCATTTGCTCCCACCGTGGTGGTTTGCTAGTCTTCCTGAAGTCCAGAATGAAATGACTGAAATTCAAATTCACTACATGTGCAATGCAATAAATATACAATTATAGATTGAATTTCATACAGAAAGTTTACATAAAGAATATAAAAAGGGTCATACAATTAATTTGACTACAGCTACAAAACATGAAGTTAAGTTAAAATGGGATTTCATAGCTTTTTAAAAAGCTCATAAAGTTGAATTTTTTTTTTAATATAATAATGAATGGTGATAAATCAATTAAGAAAGATTAAATAGTGAGAATAATTCATTTGGGAACTGATAGAAATGTAGCACTGGGTTAAGATCAATAACCTTTTTGTAAGAAGTTTTGGATTACTGTATTTTCCGGATTATAAATCGCACCAGCCAGAAAATGCATAATAATAACAATAAAAAAACA
>JAPSES010000219.1:11065971-11080023 GCA_029822895.1 Maxillicosta whitleyi
ATGTTTCCAGTGTCAAGAATCTAATAAAATAGATAAAAAAAAACAAATGTGGCAGTAATATTGCGGGGTGTCAGTCATAGTATGTGGGGGAACTGTGCTGCTTGGCGGAGGTTTGCGCTCTCTGAGTGCTTTTCTAGTTATTATTTTTATTATTATTATTATTATTATGAAAGTAAAGTAAATTAACCTTGAACCTTTTGTGAGGAGGGGGAGCCTTTCTTTACTCCACGGTCAATGGTCTTATTTCACAGATATCTACATTAGATTACCCTCACATGGCCCACAACTTATGTAATAGGTTTTTTTGTTGGGTTTATTTCCTCTTTTTCTGGGGGGAGGGGGATGGGGGGACACACCTGAATTGATTGGAGTTATTGTTCCGGAACAAGTCTTTGATGCGGTTTGATTGGGTATATGTGAAAGTAGTAATCACGCCCCATTCTGTAACAAAACAACCGAGCTGAGACTGTTTAGAAGAGGTGGTCTCAGCTCGTTCTCAGCTGAGACCACCTCTTCTAAACGGTCTCAGCTCGTTTACAGTCACTGTGCAGAGTGGTTTGTTTACAGCGACAGAAATAGACAACTACACTTTTCTCTACCTCTCTGAGCGGGGCCAGTTCCAGTTCCTGAGGGGGCAATCAGGAATTTGAGTGGCGCACATTCCACTGGGGGGGTTCGTACATATGTATGTATGATCTGCACATTGAGTAAGTGCAGATCGTACGCCTGTACAAAGTGAAAGTGAAACTTAAGACATGTCATTAATTCCTCTAAGTGTCCTGTTGTTGTGCAGCTCATTTTCCTTTTCCCTACCTTAATTTTAGGGGGCAGGACATTTGTTTAAGGGATATTGCCCACCCCCCCATAACCAGACCTGACTCTGAGTGTGATGTTACAAACATAACCATAAAGCTCTGTCAAAAAACTAAATATGAAGCAAACAGTTGCATATTTAGTTTAATATTTATAATTTATATATTTTACAAATATTAAAATATGTCTCAATTTATCATGTACACATGTGCATTACAACTTACAGATCACAGTGGATCTACAAATATACACAACATTTACTAATACACAGTGTATTAGTAAAATCCAACTTACTTCTTTTAAGATTTTTCAGTTTTTTCCTATTTGTTGATGTTATGGACATTTTTTTGTGAAAACAGGATAGTTTGTAAATGTAAGCATTTTCATGTAAATTAACTTTTTTTCAACACTAAAACAAAGAAAATAATTTGGAGTTGTCAGAATGTATGTTATGATAGTATTATACTGGTTTAATTGAATTGGTCTGAACATGGCCCCCACAGTGGGATAAAATAAAATCTTATCTTAATTATAATTTTGTATTTCACACACCCACTCCACAGGCCAGATTGGACCTTTTGGCGGGCCGGCTTTGGCCCACGGGCCTTATGTTTGACCCCTGTGAATTAGAGTGACAGCAGAAAATGATCCTGTGCAAGTTGAATGGTATTTAAGGGGATACAAATGGGACTCTCTTTATTTTCTTGTGTATTTCCCCAAAGCCTGTGGAGACTATTTAAGCCTGTCACTTTAACTGACTCAACGGTATGAAGCTTTGCATCCGGAAAGGCATTATTCATTTGAAAGAAAGAAAGAAAAAAAATCCTGAAAACAAATGTGACAGTGGCGTGCATGCGGTCGTATACCCATGTGCTGAGTCTAAGTGGTGAGTGTAGCACTATTACTTACTGATGAAAAATGAGGGCAGCTCGGGAGACAGCGAGAGAGAACAGCCAGAGTGAAAGGAGAGGAGAGCGGGGGCAGCGGGAAGAAGAGAAAATTAGAAGAAGGAACAGAGGGCTCTTTGCATGTGTATATGTGTGGAAGAAAGAGAGGAGGAGGAGGAGGAAGAGGAGGAGGAGGAGGAAGAAGAGGAGGAGGAGGCGGCGGAGCTAAAAAAGAGATGGTGAGAGAACAGGGACAGGGACTTGGTTGTAGTAAGAGTAAAAAGGCAAAGATAATAAGAGTCAGACAGAGGGCGAGAGTTGCACATCTGACACACACACACACACACACACACACACGCACGGAAACACAGTAAATGCATAAAAATAACAGGAATCTGTGTGGTAACAGATTCTGTAATCAGTATAAACAGTGCGTACCAAACATAAAACCTGTGTCTGTGTCTTCACTCTTCCGTTTACCACCACACAAAGCTCTATATGAACTTGTACTTGACTTTACCCGTGTTTCAAAGGGACAAAGCAGGTCTTAATTTAGCTTCTTTGCTCTAAGGGAAGTACTTTCAGACAGATGGAGTTTGCAGCCCTGAGTGCTGCTGTCAGTCTAATAAACAGAGCAAGTGGAGGAGCCAGAAACGGTATAGAGTATATATAGATGATCACAATCACAATACTTCATTAAACCCAGAGGAAATTAGTGTGTGTTACAGTTACAGATCTGTGGAGGTCTAAGAAAAGTAGCAGGCAACAAATTTTCAATACTAATATAATTTATACATATATATATATATATACATAGTCCTATACCAACTACACTCTATTAAATACAGTTCATGCAAGTATAACAAAAGTAGCAGGCATCAATATTAAAAAGTAAGTCTAATAAATTAAATATATGCAGACATATATATGTAGGTCTACACCAAATATAGACGTTAAAACACTGTACTGAACACAATCAGTGCAAATATAATAAAAGTAGCAGGGAAGAAATGATTAATACTAAGTGAAATATATATACAAACATACATTCATACATATATAGATACACACACACACACACACACACACACACAAACATTTTACCAAATACACATTCAAACCCTCTATTAAACACAATTACAACCGTAATTGGTTCAAAACATGCCAGACAATATCTATACATATATAATACCAGTATATATCTACTATTATACATATATAATACCAGTATATAGCTACTATTATACATATATAAAGCCAGTGTATATTTACTATTAAACGTATAATACCAGTATACATCTACTGTTATACATACATAATACCAGTATATAGCTACTATTACACATATATAATATCAGTATACATCTACTATCATACATATATAATATCAGTATACATCTACTGTTATACATATATAATGCCAGTGTATATTTACTATTAAACGTATAATACCAGTATACATCTACTATTATACATATATAATACCAGTATACATCTACTATTATACATATATAATACCAGTATATATCTACTATTATACATATATAATATCGGTGTATATTTACTATTATACGTATAATACCAGTATGCATCTACCATTATACATAAATAATACCAGTATATAGCTATTATTATACATATATAATACCAGTATATAGCTACTATTATACATATATAATACCAGTATACATCTACTATCATACATATATAATATCAGTATACATCTACTATTATACATATATAATGCCAGTGTATATTTACTATTAAACGTATAATACCAGTATACATCTACTATTATACATATATAATACCAGTATACATCTACTATTATACATATATAATACCAGTATATATCTACTATTATACATATATAATATCGGTGTATATTTACTATTATACGTATAATACCAGTATGCATCTACCATTATACATAAATAATACCAGTATATAGCTATTATTATACATATATAATACCAGTATATAGCTACTATTATACATATATAATATCAGTATATAGCTACTATTATACATATATAATACAAGTATATATCTACTATTATACATATATAATATCAGTCAGCATATTAGTTTTTGTGTGACATAAAGACAACACCCAAACTTTTACTTTGTTTAAGTCATGATCACAGTCTGTATCATGTGGTTTTTGCTTTCGCACATATTTTGCCCAATATAAGTAAATGGGAAAGATTTTAAAAACTCATACAAAATTTAAACTTTACCCTACTGTTCCCAAAATATAAGGACATGTATTCAGGGACACTGGGAATCTATAAACCAAATCTGGTATGAATTCAACCAATAGTTTTGCTCCTACAGACATTTGAAATTTTACCCATTATAAGTCAATAGATAAAAAAAAAAAATTCATTAAAAAGTTTTTTACTTTGATGTACCATTCCCAAATTATTGGAAATTTCACTCATTATAAGTAAATGAGAATTTCAATTAGTTTTTAATTCATAAAAAATTGTAACTTTGACCTACTTTACCCAAAATACAACAAACAAATAAACAAACCGAACCAAAAAACAAATACCCCTTGCTTCTCCTACAGGGGGAGGGGCTATAGAGGGGGCTATTACCTTCATGCCACTGATGTGAATAATCTGAGAATCCTCACGAACACACTGGATGACTTTAATATTAGTAAATGCACGTGCGGGTACTTTTATGTTAACAGATAAGGTTATGCAGAAACTAAAGGCCTGTTTGAAAAGAAGCATTGGTGTGTGTGACAGAAAAAGTAGGAGAATTAATCTCCCATGAACTTATAAGTACAGGTTTCAAAGGTTGAACAAGTGTGTGTCTGTGTGTGTGAGAGAGACAGAGAAAAAGGAGGAGGATAAATCTTCCATGAACCTTTAAATCAAAGTACAACGGTGGAACAAGTGTGTGCTTGTGCATAACGCTTAATGTGTGTGTGTGGAGGCCTTTCAAGTGCACGTGTACACACACACACACACACACACTTCCTGTACGCACAGAAAGATGACACAGAGAGACAGAGGATGGAGGATCATATGCGATTAATCCGGAGCATTTGCCTTGCTCAAGGGCATAGCAACCCAACACACAGGCATGACGGATTAAAAGTATCAACCTAAATCCCTTTTCATCAGCGAGGCTTCAGACTGTGGCAGCTTTAAAAAGTAACTAGTCTATTGTTTCTGTCTCTCCACGCTCTCTTCTCTTAGATAAGGTGTTTTTGTTTTGTTTTTGTTGTTGACCATCACAGACGTGTCAAACATACAGCCCGTGGTCTAAAACCTGCCAAAAGGGTCAAATCCGGCCCCTTTTTGCAAAGTGTAAAAATTACACTGAAGATATTAACGATCAATGATTTTAGTTTAGTTTCAGTTTATTTAGTAGTTTATTTTATATTATTTAGTTTATTTTATATATGGGTGTTTTTATGAAACTGGGTTTATTTCAGTATCTGGCACTGAGTCAGCTTTTTTCAACCCAATAATTAAGGAGAAACTGAGACATAGATGTAGTGAGTCTGAGTCAATCCAAAATAAATGAATTTTTCAAAATAACATATTGGGGACCAAAATCAGGACAGGAAAAGCAACCAGTGTCAGTGTGTTTGATCTGGAAAATATGGTTTAAAATGATCTTATTTAATTCAATAAAATTTTACTCATAGAGCCCCAGGTTTCCTCAAATGGCTTTACAAAATTAGTTGGATATAAAAAAAAAACAACAGTCAAATAAACAGTAGATGAAGGACATGGACTAATGTCCGCATATACCGCTATAAATAAAAACACTGTGTTAAATTTGACGATCCTAGTGGTTTTTCTCTTCCAGACTCGGGTTTTTCACGAATCTCAGTCTCATTCCAGGTTCCGTGTGTAACCCATTGTGTCCACTGGCATTATGTACAGAACCTGCCCATTTAAACGCAAATAAATTGTGAGTGATTTTGCAACAGTGGTCATATTTGTGAAACACTCTGCCTCGCAATAATTTGTTTGATTCCCAAAATGTACCCGTGAGTGCACGTCACCAACACAGTTTTTACCATTCCTCACAACATTTAATAAGAAATTAGAATTTTATTTTTCCTGACCAGAAACCTAGAAGCAACGACGATATTGCTTTTATTTCCATTCTGGGATAATGACATTAGAAATAAGGTACAAATACAGGAGAAACAAAGTAATAGTGTGAGTGTAAGGATTTAGAACACATCTATAGAACAGGTTGTGTTTCTGAAATAATCCATATATAATGAGAATTAAAATTATTTGACTGATTATGAAGAAAATGTCCCTAAACCGTGTGACTTTTCCTGTGTTATAATTAAAGAGTAAGTCACAAAAAACGTGCTAATGTATCCTTTAGCTGATGACCCCCTCCACTTTCCCCCTAAAGTCATATTCTAATTAAAACCTTGTTTAACCTTCTCCTACTTCCTGTTTGACATCCCCTCACCGCCGCCGCCCTTTCACCCCGCTCCCTCTAAAAGCACATTATCAGCCACTTACCTCTGTTTAGCATAGCATCGATTAACAATGAACTAGCATAGAAACGTCACCAAAAGCCCCACGTCGATGTCCTTTTTTGTTGTTAACTCTCGTGCTAATGTCCCTGGCCATTTGTTGGGACGCTGCTAATGTGCTAATCAGAGCGTAAGCAATGTCAAGCCCTGGGGGGGTGAAGTTTGGGCTACACTTCGGTCGTCTGCCAGCTAGCTTAGGTCAAACGCACACAGACACACATGGACGCAGGTCACTTAAGGGGACAATTTATATGAATGTCCACAGGGGTTCCTTAAATCTTTCTCACAGGATTCACAACTCTGGAAATGTACTCTGACAATGCACACAGTTTCACACAACAGCAACTGTCCACGACACACGACATGAAGGGAGGTAGCTACAGTATGTGTACGAGAGACCAGGCCTCCGTCATTATTTTGGGCTTAAAACTGAAAATGATTCAATCAGTGGCTTCTTTATATGATAGTGAGTGTCTGTGTAAAATGCAGCTATTTTTGGCTAAATGTAAAATATTTTTGAATAATCAGGTTTGTGTTTTATTGCAAATCTTCTTTATTAGTGGGTTCTATTTATACTATTTATTGTGTTTATCTCTTCACATTTATTTTGCAGTGTTTTTGATTGCAACTGACCTATTCATTTCATTTCCCTTGTGGATCAATAAAATCAGTCTAAATCTGTACATACTGTTGATTTTTGTACTTAACTGACATTAAATGTTTCTTTCTCTTTCAATTTGAAGTTTATTTCATATTTCACTCAACGTTAACATGTGTGAACATGATTGCTCCCATAGGTTGTCACTGGTAGAGGATGTTATTATAAATATGAGTGTTTTGTTTATAGTTTACATGATTAAATGTCTGACTTTTTGCAATTTATCCTCTGTTGTAAATATGTACAGTACACAACCTATATACCACTTTGTTTACTTTTGCATGATATTCGTGTAGTATTTTTTTCTTGCATTTATGTCATGCAAATTTCCCCATGGTGGGATCAATAAAGTCTAACATAATCTAACCTAATCTAATGTAATCTAACCTAATCTAAAATAACCTAATCTAATATAATCTAACCTAATTTAATCTAATCTAATCTAAATTAACCTAATCTAATCAAATCTAACCCAATCTAATATAATGTAATCTAATCTAATCTAATCTAATGTAATCTAACCTAATCTAATCTAATCTGAGGTTGAAACATAAAAAATCATGATGTCTTGTTACTTTATGACATCACTCATTACATCCTGTACATTTAAATCACTTTCTTCCACCATTACTGTGCTCATAAACAAATATTAACATTGAGAAAACAAATTAAAAATCATTTTCTGTGTCGACTTTTATCATCAACAAAAAAGTTAAATATGTGAATAAATAAATAAACAAACGGTCTAACTTCAATGCTCTCATACGTCTGTGTCTCCAGTGAACAAACAGACTGGTGTGTATTTTTAACTGAGTCACCTTCCAGCACCGTGGATGTCCTCTCTGCTCACCAAGCATGCATATCCATCATGCATGCATGTGTGGATACATTGTCATGTCGGCCTGCACAGCTGTTCTACATATGTTTGGGTATTCGACTGCATGCGAAAACAATCTCTGTTATCACATTCATTACAAGACAAATGAGCTGGAGCGTACAGATGGATTGGCGTTTAGTTCATCTGAATTCTCTGATTTGTTTGTTTCACATCTGGCTGGAGAGTTGATAAACACACTTAAATAAAATGATCAAATGTTTAAGAGACTAGTCTTTTTTTCTCTTTTTTTTCTAATGTTCTAAAGACAAAGTTTAGCCAGATTTTGGAAGTCTATGATGGTTCTTATAAGGTGCTTGGAGAGTGGAGTTTTGGGCATTTTTATACCTGTACGCAAACATATTTGACCTTTATTTTTCCAGGTCGGTCAATTCAAAACCAGTTATTATTTACAATGACGACCTGGTCAAGAGGCACCATAGTAAGATAAGAAGATAAAACAGGAAGAAACAGAACAAAACCATGGAACAAGATACAAAGTCATATAACAAGTCATAATAGTACAAAATGTAAGGAGATGACACGCCCCTGACAAAAGCCAATCAGATCTTATGAGTTATCTACAGGGTAGGTAGGTGGTGTAGGAAGGTAGGTAAGTATGAGGAAGGAAGGAAGGTAGGTAGGCAGGAAGAAGGTAGAGGGTAAGTAGGTATGAAGAAGGAAGGAGGAGGTAGGTAGGTAAGTAGGTAGGTAGAACGATAGATAGAACGATAGATAGATAGAACGATAGATAGATAGAACGATAGATAGAACGATAGAACGATAGAACGATAGATAGATAGATAGATAGATAGATAGATAGATATTTTATTGACAAACAGCAACAATAGATCATAAGACCAAGGCCTAAAATACAGGCTGAACCCAAACGTCTGCATTAACTGCAGTAACGAACAGACTGAAGGATGGACATTATGAAAGCACTTCAAATTTACAGCCAAACTGTGAATCTCCCCCTGGTGGCTCACTCTAATATAGGTCATAAATCCTGCCCATTCAATGCTCCTCAGAAGCAGAAAAAAAAGGGAAAAAAATCCCCAAAAGTGATTTAAGACTTTTAGGGTAGAATTAAATCATCCCCCGCCTGACCTGATTGGTTTTTGTAAGGTATTTGATCAAATGAAAATAAAAATGGCTGACTGACAGCTGTATTCATATCTATTAGACGCCAGGTCTGTTTCCTGTGAGTTCTCTGTTCTCACTGCAACACGGCAGCTCTTGCGACCGCTGGACTTGGAGGTTATTTTTATAAAGTGAAGACACGAGACCATGACATCC
Organism: Maxillicosta whitleyi; assembly: GCA_029822895.1. Lineage (NCBI taxonomy): Eukaryota > Metazoa > Chordata > Actinopteri > Perciformes > Neosebastidae > Maxillicosta > Maxillicosta whitleyi. The sequence continues at coordinate 11,075,031 of JAPSES010000219.1, forward strand.
ATCATTATTTGCAAAAGACATAAAAATGCCCAAAACAGCAACTTTATTAACCAGTAAAACTTCTACTCATAGTAACGTTACACAGTCCTACCCTGAGCCTGTTTACCGTCTACCTCCTGAGCCATGGCCGCCACATTGTAGGTTGTTTATATTTGTTCACGTTACTGACTTTTATTGTGAAGGGATAGTTTCTAATTGTAAAACTATTCTTTCATTCATTATCTGAACCCACTCTATCCTCACTAGGGTCACAGGGGTCGTCTTATGGGTGGGGTTCACCCTGGACATGTCACCAGTACATCACATTCACACCTATCGGAAACTTAGATTGACTAATTAACCAATCAGTCCATGTGTTTGGATGGTGGGAGGGGCCAGAGTACCTGGAAAGAACCCACATAAACATGGGGAGAACCAGCAAACTCCACACAGAAAGGTCCCGCCCCCATCAACTGGTGCTAGAATTGAACCCAGGACCTTCTTGCTGTATCCACTGTCATGTAATTGTATATTTTTTACACATCTGCAGGTTATTATGATAGTATTTTATTGGTTCCACCCACTTGAGATGGAATTGGGCTGAATGTAGAACCTGAACTACACAGATATTCACAGCCTGGATACTTTTGTTTATATCTTTGGTGTAATTTTTGCATTCCTGCAGATCGGACTGGACCCTTTGTCTAGTTTGGCGTTTTTTTTTTGTTTTTTTTTTATGTTTTAATATAAGGCACAAAACAAACAGAAACGGTTACAGGTACATTCAGACATTTTCATACTGTTTACTGTCCACAAGTTGAATAAAAAAGTCCCATTTTTTTCCCATTATTTACACCCTTATGCTGTTGTAGGAGGAGATTGTACATCATCATTTCCATTAAATGGATTTTGTTGTGAAATTTATAACCAAGTAGACTGAGGGAGGGTCATTTTTAAGCCAATATTTGGTAATGGCTTTTTTTTTTTTTTTGCCTGCAGCAAGCAGTACTCTAAACAGATATATGTCACTTTTACATAATTCCTCTGGGGGAATACTAAAAAACAAAGTAGCCAATGACATATCAAAATGAACATTAAAAAACTGAATACATCAATTTAATCATTTGTCCCCAAAAGACAACAACAATACCAGGACAGGACCAGAATACTTGAGCTGCATCGACTGAACCGCAGGAAGGAAGGCACAGTTTTGGCCCCTTATGTTTGACAAGTGTGACTTAACCCTTTCATGCATGAATTATGAGAATCTTAGTCAAAATTATTTCTTGAATGTTTTTATTTCTCCTTAGGCAAGAAAAAAAAAACCAATGCGATGGAGGTTTTTTTCATAGTTACAAAGATATTCTAATAATAGTTGTTATCCATTTCATGGAGATAATATGCATAAAACAAAACAAAATAAAACTATTGTTAAATAAACCCTGTTAATTACAGTCTAACAATTGAATTACACTAAACCATGTTAGTGTTAATTTCCCAGCTTGGGATCAATAAAGTACATTTATCTGTCCGTCCGATTCAATCAATCAATCAATCAATCAATCAATCAATCTATCTATCTATCTATCTATCTATCTATCTATCTATCTATCTATCTATCTATCTATCTATCTATCTATCGTCCACAATGCATGAAAGGGTTAAAGACTCCATATCTTATTTATTACGAGTCCTATTGACCTGTATAGAAGTAATAAACAAACTCCATATTTGCTACATTTGACACATTTTGCACTCTGCACACATGTATTTATTCACTGTAGTTTTACTAGAGGAGTTCTGTGCCATATTGTTTTTATTGTTGATGCTGTCTTTTATGTGAACTTTGGTGCACGACAAATTTCCCCTTGTAGAACAATAAAGAAAATCTAACTCAAACTGACCTGAGCTGAACTACAAAATATGTGACACCAATACGATGAGGATCAGAGCATATGTTTGAAAAGCCTTGTGGTGCAGTACGGTTCTAATGCACCTTTTTTTGCTTTTTGTTTGGAGCGGTGGTTATTTGTCCTGTGAAAGCTGCTGACTGGAGGTCACTGGTCACACATTTCTTTGCTTGTCACTATATCACTGAGGCTACGTTTACACTTAGCCGGGTATTTTAGAAAAACGATATTTCCCCTTTTTCTTTTTCCAAATAAATACATAAATAAATAAACCCTGTGCAGACGTGACCATTTTCAGCTACATCTGCGTTTATATGGCTTTGTTTATCTACAGCAGGGGTGTCAAACATGTGGCCCGGGGGCCAAAACCGGCCCGCCAAAGAGTCCAATCCGGCCTGCACGATGAATTAGTGAAATACAAAAATTACACTGAAGATATTAACCATTAAAGATGTTCAAATAATCTTAGGTCAGACCAATAAAACACTATCATAAAAACCTATAAATAATGACAATGATTTTTTTTCTCTTTTTTTTGTGTAAAAATGTTTACATTTACAAAAAATTTTAACAACCTGAATATGAACAACCAGAAATGTCTCAAGAGAATTAAGTGTAATTGTACCGATATCCTACCTATTATTAAATATTTTGTGTATTTGTAGATCCACTGTGATCTGTACGTTATAATAAACATGTGAACATGACGAACTGAGGGCAAATAATGGCATAAACTATTAAAAAAATTGCACTTTTTCTTAATAAATGTATTTTTGTTCATGTTTTTAAAGGATAGTTTGTAGATATAAACATTTTAATAATACAATTTTACTTTACATATATTTATAGAAATGATATTATATATATATATATATATTATTATTATTATTATGTTATTATTTTAATTATTCGGCCCACTTCAAGTCATCTTGGGCTGCATGTGGCCCCTGATCCAACACGAGTTCGTGTAAGTTCTGTTGTCGTTAAAAGCTGAGGTCTGTTCTTTGATGTTTTTTCTTTCATGTTTTGTCTTTCGTTCATGTGGATCGTTGTGCAGGGACGTAAATTACTGCATCATTTACCTTCCACTGAACTGGACAGAACAGATGAAGTACTGATAAATTAAATATGAAGAGGATAAAGATGTGGAAACACTTACGTTATTAGATCCTGTTAAGCAGATGTAGTGGGCGCTAATTAGCTAAGATGCTAACATTCGCTAGCACCAAACTAATGCTGCTAAGTGCTAATAATTTATGTGTTTTATTTTGATATTTTTATTTAATTGATATTCATGTTTATTATTTGTGTTTCATTCATATACTTTAATTAGTATTTATGCTAATTGCATATTATTTATGCGTTCTAAATGTATTTTATTACTTTTTAAAAAGGCCACCAAAGGTTGTGCACATTAAAGCTGTTAAATAGACAGTATTTGTCATGCGTATCTTTTAAGTGTAACATTTTAATTTTAAAAAAATAATTGAAAATGTATGTATATGTACGGTTATTGAATATATATGTGTATATATATATATATATCCCAAAAAGTAATTGTTATCATACTGAATCATAAAAGTGTGGTAATACCTGGCTACATGTAAACGTAGCATGAGACTATATAGTGAGATTAGGAAAAGCAGCAGTCACCCGATCCAAAACAGCACCTTTGTTTTTGTCTGATTTTAATGCAGCATAGCGCCTGCTTTTCACCCCCTTGTCTTTGGCAGTTTTTCATTGAGTCTGACACTGAACACAACCTGTAAAACCCTTGCCTCAGCAAAGTTGTTGAGAGAAAGTGGAAGACAGACAGAGAGCGAAAGGAGGGGGAGGGAGAGAAGGAAACGGTGAAGCTGAAGAGGAAAAAAGGAACAAATGAAACAGGCAGACAGATGGTAAAATAGAGGGAAACGGAATCGCAAAAGAAGTGCTTGTTAGCACCTCACTGGCCCAAATAAATATAAGATGACACACCTGACTGATAATTAGTCTCAAGAGTATTAGTGCCTCTGTGTGTACGACATAAAGTGTGTGGAGGCATGTGTGTGTGTGTGAGTTAGTGGGATGTAATGAAATCCAAAGCGGCCGATGTGAGTGTGTGTTTGTGTGTAATGGAAAGGAGGGCAGAGGCCTTTGCATGTGTCCACACTAATGGGTATCCTGGCACACATAATCAGACCCGTTAATCACACACAGAGAGCCGGACTGAAGAGGAAGCGAGGGAGAGGCTTCCATCGGCGCTAAAATGAGGCGGCGAGGAGTGAGACAAAAAGGTTGAAAAGTCAATAGTTGTAGAAAGGGAGGGTGTGTACGGGTGAAATGGGACAGAGCTGTTGTTTCATTTTCATTCCATAGGAGTCATATTTCTTTCTTTTTTGTAATTTTTTTTTTAATGATTTTCAGACTCTCTCATTAGCATTTTCCATCATGTTTATAACATCTATGTATGAAAAAACTAGCTGATCTAGCTGATTTCATCATGTCTATGAGTGTGCTGATGTCAGCATATCAATTGCCTCTATATATATGTGCCAACACTGAAGCAATTTGAAACAAAATGTATGTTTTTATAGACATTTGAAATGTTCCCCTTTATAAGTGAATGGGAGAACGAGATTTTAAAAATTTGTATAAAAAAATTTGGAACTTCACTGACGATGACGTAGTTATGCAGAGTAAGGGAGTAAGGAAAGGAAGAAATAATAATAATAAAAAAAAAAAATACACAAAAGCCTAAAATAGAAATAATTATAAATAAGTTTTTTTCGCATTCCTTTTTTTCCAGAATCCCATAACCCATAAAGAGACCCAGTTCCCAATTGAATCTTTTTTTTCTCTGTTTAACCTTTATTAAGTGATTCATCACCATTTATTATAATATTAACCTCTGTAGTTTGCATTTTTTATAGTCAAATTGAGATATTTTCCTATATTTAAGTTGCTGATCATGTAAATGTTCATTGAAGCTCAGGTTAAAGTTGAGGGTTATTATACCCAAAACGGATTAAAGTGAGATATACAGTAAAATCTATCATTATCTGAACATAAACTCAGTGTTTCCATCCACTGTCATTGATCCAACTCCATGGGTTTTACTGGTG
>JAPSES010000219.1:11101119-11115508 GCA_029822895.1 Maxillicosta whitleyi
GTGTGTCTCAGTGTGTATTAGGTGAATGATAAATTAGGCTGACTCTGGCCTGCCATCTTTTAACCACAATTAGAAAGCTTTTCTGACACACTGTCAGACTCAAGGCTGCTGAACCCACACACACACACACACACACACACACACAAAAGTCTGGAGGCACCCAGCAGCTTAGAGACAGACAGGGAAGAATGACGTATGAGCAGACACCGTTTCCAAACCATCGCACACACACACACACACACAAAACGCAAACACACATACACAGTGATGCATGGCCATCATTACCCGCGCCCCTCCCTTGACAGCTGTTCCCTCAGCAGAGCGCCCTGTGTTGGTGTGCCATAACACACACACATGCACACACACACACACACACACACATCTCAACACCCCTCTGAGAGTACAGGCACAACATGTTAATCACTAGAGAGGTCAAAAGTACAAAAACACACATACACGTAATTACACACAATGCATACTGTACACAGAAAGTATCTCATGTTCTGAAAATTGAAATAAAAACAGATGGTGCGGTGGAAGCTGCGATAAAATGGTCTCGTATCCTGAAGCCATCCTCTACAACACAGGTGTCAAACATGCGGCCTGTGGGCTAACACCGGCCCGCTAAAGCCCATGAAATAATAGCATAACCTATAAATAATGACGGAATGATGATGATAATGATGAAAAAAAAATTACAGTATGCTTGTAAATAACCACAACTTCAATTTTTTTGTTGCTTTAGTGGCAAAAATCACAGTAAATTATGAAAATATTTAGATTTCCTAACTGTGCTTTAACAGTAAAATGTGAATAACCTCAACAAATATGAACAACCTGAAATTTAAAGAAAAGTAAGTGCAATTTTAGTAATATTCTGCCTCTTACTAAATATTCTAATTTATAATGCACATGTATAAATGATACATTTACTTTTCTTCATTTTTTTCGGGTTATTTATTTTTTGTTTGGATAGTTTGTAAATGTGACTATTTTCATAACTTAATGTTTCATTTTGTTGCAGTAAAACATAATTTTATGTCATTATTTGAGATTATTCTGCTGCTATTTTACTGGTCGAGCCTAGTTGAGATCAAACTGGACCAAATGTGGTCCCTAAAGTAACAAGAGTTTAACAAAATCCAAACAAAAAGACACGAACAACCTGAAAATATAACATTTCTAATGGAAAAATAACTGCAATTTTAATAATATTACACCTATTTTTTTGTTTAGGCATAATATTATTAATGTTGCACTCACTTTTCCTTAAAAATCTAGTTTTTTTCAGGTTATTTATGTCTTTTTTATTTGGACAGTTTGTAAATGTACATATTTTCATGATTTAATGTTTTGTTTTGTTGTTTATTTTTGTGGTAAAACAGAGAGGAATGTTTGTATTTGTATTTGAGGCTATTCTGCTGCTATTTTACTGATCCAACCTAGTTGAGATCAAACTGGACCAAACGTGGCCCCTGAACTAACAAGAGTTTAACAAAATCCAAACAAAAAGACACGAATAACCTGAAAAAATGACATTTCTAAAGGAAAAATAACTGCAATTTTAATATTACACCTATTATTTTTTTTGTTTTGTTTAGGCATAATATTGTTAATGCTGCACTCACTTTTCCTTAAACATTTCATTTTTTTCAGGTTATTTATGTCTTTTTGGTTTGGACAGTGAAACTAACATGAGTTCAACCTCGCTCTACTACAACCGCGGTGTGAGATACTCAGGCGACATTTCACCTTGTTTTCTTTCACTGGCTCCGAACACTTGACTGGTAAATGGAATGAAGCGCAAAAGGATGTTAAAGGGTGAAAGCGATGACACAAAGTGACAAATCAGAGGTTGTGTAGTTGCAGCTATTTGGTTTGGTTCATCTTTAGCCTGAGGAACCACATGCATCAGCCTGGGAGATATTTGATTTGCTTTGGCAGCTCAGCCTGGCCCCGCTCCAGTTCACACCGAGTCCCACCCAAACTAGACCGGGACGGGATAATCAGAACTCTGTCCTGATGTGAGGAGAGTTTTATGAGATGATTTACAGAAGTGTGCCATAAATAATAATATAGTAAATAATCAGGACGGCTGTTGCTGAAGCAAAACAGACAAGCGTTAATATACAACAACAAGAATACTGCTTGTGCTACAACAGCTATTGAGCTTATTGGAAATATGGAATCAGAATCTTGGGCTTGTCTTTTATTACAATGAGCAACAAACAACCACAGCAATAATATTCACTACATGTTCTTGGATGTACCGCAGAGAGGAGCCACCAGGAGGAAATACTGGATACAGGCCTGGCGTTTGTACTACAAGGTTTTCAGGCGTTTCCAGTGGCCTAGTGTGGACGAAGGTATTTCCTCAACAACAACAAAAAAAAAAAAGGATAGGAAAAGATACCGTTTCATGCGGACATGGATTTAGTATTCGTGTGTACTTAACTTGGCTATGACAGGTATGGAAAATTCATGGAAAATTCACTACAGGTACCCTTTTAACCCTTATGAATTTGACAAATTTGACCCGTTTTGACATTCAACAGGAGTAGAAATACCGTAAGCATTGTTCTTTTATACTGAAATCCGATAACTTTTCCTAAATTTTGCCAAAATACACAAAAGTGAAAATGTTTTAAAATGTGATGTGTTTCAAAATGATTTTTTTTTTTTGGACACTGATGCTGGTTCAGGTTAATTTTATATATAAATCCTAATGTCTTGTATGTTTTTATGTGTATGAACAACAGGACATGATACTGTGTGATAGTAGATGTTTTTCTACAAAACCAAGTGTTGCAAATAAACAAGCTCTCCCTACTCTCTGAAACATTATATTAATACATTACATATTTTACATATATTTATTAATGTGGGATAATGTATTTAGACATTATAAATAAATAAATCTGTAGTTTAACATTTGGTTTAGACACTTCCTATGAGGGAATTCAGGGTCTGGGTTAAATTTGATCTGAACCAAACTGGGAAGGTTTAAGAAATAAACAGTTTGTAAGGATTAACTTTGGATAAAACTGAACAAAAAGGAAGAGTAAATCTGTTCTGAGCTACATTAGGAACATGGTGACCCAACATGATGGACCCTGAGGAGAAAAAAGTAATAAAACTACTCATTCTAATCTGACAGAACTGCTCTTATTTTTTGGCGGTTATACACTCCCGAAAACACAATTATGATTATTACAATCATCCTCGCAGTTATATCATCCTAAATCTTATGCACGGGACCATGAGAAAACAGTGCCGTACTTCAGACAGGATTTGATACGTTTAATTTAATAACGTGCTCGACTATTCCAACTTTTGTCACTGTGATTTGTTGTAACTTGAGTTAACAACGTCTGGTCAAGTTCGAGGCCAGTTCTCATTTAAGCAAAACAATCAGAATCCCAACATGTACCGTACTCTGATCTCCTTTACAACCTAAAACAGCAATGTATTCTCATATCTAACTGGTGTTTGTTTTAATCTGATCCTGTTTGCCACTAAGATTAAGAGCTTGATATTTTAGATCCTGTTTGAAGATGCACTTTGTTGCTTTGTTTTGTATTTATTATTTGTGCATTTCATCTACACTCAGAACTTGGGTCAACAACTTCTTTGTTTTGTTTCTTTTTTTTAAATTGTGCTGTATAATATATCCGACTTTACTTGTCAGATCTTTGGGTAATACAACTTCATCTGCCTCTTGTTAACATCGTCTCCTCTGCCTGATTCTCTGTCTTTGCCTGAGAAAACAACACTTCTTCAGGTAACGCTTCTTCTGCCCAGACTAGCGACTCATCTCGGCTTTACAATCCTCCATTACTCCTGCTACCAACTCTGCTCCTTCTACAGGCCTGGCAGGACTCCAGAAGTCCAAATCTGTTTCAATACCATTAACCACATGACCCAGCAATTCTCTTAGGTAGAGAACTTGTGCAAGGCGGAACCGCAAATAGTGTGCGTTCAACCAGAGTTGTTTAGAGAGTAAAGGATTCCATTAGCTAATATTGTGTCCAACCTGAGCAATGTAGTGGTGTTAGTGTAAAAAACAATAGTGTCAACACTGGGGAGATACATGTTGTATCATGTGAAATAAGTTATGCAGCCCACGATAAAGGGAGTTTACTTTTCTGTTTATGTTTTGGAAAGGGTGCTTTGGCTAAAATAGAGCTGTAAATTACAATTTTTGTTTTGACTGTTCATCAATACTTACACAACTTAGCCCTACAAATGTCTACAAAGGGGAAAAAATTATCTGTATGAATGATTGAGGAAATGAGTGCAAATGATATAGGGTCATTTTGCCCAAAAAAGGCACTAATTGTATATTTCTGTGAGCCATTGATACATATAATGTCAATATTTCGGAAAATATGTGAGATTTGTGTTTGTCAGGTTTATAGAGTTTTCTCCAACTGAAACTTAAGAGGTAGATCGATATAGTAAATCTAGGAATTTACCAAGCATACCAGATTTACTCTTTATTTAATCCATAAAGACCATTTTATTAAAGATAACATACATTTCTAAATGCTGTCTGTCATTTTGACTGATTGAAATACTGAGGGTAATCTAATAAAGAAAGGTTCCCACAACACTGTGAACAGAACCTGCTGTATGATCATTGGTTTGTTTGTCTCTTAACAAGGCATCAAATAGTCCATAACAGCATCCTGCCTGTATATAAGCCTACAGCACCACTGTTCACACCACTGAATACAACACTGCAGAGATCAGGTGACTTCAAACACATGCAGGGACGGGTGAAAAAAAAAAAATTAGGGGGTTTGGGTACAGGTAAAATTGAAGGCTGGCAAGGAAATGAAAAAATTTAAAAAATTAAAAATTCATTGGATGGAAGTCTTTTGCTAGCACAAAATGTCAAGACAGCTGAGTGTGCTTAGTTATTTTAAAAAGACCAGTAAATGCGTAAACGCGGTGAAAAAAGAGGGACTGCTGCGGTGGAAGATAATGGACAAGTAATAGTGATGATTATCAGCCAGGAGGAACTACAGTTACTGCATCACTGAGACATTTTTGAACATTAAATACTACTAAATACGTCTCATTAAAAGTTGCATTTAAAGAAAAGGATAATAATGTGCTATGATGGAATTTGTACGACCCTGTCCGTCAAAATGACAGACAATAAAAATGTTTTACTGGTGATTCAATGTTATAGAAGATGGCAATGTTTCCATGGTAACTGTGGAGCCTCCAAATGACCATGAAAAGATGACAAATTGTATTTTACACCAATTATTTACATGCTTTGCTAGAATTAGTGGATCAACGGGTATTAAACTGTTTACATTAGTAGCTGGTTTTGGTTGAGATTGGCTGTTTGGGTCTTTATGGGTTAAAGGGGAACTTGGCAGGATTTTTGCCGTAATTAAACAGCTTCAAAGTCATTCTAATGGTTAAATGTCTTGTTAGGGGGAGAATGGAAGTCTTCCACCCACCCAGTAGCACCTCCTGTGCTGATTTGAAACTTCTCTGTACCGTCCCGTGCACCTAGAACTCGTCTAGGTGGTACAAGATCTCGTCTTTTGTGAGAAACAGCACATGCGTTCATTTACAATGGCAGAGTCGGCAGGGAAGAGGAAGAGGACGTTTTCAGAGAATGATGAGAAGAAGAAAAGACAGAGTGACCAAAAGAGGAACCAGTCCAGAGTTTACTTTGCTCAAGCTTTTGTTGAGTGGATCCAGCTGAACTACACAGAAGAATGTCAAACAGATGCAGACATGGATCTATTGCTGCTGCTCATGAAAGTACAGCTAAGATCAACTCTTCATTCTCTACATATTTCGATATATTTGCATGCTCTTGATGATCGCTATTGGTTATAATGGGTGTTTACGGTCTTTGCACATTTATGAACTCGCTCACTAGTGGAGACACTTGCTAACTCGTTAGCGATACGCTAGGATCTCCTTCACATCGCCGGCTTCATTCAAAATAAATAAACATGAAACTTTGGATTTACCACAGTAGGCCAAACTGTAGGGGAGCCTTTCCGAGAAAAATGCCACAAAACCAGCAAAGACGAACAAAAAACCAGCAAAGAACCACAAGGTAAAATCCTGCAAAGTTCCCCTTTGAAGGCTTTGATATAGACCTATGCAGATATTAAACTTTTGTTTTTTAGCTGGAACAAGTTCTTTAACCCTAGTTGATGCAGTGAGTGGCTTCTAATTTCTTGCACAACTATCATTTGGATAAGTTTGAGCATAATAATAATGGATTAGAGTTCTTTTCAGGACACCCAAAGCGCTTTACGGTATTGATCCATGATTCATTCACTCTCTGCTGGTGGTAAACTACATCTGTACATTTGAAGTGTGACTGCCATTTCACCACCGAACATTCACACACGTTCATAAAACAGTATGGGTGACACTGGAGGAAAGGTGGGTGAAATGTCTTGCCCAAGGACACAATGGCACATGACTGAGCAGGACTGCCAACCCTTCGGTTATTAGACGACCCGCTCTACCTCCTGAACAACAGCCGCCCCATAAAGATGGTCCATGGCATTGCCAGGATTCATCAGGTTCAGATAGTGAAAGACTGGTTCAGGATCATGACACATCATTATCACACATGGGCTGACCCCCACAGATGCCAGAACTGAGCCCCATTCAGAATCTTTGGGATGTTATGGAGAAGCTCTTCTGCTGTGGCCCAAGTCTCCAGCATTAATATAAGATCATGATGAAAAAGTGATGCAACTCTAGGTGGAAATAAATGTTTTGACATTTACTGTGACACTGCTGCTGTGAAATGTGTCCCATAATCAAAGCTAAAGGTGGCCCAACGAAATATATTGCCGTTTTTTGGCTAGACGGTGTATAATCTCAATATTTTATTATGGAAAACAGATTGGGTTCATCTGTCTGTGGGTATTTACTATATGAGCTGAATCACTAGAGCTAATTTGAGAAACACAATTATGTAGGGTAGTACTACTTTCGACGGCAACAGTATTCCCATAGATGAAACCAGAATTTGACCTAAAAAGTGTTGTTTTTCTTTGTATTGTGTATTCATTAATTTAAAGCACTAAGTGCTCTTTTATTTTTCCACATTAAGTTAGAGAGAGGGAAAAGAGAGGTTGAGTACAAAGTGATTCTGCCAAACTGGAACAATCAGAGGAGCTGCACTGCCAAGTAAACGACAGAAGGGTAGAAAGAAAAACTACTTGTCCTCACTTTCACCCTGGCTAATATCACTGGCACAGTTCTTGAGTGAATCTCTAGATATTTTCTTCTTCTATTTAATCTCATTCTCCCTTCCTTCTGTTGCTCGCATTCCTGCTTTTCGTCGCTCTCTCCTGTCTTTATCCTCTTCTTCATCACCCACCGTCTCATTCGCTTCCTCTTGCAATTTCACATATTTCAGGGCAGACCGTTTACAAATGTCTTCAAAAGTACCACAACTGGCATACAGTGTGATTTTTACAGGTCTACAGAGACATATAAGCTCACCTTGCACAGAAAGAAAGCACCAACACACAGCTTCGAGCCTGTTTGTAATTACACTGATATATCACATAAAATAGACTGTGCTTTTTTCATCAAAGCGTAGTGGAAACGCAGTTAACCTTTTAACATATACATTTCCAAAGAGCCTTCAACCTTAAATAAAAGGACATGGAGGGTTTTCAGAGAAGAAGTGTGAGGCTATATTGCACGTGTTAACTTACAACTGTGAACACCGTCTAGCTTTTGTGTTTTGTATGCAGCTAAAAAAGTCGATGACGCACAAAGACGATCGTTGACGATACTTTGTGATGAATGCATAAGGAAGAAAATGCTGCTGAAATCACTATGTGTATTTGTTCTCATTGCAGGATCAGTTTCAGTGAAATGACAATGCAGAGTCTCTTAGCTTTGTGTGGTTTCAACTTTCATTCACAGACACTAGGTAACTTCTGTGTCATCATTCAACGAATAACAGTCAAAGTGAATGGGACCCGTTAATAGTACCTGTATGGTTTAATAAAGGTATCTGAGCCAGTACAATATAACTATAAGCACAATAAATTATGGATCAGTAACGTAAACAGCTTTGTCTGCCTTGAAAAGTGCTATAGAAATCTAATCTAAACTATTATTATTATTATTATTATTATCCCACCTCCTAAAGGGGAAGCAATGGATATTGTATTTGGTTGGTTTGTTTGTTTAACACTCTTGCAGCAAAATTATTAATTGAATTCATACCAAATTGGGTTTATAGATCACCAGTGACCTAAAATAAACAACATTTCATTTTGGAAAAAGTAGGTCAAAGTTCATATTTTTTATCAAGTTTTAAATTTTTTTTTTCCACCCATTAACTTATAACATGTGAAATTTCAAATGTCTACGCAAATATAAATTATGTTTCAATTTACTTCAAACTTCAAGGCAATTGATATGGTTGCATCACCGCATGCATAGACACGATGACGTCAGCTGGATCGATGCCAAAATAAGTTAAAATACATGTAAAGAGTGGGATTTGCAGTGCCTAACAATAATTATTATTATTATTTATACATCATATGATACAATATTCCTGTATCACTGTTATGTCCTCCCTTTACTCTGCCTAATTCATTTGATTAAAACAACCACTGAGATACAAGTAGGAGTTTTTACGCGCAAAGTTTGTGCACAAAAGTGTTTTCATGTGACTGAAAAAGTCCAAGTTTTAGAGTAAGATCAGTAATATCAGAGCAACCACAGTGCAAAGTTGCAGCACATCTGAAACCACAGCAATGGAAAAAGTTGCATGTTTTCTGAATGGACTGTCCAAAAAATAAAAATAAAATAGTCATCAGAATCAATATCATTTATTGTGTTCACACTGGCAGGATAAATTAAACTATATGAGTCACATAGGTGTGAAAAAACTAGATCTGTTGTGTGAATGTAGCCATAGTCGATCTTACTTAAGTACTTTTATTTTTTTAATTAAGGGATATAACGCAAAAAACACCTTCCGCAATATTCTCCTAGGTAAGAGTTATAAATAAAATGCATTCGACAATGTATTCATCAGCTCACAATGAAATAAAATGACATGATGAGCTGTTTTCAGCTGTTGAAAAGTACATATATGACATGAGTGATCAAATTATATGTCTTGTGATTTTAGTTTGCAATTTAATTATGATACATTAATACAGGTGATATAAAATTTCAGGTCTGCTTTAACCCAGTGCTATATTTATGGCAGTTCTTGAATCATTTTTTTTTCTTTCTACAAAGTGATTTATCACCATTTATTATCATCTTATCCTCTATATTCAGGGAAAATCAGGTATTTTCCTATATTTAATTTACTAATCATATACCTTAGTCCCCATTCTGATATACATATTTAAGGGGTATTATATCAAATAGAGAAAACTAAAGAAAAAAGGTATTCTTCCAGTAAAATATATCATTAACTGAGGGTAAAAATAAGCATCTCCATAATCTGTCATTAGTTCCTTTTCCATTAGGCTTATATGCAAAACTTTACTGGTATTCACTGAACGTCAAACAAACAGAAGTGTTTAATGTCGGTTTTTCCATTAAATCACAAATGCTATGATTTCTTTCTTAATTATGGCATGGTGACAAATGTAAATATGGTGTTGATTTACAGATATATTCATTATTATTATTATTATTATTATATATTACCCCTCTATCCCGTACTAAAGTGAAAAATTATTTGGTGTCCATATGTTTCTTTAAAAACTCTTCTTCTGTTGTTGTAATGTCCGTCAACATCCGTATTGTTTTACGCATTACTCTAGTTGCAGAAAAAGACCTTTCCATTGCAGTTTTGTGTGATGTACCAATTTCGCAGCATCCAAAAAAAAAAAAAAAAAACATCTCTTGCAAGCAGAAAAACTGTTAATCAAAAAATTATAATTTTAATTAGCGATATTTGAGGGTGAATGGAAAAGCGACTATTTACCAAAATGCATGGGTTTTACTGGCGAGTCAATGTTGTAGAAGATGACAGTGTTTCCATGGTAACTACAGAGCATCTGAAGGTCCAAAAGGGTCATATCTGATGACCATGAAAAGACGATAACTTGTATTTTACACCAATTATTTACGTTTATTGTTAAGATAAATGGATCGACAGGTATTAAACATTATATATCGGTAGATGATTTTGTGTCGCCAGTGGCCGTTTGGGTCTTTATAGGTTACGGTCTACCGCTCTGTTTGGTTTATGCGAATCATTCCTAACCAGCTGTGTCACCGCTGCGATCCGAGCCGCTGCTGATGATGGGAGTGTCAGGAGGCGGGAGCTGTCCGTGGTCCTCACCAGTGTTTGCAGTGACGGGCAGGAGGATTCCTGCTGCTGCAGTGTGATGGCCGGCACAAAACTCCAGTTAATTTTCCTGTCACCGTTCCCATCTGTTCGTGTGCCTAGTGTGCTGTGAGTGCTGAATCCTGACATACCTCATTAATTAACATCGCCGCCTTTGAGCCTGCTGCCGTTCACTTGTTTAGGATCAGATTCCACTGTAGTTTGTGACTTGGTAATACCTGAAATTTAGTCAAATATGTTGTTTTTGGGGTTTTTTTGTACTGTGTGTAATGTATCTTCCTCTGCAGCGGGTGTGTGTGTGTGTGTGTGTGTGGGGGGGGGGGGTCAAACTCATTTTAGATCAGCCCAATATGACCTTATGTGGGCCAGGTTAAAAAAAAAAATTTAAAAAGTAAAATAACATTATGAAAGTGTTTACATCTATGAAGTTTCATTAAAAATGTGAATAGTATGAACAACCTGAAGAAAAATAAAGGCATTTTTTAACAATATTCTGCCACAGTTCATCACTTAAACATGTACATTACTCTACTTACAGATCACCGTAGATCTACAAATACTTTAACATTTAGTAACACGCAGAATATCGGTAAAAATGCACAGACTTCTCTTATGACATTTCAGGTTGTTTATATTTGTTCCGATTATCGACATGTTTTGTGAAAGGATAGTTTCTAAATGTGGACATTTTCACTTAATTTTACTTTTTTTTTCTTTTTTACACTAAAATAGAAATATCTATCTTCAATTTCTTGTTCATCTTAATGCCTGGTACAACTAAAGGTGCATTTGTTTGGACAAATATAATGGTAACAACAAAAATAGCTCATAATAGTTTAATTTCAGAGCTGATATCTATCCATTTTCCATGTTTTTCTTAATAAAAACAAAATCACTTCAGTTCTTACATCAATATCTATGTCATTGTACTGACAAAAACAGTGCTTTTAGACATTCCATGTTTTTTTTCTGTCTGTTTTAGTCACATGACACACACAGGAGTTGGCATTTGATTGCATAATCATTGTTTTTGGTGACTTGATGTTCTAATTAATTTTTTTTTGTTGTGACTGAAATGATCGTATTTTACTAGTCTGACCCACTTGAGATTGATGTGGGCTGAACTCTTTCAGAAAAATGTGAAAAAAAACACCACAAAAATAATTTCTCTGGAGACCCTTGTTGATCAATATTAAACACTTCCTATAATATATTCATTGTGAATGTGTTTCTCTAGTCTGAAAATAAATTAAAATTAATCATAAATCACCCATTCTGCCGGAAAACGTCAGTCGACCATTAAAACAACAAATTTGTTTGCTTTGTATGTTATTTCAAGGTGCGTTCTACTCACAGACACGACAGAAAAAGTACATTTTGGACACTGAACGAGGAGAAAACCAGAAAAAGTGAAAGGAAACGTTCAATCTAAACTACTTTTTTTACATTATAACGAAAAGAAAAATTTGTACTTGTCATTATTTATAGGTTATTATGTTAGTATTTTACTGATCTGATCCACTTCAGACCATATAGGTCTGTGTATTTAATAATTTTGACTTCCTGGATTGTAATTTTTGCATTTCACAACTTCATGCCACGGACCAAACCAAACCCATCGGCGGTCTGGTTTTAGTCCACGGGCCTTATGTTTGACACCTGCACTCTGAAGGGATTTATGTTCCCTCTGATCATGTAACTAAGTCAATCACAAAGCCAACACGACAACAAAAGCATGCAAAAACACTGACAAAAATTAAGGATTCAATGATCAAAACAGTTGAAAAGATGTAAGTATGAACCTTCATCACATTTCTGTCTTATTATCTTCATTCCCGTCGCCTTCATATGTTTCTTCTACCGCCCCCTCCTTCATTCTCTTTCCTATTTCTCAGCATTTCTCCCTCTTATACTCTCATAACACCATGTTGTCTGTACACTTGGCAGCTCTCTACTGCTTTTCTTGCACATACAAAGGCTTTTTAATCCTCAAACAGTGGCTACGTTTTAATGCACAAAATATTCAGCTTTTTCCTCTTACACTGAACAAGGCCAATGTTTCGCTTTCCACAGCTAATGAAAATGAATATCCCTCTAATGTGCCCGTTTGCACACTCCCTCTTTGATTCCCTCCGCTACCTCCTTCATAAGGTCAGCGTTGTGACATTTGTGTGTTAACTTGTCGACCTCTAAGTCTTTCATAATGTTTAAAGGTAGTGTATTCCTCCTCCTGAGCAGAATGGTCAGTTCTTGTGCTGGCCATGCAGTTTTACTCCCGCTAAAAAAAACCAAGAACATTGAGTTTCATAAACTATAGCATACACACTACAACTGAAATGTGTGATTTACATGTACACAGAATTATATCACCATACCTCACATTTGGGACTCACATCAGACATACAGCAGTTTAAAAAAAGTAAAAAAAATCATACAAATTTACCAAAAACTTGACCCAGAATAGACATCATTACATTTTGAGAAAAGTAGGTCAGTCTAGAAACACAGTTTCCAATTTTGCCGCTACAGGCATGTGAAATTCCTCCCATTATAAGTAAATCGTGGGGAGAAAACAAAGATTTTAAAAATTCATAAGAAAATTTTAACTTTGGCGTATTGTTCCCAAAATGTAATGAGATCCATTCTGGGTCAGTGGTAATCTATAAACCCAATTTGGTATGAATTCAACCAATTGTTTTGCTGCTACAGACATGTAAATTTAAGCAAATTATAAGTAAATGGGAAAAAACAAAGACTTTAAAGATTTATCAAAAATATTTACTTTGACATATTGTTCCCAAAATATAATCACATCTATTCCTGGTCACTGGTAATTTATAAACCCAATTTGGTCTGAATTCAACCAGTAGATTTGCTGCTACAGTGTTAAACATACAAATCGAACCAAAAGGTATACCCTTTGCCTCCCCTTCGGTGGGCGGGGTAATAATATTTAGCACAACTTTATAGCTGTTGAACAATTTTAAGACTTTATAGCTGTAGGTGACAATTTATTACTACTTCCCAGTGAAAGGAAAAGCCCTGTTACATCAATGTCATTGCTTAAACTCAAAGGTCAATCAAAATGTTGTAACACAAGTGGAACCATCCAGATACAAGAGAGACCCAGTAGCTTAATATAGAAACATACCAAACACTAAACTATTTCTATCTCTGGTTCTCAGTCAGACATGGACTCCACGGTGTGATATTGTTTTTGTGGTGTTTGTACAGAAACAAACACTGGGCACTTGGTTCTGTACGATGGGAGAGTTTGGGAAGCACATTAACGTCTTGGCAAACAAATCTTGGACTTGCTCAGGTTCACACTACAGTGGCCACTTGGTTGAATAAAACAATTATTAGACAGTCCATTTTAAGACACACAGAGGAAAAACACTTGCAATGATATTTTCCATATAATCATAGTCATGAAAAACACCCTTGGCTTTTGGTTTGAGAAACAAGCTCCACTTTAATCAAAAGTACAGGCTTTTACTCAACAGGAAAAATGCATCTACAGCCAATTTGAATGACACTAAACCACATGACATGCACTCTAGCTTGTGTATGATAAAAGGATACAAGTGCATTGGCAGCCACCAGTGTTAGGAAACATGAAAAACACGCATGTTATGAATGACACGCTGTTTTACAACACTTGACACATACCGCTCATGCAGCCAGTGTAGCTGCTCCAATCTATTAACTCGGGCGTTGAAATGAAGATCGACTGGTAACACAACCACCACACATGTGAGGGAGTACAAAAACGGTCACTGTCAGGTTTATTTCTATAGGACATTTACAATAACACAAAGTGTCCAAAGTGCTGTACAAGGATATAAATAACAATACAAAATATAACTAGAAAAGCAGTCAGAGAGCACAAACCTCAGCCAAGCAGCACAGTTCCCCCACATATTGTGACTGACACCCCGCAATATTACTCCCACATTTGTTTTTTTTTTAACTATTTTATTAGATTCTTGACACTGGAAACATACCCACAGAAATGTGAATTACATGCTGATAACAAAGAAATGAACA
>JAPSES010000219.1:11115608-11130143 GCA_029822895.1 Maxillicosta whitleyi
CAAAATTTAATCATCTGTTCCTTGTCTCAGAGCAAACATTTCCTGAAAATTTCATTAGATTTGGTCAATAATTAACCAGATACTGAGAAACAAAATTTTTGGCCCGAAAATTTCAAAGTGATCCAGAATCCAGGATTTCTTCCGCATCACCCCCAAAGGTTAATCATTTCTTCCTTGTGCCATTG
The DNA here is from genome assembly GCA_029822895.1 of Maxillicosta whitleyi. Lineage (NCBI taxonomy): Eukaryota > Metazoa > Chordata > Actinopteri > Perciformes > Neosebastidae > Maxillicosta > Maxillicosta whitleyi. Next base: position 11,115,794 of record JAPSES010000219.1, read on the forward strand.
ACAACAAATCCTGAAACTTTCATCAACATCCACCCATAACTTTTTGAGTTATGTTGCACACAAAGACAGACAGATAGACAAACAAACACCGGCAAAAACATAACCTCCTTGGCAGAGGTAATAAAGCAAATACAAATCTATAGCTATAAAAGATAGGTCCCACTAAAACTGATAAAGCAGATAAATTGTGGCTTTATGAGTGAAAATCACAGTGTGATCTTCATTCCCTCCACAGATGTAACCGTTGGTAACTGAAATCCACTGGACGTTACGTGCTGAATTGTTTCTGTTGACCTCAATATCTTAAAGTTTTAAAGTTGGTTTTATTAAATTAGAAGCCAGCTTTTGCAAGCTCATAATCAGAAATCTGCTTGTCTGAGTACCGAAGCAGAACTTTGAGACCTGAAAAGGGAAACTTTACCTCCCAGAACAATTACGAGTGAATAATCCTTTTACAAAGCAATTAACCCCCAGTTGCTCCACTGGAGCTGCGCTGTAGTAAACAGTCAAAGACTGTGGTTGTACTGGGCAGCTCCCAGGTGACAACTTGTGTAATTGGATGAATGTAAAGGGCGGCCTAGCTGAAAATGCTCTTCAACCTTTGCAGGATATGAGAGAAATGAGAGTTGAAAAGGGTGAAAAACATTAATTTACTGCCTTGTTAACCGTTTAAATTATGTTTAATTTGTGCCAACGTGTAGTAAATAAAGCAGAAGTGTAATGAATTGAACTTTCAAAGTCCAGCCTTCAGAGGGAACCCACACTTCACGTCCATGATTCTCTGCTTCCCTCATTTCAAAGTCAAGAATACAAGCCCCATAAAACAGATGAAACACAAATGACAATAAAAACACAGACGTACATTGTCTCATTCACACACACACACACAGAAAAAAAAAAAAAACACACTGAGCCGGGGTGTGATGGATGAGCAGAGGAGCTGTGTGGGTGTGGCTGAAATGAAACTAATGACAGAAAGACAAGCGAATGAGAAAACAAGAAAACAAGTGGGAGATGAGAGCACCAGAGATGAGGCGATACAGAGAAATAAAGACAAAGAGAAGCAAAGATGAATAGGAACAGGCTGACACAGGCTGAGATAGATAGATGACACAAATGGATGCAGACGCTGTTGTTTGTTCCTTAAGTGCAGCTTGAAGCAAATTTTTGGAGCAGCTGAATTACTGGAGTCATTGTGGTGTAACGGCCATACTGGTGGCATTTTAGGTACTTTATAGTTTGGAGTCATTTAGGACTCATTAAAGTGTTCCTTGTAGCTCGTTGAAATTCATGTGTTACAGCTGGATTAAAAGAATAAAATGATGAGATGCATTATTTGCAAACATCAAAAATAATATGGCTTTGTGTAATAGATTTAATGCTTGGAATTCAGGTAAATTCTACATTTATGACTGAGTACTAAACCGTGTTCCTTTCAAGTCTGGGAAAATGACAAAACTGACGTAATTGGTTTAATCCACAAAGAACTAATGCTACTTTTGTGAGTCTTCCCATATAATTTTTGCTAGATTTAAACTTTCTTAAGCAATTTATCACCATTTATTGCAATAATTTTCTGTCTACTTTACACTTTTTCTGTGAAAATCGTGTATTTTCTGTATTCAGTTCACTGACCGTGTAAATGTCCATCAAAGCTCAGAGTAAATTCAAATGTAACTAAATCAGAAACAGAGAAAACTGAAGGAAAAGCTACTTTTTTTTTTGTCAAATCTATCATTAACTGAACATAAACCAAGTGTTTCCATCCACTGTCATTGATCCAACTCCATGGATTTTACTTGTGAATAATGTTGTAGATGATGATGGTGTTTCCACGGTAACTACAGAGCCCCTGAATAACCAATAGGTCATATCCGATGACCAAGAAAAGATGTTAAACTGTATTTTACACCAATTATTTACATGTATTGATAGAATTAGTGGATAATCAGGTTTTAAACTGTTTACATCTGTAGATACTTTGGGTCGTTGGTGGCTTTTTGGGTCTTTATGGGTTAAAATATTGGACAGAACCATTGATTAATGGACACAAATATGGACATGAATCAGTTTTCCCGATACTTCCCCCATATTCATATAGTTTATAATTCAGAGAAACACAAAACAACATAGAAAGGATTGATGTGGTCGTTCTTTTTTTACACATTCGCTGAAACTATGTGAATAATGCACACGTTACAATACTCTAGAACACCTTAAGAATCTGCAGCATCAGAGCCAGAACCACCAGGCTCAGAAACAGCTGCTACCTGGACACAATAAGACTGTTCAACTCATACTATAACTGAACTCACTCTGACATCATTCATTCATGTGCGATATAATAACACTGTGCAATATTCAGTCAGTCTAATGTTTACATTTCAGTCATTTCTCCTCTTCCACGGTCATTATTTATTATTGTACTATTGTTTTTTTTTATTATTGTATCTGCCCTTTGCATTTATTGTTTTTCTATTTTAAGTGTGTAAATTTTTTTTTTGTTTGGTTTGTTTTTTAATTCTAGGTTATGAAGGCAAAGTTTATTTAAGCAAAAAAAATATATATTTTCAATCAAAAAATAACTCACTTCAATTAAAAAACAAAACCAACAACCTTTCAATCAAAAAAAAAAAGTGTTTGAATGCAAACAAAATATATTGCATTTGGACACGTTTTTTCTTCGATAGAAAAGGTTTTTTTTTAGTAATTTTTTTTTCCATTAAAGGAACTTTATTTTGATTGAATAATAAATAAACAAATCTACCTTCACTGTCGATCCTGTGGAATGTAATTTCAGTCTTCTTGAATTACACTAACAGTGACGCAGGAGTGCTACTGAAAGAGCTACATCATCAGTAGAGTCGTAAAACTAATAAAAACATACCGTATGCCAAATAATTGTTTGAAATGATATATGATTATAGGTGATGATCTGCACTTAAACTACTGATTAAAAAAGTAATGTCTCCAGTTGATTAAGTAAAAATTGAATTAACTGTTGCCAAAATGCAGTAGCCAGTGTGTAGTTGTTTGTTTATTAGCCAATAGCTTAAAGCTTTTGTAGACGGGAACTGGGTTTAGATGCAGGGAAAATACATAAAGCAGATCCTGAAGGCATACTAAAGCTGTCATGCTTGGTTGTGCGTTGTCGCTCATTAAATAAACTGAGTAAGCAGATAACACAGACAGACCACAACCAACGCTGCTATGTTTTGGGCTTAACTAAATACCAAGAGTAAGTTACAAGCTCAACTGAAACAGCGTAAACATGAGCAGTCATGCAGGAAATACAAATGTTGAATGTTTCAAAAATACATATTAGATAGTTACAAAGCTCAAACTGGAAACATCTAATTTTTTTTTTATTTTTATAATGGTTAAAACAGAAATAAATTAACTTGAGGTACACTGATATTAGCTACTACACATTAGTTTATGATATGTAAATGAGCTACTGTACAAAAGTATTAATACCCGATGATCCATTAATTCTATCAATACATGTAAATAATTGGTGTACAATACAGTTTGACATCTTTTCTTGGTCATCGGATATGACCTATTGGTTATTCAGAGGCTCTGTAGTTACCGTGGAAACACAATCAACATTATTCATGGAGTTGGATCCATGACAGTGGATGGACACACTTGGTTTATGTTCAGATAATGATAGATTTCTCTTTCTGATTAAGTTACATTTGAATTTACTCTGAGCTTTGACGAACATTTACATGATCAGTGAATTAAATACAGAAAAATACTTGATTTTCACTGAAAAAATGTAAAGTAAAAAAAGAAAATGATTGCAATAAATGGTGATATTTATTTATTTACGTATTTATTTATTGTATGACAGACGTGTGAGTATGAGCTATACGACAGGCCAAGCTGTTCTTTGTTTTTGTAGCGTACGTGGTGGGTGTGACAACATAAGTGTGTCATGTCCACTTTCATATTAAGACAACAGGAAATGCACTGATTGGATGTTGGTGTGATTGTAGTTGGGCTTTAGGGCTGGGGTTTGTCTCAAAAGTTTACCAACCAGCCGGGAGCAAATGCTGATGAAATTAATCCATCTCTACACACACACACACACACACACACACACACACACACAGCCACACCTACACACACATACAGTCTGTGATTCAGGCTTTAATTACCTCTCATAGGAACATCAGATGGCAAACGGCTTTTAAACAGCCAGCTGGGAGAGTGAAGGAGAAACTGAAGAGGGAGGAGAGAGAGAGAGAGAGTGAGAGAGAGAAACAGAGAGAAAGACAAAAAGAAAGAGACTGCAAGAAAGAAGGACACAAAGACAGAAGAAAAGAGAAAGAAAGAAAAAAGAAAGGCAGCAAAAGAGAATGAAAGAAAAAAGACAGAACGAGACAGTAAGAAAAAGAAAGGAATGAAAGAAAGACAGACAGAAAGAAAAAAGACAACAAGAAATAACAAAAGAGACAGAAAGAAAAAAAAGGAAGACGGTAAGAAAAAAGTGAGAAAAAGACAGAACAAGACAGCAAGAAAGAATGAAAGAAACAAGAGAAAGAATGAAAGAAAAAGAAAGACAGCAAGAAAAAATGAGAAAAAGACAGAATGAGAGACAGCAAGAAAGAAAGAAAAGACAGCAAGAAAGAACATATGAAACAAGAGACAGACAGAAAGACAGCAAGAAAGAATGAAAGAAACAAGACAGAAAGAAAAAAAAAAAAGAGAGACAGCAAGAAAAAATGAGGAAGACAAAACGAGAGATGTAAGAAAGAAAGAGTGAAAGAAGAAACCAAAGAAAGAAAGAGACAGAAAGGGAAACAGAGATGGACAGACAGAAAGATGACAAAAAGACAGACAGAAAGACACAAAGAAAGAAAGAAAAAGCGACAGAACGAGAGAGAGACAAAAAGAAAGAAAGAAAGAAAGAAAGAAAGAAAGACAGACGGAAAGAGAGTGAGCGAAGGAAGGACAGACGGGCTTGAATGGTGTAAGCAGGGCAGCAGACACAGGAGTAGATGTACTGGCATCGTGGAAAAGTTGGATGTTGGATGTGGAAAAGAAGGAAGGAGGTAAAAAGTGTTTGTAATTTTTCGACTCAAACCAGCTGATTTTCAAAGGAAAGCCACGCAGAGTGAATGATAAGGGAAATTGTACAAAGAAAAAGATCAGAGCATTGAGCCACAGGCGGTGTCTGCTTTCATGCTGAGCACCACTTACAGGCTAATCCCTCTCTGGTCTATCTATATGTATGTCAGATTTACACTTATTAAGAAGATGGAAGGGCACCAAGGCAGACCTGCTTTAAAGTGGAAGGCCTGGTTTCAAACCCACCTGCCAAGCTCCAATCTCCGTCTGAATCCTTATCAGCTGTTCCTACAGATGAGTGTGACCTCTGAGGATTCCCTTTGCATTCCTTATGGAGATCAGCAAGGTGTGACAATATAGTAATTAGAGCCGTTTTACCATCGTTTAACAGCAAAAGAAAAGCAGATGGTGAAAGCGCCTCAGCGTGGAATGGATGCTTTTGTAAAAGCTCTTATGTAAACTGTCAGTCCTGATCCACTAGACCATTAGAATGTAGAGCAGGGGTGGGAAACCTATTTTAGTTCAGGGGCCACAATCAACCCAAAATATTCTGAAGCGAGCCAGTCCGATAAATGATAACATAGTAACTTATGTACAAATAGCAGAGATGGAGGAAGTACAGAACTTTAGTACTTAAAGAGACGCATAGGGTAGTAAATTCAAAATGTCATGAATTTAGAAAGTCTTCGTATCAATTCCTATAGAAAGACTATTATCAATCTGATCAAACTATTAATCTGACGCTGCAAGTAGTTTTCAGTGATTCCTTTGCGATATCTATACCACGATTAGCTCGATCCCCCGGCGTGCTGGCATGCTGGATGATCCGCCGTCGTTTCGGCAGAGTCAGAATGGAAATGTACCTACATGAAAAAAAAAACTGAAATTGCGAATCCTTCTCCGAGACTGAGTCAAGCCCGAGTCCTTCAAGGGTCAAGTCCAAGACGAGACCGAGAAAGTAGAAAAAGGTCCCGAGACTGCACTCGAGTGCTCCTTAAAAGGCATATTTCAATGTCTTCAATGTTAATTTGATCTCGTGGACAATAAATAATAAAGTCATTATTCTTATGAACTGTGTAAATTGCCTCTGGGCGACTGCATCTTCATTTCATCCGATACAGAGGAATGCTTAAAGTGTCAAATGATAGAATACAAAACTGAAAGGCCAGGCAGAGCGATAGAGAGACGTAGACAAAGAGAGAACCAGAGAGAGACAGATGTAGCGCTCCTATTACAGATAGAGAGGAAATGCTAGAAGGATGGAGAGGAGAAAGATAGAACAGTGGAGTGATAGAGAGGTGGAGGTGGGAGTCCTTATCGGAAAAAAGCAGGCACCTTTATCTGCCTGCCCTCCAGACACACACACACACACACACACGAGGACAGAAGACCACTCACTGCCCACATACACACCAACACACCTACAGATACACTGAAACAGAGATGAGACGCTCACACACACGCGCAACCAACTCCAGCAAACACACCTCCTGTCAACAGACATAATATCTGCACACACTTACCCGAACGTGTTGGTGACATCCGACACGTCTACAATAATACACACACAGACATATGCACACGCCTACAGGTGAATGACAGGCGCCATTTACACACCGGCTGCCGTGCCCGCCTATCCTCCGGCTGCCATGGTGATGAATACTATTAGCATCCAATAAAATGTCAGGGGGGCATGCCAATGTAACTCATCCCGCGCATATGCACACACGCACACACACACATATCGTCAGAAATGTCAGAGGCCTGTGCCCAGTAATGTATCTGATGGAGAGAGAAGGCAAATGTCAGCTGTTCTTCAAAATGGCAGCAGCAGCAGCAGATGTGTGGGCAAAAAGGATGCAACTATGGACTGAAACGCACACACACACACATGCATGCATGCACACGCACGCACGCACACACACACACGTTCAGAATCCATATACATTTAGATGGGCGGAAGTTATAAACGTAGCTCATTAACATACCATATTTCCTCAGAATCAACTGACAGTAAGGGTTTATTTGAAGCGTGTGCACACGTACAAAGGCGTTTTAGAGCCGCATAAGAAGATAAAAAAACGCTCGTCACTATGAGGATAAAGTCGAAATATTTCAAGAATGAAGTCATAATATAATGACAATATAAAAACTCATTATTTGAACAAAACACAGTACTTTTATGAGATTAAAATTGCAATGTTTCCAGAATAAAATTATAATATTACAAGCAGCGTTTCCCACAGCACTTTCTTGCCTTGTGTCATCTAGTGATAATAAATAAACAAGTCATCGCATTTGTTGATTTGATTTAATGGAAAAACCAACATTACGCATGTCTGTTTTTTCGATATTTAATAAATATCGGTAAAGTTTTGCTCACATGTTCAATGAAAAAATGACTTGTGATTGGTTTACTCCGCACATGTTATTAACTGTCACACCCCCACGATTCCAGACGGATTTCTCATTGAGAAAGACACACAGCTGGCCAGGTTAATGTATAAGCCCCTTAACGTATAAATGCAAAAACAAAACAAAGCCAGAACCAGCTGCCTCTGAAAATATGAGCATTGGTATAGTGGATTCTTGTAGTTCTTTTAGGTTCAACTGGTTTAGTTCTGAACCTAAAAAAACTACCAAAAAGAATGATTATCCATGCAAATGAGACCTTACACACACACATATGCATAATATAGATTTACATACGCTCCTGACTGATTGAATTACCAATATTCTGAATGGTGGGGGAGTCTATATCCATCATAATGTATCCAAGAATTATTCTTTTCCAAAGTGTTAGTGCAGATAATTTAACAAAATCACAATACAAAACAGAAATTACACAAATACTCCAGTCACGTGTTTTGCACCAGTTCTTATTAACGAAAGTGCATCAACACTGACTGTATTCTGAGGGATGTAAAGCTTGTGTTTAATCTCTCCTCCGATGCTGTCCCAGACAGCGTTCAGACTGACAGGAGTGTAAATGCAGGTCCTTCATCCATATCAATGAGGTCACCTTTGATTCACCGGGGATACAAATAACAAAGGTCTAGCAAAAATGACAAGGACGACAAGTTGAATTTGTTAAACTCTAAATGCTAATGTTGCTCTGGTGGAATGACACGTCACAAAAGACTTGAAATACACTTGGACGCACATACTGATCCAATAATGAAAAGCACAAATTAAAAACACACACAATTAGCCTGTGACGTGTATGCTACAATTGTACCGTTAGTCTCTAAAAACATGACCCCAAATGAATACATGATTACTTACTTATTACTTATTTTCAGTCACGAGAAAACCACATTAAGTATGTAAGGTAAAACGTAAAGGTATGTAATGTACATATTAAGTTTACTTTAGAATAAGCAAAGGATGCAAGGGTATAAATTCATTACTTAAATTAATTCAAGATGTAGAAACACTTTTAAAAACAACAGAAAAATGCATTTAACTATTTAAAGTAGTGAAAAAGCTTCCTTTGAAAGCTTTTTTTTCCCCATTGGAGATAACAATATTCTCTCAAAGGTCGTAAAAGTGTATTTTAACATTGCATTTTGAATGGTATATTATTTTACACATAGAGTAGAGCCTTCTGTCTGAAATCCAATGGGGCACATGTTTATCTGTATTACAAATAAATAAATAAAAATAGAGGAAAGACCCAATTTCTTATATAAAGTCTGTTTTTGTGCTGGAAGCTAAGTCCATTTTTAAGCTAATGCTAACTTGGCTGCTCTGTATGAACTTCTGCAGCAAAAATGACCTGAAGCCTCAAGATAAAAGTTAATCCACACAGAAGACACATCTTATCTGGGCACTGGAGCACACAAAATTTTAAACATGAGCCTTTTAACACTTTAACCCCTAAGACATAATTCCAGGTAAAGGTGCTGCTGTGAATTGGTGAGTGTGTGTTCCGTGTTCCTTTTCTTCAGTGGTTTCTTCAGTGGTTTTGATTTACGGTGTGTTTTAGGGTCAAAACAGGTGGAATAGCTCAAAAAGCCAACAGGTGGAATTGAAGTTTGACAGGTTTTTAGTAAATAAGGCACTCAGAATGTACATCAAGAAGAAATTTAGGATGTTGAACATGAACGGTGAACTGGAACACACTGAACAAACTACAACAAATTGAATTTTGACCCAGTAGTTTTTGTTTGGAGGCTCTATTTTTCTAAATCACTCCAGCTGCTTTTTAGCACCTGGTTGACCTCCAAAAAGCAAAACTCGGTAAAAAAGACAGTAAAAACATTACGGAAAATCACCACAATGCTACAAACAGTAAAAACAAAAATAAAAAAAAAACACAAGGAAAACAGACTAAAACAAGCCCAAACTGTGTATTTTTAAAGTGAGTCAGGTGGTGAGGAATGCACTGAGCATGCTCAGACATCAATGGAAAGAACAAGGTCAATTCTATCAGCGCGTTTTGAAATTTCTTCTATTGAACAAACGACTGAGAGTTTATGAATATTCAAAATGGATCATACATTCAGAACTCTCACCACAGACACGTCAGGGGTTAAAGGGTCAAGTAAAGTACTGCCCTGTGGTTTATTGAAACACTGTTGTACAGTACACGTCGCAGTTGTTTTAACATCTCCACTTATCATTTTCTGACCCAAACACTACATTTTATGTTCACTTGACTGAATGCACATAATGAGGAACGTTTGACTGACTGATATACACAAGGGAATGACACAGGGAGGCCTTAAAGCATTTTAGAAATGTTCCTTAAATTTGACAGTGTGCCAATTCATTGTAAACAAATCAGACCAAAACCCTACTGGCATGCAGGCAGTGTATTGTGTTGTTTTTTTGGGTTTTTTTTTTTTTTTTTACTGCATATTGTTCATTTGTTTTCTGGCATTCCATCCAGATTTCTTCATTATAATAATGACTATAAATTACTTGATTCATTGTGACATCAAATCGCTTAAAGTACGTGAATTACTCTTGTTGACAGAGCTATAAGCAGAGCAGTTGTTCAGCATGCATGTGATAAAAATTGGACGTCCGACAATAGTTTCATCCCTGATCAGTCATTGTCACTTAAAAAAAAAAACGCATTTACGTACAATTTGAAAATAAATGATGTTGTTGATGGAGCTGGAATGAAGAGAAGCTTCATTATAAACAAACTCCTCATGAGTCCCCCAAAAAACTCCACAGCCATCTGTCAACAGAGGGGGGAAAACTTTTTTTTTTCTCTCATTCATCAGCCCGGACGAACGGATGGATCGAGGGATGAAAAGTTGTGTGATCCCTGGCCAAGCCTTTTTCCATCCACCCTCCAAACCCCCTGTGTTGAAATCTCAGCAGCAGCCACTGGCAACGCTCGACCAAGGTCACCGGGACAAAGTCAGGGCTAGAGGAGAGGCAGAAGAGTGTGTGTGTTGTGTGTCTGTGGTTGTACGACAGCGTGGGGCGTATGGGGGTTTAAGATAAGGATTGAAAGTGCGTGTTCACATCGGTCTTTGTGCGCGAGTGTGTGTAAAGCGCGGGGGGACGTGTCGTAACTTCCGACAACTCCTGTAGCTCTGCATGTCTTGCGCGAGTGAGTGTTTGTGTGGAATAAAGATGGATGCTGACTGTGCCACAACTCAGCAGGCCAGACAACATGACCATAAATAATCGCCTCAAAACCACTGCACTAATGAGGCGCACACACACACACACACACACACTCAAGAAAAACAACACAAACATATACACACTCTCATGGTACAACGCCGTCTTACACACTGAGCTACTTAAAAGTGTTTTATTCTATGACCTACTGGGATGGACAGATTGATGACAGAAATAGTCGACAAAACGCTGTAAAAACTGACTAAATAAATAAATAAAAACACACACACACAGACGCAAACTCGCACTCACAGCTAAGCTAGCAGAAGGCGTCACTCAGAACTGTACCCGTAGTATCTATATCTGCAGCAGCGGACGGCCGAGTGTGTACTGGCTGTAGCGAGCGATCCATCAGGAACCCCGCAGCCATACAGAGGTCAAACCCATCAACCCCCGAGACCGTTGCCAGGACGATACACACTTCAGCCAAGAACCAATCACAACCAGTCTCTCATGCCTCACAGCACACCATAGGTCATTCCACTCCAGGACAGGGTGCAGCCTGGACTTATCTTCATCGAAAAAAGAAAAGTTTAACAGAGCTTAAAGACGGCAGATCCGGTCACGTCCCTCACATCTTATCCAAAAAAAAAAGTCTGAACGTTTTTTTTTATTTTTTTTCTTCACATGCTACGAAGCTCTATCCCAACTTCAGAGATGAGTCAAGTTTTTTTTTTATCCATTAGTTTATTCGGCATTTAAAATTAAAACAGCATAATAAAGACCTACATAACTAACGTGTGTTAAAAAATGACCATCATCATTAATCATTAAGAATAAGAACAATATCAAACTATCATGAAGAAAACATTCAAGATGACTAACATTGGTTCCATTTGGGGATGTTTTCTAATAAGATGTCATTCCAGATCATTTGCTTTGGACTCCAGTTCATCAGATCTCAGTGGCCCCTGGAAGAATTAAGGCCCTAAACAGTTCATTCCCACATCTGTTTGCAAGAAACATGTCTGAATTTGACTTTTGTTTTTCTGTTACTTACTCTAAAGTTTCACCTCTTTTTTTTTTTTTTTACTACATTTCTACAGTAATATCTCTATATTTCAACAAACTTACCCAGAGGGAAATGAGGCAAGAAAGTAAAGACAGATTGAAATGCACTGGAGTGTAGGTTAGGGTATAACTGAGGTATGGTGTTTTATGAGTAAGCCACCAGGACATGAGCGATATCCAACATAAACAGTTTGGTGTTTTCCTGTTTTACTCCAACTCCTCACCACCTTTCATCCTCTGTATCTGCTGTTTTTCCAAAAAAGACAACTTCAAACCAGCCCTACTTTGTGCATTCAACTTGTGCAAGTCTTTGTAGTTGCATAATCCCTGTACCCTCCGTCTCCTTTCACTCCCTTCTCCTTTCTCTTTTCTCCTCATTGCCTTTGGGTAAACATTTGTCAGTGTAACGGGAATGTCTCAGGTAAAGATATGCAGATTAACTCTAACTCGTTTGCATAACGAGCACTTATTTGCCAGTCTAATTATGGTGGCATGCCGAGGCCGTCTCAGAGGTGCCCTCGAGGTTCATTAGTGGGGTTCGTTAAGAGGTTTGTTAACGGGCAGCTAATCGCTTCCTCCCTCTTTAACAAATAGTGGAGCCTCAAAGTCCTGAAAAGACTCCCACAAAGCACACAGTCATGTTAGTGAACACACACAAAGATTTGGTGAGCAAACACACTGCACAGCAAGTCCTTCCCAACACACACACACACACACACTAAACACTCAAAGCACAAAAGAACCAGTCAATGTATGGACAATATTTCCATCGTATATTTCAAAGAAACACATGCGTCACATATAAAACCCTGCAAGACACGTCACCTGCAGAACTCTATCCTTGTATATGAGCTTCCACTGGCACTTTGGACTCTGTCGATGCTTTTAAAAGTAATCTTAAAACCCACCTGTTCCTCAAAGCATTTTAATCTGCAGCAGACTAGGGGTTGTTTTATGACCGTCACGTCACTTTTATGACTGTATTTTCATTTGTATTTTATTGTACTTGTATTTATTTGTATTTTATTGACCATTTGTGAAGCACTTTGTTTGCGAAAGGTGCTATATAAATAAACTTTACTTACTTATACATTGACAACACAAACATGTCAATATATTAAAAAAAAAAAAACATCCAAAAACAGCAGATCCGTGCATGAACGCAGACACTATATGGTAGTTGTCGATGTTGAGGAGAGAATGGTGTGAAGTTTCAATTCGACAACACTTGTAAAAGGAAATGAAGCATCGCTAGGCAAATATTTCTAAATATGTTTGTAGTTATTTAGAACAGTTGAATTTATTAAAGATTATAATGTAAACTGTGTCTGTTATCATGTGTTTAAGGGGCCCCATTTATAACTTCTGGGGTGTCCCATTACAAAATGTATCTTGTGAAAGAATTCTTGAACTTAACTGTAACAATTTTGTGATTGATTGATTGATTGATTGATAATACAGAGCCCCAACATATGGATGATGGTGTAACTGATCCACACATAAGAATCACCAACTGATCTGTAATTAAATAATATTCTTAACAAGGTCAGGTGCTGTTTCCATGGGACAGTCGAGAAAATTTCAAGACCAATTAAAACGAGTAAGTTCATTACAGAGCATAAACCAATAGTTTACAACATTCATGGAATTTAAGATTTTTTTTCCTTGACCTAGAATAACCCAAATATAATCATCTCATCACTCCTGGGACTCAGTGTAGATGCTTGACTGCTAACCGACAGACAAATGCGGTTAAAATATAACTAGTTGTGCTCAGATCGACTGTCTTGTAGTGAATAAAGTCATTTGTGCGATTTCATCAGAATATAGGAGTGTTTAGACGGGGGAGGGGGGGGGGTCACTACTTGCTTTTATGTGTTTACGCCTTTGTCTTTGTATGTAAATGTGTGTTTTTGTTGTATTTTGTATGTATTTTACTTCTGAATTATTGTAAAGCAGTTTGTGAAATCTTTCTTTTAAAATTGCTTTATAAATAAACTTCATAATTATCATTATTATTATTATTATTATTATTATTATTATACAGGGGTATGTTACACATGACAATAAGATAAAGTAAATGATGTAACTCAAAATGACTTGCTTACCAGTGGCCAAAAAAAAAAAACACAAAAAAAATATTTGGTATATTCCAAAGCAGTTTCTTTAGTTATTTATGCCTGAAAATATTTACAACCTTGACAGGACTTATTATCTGTATTCATTTAGAAAAGGTGTTTCACTCTCCTACCAAAGACGTATAAGAAACTTTTTAATTAAGACACTTCAAAATATGCACAAAAGTTTATTGATGGAAACGCAGATAGAGACATTCATATCAGTCAAGACTAAATTTGTCTGAAACCAACAAGTGCCAACACTGATGTTAACCTCTGATATAATATACCGAAAATAACAGAAGATTAAATGATGAAGAAAAATAGTATATAGACTTTTTGAACCTGTCTTTTGTGTTGCTATTGTATTTTAATGTCAGTAGTTTTATTCATTTACTGCATTTTCCGGATTATAAGTCACAGTTTTTTTCATAGTTTGTCCGGGGGTGCGGCTTATACTCTGGAGCGATTTATGTGTGAAATTATTAACACATTAT
>JAPSES010000219.1:11135482-11145633 GCA_029822895.1 Maxillicosta whitleyi
GGTCGTATCAGAAACAAAACTAACCTAATTTGGACTGAACATGAACATGGATATGCACAAGCACAAAAACGCATAGATATTCCATCTTTGTCAAACGTGTGCATGGCGTCATGCTCATACACACGCATGGTTTTAGGAAAGGCCTTGGTGGCCCTTCATCTCCCAAGGACAGGAGAGAAACGACAGACAGGCTAATTGATTTCTGTGTGCATGTAAAGTGAATGTCCCGCTCCACTAAGTCAATGCTCTTGCTTTCTCTTTTTTCCCTTTTTTTTTTTTTTTTTCTTAAACCTTCGTGCAGTTTCAGGTTTGAAATCAATTTGGCTGAGATGAAAGTTTTCAATTTCATTAGCTTGATCAAATGGAGCGCTGTTAACAGGCGGCGGTAATAGAAAATCATTTAGGCTGAGCAGCTCACACGCTCTCAGAGGACTGGTTAAGAGCTGCTTAGAACGACAGAGATAAAGACAAGAGAGGTGGAGGCGCGTGGGCAAAAGGAGGCCAAGAAAGAAAAACACAATGACAGGTGACGAGAGAGAGCCAGAAAGGTGGAGATGAAATGTTAAAAAGAGACGTGTGAGAGAAAACAGATTCAGAAAAGAAGAAAACCAACGCATGACAAGAGGAGAAATATTGCATTTTGGAGACACGAGGTGAAAGACAGGGAGAAAAGATCTGAGGAGTGGTGGCGGCAAAGTGATGTAGAAAGAAAAGTACGAGGAAAAAGTTCCAAACAACAATGTGAAACAAAGAGAAAGGGAGATGAAGAATGATTAACGATTTAGGTAAAAGAAGAAGTCACATTGGAGAAAGTGAAGAGAAACAAAGGGAGAAAAAAAAACCAAAAAAAAAACAGAAGACAGGGAAATTTGTCTCTTGTTCTTGTGCGTCTGCTAAGCATCGGCCCATTAAACCCCTGTTATTGCTCCTCAGTTGTTTGTCAGAGAAAAATAATGTTGTGATGAAAGAACATAAATAAACTATTAGCCATCAAAAGACTGAGCTCAGCAGCCGACCGCAAGCTAAATATTACCAGTTTGTTGATGAAAAACAAAGCGCAAATCAGTTATAGATTAATAAAAGAGGGGGGTGAAGATGAGAAATCTGTGAAAAAACTAGAAAGCTAGAAATATATGCAGAAAATCACAAGTGAGAAAAATGAAAGCATGGAAGGTCTGCACTGAAACCACACCTGACCTGGACTGAAAATGCATCATAATGCTAAAACGGAAAATTACAATAGAAAAGTTGTGTTGAATTTATAAAGGAAAGCTTAACCCATAAAGACCCAGTGCTACTTCTGTGGCTATTTTTAACCGTTCTTAAGTGATTTGTCACCATTTACTCTCATACAATCCTTTGAATTTTGCATTTTCTAGTAAATTCTGGTATTTTCCTATATTTAACTCACTCATATAGATGTTCATTAAAGCTCAGGTTAGAGTTGTAGACGGTAGAAATTCACGTGTCACGGCTGGATTAAAAGACTAAAATGATGAGTTACATTATTTACAAACATCAAAAATAACATAGCTTTGTGTAATAGTAGATTTAATGCTTAAAATTCCTTTAAAGCAGTGTTTAAGTTAACACCTTTTAGAGGAAAATACTGGAAAATTACATTTATTTCACAAAACTGAATTATGTGGTTTAACCCATAAAGACCCAATGTTACTATTATGACACAAACAACATTTCAATATCGGCCGTTTTCCCCACTGGCGGGGGTTGACCGGTCCATGCATCCCTCTCCTCCACATTTCTCTGTCTCCTCCCATCTCCTTCTCCAACCCCATCACCCTCATATCGCCCTCAACCACATCCTTCCATTGCCTCCCCGGTTGTCCCCTCCCTCGCGTTCCTGCCACCTCCATCGTTAACACTCTACCCACTTCCGTATCCTCCCCTCTTCTCAACACATGTCCATACCGTCAACTGTCCATGGTTTTTTTGTGAGGGAGCGAAGTTTTATGGCCGGATGCCCTTCCTGACGCCAACCTTTTTAGTCGCCTCTTACGACACGCAGGGATACGGTGGGTGAATTCTGACTATTTTAATGCTACTATTATGACAGTTCCCAAATTAATTTCCCTCTACATTGAATCCTTCACAAGTGATTTATCACCATTTATTGTAATATTATTCTTTCTATTTTTTTCTGTGAAAATGATGTCTTTTCCTATTTCCTATGCATTTCATTCACTGATCGTGTAGATGTTCATCAATTCAAATGTAACTAAAACAGAGAAAATTAAGAAAAAGTGCCTTTTAGTTTTTAGCAAATCTATCATTAATTGAACATAAACCCAGTGTTTCCATCCACTGTCATTGATCCAACTCCATGGGTTTTACTGGGGAATCAGTGTTGTAGAAGATGACCGTGTTTCCATGGTAACCACAGACCCTCTGAACATCCAAATGGGTCATATCTGATGACCATGAAAAGATGAAAAACTGTATTTTACACCAATTATTTACATGGATTGACAGGATTAGTGGATCAATGGGTATTAAACAGCTTAGATCAGTCGATGGTTTCGGTGGATGGTTGGATCTTTATGGGTTAAATAAAGCCGGCAGTCTCACAGACACACACACAGCCTACGCAGATTGTCCAAGAGAGGCTAAAATCTTCTGCTGGAAAAAAAAATCAAATCATAGGAAGGAATACTTCTAGGACACAAAACAGTTTCTTTGAAGAGGTCTTTGGAAAAAGGGATTCATAAAGGAGATGACAAACAGGAAGTTTGCCAAGGCAGTCTTTTTTAAGCAATAAAAAACCTTTATTCTCATGGCATGGTCATATGTAGAAAGAAACATGCGTTGAAGTGTTTTTAAGGTCTATATACAACCATGCCATGAGAATAAATACGTTTTAACGCTTGAAGAGAGAGCCTTGGAGAGGCTAAACGTTCTTTTGTTACTACTCAGCTGCCCTCCTGTAACTGTGGAGAATGCAGTAAGTATTATAGTGAACATGACAAAACATATATGTCAAAGAAGGTATAAGGACAAGCTAGTTTTTAAGAGACATAATAGAAGCATACCTCACCCCATCATCGCAGGTACCATTACAAAACACAGGTGCAGTTTAAAAAAAAAAAAAAAAAGCATGCATCATTAACCTTGGTTTTCTCGATGCTCGTCTTGTCATTTATGTGCTACAATATGACTGTAGTTTGTATTCACTAGTGGCTCCAATGACCAACGAACGTGGTTTGAATAGACTGAAAATATCCATTCACTGATCAGAAACGGTATGAACATCTAGGTTCTGCATTAATATTAAAGATAGGAGCCTCTTTTTTTTCTTTTTACAAATTACTACAATATTCTAATAAACTCCACTCCCAACAATTACATGTGATTCTGAGCATTTTTCTGGTAGCCTAGTGGTTAACGCCACAGGCTTTGGTGCGGAAGACGAGGTGCCAGTTCGAGGTGGACCCTTGGGAAAGGTCCCTTACGCTATACATCTCTATACCTGTGCCGGTCCCAAGCCCGGATAAATACAGAGGGTTGTGTCAGGAAGGGCATCCGATGTAAAAACATGCGAATGTGTCGCTGCTTGGTCAACCCCCATGAGCTGGGAAAAACAGCCAGTATACAAATGTTGCCTTTTTTTTTCCTTATTCACAACGTGACTGTATCACAGATTGTGCTTCTGTAATTGTTACGTTGCATATGGAAAAAGAAAAATGTGTTTGAGCACATGAGTAAGTGCATGCGTCTACGTGTGTCTGTAAATATGTCCAAGTCCTGCAGAAAGCGTTATCCCTCTAGAGGAGATTTACT
This sequence comes from Maxillicosta whitleyi, assembly GCA_029822895.1. Classification (NCBI taxonomy): domain Eukaryota; kingdom Metazoa; phylum Chordata; class Actinopteri; order Perciformes; family Neosebastidae; genus Maxillicosta; species Maxillicosta whitleyi. Next base: position 11,139,278 of record JAPSES010000219.1, read on the forward strand.
GATAGGCAGACAGAGAAAAGGCACACAGAATGACTGTGGCTGTCATGGGAGGATTTCTCCTTCTCTGTGTTCAGTCACACAATCTCAGGAACTTCCTCCTGTGTGCAACAAGAAGAGTTTGTGGCCTTATGATGATAAGATGCAGCTCTTATCACTGGAACTGAGAACTGAACGACAGCTATCAATGGAGGAGTTATGAATCATATATTTAAACTCCCTCAATGGATTATTTTTACGAGTAACTAAATACGCACTTTATAAATGAGTCAATTTTAACAGAGACTCAAAAATCCACCTTCAACCAAAACCATCTACTGATCTAAAACTTTGAACACCTGTTGATCCACTAATTGTATCATTACATGTAAATAATTGGTGTAAAATACAGTTTGTCATCTTTTTATGGTCATCCGATTTGACCAATTTGCTCCATAGTTACCGTGGAATCACTGTCATCTTCTACAACATTGATTTATCAGTAAAACTCATGGAGTTTGAACATAAACCCAGTACGTTCATCCACTGTCATTGATAAGTTAATGATGTATTTTGCAGAAAATGATACTTTTCCTACAGTTTTTTCTGTTTCTGATATGATATCACTCGACTTTAATCTGAACTTTAATGAACAGCTACATCAGGGGTGTCAAACTCCATTTAGTTCAGGGGCCACATTTAGCCAAATGTGAAAAAAGTTAAATTACATCATGGAAATGTTTACGTCTAATAATTGTCCTTTAAAAATGTCAACAACATGAACAACGTCAAATCACTTAAGAAAAATAAGCACAATTTTAACAGTATTTTTTATCATTTACACATGTACATTACAACTTCCACATCACAGTGGATCTACAAATGCACAAAACATTCAGTAACAGATAGAATATTGGTAAAAATGCACTTATTTTACTTAAGACATTTCAGGTTGTTCATATTTGTTCAAGTTATTCACATACTTTGTGAAAGGATAGTTTATAAATGTCAACATCTTCATGTAATTTCACAGTTTTTTTTACACAAAAACAAAGAGAAAACCATGGAGTTGTCATTATTTAAAGGTAATTATAACAGTATTTTTCTGATCTGATTCACTTCTTATCATATTGGTCTGTTTATACCTGTCTGTGTCATTTACATTGCACAAATTCATCCCACGGGCTGGATTTGACCCTTTGGCGGGCCAGTTTTTGGCCTGTGGCACGTTTATTTGACACCTGTGACGTGCATGATTAGTGATTTAAATGTAGTAAAATACATGATTTTCACTTAAAACTGCGAAACACACAGTATAATATAACAGTAAATGTGATAAATCAGTTAAAAATAAAGAAAAAAATGATTTGCAAACTGCCACAAAAGTAACACTGGGTTTTTTTTTAGGTTAAAAACACAGTTTACCAAGATCAACCTCAACACATTATGAATACAACTTATCGTGCTTTTCATTTTCATACTGAAAAAAATGACAACATATAGTATGTTCAGGGAATGACTGTTGGCATTAAAAGAATCATCTGATTCAGAGGCCTGGCACTGAACACACTTGGCCCGCTGAAATGAGGGAATATACTTGGATCTGAGAAAAAGGTGAAGAAACTGCAGAGGCTGTGGTGAGAGCGCTCCAAAATAAAACAACACAATATTACAATACATTCGCTGAGGAAAGGTTGACTTGTCAAACCTGGCATGTGTAATTAGTAGGAACTTTTTAAACTCATTGAACGCTTTGTAGCACAGAAAAGGCGGTTGAATTCTTGTGTAAGTGTTACGCATACAGCATGTAATTAGTCCGCAGTGCAGCTTTTCACCTGCCATTAAATTCATTCACGCTTGTACACCTGCCTATTTCTCCCATGGAGGTCGCCACGGAGTTGTTGTTGGTGGTTTACTTTATTGGTCCACGTTCAGATGCACCTGTTCAGCATCATTTCCCTTCCGCTACTCATCTCTTTCAGTGCACGGACGCAATATCCAGAATATGCCAGATACATAAAAACTACAAACGCTGAAAAATTAAACAAAAAAGAAGCCGTAGTTTGGAGAAAAAAAAAAATTCAATTTTCTCTGGTCTGTGGAATCTGTGACCTTCTGTCTGCTCCAGGCTCTCACTGTCACCATGACAAAAAAAAAAAAAAAGGGGGGGGGGACTATTTGTGTGTGTGTGTGTGTGTGTGTGTGTGTGTGTGTGTGTGTGTGTGTGTGTTTGAGAGAAATGCAGGAAGAGAAAGGTTCAGACTGAAAGGATATGACTCTCCCAGCTGATTAAGAATCCTGGCTGTTTATTATTTTTCTGAGGATGAGGCTCTTCTGCATGTGGGTGTGTTTAAGTGTCAGCGTGAGTCAGTGAGGGAGTGAATGAAACCAACAATGAGACAAAGATGCACACACACACGCAGGCGACAATGGGCGGAGTGAGAGACTACCAGTGTGTGTGTGTGTGTGTGTGTGTAGTGATTTTACATCAGTAATTATTAATGCTCTGTATTGCATGAGTAATGATGCAGAGAGCTGACATTCTGCTACAGGTTAAACGCTGCGGTCCCAGCACACAGGCTTGAACACCATTTAAATACTTAATTTTCTGCTGATTTTCACACCTCCTCAAACTTTGATAAATAACAACTGAATGGAAGCAGCGTCTTGAAAGGTACGTTTTGCATATACTTTAAGGCAATAAACCGTAGAAAGCCTTTCAGTCCAAAATAGTAAACGATCCTGGAAAAAAGACTTTGTCATTTTCGATTTACAGCTAAAAATGACATATGGGCGCGACTGGCTCAGAAGGGCGCAACAGTAAATAAAACATATCAAATAAATATGCAAATAATATGTATCTGTCAAAAAAGAAAAACTAGGATTATTATATTACTGTGTTCGTTGTATCTTTCCGATGAATGCCTCTTACATACATTTGTTCCCAACCAGTCAAAAAAAAAAAATTATCAGCACTCTCTTGTGGTCGACACAGACATCAGTTGTAATATATATCTGAGATGAGCACGAATCAGATGCCATTACAGCTAAATATTTACAAGACATTCATTAAGAGACACACTTTATGAAATCTCCTGTAGTGCTATGATAAAAATATCTGATTTGCATGAACATGTGCAGGGAATTCCCTGTCTGCCCACCCACAACAGACCGCCTGCTTAGCAAGAAAAAAAAAGAAAAAGGAGCATGACCTCCCTCGGTGACTCCTAAGTGTCTGAACCTCAAAAGCGGAGTGAGCATGCAGCTATAAACCGCCGTCTCTCTACAGATGGCGCTCGGCTTTTGAACAAACCGACAATGACAACCTGTAGACTATCTGAGTGATGAAACACCAGAGTGATGAAATTACAATGAAACTGATGTTACACACAAATGCATTTAAGCGAAACTGAAGCTACGACACAGGTAGAGATAAGATGGGACGTGAAATAGTCAATAGATCGTCTTTTTGATTAGATTTACAAAGTGGATGGTTTACAGGACGTTAAACAGGCCCGTTACAGATGGCACCTATATGGTTACACACACCTGATTCTCACACACACACATATATATATATATATATATATATATATATATGTAGTTAATTGGAAAGAAAGTCAAGCGTAAATGAAACTGTCAATGCTTACACTCAGGGAGAGTCTGGGAAAGGTCAGCTGCTGTTTTAACAGCCTTAGGTGGCTGTTAGACTATTAGAGCCAGAGATCCCTACAACGCAATATTAACTGTTTAACTCCAGCCAAGTGGGAATAGATGTATTCACTTATAGTGTGTAAAACAAAGGAGAAGAGAAGAGAAGAGAAGAGAAGAGAAGAACAGAACAGAAGGAGTGATGGGGATAAGAGGGACCTTTGGCTTCATTTCATCGTTTAGTTACTCAGCCGTTTTCTGCGGTCACAGCTGTTTTCCACCGTGTCGCCTCCGCTCGCCATTCCCGGTCTCTGCTCCGTCCCGTCAGCCTGTGCGCTGTGGACACTGCGTCCGCTCCGGAGCGCACATGAGCGGCCGACTGTGGGCTTTACTGCCCAGTGAGCCGCGAGTGAGAGGAGACCATTAGAAACACACACATCCACAGAGGAAGGCGCACAGACGGACAGACTGGCATCTGTGCGGAAACAGGAGGGTGCAAACGCGCAGTCTGGGGGCTGTGCGTAACCAAAAGTCCACACGGCTGCTTTTTCTCTCTTTTTTTTTTATTCTTCTGTTATTTTTTTTTGTGGGCTGGTCGGTGATGTAGCCCGACCTGAATCCAAAAGGCTCGCGCATTGTTCCGCGCTTTTACGCAAAAAGAATAGGCTCATTGAAGTTGTAAAGCCATACTCTGCCCGACGCATAAAACCATTTAAAGCTCTTGGAGAGACTTGCGTGTGTGCTCTTTAAAGCGCAATAATGTTAGAAAGATCTTTTTTCGATTTTCTGTCGCCTTTCAAAAGGAATGCATTTTTCTTTTTTTGGACACGATTTTACGTTAATTTTAAACGTGACTTAACTCAAAGAGGTGCGCGGTGGGATACTAATCGCCGCTGTCTGTCGTGGTTATGTTTGATCGGTGTTTGATGCACAGGAACATACGCCTCTGGTCAGCTTTTACCGGACATGCTGCCGTTTCAGAATCGGATTCCGGGCGCACGTAAGAAGTCATCAACCATAGGCTAGGTCTGTTATTTTCTGTCTTGGTCAAACACAAAAAGTGTGGGTATATAATAAATACTGGACCAATGGTGTGTTCAGGGGCCGTGGTTCGCTTGTGTTCGATGGCACCGGTTAGTGCGCATCTGTGTTATTATTCCACACGCACGTATGAACATATATAACGGAATGACAGTTCCCTGGCTAAAAAAAAACATAGATGAAACAAAAGTCTATTGTCACACAAACTACAAATACAGACTATTCGATGCCTCGCTTTTAGGATCCTACCAGTGCGTTAATGTTACTTCACAGTCTCCACTTTGATATTTTAGTGAGTGTTGGGTTTGTTTGTCAGGATGGAAAAGTGAGGAAGATGAGTTTGGAGTGTGCCATCGACACCTAACAACACTGATCTGCGGATCCATTTAATCTCCTTTCCAACAAAACGCGTCACATACCAGCAATTCTAACAACAAATCCTCTGGTGCCACCTTACACACCAACACACGCAGAGCGAAAAAGCTTTATGAGGATGAGGAAAAATGGGAGTGGGTGTGACATTCCCAGACCAAAACCACAGCATTTCTTTAACTGGCAACAAGTTTTGGCCGTGTTTGCGTATCCTACCTTGCATCCAAAGCAGCAGCAGTAGCAGCAGAAGCCCCATCCTACAGAGGCGACATCCCACCGGCGCGCCTTTCTTTCCCCAGACCGGCTCCATCCCTCCTGAAGGGGGTATAAAAAAAACACAAACCTCCGCGAATGTTCTCAAAACAGACAAATGGCTTTCTTTTCTTCTTTTCCCCCTTCTTTTTTAGTATCTCGCTCTCCTTTTTTGTCTCCTCCGGGCAGATCACTACCGCATCGGTGCCATCAATAATCTCATTTTGACCCAAGTGCGTTCCCGCGGTGCTTGACCTAAGACACGCGCAGATGAGGTTTGGACTCAACTATAAATCCGTCTCGAGCCAGTTATAAAAATAAAAAAAAAAGAAAGAAAGAAAGAAAACCCCGATGGGCAGTTCCGCTGCACTTATTTTATTTAATCCTACTTTCCACTCCAAAAAATGAAAAAGTCCGCTGTGTCTCCCCTCCGAGCCAGAACCGAGGAATGAACCCGGATTTCCTCCCGCTCTCTCTTGCTCTTCCACCGGCGCGCGCTTCTCCGCTTTATTTATCCAAACGGGACCATCAATGTCTTGCACTTTTTTCTTCTTTCTTCCAAAGTTTAAAAAAAAACACACCAGCAGAAGGGACTGGAAAAACTCCCACGACGTAACTACAAAAAAAAGTCCACTTTATAGTGAGGTGTGGAATTATAAAGAAAAATAAAGGGAAATCCTCAAAAGTCTTGTCAGTTTAAGGCTGGTAAATTAAATAAAAATCCAAATTGCGCGCACCCGGCTGCAGCTCGGTCCGCTCTCCTCTTTTCCCTTCCTCCTTCTGTCTAATCCTCTCCGACTGTCCTCTTGCTGTCTGTGGAAATGTGTCTGCGTGTGCGCGTCTGGGCTCAACTTGAGAGGCTGTGCACATTAGTCCGCGGGATGGAGATGGAGATGGAGGGGGACTAGAGGAGAGAGGACAGGAGAGGAGGTCTGACGCTTCCACCAGCCGGCAGAGGAGGAAGAGGAGGAGGAGGAAGAGGATGGGGGTGATGATGGTGATGATGGAGACGGTGGTGTGGAAAAGGAGCGCGTAACGCCGCTGGACTTGACTCCTGGGGTGAT
>JAPSES010000219.1:11161832-11177690 GCA_029822895.1 Maxillicosta whitleyi
ATGATGAACTAATGGTACTAATGTAATGATGAACTAATGGTACTAATGTAATGATGAAGTAATGGTACTAATGTAATAATAAAGTAATGGTACTAATGTAAGGAATGATTTATAACTTGTACCAGAAAATGTCGATGAATTTCAATATAACTTGAGAATTGGGGGGAAAAAAAGAAAAGAAAAAAAAAAGAGGAGAAGGAAGAAGATGTCAATCAGCTTCCGTCTGTACACATCCACAGAGTCCATAGAAAAGATGAATCAGACATGTACACGTGGGAGTGGGAAACGGGTATAAATATCTCTGAAATATCTAATAAGGTGTTGTAACTGAATCAACCCGTGACAACAGCCGAGCTGACATCGGAGCCTTGACCTTTGAAAACAGAGGGTCACCGAGGACCCGGTGCTTGTGTAAATGCCGGTACAGATCGTTGCTTTCTTCCGGCATATTTGGACATGAGGCTTTGACAGCACATTTTAATGCCACCGCAGCGAGACACGGCGCTCCGCTATGAGGCGGCGCCTTTCACCACTTGAATGAACACTCCCACCAGATTCATGATATCGTTTTAGAGATAGATCTGTGTTTAAAGCCTCAGCCGATGCTCATGGGCCCCGCTGTCAGCAAATGGTGTTATTCACAATGAGCCTCGTGCCTGTTTGATTTCCATCTGTCTTTCTTTATTGTAGTCGGTCTGTATTTCCTACTGTGTATCACACTCCTCCAACGTGTGTAATTCTTGGATCCTGTTTACTGTTGGAATAATGACTCATGCCGCAATAGAAGTCATTTTAACCCCTTATTGGGGAAGGGACTATTTTTGGTCATTTCTGCATGCATTACAAGACAGTTATAGTAACAGTTACAGTTACTAATGTCCTGATCTTTGCTTCCGATCCAATTTTTTTTTTAGGATTGTTTTGACAATACCGATCCTATACAGATTCCAATTTGAAGTCATTATTTATCAGTTATTATGCTGTTATTTTACTTAATTGGGCTGAATGTGGAACCTGAACTAAAACAATTATGACACCTTTAACTCTTAATAACTTTAGTATCATTTTTCCACTTTTCAAATTCATTCTGTGGGACAAATTAGAACCTTTGGCAGGCTGTATGTTTGCCACTGCTGTTGTGCGTCTATGGACAGGTCCATCCAGGGATTATCGGGGTGCGTTCCATGTTGTACGTTAATGATGCATGGATCAGACAGTTACTCACGGATCGGGTTGGGGTGAGTCAAAAGAATGTCAGTTCATTTGTGAGGCGGGTCAGGTCAAATTCCACAAAAGCCCTGCAGGTCAAAAAAAAACCTGACTTCTGACATCGCTACTGGACCATAAAGTGAAAATGAAACTATTAAAGACGCTTTAATAATTGGATTTAATAATAAGCCTCCCACTGTTGTGCAGCTAATTTTCCTTTAACCTACCTTTTTGGAAACTTTCATTTGGCGGAGCAGAACGTTTGTTTAACCACCTCAGAACTGAGCCCAGATTAGCTCAAGATCGTGATTAAATCCGATCCCAATTTGATCTTCTAAATCATGCTAGATCGGTACCAATCTTTAAATCGAATTAGGACATCCCTAGTTCCATTGAGGATAGTGAGTCTATCTCATGTTCAATGTGGTGTACAGGGTCTGTAAGGTCCACCTGTGCGTTAGTCATTTTCACAATTTTCTTCTCATTGTATTTGTCATTCATGACATGGACCAGTGGGTACATCCTGGGAGTACCTTTTTACTGTACTATTGATCCATCCATTTACGCTGAAATTACTTTTGATGTTGCAAAATTATGACAATAATTGATAATTCACTAAAAATGCATTAAAGCTAAAGTAACAAGAAAATATATGAAGTGCATTAAAAAGTATGGCATAAAAATTGGGGGGGGGGTAAAAGGTAAAAACATGGTAAAAACTCAAGTAAAGTACAGATACCTTTCTACATTATATTCTCAAGATTCAAGAACGTTTATTGTCAGTAAGTGCACATGACGAAAATTTGCTAACAGATAGTTCTCAGCTAGATAAAAAAAAAAAAAAAGTCAAAACACTAAAGAATATGTATATGTAAACCAGGGGTGGGACACCTATGACTCCAGGGCTCCAGTGGCTCCCCATGCTTTGTCAATAAACATGAAAATGTATATATTTTAACCATTTTGCTGTTATTGCCGCAACCATTAAGTCATTCTGATGTTACGCAATTGTACAAAAGTAGACTACACTCCAAACTAATGGAAAAACAGAACTACTAGTAATAGTAAATGTAGTGTATATTTTATTTAATGACACTGAAAGTATTCATCTGTTGCCTCATTGCAAAGAAAGCCAGTCAGGTTTTGCTGCACAACACATTAATGACAAATATCACTGTTTTCTTTAGTGTAGTTCTGTATATGCACTGCAACTTCGAGTTAATCCTCTTTACCAACTCACCACTCTAAGGTAAAACACAGTAAGGATTTTTTTTGGCTCTAGACGTTTTTATTATTATTATTATTTTAATGGTTCAGGTTGCCGACTCATTATTTAGACCAAGGGTGTCCAACCCTGGTCTTCGAATTCTACTTCTGCATGTTTTAGATGGATCCCTCTTCCAACACACCTGATTCAAATGATGAGCCTATCATTAAGCTCTGCAGAAACCTGATAACAACCGTCAGGTGGGAAACATCTAAAACATGCAGGATAGTAGCTCTCAAGGGCCAGGACTGGACTCCCCTGGTCTGGACTATGTGCATCATCATGCACCGAAAGACGTGTAAAAACACAGTAGACCATGTACAGTCCAGTTGGAATCTAAAACCTCTAACTTATTACATTTCTCCACACAGTCACATCCTTCCTCCGAACCCCCAGGTCTGGTATATTCTGGGGGTCCGCATTCTATCCTCATAGAAGACCTGAGTTCTCACAACTAACGAAGCAGATGTATGTCCCCATAATGTGAGAACCAGACGCTAACATACACACACATTAATCCACACTTCCACAGTGACCTGAGTCTGATAACGATTCAAACAAATATCCAATTTGTTGGGCAGATTACCCAAGGGGCATTGCTGTATGCCACCTGAGGTTGACTCACCAGGAAGATGCTAATATGAAATTTTACAAACACACACACACACACACACACACACAGGTAGTAAATATAAATTGGACAGAAGTCTGCAACTCGCAACTTAATTACACTCATTTCACTGTGATTGTCCCCCACAGGAACTCAAAGACACACACACACACACACGACTGCAGTTTGGCCCCAACACTCTAAATTAAGGATTGTCATATTGGATCATTTCCCCTGTGAGCAAGCGAGTGTGTGGAAGTGTGTATTCGTGCGAGTGTCGAACCAAAGACAGCAATTAGTAGCTGCAGCAACTCAATGTTATTCTAACAGACATTTTTGCTTTCTATATGCAGTCATTTACTTCACATTGCTTGTTATACATGCAGGATGCTTTATATTTTAATTGCTTCAATTGTTCTTCAGGTTTTGTTGTTCAGTGAAGTACCATTGTATAGTTTTTATTGTCCATTGTTTATACAAGTTTTTTTTTTCTTGTTGTCAGTACTTTCTTGGTGAGGACTTTGTTCAATTAAAATTTAAAAAAAAAAATGCAATGAATGTATTAATAATTTGCTAAGAGGCGCAGTAACTCATGGCTGAAAGAAAATGTGTGATACTATATTAACAAGTGTAGAAGTAGGCAGAGCTCTTACTAATGACCCTGCCCCCACTGCAAAAAAATTTACCCCTCCTGATCACCTGATCACCCTGCTTAGTCAGGAATTAAATTACAATTTTAAATTAAAGACAATTAGATTACACCGAATTACTGTCCTTTTTGAAGAAGTTCAGTCAAGTCTTAACTTTCAATCTGACTGCACTTTGTCTGACAAATTGGGTGAATTATTTAAGAAAAAATGTTTGGACAAATTTTCAGAGATCGTACGTAAAAAAAAAATAAATAATTGAAAAGTAGCCTATAAATTTGGCACTGCACGTTTCCTGTGGTAAAGAAAATTTGCTAAATAATCTAATTACTTACTTACAACTTATATGACAGACAGAATAGAAAAAGATTTAATGCTAGTCTGACAAATAAGAAAAATAAATATTTAAATAAGGAAAGAATTGAGTGTAAAATCTTGGTGGGGGGGGCGCAAATTTTCTAAGTTGTAATTTCCAAAAACAAAAAATTATAACATTCTGCACAGCTCCACTTAATGATAAAGAAAATGGGTGTCAGATTTGATAGTCTGAGAAATCGATTCTCAGAGGGAAACTCAGATGGACGGACAGAATTCCTGGTACAGAACTGATTAAAATAAACTGCAGCGGGAACTAGAGAAAAACATACAATATAATTAAGTCTGAGAAAAACAAGGACAAATCACAAGTCATTCAGGAAGATGTTTTCTTCCTGGAAATGAGAACTGAGTTCATCTTAACAAGGGGGAAAAAACAAAAAACAAGGGAAAATTTATGTTTTTCACTAGACTTAAAAATTAGAGACAAATTAAAGAGAACATAAAGAAATAACAATGAACTTGTTAAAAACTTTTATGTAAAAGAGATTACAAAGTGAAGTTACAAAGAAGAAGCATGTGAACCAGGGCATGTCTACTGTCTCATGGCATCATCTCATACTTCAATGTTACTTTTTCTGAATTGCTGTTTTGGAGCCCAGAGTTTGGTTATTGCCAATGATTTTTGGATCTTGGACAAAATATCAGAGTAGCAGTAGGTGGATGGTGGGTGAGCCAATACTGTGAAACTGTAAACAAATCTCAAAATAACTAAGCTTCCATCAAATAGACGCACACACAAGTCCAAGCCTGACACAGCAAATATTTAAATTAAAAAAAAAATAAAAAATTCTACTTGCCTTAAATTCATATTAACAGAGCAATAATTTGTAGATGGATCGCCAGACCATTCCAAATAAAAAAGAAATAGACCACAATTAGTTCCATGAATGATGTATTTTTAGAGAAAAGTTCATTTTAAATCTACAGGCCAGATCTTTTACAAGCCACACGGAGTAACAGTCAGTGGTGTTACTCTGATTACAAAAGTCCATTGCTGTAATGCATTGCACACCTTCCATCAAGACGGTAGACTTCAAAAAGCTTATAGAAGTAACTACTTGTATAATTTTCTGGGAGTGTTAATATTGTTTAATACATGTCTTAGGCTTTTCAAGTTACTTTGTGGTTCAATGTTATCCCCCTCTCTTGAATGTTAATGTAACAAATCGCACACTTAAAGCCATTAATTACTACTACTATCATAATCACTGTGATTCATCTTCATAACCTTTTAAAATATATAATCTTCTTCATACCTTGCTTTTAATTTAAGCAATAATTTGATAGTTCTTAATCACGAGAGCCTAAAAAAGTATACATTCAAAAGGACTGAGCTAGAATTAAACAAAAGTTAACATGAAGATTAATAGACAAGGAAGAAAATAGGGAGGAGGCAAGTCCTCTTCCAGTGATCGACTGACAGTGATCAAATTTAACAATTTGTATAGACTCAGCACTTGGATACTAAAGAGATAAAATTTGACAAAAGCTGTAAAACCTTAATGCGTTTCACTGAGGAGAAAACCTTTAAATAATCTAAAATATGTGAATGACCATACAATTAAACATGGTACAAATGGACTTATTACAAACGTATCTTCAGTCCATCAATTATACTAAAAATTTTAATAAAAAGCCTTCTGCAAAATAAATGTGTAATGCTCTGAGTATGTAGTCGTCCCAGACAATTGGTGAGGACTGAAAATGACAATGAGGTTTCAGATTACTCTAAATGAAAGCACTTGGGCCCTTAAATAAAGTTTGTTTTGGAGCTTGTGTTGGGATGTGAAACTGCAGTTTGTGATGTTAGCCAACTCCATTTCAACAACTGAACCAGCTGTCACTGGAAGAGAACTCATATCCACCGCCTTTCCATCCCTGTAGCTCCATCGTTCCAGTGAAGTTCTGACATTTCCTTTTAAATGGATGTATATGGAGCGCTGTTCGTCAAGTATATACAAAGAGTTTCCATTTGGCAGCAATGATGATCCTGTTGCAATGGGACTTTTAAGTAGGTGTGATATGTTAGGCAGCTTGAGAATTGTTAGTCCTCAAAGTTTATGTGTTGGGAGGCAGCAAAATGGTGCAATGTTGTTAGTGACTCTGGTAAGAGCCATATTGTGATGCCTAACTGAGTCAGAGCATCTCCAAAATCTGGGGTGTCTGGTCCGCCATGGGTAGCACCAACCCAAAAGTGCTCTGAGAAAGAACAAGCAGATTTCAGTCCTATGGCGTGAGCAATGCTATGCATCACAGAGTGAGAGAGCTGAGCAGAGAAAGGGGTTAAAGTGGGGCGCCATCTCTCACTAGACGGGAGCTTTTCTGATTCGCTACAAAGCATCAGCTCTGGAGACTGATCTCGTGAAATGGCGTTCCCATAACCCTAACCCTTAGTGCGCAGTGTTTGACCCATCAAATCAGGTTGGACAGGGGGCTAATAACAGTGTGAACATCCACACAGAAAGCTTAGACAACACCCCAATTAAAAGTACCATGTATATTTACGCGAGTCATGACATCACGTTGAACTCTCAGACCTGATTCTTATGAGAACAACTCACGACCCTTGTCAAAGTTGCACTAATGAGTTTGTTTCTTGTTAAACGTTTGGTGAAATTAAGTATTTTACCCAGTCAGGAAGCTGTCATTTAGCATTAGCTCACCCATTACCAATCATATTCCCAAAGCTCCGCACATTCGGCTGCAAAAAAAAAAAAACAGCAGAGCAATAAACAAAACAAACCATTGGCTTCAAATCAGCGATCTAAAAACCAATGGAAGACAAAACTGTGGCTCCATCCACTTCTTACATTCAATCTGAAAGGAAAATCTGACCTGAATTATACGTACAAATCTGGAACAGTTAGCTTGAATGAACATAGCACACAGAGGTGCTTTGTGAACCTGCTAGCGAATCTAAGTTGATAAACTACAACAGAATACAAGGAGGTGCTAATCTTTCACGCTGAAACCATTACACATCCTTTAGTTCGGTCTGTTATTTTAATCTGGTGGAAAACACGGAGCTTTAACAAACATTAAAAAAAAAAAAAAAGTTCAAGTCTAAACTTTTGATGCAATGTTGCGACTGAAGTTCCCTGTATTGCATCCAAAAAGATAAAAATAGAAAATGGAAAAGATAGGGAGACACACAGACGGAGCCAGAAAGTGAGCAAACTTTGAAAGCAGCAGGACAAGGAGACAGAGTGAGATGGAGGTAGTCCGATAGAGACAGAGGCAGACAGGCAGATGGAGAGAGGAGAAAGCAAACAGAGAGTCAGCGGCGGATGGATGCTGTGATAGCATTGAAACTGAGCAGGACAGGAGTTGTTTTGAGCCGGTTGTTTGGACAGATGGCTGTCTGTGTGCTAATTACAGGCTGAGTGCTTGACACTGTGAACACAGTCAAAGAGGAAACTAGCTTTATTTGTTCAGCTTCACCCACACATAGGTGCACACAGCAAAAGAGACACTTGCACACAACACAAATGAAAACAGTTTACCCACGCCACAAAAAGCACAGACACACAAAAGGCACACATTTTCACACAAAAAAGACCTCTCAGTGTATGCTCTCTGTTATCAAAAATGAACAAAGCAAACAAATAGTTACATTTGGCACAAAAATTGGAGGGCAACCAAATAACACAGGGCCTCCCCTTGTATTATTTATACTAACATTTCTGCCTCTCATTTAGACAAAAGCATACTGCCTGATCTCATCAGTGCAGTTCTTCATCGAGTCTCTAGTTAATCCCGAAACTACCATTTATTTTAGTGTGATGTATTATTATTATTATCTTTGCAAAGTGAACACACACTTAACACTACTGTACACAGTATGACTGAGCCTACAGAATATCTGAGCCTGACACTGGTCACTGTTGAATGGACAAGATGAGATAATTCACTAATTAGCTGATCAACAAATAAGGATGATTATCTGAGCGATCTGACGAGCAAACATCCCAGTGTTTGAGAGTGATCTTTACCAGCATGAGAGTTGTTCCATCCAAAAACCACGAGGGCAAAACATCACGTGAAGCGTTTTAATGAAACTGTTGGCCTTCACAGTCCAAATAATCACATAGAGGTTTCGTATTTGTGTGGATGGTGGCATTATGATACTTATTATCATCTTCGTCACAATAATGGACTCAAGGATGGTCAGATTTAAGTGGTCGAAAGGTCAAGTTCACCATGACCCTAAAGTGAGGGGCTTGACTTCACTAAAATCAGAAGTAAGAATTTTTATGACTTGAGACCGATCATATACTCATTCAGGCATATTAATAAATGTTCTTCTGTTTTATTGCCTAATGTGTGTCATGCAAAAGAGATCAATGGGACTTTTTTAAATAAATAATATGAGATATCAATCAAGGAATGAGATATAAGAATAATAGTTTTATTAGTAATTAGTAATTAATATTAATAGTAGTATTTAGTGGCACCATTCTAACCATTTGAATACACTGTTAAAATACTCCACAAGTTATGCATCCTCATTTTATTCAATGTAGACAATATCCTAAATAAAATGCATCAAATGTAGAGTAAGAATCCAAAATGGTCCTAATAGATCAGGTGTGTCAAACATGCGGCCCGGGGGCCAAAAACGGGTCCAATCCGGCCCTTGGGATGAATTAGGCAAACACAAAAATTACACTGAAGATATTAACCATAAAAAATGTTGAAATAATTTTAGGCTAGACTAATAAAACACTATTATAATAACCTAAAAATAATGAAATCCACATGGTTGTTCATGTTTTTAAAGGATAGTTTGTAGATGTAAACATTTTAATAACACAATTTTTACTTTTTTCACTCTAAAACATAGTAATTACACATAGAATTGTGTAATTGATATCATTTATATATTATGTTATTGATGATTTATATATGTCGATTTGGGCTTTATGTGTCCCCTGAACCAACATGAGTTTGACACCCCGTAATAGATGTTCACTATTGTATAGATTTTTCATTAATTTTTCATTCTTCTTCTTTATATGGTTCCAACTGGACTTTAACTTAGCAACTTGCTTGAGAGTTAAAGGTGAAAACTCGAGCCTTAGTGCTTGTGCATGGGTAATTTACTCCCATCTCTGCTGAGACATGACCAAATATGTGTTTTGTCAGAACATAAATACACATATCTTTGCAAAACCAAATGTATTAGAGGCAAAATGATGACTCTGATAGGGCCTTAGAAGCCCACTCTGAAAAGCTTAAATATCATTCATGATGAGAGGCTAACATTTCAATTTTCCTGCTACTACATTTATTTAATACCAGCATTTGTGGCTATAAATAATAACTGAAAAAGGCAAAAATAAATCCCTTTCCTCCTTTTTTTTTTAACATTTACTAGAACAACTTCCTTGACGTATAGTTCAGTCATGTACGTATTTTATTATATAATTCTCGACTTTGCTGTAATATTTTCCACTCGTATGTGCAGGGGAAAAAGGCAGATGATAATTAAAAAAAAAAAAAAAAAAAAAAAAAAACACCTCTCCATAGGTCAGCAACATCATTTCTTTAACAGATAGGACTTAACAGGACAAGTAAGTGTCCATTCAGAGTTGCTCAAAAGTCATTTTGAAAGAATTTATTGTCTATGAACAGTTTGAGCACATTAATAGGACCTTTACAAAATAAAAGTCATCATCACCACCCGATGACCGAATGCCTTATTGCAGAAATAGACTTCACTCACTTGTAGCATCAGTGCCAAAGCGCATTAAATTGTTCCCGAGGCATATAACTGAACAACACCTTACACTGCTCATTAAACAAGCTTTAAAAAAAAAAAAAAAAAAAAACAGGTTGATATTGAGCTGATCAAGTCCTTGAAGAGGGGATCAGTTCAGTTTGTTTAGTTTATAGAGCTCGTGGGATTAATAACTGCTGAACTGTCTTGCCTTTATGATGTACAGAGCCACATGAGGAGGATTAAGCTCCACAACAAAGACTGATCACTCATACCGAACCAAAGGCCAAATGGAACCTGGCAGCATAGCAACAGTCTTTCCCCTCTGTGGAAAATTCACTTATAGCAGGAAAAAAAACAGGTGTAAAAAAAAAAACAAAAAACAAAACAACAACAACAAACCTCAATAAGTGCTCGATTCTGTTTTCAGTACATGTGCCAGTTAAGCCATGCCAGAAAATGAGCATAAACAATATCAGGATCCTGGCAGAAACACACATAATAACGTACACCTGCCTTGTTTAATTAAAGGCTTCCAGCACGTAGAAGTTCATTTCAGGAAAGGCAACAAAAATTAACCATAAAGCAATGACAAGAGTGGGGAAAAAAAGTCATTTAAAACCACAATTATTCAAACACATGAAAGCAAATATTCCCCTTTGGCCAATTGCATATAATGGATCATCTTCAATCACTGGTATTCACCCCTGGCAAACAAAATTATAATTAGAGGAAATTAAATGAGAAGTGCTAAAAGTTTCATGCTGGCAAATCTTTGCACCGAGACGACGACGCAGAACGAGTGAGGGCAAAATGGACCGTCATGACACAGAGAAATACATGAAACAAGCAAGAAGCAGCAGATGTTACATAGAAAAGAGGAAAAAAAATAAAATATACACACCACACAATGAACATACATTAAGAATCAACCAAGCAGGTAACAATTAAGAATGAAAAATAATTAAATTGACAAGAAATGTACAAAATGATGGATAAAATATAAAAAAATTAAGAACATACTCAGCAAAGAGAGCAGATATTAAAGTAATCCCTATTCACAACCATGCCAATTAATCAATGAAATGAGCAAAAATATGTCAAATAATAATAAAAGGAACAAAACTTAAGAAATAATCATTGAAATTAACAATATAATCAATACAATGAACATAAATTAAGAAAATAATCGACAAAATTGGCAATAATTAAAGAAAATAAGCAATGAATTTAACAAAAAATGTAGAAACTAATCAAAACAGCGAGCAAAAATTAGTGGAATAAACAACAAAATTGCCAAAAATGGAAAAACTAATCAACAAAATTAACAAAAATGAAAAAAAAAAATCATTGAAATTAACAATATAATCAATACAATGAACATACATTAAGAAAATAATCAACAAAATTGGCAATAATTAAAGAAAATAAACGATGAATTGAACAAAAAATGTAATGTAGAAACTAGTCAAAGCAGTGAGCAAAAATCAAATAAGCAAAAAATTTTTACCAAAATGAAGAAATAAACATTGAAATGAACCAAAAATATTAGCAAATTAACAAACGAGCATAAATAAACAAAATAATCAATAAAATTATTGCAAAAAAAGTAACACACTCAGCGACATGAGCGAAGATTAACGCAATATACAAAACACTGAACAAAAATTAGTCGATGAAACGAGAAAAAATGCGCGAAATAATAATTGAAATGAGAAATACAGTTAGTATTATGTGCATCGGCTGCATTTTCTAGATTATTCTGGCATTATCATAGGCTTCCACACAAAAGGGTTAATCCAATACGTATTAAAATTGAATAAAAAGGCAACAATTCAATGAAATCATTTGCATATAACCCATGTTTTTAACGGCTGTCGTACACAAAGATTACTCTAAATTTCAGGTTCACGGAGCCTGAACTGACATCACATCTGGTACCCGACTGCTCGTTTTCTCCAGCTGCCTGACAAGGCGTGACTGGGCGCCACGGTAACGACACATACTGAGGTGTCGTTAGGCCCACGTTAAGCTTGTTAAGGCCCCGCTCGTTATGTTTTCTGCTAATGAGTTCTGCTCGGAGGTGACTGAGCCGTGGAGGTATGTGGGAACACGAACACCCCGAGCGGCTTGAAAGACAGCAGAGCAACAGGGACCGGTAGAGTCAAAAAGAAAGAAAAGAGGTGAAGAGACGGACAGGTGAGGAGACAGAGCAGACAATCAGAGTAATAGTTGAATATTTTTGTCTCAAATGTCACTTTTTCTATCGACGCTTTTATGGAGTCAACAAATGCATTCCTGGAAATTCTCACCCATAATTGAAACCAAGCAGATGATAAATAATGGAGTTACGGTTTTGCTCCACCTACTGGGCTACCACAGCGGTGTTATTTAATATTTTTTTTCTTTTTTTTTAACCAGATGAAATCCCATTGATAGACATCTTTTACAAGGGCGAGCAGTACACACCATACCATAATGAAAAACAGGGTAAAAGATCAGTGATAACGAAAAAAAACAACAATAGTTTAGTAGTACTATAAACAAAGAGTTGGGGGGGGGGGGGTCACAGAACAGGCCTCCACACCATTAAGGGGCAGTATCAGGTCCATGGCAATAATGTACAATGTTGGTCAAGGGGTGATGACCTCAGGTTTTTATTCAAACAAAAACAAACAAACAAAAAATACCTACACTTTTAAATGAGGCTGGGGCTTAAGTGTCTTTAAACGCAACACAACTGGTGACCACTAGATATAGTCATATCACCTACTGAACTTTGATCTGATAGTAAAGTCACTGCATTGTTCTTCCAGGAGTCCTTCAGGTTTCATTCTCTGTGTTTGGAAACTTTACTAAGTGTTATAATGGTCTACCTCTAAATCATGGTTCAACCAACAACATTTTAGATCAGGGGACCAGGAAAATAATAACAGAATAATATATACATAATGTCAACTCCAAACTTTTCTCTATGTTTTAGAGTGAAAAAAAAGTACAATTAAACCATGAAAATGTTTGCATCTACAAACTATCCTTTCAGACAATGCGAATGAATATCATGAACAAACTGTAAATAAATAAGTGTAATTTTAACAATATTCTGCTTCAGTTTAACATTTCCACATGTTCATTAGAACTTAGAGACACAGTGGATGCATAAAACATTTAGTAACAGGAAGAATATTGTTAAAATTGCCCTTACTTTTCTGAAGACATTTCAGGTTCTTCATATTAGTTCAGATTATTAAAATCTTTTGTGAAATTACACTTTGTTTTGGTGTAAATACATGAAAATATTTACATTTACAAAGAGAAAATTTTGAATTTTGGAGTATTTATATAGGTTATTATGATAATATTTTACTGATCTGACCCACTTGAGTTTGAATTGGTCTGAAGGTAGAACCTGAACTGAAATGATTGTTAATATGTTATTGTCTATTTTTACATTTCACAAATTCATTCCGTGGGCTGAACTGGACCATTTGTTGGGCCAGATATGGCCCTGTATGTTTGACACCTGTGTTTTAGGGGGAACTGAAGGTCACGTTTAATGTGTTCTATGTGTCCGATGGTTTAAAGCCGAGTTCAAGCTTCTGTTTATTGAATAAAACACATTTTCCCGACACAGCTCGACTGTCCTTGTGCGAAGACAAATAATTAGGATTAAATCTGATGTCACTGAATCATGCAGTGCTCGTCCTGATGGTCCATCTTGTAAAATGCTGCACAGTTTTATTCCATTTTTTATTTAGGCTTTGAGGTGTTTGTATCAGACTCTGCCTTTTTGAGCTGATTATTGAATATTCAGACAGAATTATGGTAAATCTTCCCCATCTCAGCTCTGCCTCATTTTAAGTCAGTCACAGTGCAGTGACTCCCATCAATCTCACAAAATTACACCATCGCTTATTTATTTATTCATTTTTATGTTTTAGTGATAAAGAAAGCAACATTAGTTTTTCTTAACATGAAATTACCTACTATGATAAAATAAAAAATTAAACCAAAAAGATTTTTTTTTTTTTTTTAGGTCTGTGCATCAAGTGGGGGGCAGGCCAGGCCCCCTATGGCATCACATGGAAACAGATGGTTACAGATATCAACATACAGTCGTAGAAAAAAAAAATTATTAGACCATCAAAACAATGGTTATGTAATCATATACCAACTCCTGTGTGTATCTTATGACTAAAACCAGACAAAAAAAACCTAAAAGCACTGTTTTTGTCAGTACAATGACACACATATTGACATAAGAAGTGACATGATTTTGGTTATTATCAAGAAAACATGGAAAAATGGATAGATATCAGCTCTGGAATCAAACTATTATGAGATATTTTGGTTCTTATCATTATATTTGTCCAAATAAATGTACCTTTAGTTGGACCAGACATTAAAACAAACAACAACAAACTAAAGAAAACAAGGGGTGGTCTAATAATTTTTTCCGTGACTGTAGTTCCTATTGTGCACTGATAAAAATCATATATGGACTTTCATTTAATCAGCTGAGTTCTCCTCCGGTGAAAGTACCGCCCACTTCTATTGGGACATCGATCTCTTGCATCAACACCGCAGGACTCTAACAGAGACAGAACTTAACAACCTCGCAAATCCAACTTATTGATTTCTGATAGAACATGCCGGTGAGATACAGAGTTATTGATCCTATTTTTGTTTCTGTTGGTCTGTAGGGTAAATACCCCAGTAGAGATGATACTGGAAATGGGTGCTAGAATAGAGAAAACAACAATTATTGATTGTTTGTTGTTTGTTTTTTTTAACTAAAACAGGGAATCTACAGAGGTTCTTTACCATAAACTTTCCCCCCATTCAATACATAAACGGATTTATCTGTCTATTATTTTTTTGTTTTGTTTTTTGGGACATGTTTACTGAAGTATGACAGAGCATTGTGTCATCTGCCTGCTATCGCGACACGTTTGCTGCTGACAAGGCCGCTAGCCTGGCTCAGACTGAGCCCGTAATCCTCCAGTAAGAGCCGTTAAACCGGCACAGCTGTAGCAGGCAGGCTGCCACCTGAAGCCAACTGGACCATCTCTGCCACCCACAGACAGCTACACAATCACACACACACACACATTTTGCATCTTTTTCCTCTTACGTTTTCCTCTACTCATGCATGCCCACAGGTTTTGCCGTTTTATTTATGTGAGCATTAAACCAGTGTGCAGAGAGATAGAGTTCACGTGTTACTTTTTTTTTTTTTTTTTTACTGTTTATCCGTTTTGTTATGTTTTTGCACAGCACTAACACACAGGAGGGGACTTAGTTCCAACCCATGTGTCCGAGTGTGTGTGTGCATGTTGACAGCTTAAATAGACACAGAGACATAGATCTATAGATAAATAAAGGAGCTGAGATTACTGGACAATAAGGCTTTACCTGTTTATTAATTTATATATCGCGCGCACACACACACACATTTGCCAACACACACAAATACACAAAGAGCTGGACACAGACCAGGACTGCAACAGCTTGTTATGAATATTCAGTGAATGATATTGTGAGAGAGGGAGATTCATATGGAGAGATGGTTACCACCTTGTGTAATCCTACTCGACAGGAAACATACACTCCTGGGAAGGGACATTTTCTCAAGTGTGTGTGTGTGTGTGTCTCAACACCTCAAGGACTGAGGGTAGTTGTGTTTTTGTGTCAAGGAAGTAAGAACAGTGAAGCTCAGACAGTTAATGATTATTTTTTTTCCTTTTAAATTGAACGTATCTGCACTGATCACTATTATTAGTTGTGTTTATAACAAATTAGTTTTCACAATACATATAATTTAATGTTTCTGATCCTTTACTATGGACTAAAAAGACCTCTATCTCATATTCATGTAGGTTTTTCAGCCTGGACCCGTTTTGTAACCAGTCTGCAGGTAAATGTGGCCCAAATCTGATATTTTTTGCCCATATGTGACCTGTATCCCATCTGTTAAAGACAGTTTGAACAGCACAGGTCTGACCCAGGCCACTTTCATATGTGCTCC
>JAPSES010000219.1:11195666-11215565 GCA_029822895.1 Maxillicosta whitleyi
GAAGTGGTGGGAGGGGTTAACCGTATTTGGAAGAAGTGTGTGTGAAAAATGGTGCATGCAGTACCGGGTCCTATCTATAGGGGATCTCCTGTGCACACACTTCACACTCACATTGACCAAAAATCATGTGTTATGTTTTTGTTCCTTCAGAATGACTCCTGGACTCATTTAAATGGTTTTCCTTATGGGGACCCACTTTTTTTGTCCCCATAGCGTTACAGGTCCCCATAGCGTGACTGTAAACAGATTGAAGTCCCCGCAGAGATATGATTACCAGTGCACACACACACACAGAGAGAGAGAGAGAGACACATCTTAATCTACTGACTAACTATTGTGCATTCTGTTCATTATATTTATCTTTCATGAAATAAATCATTTCTAGACTGTACCATCTCTCGTTGTCTCTCTCCTTGTCCCAGTCTACACTATGGTAATAATAGATAAAACGTCAAACAGTAATTATATGGGTTTATTACTAATAAAAAATTTGACCTTAGTACCTCAGGAGTACCAGTATATTTTGGCCATTTTTAATACTTTTGAATTAGTCTTAATGTGTGTCTTTAAAACACTGTCTTGTTTGGTATCTTCCTTTTTTCCAGCACAACCTCTCCTGTGTGACTGTACAGTTATTATTTTGAAAACACAATGAACCTAAAATCACACAAAAATCACAGTCAGAAGAAGTTAGATTCTTTTCTGTTTTTCACCGAAAACATGTTGAACAAATATTTTTATAACTAAGCATGAACTTACAAAAAGTAAGACACATTTGTAACAAAAAACAAAGATATGTACAACTGTTTACATGAAAATGCCAGCAATGCCTCAGGTTTTTTGTGTGTGGGAAAACTATTTACAACTATCTACAAAAAGTTATGTTATTTTACATCCCCCTCACATTTATCTTTCCACTTTTTTTCCCCCACACTGTTCTCCGCTTTAAGTCATTTCATCTTCCTCTTCAGTTTTAATGGAACAATATTCATATTTTAACTTATTTCAACAGTAAATTTGCATTTTACTCATTTTCTTGATTTAAATGATTATAAGTACTTCAACTTTAGTGTTTCTCTTTGTCAAAAGTTCTGCTTTAAAACATTTCAGCTTCTTCAACTTTAACTTTTTGACTTTGACGAATATTTTTGTACTTAATGGTTTTTCAGCTTCTTCTTTTGTAATTTAAGCAGTTTTGGCTAAATTCAGCCATGTTCAGCTGCATTCCAGGAAAGCATCAGCCATCAGTAATCACATGCACTCCCTTCAGAAACTAATTCATTCACTGTACTTGTTATTTGCATTTCATTCAGACACACAGAACAAAATCAGTTTTTTGTTTTTTTTTTGTTTGTAGTTACAGGTTAGCTTTATATATGATATTTTGGAGCATGTTTCTGACTTAATTTCTGACTTTTTGGTTTGGTATATAATTTTTTTTGTCACATGACTGAATCATGCCGTGGCGTCACTACAGTTCCCGGAAGTCAGCAGTGGCGATGGTGGCGGCCTCGTCAGCCTAGCAGCAGGAAGAGAATGTTTGCTTTCAGTGATAGTATAATAAGACCACAATTCAGAGCCTTTTAGCAAACTAAACCGCTGTGGAGTGTTTATGCTGAGTTTCTCGGGAGTTAGACAGCTTCATCCGTACACCCGGAGCCTGCCTCTGTGAACCTGAAGCGGGGCGCAGGACAACATGTCCCTGTTCCAGTCGGCACTGGATTTTCTCGCCGGGCCCGGCTCATCCGGGGCGGCAAGTCGGGACCAGAATGACTTCGTGGGGCAAGTCGTTGAGCTCGGTGACATGAAGCTGAGGATTAAAAGGGTGATAGCGGAAGGTGAGTTGGTTAATATGAGAACAATGCTTGAGCAGTGTTGGGGGGGCTATATGTGGTCGCTAGTTAACTAGCTAGCTAATAGGCTAACGTTCGTGACTTACATTTATAGGTAACCCTGTCAGTGTCAGGAGTGACTGCAGAACCTTTAGTCACCACGTAAACACCAGTAAATTGCGGGTTAGTCCGACAATACACGACTTTCCGAACTGCTGAAGCTATCCGCGCTTCTAAGACAGGATACATGTTGGTACATTAAGCACATTTTTACTTTATGACTAACTTCCACTCGCATACCTTTAATCTTATTATTATCATCTCATGGTAGGGTAATGATAGCAGACAAGTGACGCTGTTGTGAGGGGAACTAAAACATAGATCATTGCCGTTTTTTCCCCCAACTTGTCATTTGACAGGGAACGTAATCTAAAAGGACTCTTTGTGTTAGTTGTTGGCTAACACACAGGTTTGCTCTAGACCACACTGGTGGATCTTCTCTTGTTAACAGCCTGTACTTTACTGTTTACATTAACCATTCAAGTATGTTTATGGTTTTTTCTGTTACAAAAACAAATCAACAACAAAAGATTGTGTGTTAAACCCTTAACGACAGGGTGCATGAGGATTGTATAATACAAATTGTATACAGACTTGTACATATAATATAATAAAGTCCAGACAAATCTTGAAAGTAATCATTACCCTGTTTTCCAAAACTAAATGTTACGCTTCATTACATTATTGAGTTTTGTTAGTCCAGAGTGTTTGTTTCTGTTAAGATTTGTAGATATAACCAGTTTTTCCACCTGTTATGAAAGAATTATATAAAGTGACTCAAGTTAAGTTGCTGCTATAGTAGTTACACTCATAATACTCTTATACTGTTATGATGAGTGATTGTTCTCTCTATCTAGGCCTAGTTATTTGGGCGTGAAATGTAAGAAAAGTACAATTGAAAGTGATTTAATCTTTCTGTTTTTGTTTCCTTGTGATTTTGCAAAATTGTGAGCCATCTAGAATCATGCTACAGTGAAATGTAGAATCAGCCTGACTGGTTGACTGATTTTCTTTGCTGAAGCCTTTTTGCTTCCATGTTGAAATATTCAAGTAACATTTTACAAATATTGTATAAGTTTACAATTTTTTGTAATGGGAATACAACAGGGTAGCGCTAATGAGATAGATCTGCTTGTTTTTCTGTCAGCTTTGTCTGCCACTTGTAGACAGGCAACCATTTTCTGAATTGGTTCAGGTAAGGGCTGCCAGGTCATCAAGCTGGTGCTGCAACACCTGCAGTACGTGCTTTTTCTGTCATAGTATTATTGAGCACTTATGTTCACAGACCCAGTCCTCTTCAGCTGAAGGAGGCAAAGATTGTTACCTTGACTCAAGAAAAAAGGTTTTCGCCCACAGCAACACCTGCTTTTTGGGCCCGTCACATAACACGTTTGAAATTTTTTTGGTCAGGGTGAGGACGTACAAACTGTGGATTTCTTTCATATTCTTTTTGTAATATTAAAGAAACGTAAACTTAAAAAAAAGAAAGAAAATAGAGCAGGATTTAGGATGTTTGAATATAAGAAGGAACGTTTTTTATCCCCATTTTAAACAAACATGTTCTTTGGAGTGTCTTGGTAATTTGAGTAAAGCTTTTCAAGTTTCAGTCCCTCTCCTCGCCAGGCAAAACAGACGAAGACATGTGATTCCCATGGAGAAAGTCGAGCGCTATCACAGCAGAGTCAGCAATACTTCTTCATAAATGTTGCTGTAATAGAGAATAAGTCATGTATTGGTTCCATAGCTTGCAGATTTTCATAGTTTTGAGAGAAGGCATGCGTTAAATCTAAATTTGCATCCCAAGTATGTATTATGGCAAGCTAAACAGTGTATGCACTTGATGACCGTGTGATTTGTAGGATGAATTAAGGCTTTGCCAGTAAATCAGGACCCGCTAAAGGAAGCTACTGAGAAATCTTCACTATGCAACTAGTTTTACAGATTACAATCTTGATCTGGTTCATATATGTTTTTGAAGAGTAGTGTTTTTGCAGAGTAATGTCGGCCTGGTAGCTGATTTACTCGTCGCTATGGTTACTTTGTCCTACTATTGTTTGGACTGGGACATGCTAGGTGTGTTTAATAGTGAACACAGACCTACACACCTGATGAAAACATTTATGTCTGTGAGGTAACCATATTGTTCACTTAATCAAAAAAAGAGAATGACTTTCAGAGAACTTATTTTAGTGCTGATTTTTTCCCCTCCATAAACTACAGTAAAGGAGGGGAATGTGACACCATGCATGCTTGAATCGTCACAACAGTTCATGTCTAGTTGGACACAGTTTTTATCAGCTGACTGAAGTTTCTGAAGACCAAACTGATTCTCCGTCCTCTGTGTTGTTGCTGAGCTAACTCCACCTTCAGTGAAATGGTGTATATTCAGCAGGGGTTTAGTCTTAGTCCTAAGGGAATAAAGGTAGGCTTTTCAAAAGAATGCTTTCTTGTGTTGCGGTGTCCTTGAGCAAGGCATGTAAGCTCCGGTTTCTCCAGCGTGGCTCTTCTGTGACCAGCAGATAAGCCTGTGGTCACACTTGGCAGGTTTCAGTGTTTGTGGGTGTGTTGGACAAAGAGTTCTTAAGAATAGGGATTCACCGATTGTGAAACACGGGGCTGATATTGATTTTTATTTACCGTAGTTAGTCTCCAATTTCTAGGTAAACAAAAAGATCTTCGTATATATAGAAATAATCAAACATTTTGAAAGTCTGTCTGCCCTTTATCACACTATTACACATTTCTGAAAAGACAGGAAATATAACACTACAGATAAACATTGGCCAATGCCATCTTAGATGCCAATAGTAGATGGTAGCCAATAAGTCTAATATTAACCAGTACCGCCCATTATATTGATGCACTCTCAGTTAAGAAGCAGTTGAAGAGACAGTATATAATTTATGTAGAATGAGTAGCATAACCTATTGTTTTGTATTATTCTGTTTTTATTACTAAGGAACACACAGTACGTCTTGAATGTTATTTTTGTTAACATGTAGCCATTTTAGATACTTTACAACTACTGAGTAGATTTAGTAGTATTACAATATTGCCTCATGTCCTATTAACATTTCACAAAAATATCAAGAGACTATGATCATCAAATACATTTTTCCATGTAATTCAATGGAATTACTTAATTGTCAAGATGATATTTAGCTTAAGTCATTAAAAGTGTTATTCATTCATGAGAGGAAGTAGTAGCATATTGTCACTTTTGGGCAGAAACCTCATAAATCCATTTTTGGTCTTTTTTTGTCATAAATGATTCCGTTGGTCATCCTTCATGTTGGCCTCACAGTTTTAGAAATAGTTAACTAATGAAAAGTGTTGAGAACAACTTGTGCTACATCTCTTAACTCCATTTGTTTATTTAGAATGTACATTGTTTCTTGAAAAAAAAAAAAAGCTGTTTTGGACCCAAGCGGTTTCTGCCTGACGACAACAATATATTAAATTGAACGTAAATGTGAATTAAGATAAGTTTAGGGGACATTCCAGAACTAGTTAACAGAGTATGTTCTTATGGATCCAATGATTACTTTAGAGTGTAATTAACGCCTTCTTTCATGTTCTTTATGTTTTCATAGGTGGATTTGCCTTTGTGTATGAAGCCCAGGATATGAGCAGTGGAAAAGACTATGCCCTCAAGGTAAGAATGCCAAGGAAGCCACCCAGTTCACCTCTACTCATCCTCTCAAATATAATATTTCCACATACAGCGTTTAACAAATGTTAAACTGTTTCTTCCACCTCCGCCCTGCTGCCATAATTCAACAGTATTTCTGTTTTACCTAAATATCTGTACAGCAAGATTTTTGCATCAAAACCATATCTTTAATGTTAAAATATAAATATTGTTGCCATCCATACATTTTCTAGTTTAATATTCTTCAAAGATCCAAAGGGAAATGCAGCAGAAAATGACTATTTTCTTTATGAAGTTGCACAATTCCAGTTCTTATCTTTCATTTCTGTGTAAAACTACATAAAAACAATGGCAGCAAGAATGTAAACTGTTATCTGCACCAAAGGTAGACACACTAAATATGGACATTTTAGGTTATTATTTGTCAACACAAACTATTATTATTCCAACTGGTCATTTTCTTAATGAAAAAAAAAATGAAATTGTTAATTTGAAACAGGTTTTTGATAAACTATGAAGTTATTTATGTTTTCATGACAGCTGGTCTAATACATTTGTTAAGCACCGTAGTTGTTAAATATACAGGGATATGATGCACAAAGCAGATGTTTAATAAGCCACTGACTCTACTGATGCTTTTATTTCAGAGGTTGCTTTCCAATGAGGAAGAGAAGAACAAGGAAATAATTCAGGAAGTCTGCTTCATGGTATCCTTTTCACTGTTGGGCCTTGAAAGAAAGACACCAGTTGTGCCTTTTTTAGCAGATTTCAGTCAGTAGCGGAGGTTGGCATGTGATGAAGGGGAGTTAAACGCACATTAAACCACACGTGGCATTCACCTGTGTCCTTCGGAGACCGCTTTCATAGTTTAACCCCACCGATGTCAAAACACGACTGATGGGATTTTACTCACTCTGCCTCTGATTATGTCATATTTGCTGTTTCATAAAGTCAGAGGTGCAGATCATGTTGCACGTTTTAAAAGCTGGAAGTTTGTCAGTATTTGTTTGGACACTCGACATCACGTTTAATATATTTGCATTTCTTATCCACTTTTGACCGTCATATAAAGTCCTGATGCTCCTCATCCCTTCTGTCAGATATAGTCAACTTTACTTAAATGCGATGTCTCCTTTTTTTATTTATAATTTTAATATATATTTACAGGAGACATGTTAAAAACTCAGCCTTTTCGCAGAAGAAGCAGATTCATGAAAAGTCTCAGGAAACAATGTTACGCAAATATTTTTCCCTTTCTGTGTATCGTCATGCATCCCCAGCAGACTAGAGCGGATTAGGTGTGTTGACACTACTGATACTCAAGAACGATGGTAACTTTTAGAGCTTAAAGCCTTTGAACTGATTGCCAGTCATCTAGATATGAACAATATTATATAATACGGGTACATTCTTAATACAGTACTAAAAAATAAATAAATAAATGTTTATGTCTCACTTCACTGTTAGTGAGTTAGATTGTTTTTCTTGGTTCAACTGGACTTTTGAAAGAGCAAAACCAGTTCCGTAGAACCAAGAAGAATGATGACCTGGGCAAATGAGAACCTATATAGACAAGTTAGATTTTGTCTTCAAAAATAATGACACGGATTCCTGAAAATTGCTGAATATTGAGTATGATACGTCTATGGTCCAGATATCTGTCAGTTCCTAAAGCTGGTACTTTTCTTTTGCAGTCCATCAATTGTCCCTGCTGTCGAGTCCACTGTGTCACACTTTGGTAAATGGTATCATTATAGGGTGGACGGGGGTATAATGAATATATAATATATGTAGCAGGAATTTGTTTGTCTTTCCGTCCATTTTTTTTTTTGTTCAACCAATTTTTCAACTAGAGAAGACTATTCACCCGATTCTTTTCATATTTGACACATTTTCTGTACTAGCAGGAGAGGTGCGGTGGCAAGTTTAATGGATTAATTTAATTTTTGCAAAATTTTGTTTATGAATTCTGGAAAATTTGCACATTTTTTGATGACTATTCACCCAATTTATCCGATTTAAAGTCCAGTCCAATATTTTCTTTGGTTGGACTGAACAACACAAAAAGAACAGTTAGTTAGTCTAATCTAGTTTACACTTATCTTAAATTTAAAATGCCACATTAATCCCAGACGAGGCAGGGTTATCAGTGACCAGGAGGGGTAAAGTGCCGTACAGTGGGGGGGGGTATTAGTAAGCCCCACCTACTTTTGTTCTCTAGAATGCATTGCAACATGAGGTTAAGCGTGTGCAATGCCTTGAATGCGAACATGGCAGAATTTTAAAGGTTCCCAGTGCGTTGGAAAGTGTGTGAACAGTGTTTCCTTCCTGTCCTTATCTCTGCTTTGCTGCGTTCAGTGTTTGAGTCATCGGCTGCGGGTTTTCGGAAGCCGTGTCCTGAAGCCTGCTCGGTTCCACATAAGGACCGGTCAGCTGAAATCATTACGATACGGCTTTGTTTCTGTAAATTCACCAAAGCTCTCTTAAAAGTGTGCTGGGGATGAGACGAGGCAAACCTTTGCGGCCCTTAACTCTCTTGCTCCTCAGAAAAAGCTGTCCGGGCATCCGAATATGGTCCAATTCTGCTCTGCTGCCTCCATCAGTAAGGAGGAATCAGACACCGGCCAGGCTGAGTTCCTGATCCTCACAGAGTTGTGTAAAGGTAAACGCATAGAAAAGCACTTTGTTCTTGACCCGTACTATGCTCTACTTCCTTTTCCATCGACTACTCATTCCTCAATCAGTGTTTATTCAGATTTCTAGCGTCAGCACCATTTCCTCGTAAATTCAACTGAAACCCTTGGTTAAGAAACCTCTTCCCGTAGTTCCTGCTTTACTTCCTTTCTTTTCAGTTACAACAGACTTGGTTTTCATTCAGCAGTTTTTTTGTTTTTTTATATATATATATATATATATATACCCCCTCCCACCCCAGAAGGCAGCGTGTATACATATACCAGGAATTCCGTCTGTCCTTCTGTCTGACGTCTTATATCCAGCATTGTTCATTCAATTCTTTTCAGATTTCACACACATGTTCTTTACCTTTAGGTTTGATGGCTGAATTAGAATTCGAACTATTTATTTTTGTTAAAAAAATAATTGAAAATTTAAACTTCATGAATTTCACAAACACTATTCCAAATTTCACATGTACCTTTTAAACACGTTTTTTGGAAGTTAAGACGCTAAATGAATTCCTGGTTGGGTATGGGGTCAGTGAACAGGAAGTGTTGTGCAACCGGGCAGCGGTTTTAGTAAGCTGCGTTTACTTTTTTCCCCCTTGTTTTCATTTGCAGTTATTCCTGTTCAAATAAGATAAGTTATTTTATGATAAAACACTGCCTTGTTTACAGTGAGTGCCCCGTAAAGCTATGAGATTCAGATAACTTTTGACTAACTAACCAAACAACCTGCTATAACTTTTCCCTTTCATTCATTCATTCATTTGTCTGTTTGTGTTTCCTTTCCCTCAGGTCAGCTGGTGGACTTTATCAAGCGGGTGGAGCAGAGGTCTCCCCTGTCATGTGACACTGTGCTGAAAATCTTGTACCAGACGTGCCGTGCTGTGCAGCACATGCACAAACAGAAACCTCCAATCATACACAGAGACCTCAAGGTTGGTCTTCGAACGGTTTCCTCTGTGATTGTCAGACTATTGATAAAACAAAAGGGGGAGAAAAAAAAATAACGGCGCAGTACTATACCCAAAGACTTGTTTAGTTGCAATGAATATATTTTATTTCTGTTGGAAGATGGTTTGAAATCACTGCTTATGGTGTGAAGTGATGAGCTGACACGCTGACTGACTGCTCACATATTGATGCGTTGCAGATTGAGAACCTCTTGATTAGTAACCAGGGCACCATCAAGCTGTGTGACTTTGGCAGCGCCACCACTGTGTCACATTATCCCGACTACAGCTGGTCTGCACAGAAGAGGTCCATGGTGGAGGATGAGGTACGCACACGTGGACACACAAACACTAACCCAGTCTCAGTGGTAATGGGTCAGTCCATACCAACTCAATCCAAAAGGCCATTTTTTGAGGTTGAATAAAGTTCCACATTATTTTCTGCCCTATATTAAAATATAAATGAGTTGCAACCAATTATAACTATATAATAATTAGGCTACATTTCTAGTTTTTAGATGTTTAGGCTGTGGTTTTGGGCTTTATGTTGTTTTCATCTGACTAGAAACAGCATTCGGCATATTTATTTATTTTTTTTGTAATTTTATTTTCATTGTGTGAATTCTGTACAATCCAAACGTAAAGGACATTTAAGATATAATGACCATAAACCGCGGTGGTGCGGCGTTGTATGGATAGTGTACCGGTAGTGTAGTTTGAAAACTGTGTCTGGCGGATGACAGACATGGTGTAGTAATATATCCAACCACTAGGTGTCACAATTTAGTCTCATCAATACTGTCTTAGTGCCTGCGCTTGACAATGCATTACTACTTCGTTTGTTTGTTTTTTTTTTGCTCTGACAGAATTTTTTTTTTTTATTATTGGAACGTTGGCAAGGTAGTAAGGCGACTCTGCTAAGGCAAGCGCTTTAGCTAGAAAGTGCTGCAGGAAACACTGCTAATGTCACGGGGGATCGCTGGGGCCTATCTTAAGTATTTATTCTTAAATAACTAAAGGAGGGTAGGAGAGGGCTCAGCTAAAACAACAAACAAAAAAGATCTTCTTCAAAAGGCAAACCTAAATTCTCCATCTCAAAAAAAAAAAAATAGGGAAATAAAATACAATAGACTAACCTAAATTCGCTAATGAAAAAAAGAGGAGAAAACGTCCCAAACAAAAGAGCCGCCCTCTCCTACTAAAGCTGGCAGCGGCAAAGAGCGAGAGTGAGCAACTGGATCCAGGGCCATTTAAAGGGTGGCCCATCTGGCTCTTCCAGTCAGCTGCTTCATCCTGAAAAGGAGTGAAAGAAACACACAGCACCCCTGCAGGATTTGATGAAAACACACACACACACACACACACAATACAGAAAATATAAGAACATAAACAAATTCTGACCCAGGAAATGTCACCGGTTCATCACAGGTCTGACATATAAAGACAAACTATCACTGTCACATTCACACCTATGGGCAATTTAGATGAACCTATCAGTGCATGTCTTTGGAGGGTGGGAGGAACCCGGGGTACCCACACAGACACGGGGAGAACATGTAAACTCCTCACAGACCTTCTTGTTGTGAGGCCGAAGTGTTACCCACTGCACCGCTGTGTCCCACATTTCTTGACCCATTTTTTCCTTCAATTCCATGTTATTGATTTCGGGGTCAAGTTCAGTCGATGTGGAGAAAAAAAAAAAAGATGTTCTTAATGAGGAATTTACACACACACACACGCTAATAATATCCTGGCGTTGTGCACTGTCCGCAGAGTCTGTATCCTGTGTCTATAATCTCATCAGTGTGTTCTGTGCCACACATTTGAACATATAATATGCTGTTTATTATAATACTAAAATCCTATTTGAACCTTTAGGAGTTTAGAACGTCCAAATACTAAAACACAGTCATTGTTCTGTGACTGTAATTATACTGTCTAAATCCAGTACTTCAACCGAAGGCACAATTGTGCAATTAACAGTCGCAGTGGACCTGTGATGGTGCCGATGTCACCGTTTAGACACAAAACAGAAACCATTGATCAAATTAAAATCTGATTGTGCAGGAAGCTCTGTTCAATCAGATGAATTTAATTTCTATTACGAGCACAGACACACTTCTCTACAGACCCCGGCAGTACACAGCACCCAGGAGACCCCAGCCGCTAAATCTGATAACCCGTGTCCATGAGGCACACATTGTAGCAGGTGCTCAAGGGAAAAGTATGTCAGAATAGATCATATTCACAGGATATTGATTAACTGTTTGTAGCCAATACTGACCAAAATGCCAGTGCAGCAGGATACTGGGACCTGGTTTGACCCGCTGTGGCGTCCAGCAGTGATCAAGTGTTTATGGCTCTTCTCTTCTTTTGCCTTTTTTTTTTATGTGTTTGTAGATCACAAGGAACACTACTCCAGCATATCGAACGCCAGAGATGATTGATCTCTACTCCAACTTCCCCATCAACGAGAAACAAGACATCTGGGTCAGAGCTTATGACTTTTTGTTGTCTATCATCTAGTGCAGGGACGTCAAAGTTGTTTTCTTTCAGGGACCACATTCAGCCCAGTTGGACTTCAAGTAAAATAATACTATGATAGTATAATGAATAATGATGAATCCCAGTTTTTGCTTTCTTTTACCGCAATATAAACAATTATAAAAAATATTTCCATTTACAAACAGTCCTTTCACAAAAAGATGTAAATAAATTTTGTGTAGTGCACTTTTAACAGTATTGTTAAATGTAACAATGTTACACAAACTTTTGATAATGGGCTTAATATTGTTAAAATGTTGGTATTTGTAGTGAAAATAAGATAAATTTCTACATGATTATGTCTCAATGGACACGACTTAAAAATCACAGTGTATCTACAAATGCACGTAACATTCTGTATGTATATTTTTTTACATTTCAGGTTGTCCATATTTGTTCAGGCTATTCACATTTTATTGTTAAAGGACAGTTTGTAAATATTTTCACAGTGTAATCTTATTTTTTCCACATTAAAGCAAGAAGAACATTTTTAGTTGTTGTTATTTATAGATTATTATCCTATTGTTTTACTTTAGATTATATTGTTCTGTACGTAGCTCCTGAACTAAGATGCGTGTGACACCTTTGACTGTTTATATCTTCTGGTGAAGGCATTTTTTTCTTATTGTTTGTTCTCTTTCTGCAGGCCCTGGGCTGCATCCTCTACCTGTTGTGTTTCAAGCAGCATCCATTTGAGGATGGGGCCAAGCTGCAAATCGTCAATGGGAAATACTCCATCCCCCAGAATGACGTCAAATACACTGTGTATCATGACCTCATACGTATGTAACATCTGTCTGACGCCTCCTTTCTTTCTAGAGCTATGTGTCTGTACATTTATCCCCTCCTTCCCTTGTGTCTGCTGACCTTTTCGAGCACCTTTCTCACATGTACTGTTGCCTGGAAACTGTCCAGATATTGCACGGTGGAGCTGGGATGGGATGTTTGAAGGCAGCGAAAGGAAGGAAGGATTAAGCTTTTACTGTGCCTTTACTGTGAGGTTTTTTTTTTTTTTTGTATTTGTAAAGATAAAAGCAGCTGATGGGAGCAGAGACCGAAAAATTATTACATGGTTTCTGTGGGGTCTTAAATTTACAAATCTCCATTTTATACCTTTTAAAAAGAGGTTTGATATTGTTGGTCTTAAGTTATGTTGCCATTAACTTGTTCTCTGTATTACTTTTGAATGTGTCCAAGCTGTAAAGAAACTGGCGTTAGTCCACTGCGTTCCACTCTTTCCAACCTGTACATTTATATTGAAATTGGGAACCTATTGTCGCTAACTTTGCAGCTCCCAGTGAGAAATGACTCAGGACATTGGGAAGTAAAGCACTGCAGTAAGTAGATGCATTCTCCTAAATTCTAGGAGTCGAAAGAGGGGTCTAGGGGAATTTTTGCCAGTATAGCCATGAAATAAGCATTAAATTCTGTTGTACGTAGTCTTAAAAAGTCTTAACTTGAACTTGTAGAGACCCGTTGGAACCCTGTATTAAACACACTGTACATGCAGCAGTGTTTCTTCCGTTAAGGGGTACATGATTTTTCTCCTTATCGTAATACCTCTCAGGTGCTTCTTCAGAGTTTCAGCGCTCCTTCTCATCTCTTTCTGCTCCTCCCTTCTTCTGTCTGTGCAGGTTCCATGTTGAAGGTGAACCCAGAGGAGCGTCTGTCCATCACAGAGTTGGTCAACCAGCTGCAGGAGATTGCAGCAGCACGCAATGTCAACTCAAAATCTCCCATTACAGAGGTGGGTTTGAGTGTTTGTTTTTCCAATCAGATAATGAACAGTTTTATCAGATTGTGATAAAATGTCAGATCCGTAGTTTGATGCAGTGGATGCAGAGACAAAAGGATTCAGATGGTGAAGTTCTTTATTTTATATTTTTTGTTGTTCGAGTGAGAGGCGGGACTTCCTCTTCTACGTCGCTTACGTCAGTTATCGCCAATGTTGAAATTATCGACACAGGCCTAGAGCACTCTCTTATGGTTTAGTGTGAAAATAACACGTGAAATGATATAATAATGTGTTAATAATTTCACGCATAAGTTGCTCCAGAGTATAAGCCGCACCCCCGGACAAACTATGAAAAAAAACGGCCACTTATAATCCGGAAAATACGGTAATTGATTGAACTGTTGCTACATCAAAGTGGAGCTGAAAAGACATGATTTGAGGTTTTCTCCA
The DNA here is from genome assembly GCA_029822895.1 of Maxillicosta whitleyi. Lineage (NCBI taxonomy): Eukaryota > Metazoa > Chordata > Actinopteri > Perciformes > Neosebastidae > Maxillicosta > Maxillicosta whitleyi. The sequence goes on from JAPSES010000219.1 coordinate 11,209,574, forward strand.
GCGAACAGATCACCCGTAGCGTCCGCCAGGCCTTCAAGAGTCTATTGACAGGCCGACCACAGCGCCTCTTCCGCTGTGTGTCAACGTCCACGCACACTTACGCGCTCAAATTGCTCATGTGGTTACACGTTCGGAAAACACACACACAAAGGAGTCCTGTATTCTCTTTCCCCCGGCTCCTCTTCTCCCAGCTGGCATCATCCTAACAGGCTCAAACAGACAGAGAGACACAGAGAGTGGAGATGAACGGCACTGACTGATTCAAAACAAACACAAACTGATGGCAGGAATTGGTGCAGTTTTAAAGGAGTGACGTTTAGCTTTTTTTTTTTTTTTAATGTTATGCATTTTCAAACATTTCCCTGTGCTCTACATAGTCTCTAAATTCTTCATTAATTCAACTCCACGGGTTTAACTTCAACCCTATTTCTCAGTAATGACACCAGAAAGGTCGTTTTGAGCGCTGGCCCTTTAAATGCAAATGAGCCACTTCACGCCTTAATCCCTCCAGGTTTTTTTTTTTACCCTGCTTCCTGTCCCGTTCAGCCACTTGTGTTTGTTATTAGGCTCGAAGTTTGGGTATATTTTCAGTTTTTACTACAACCGTTGCTGCTGGTAAACAATTATGTCGAACTCAGAGAAATGTTCGTCGGAAGTCTGGACCTTATGCGCCGCTTAACGAATGTATTATACCACCTGTCATGAAAGCAAGAAAACATGAATAACAAGATAACATAAAAACTTGTTGAAAATGACCAATTGGAATAACAAAATAGTCCCTGTTGACAAATAATAACCATAAATGTCCATATTTTGTGTGTCCACCTTTGGTGCAGATAACAGTTTACATTCTTGTTCCCATTGTTTTTATGTAGTTTTGCACAGAAATGAAAGATAAGAACTGAAATTGTGCAGCTTCATAAAAAAAAAAAAGTCATTTTCTGCTGCATTTCCCCTTGGATTTTTGGAAAACATTAAACTGGAAAGTGTATGGATAGTAAAGTAATAGTACTATTTTAGCATTAAAGATATGGTTTACATATACTGGTGGATTAACTATTATAGAAACATAAACAGAAATGCTGTTAAATTATGGAAAACACTTTATACTGGGTGGAGGTGGAAGAATACATTTGTTAAACACTGTACATGTCTTGATGTAACTAGTTATAAAACTTAACAAATTAAGCAGGAATTGCCAGAATGAATATAAAGATAGTTTAGCAGCGCCTGGAGGGTTATCAAGGGTTCAAGCTTTATGGACTATTAGGGTCCAAATACATAAAGAAATGAACCAAAAACCAATAAAAGTGGGTTTAGATAAATGTGAGCCCTTTAAACATGGCAGACTGAAGCAAGCTGCTCAGTTAAAATGTTGGTCCTCAGCTACAGTTTGGAATAGACCACTTTAATTTTTATGTTTTTCCCTTGAGAAACACAGCAGCCACTGCCTCTTATGATTCTCACCACTAATCCAGATACTTAAGGGGAAATCCTCCACCATAGTTGTGACTTTGGTAAAGCTGATCACTGCGTCAAAAATCAGCAGAACTGAGTATTTACATGTGGATATTGAAATATAGGAAATAATCCTTTTTAACACTGTAGAAAAATGGACAATACTGGATAATAAAGGATTTGAAGACTGAGAACAATTTGTCGAGGGTGGGTGAGAAATAAAAAATAATTCAAATCAAAGCTGAAAAATATCTTAAACATCTTTTATTGAAATTTAAAATTGGTTTCAACACACCAAAAAAAAAGTTTTTTTTTTAGTTTTGATTACTCATAATACATAAAAGCAACATTTCCAATCGTCAGTGCCTTTTGCCGTGTTTTCACAAAATTTTCAGAAAAACAGAACGAGGAATAATATCAAAATGTACGAGTTAAATAGATACAATAAAAGTAAAGAAAAAACTAGGGTGTTTCAGCGGGGACGTAGGAGTTCGTTTAAGTTTTCTGAGGGGAGATCTGATCATGTCAAGACTCTGACCTTTACGACCTTCTACACACAACATTAGATGATAATGTCATGAAGGTGAAACCACAGCATATATCGCTTTAGTTGAAAAATGCGCTCTTTCCTTTCATTAACTTGATCGTCGACTTTCCTGAATGACACTATACTGCTCGGAACAAATTTAAGGCGTAAAATTACTCCGTGTTCAAGGCAATTTTTTTTTTTTTAAGGCTGGCAAATGTGTACAGAGTAACAGCACATTGGGCTATTGCTGATCTGATTAGGGTTAAGAAGGGGTTTCCCTGTTGGTTGTAAGGAGATTATAATCCTCCCACTTCTCCTCCCCCTCCTCTTCCTCCTCCACTCTTTGCTGATTCTGTGCATAGGCATATGGAGAGGCAGACTGTCAGATAGAGCTGAGAGGAGAAAACTTGTGAAGGAAGTGAAAAACTGAGAAGAAAGCGCTGTAGACACCAGTGAAATGCAGGAGGCTGTCCGGCTGCTAGACGCAAAACACAGATTCACACGCGCTCGGGATGCTTTTGGTTCCGCCGCTGCAACCAAACGCTCAGGGCTTGACTGAGCAGATGTGATCCCGAGTCTTTGTTTTCCCCGGCGCCGGTCTCCGTTAATAGATCTTTCCACTTTCAGGAGCCGTTTTTTTTTTTTATTTTTATCTTTCATCCGAGTGTTTACTTAGCCGCTGCGATGTTGAGTACGTACCAGTGTTGGCGTTCAGTATATGATGGTTATGAATGTCTGCAGCTGCTGGAGCAGAACGGAGGCTTTGGCAACAACGGAGCACAGCCGCCCACCCAGATCCACAACGTCCACAACAACGCAGGTAAGAGTTTGGCTTCATTAGCCAATAATGGGGTTTATTTTTTAGTTCGGGGTCTAGTTTGGCGTGCATTTTTCCGGACCACATATGGGCAGTGTGTAAAGTAGAGCCACGTTTCTTACTTCTAATCAGTCAGAAACATAATACGCACACGCCTCCATTCACTCCACCCGCGTCACCAAACGTCCCACACTGAGCCGTTTGAGTTTTACCCACGACTGGACGGCTGCCGACATAGAACATAAACGCACACTTGACCTGCTGCTGCCTTCGCCTCTAAACCGGGGGGGGATTATGTCTCAGGGTCATGAGTTCACTGGATCATTTCCTCTAATATGTGACGGACAGGGCTTTTGTTGTTTTCCCCCTCTGTCGCTGGTTGCTCTAATTATATGTGCACATCATCACATTTCAACAAACAGTGTGAAAAAGCTGTATAAATGCCTAAAAATAAATGAATGAATAAAATTATTTTCCAAAGATGTAGCTACAATGAACATGAGTACAACAGTAGTACTTTTTAATGGGATGTAATCGTTTCTTTTGTTTTTCTGTAATTTAATAACTGACCTATTCTTTAAGCGAGGTATATATTAACCAATTAGCCAAATCATGTAAAATTAGGGTAGGACAGTATAAGCTCCGCCTTTTCCTGCTCTTTTTCATATGTACTGTATTGTTTAAGAGTCACATTGAAATACATAGGTTTACATTCGTGTGATATTTTTCTTTTTTTTTTTCTGTATTTTGCACCGTCCTTTTAAATCTGGGATTTTTTTTGCCCACTTATGCTCAAAATAAAGTATCTTGATGTAAGGGTGTGAGAAAATATCAATTCAGTCGAGTAAGGCAGTATCACGCAGTTTTTTCCTAAATTTAATATAAAAAAGATAAACGTTTCTTGTAGATTTGCGACAAAGAAATCAGTCACAATTATTACTGTAGCCCTCTGACTGTGACTGTGCACGATCACATCACATGACATTTTCAAAGCACACTTATCAAAAAAAAATAAAAAAAAATAGGTCACCTGGAGGATTCCTGTCAACTTCACTCAAAAATGTAGTCTTGAAACTCTCCCACTTTTGTTTGATGTTCATAGACCGTGTAAAACCACAGATATGATAGTTTTAAAACCCTCTAAGGGCAGCACATGCATGGTTTTGTAACAGTTTCACTATATTTTACTAATGTTTGTCATTTTACACTAGAGAAAAGAGGTTAAAATAATAATTACACAAATGGAGATTCTCATGTTTCTGTTATGAATCCCTTTGATGTCCCATATGATTGACAGATGGACAGAGCCAATCACAGACCAGCACATATATTATCTTCCGCTCTCATTGTACAGAATTAAATCAGTCCTTTGTCCCTCGACTCGTGCAGGTGTATCCTTCCGAGACCCAGTCAGTAACATTTTCACCATTTTACATTAAATGGAAACGTCACGATACAACAGTTTTTTTTTTTTTCAGATTCATTTTAATATATTTATTTATTTATTTAATTTAAAAAAAAGTTGTATAATGTCCTTTTTGGTGGACTTTTATTTTTTTGAAGTAAAGCTATGAAACTCTCGTCTACCACAGAGGATGAAAGTGCATTGCTGTTTTTTTCTGTTGGAGGCGGAGGTAACGAAACATGTGCAATGGAAAGTGTTTTTTCTGTTATCTAAAATATCCTTTTAAAAATGCTCAGAAGTATAACATTAACTTGAGATGCTGAATATCAGATTCATACTGGATCAAAGCACATATTCAGATTACTGGTGTGTGTGTGTGTGTGTGTGTGTGTGCGTGTGTGTGTGTGTGTGTGTGTGTGCGTGTGTGTGTGTGTGTGCGTGTGCGTACCTGCCTTTATTATTAGATTGTTACGGAGTTGTATCTTTCAACATCATAAGGTCTTTTTTATAGTCCATTGGTCACTTGCATTTTAAGTATCCGAGCGTCATAGGAACCTGTATTTCCTCTAGGGTTATAGTGAAAATGGAAAATAACCCGACTAAGGAGTAAAACTAGTATGATATCGTTAGCCCCCAAGTCATATGTTGTCAAGTCACAGCCAATGATGCAGAAAAAAGCAGTGGGGTTAGGAGCGTAAAGTTATATTAAAGTGAATTTGTCCCAAAATGTAAGTTTATTAACTATATGGACTATGTGTCAGGTTATGCGGTGTGAGTGTATGTGTCTGTCTAGTCTACCTGACCCTGTGCAAAAGCACTTAAAAAGAAAAAAAAGAAAAAAAAACCCTACTAACCCCAGTTGGCATTTGCACCTATTCTGTATATTTCCTGTACACCTTGTAGCTCTAAGTACTATATGCTATGTTTATGCCCGGAATTTAAGTCGTTTTGGATCAAAGCGTCTGTTAAATGTAATGTAATGTAAAATATTGGGACACATCTTGGCTACAGCTGTAAGATGTTCATGCAGATTTGAGATTTAAAAAAAAAATCAATATTTCCTTATGGTTTAGTGGGAGATTTTATTCCTAAGTGAGATGTGAAGAAAGTAGAAAATTATTATTTACGGTTAGACACGTAAAGGTACAGGTAAGAACATTTAAAATCATAGTCGTTGTTTGAAAAAAAAAAAAATCAACATTGAGGTAAAAAAAATTTCAAACCATCTCTGAAGCATTTTGGAACTAAAAATATTTTAAACCACTATATAAAACTATGACCTCTGTCACTAGTGTCTTGTATCCCAGACCCCTGATAGAGAAAAAATACCTGAATTCAACATGTCCCCATACTTTTGTCTGTTTAGTGCATGTTGTTGAGTGATAACTTTGCTCTAATGTTCAGGATACTTTGTGATCTGCACACACATGCAGTCTGTGCCGTTCATTAAGAGGATTTCTGCACAGTCAGGCAGCCATCTGTCCAAAGGCTCAGAATGTTTGCTCTTTGCCTTAAGGAGCGGCTGCAGACTGTTTGAATAAGTGCGTTCACATCGCAGTTAAATATTCTACTGAAGGATTTTAGGCCCTGTATAAAAAATACTGTCTATTTTTGTTCAGTGTGATGTGATGGTATTCTGTAAGCTCCACTGACAACAAAGAACGGCGTGTTTCTTCATGATGAAAGGTCCTGAATATTAATAGTTTGTTCATAGTTTATAATTGTTTATAATTAATAGTTCGTTCATAGTTTATAATTGTTTATAATTAATAGTTCGTTCATA
>JAPSES010000219.1:11232894-11243053 GCA_029822895.1 Maxillicosta whitleyi
AAATGAACACAAGAAAGCTTCTGCTCGAGCTGCCTACAGATGTGTAGAAGGAACAAAAGACTAGAAAACTGGAAATAACGCGTTTAACCGACAATGAGTTTAATTAATCCAACCAGAGGAGCTGCATGTGGATGGGAGAAGTGCGGAAAATGCCGGCAAACTCTGATCACGATTAAAAAAAATATTCGCGATCACAATTTACATTAATCTAATCGCGATTAAAGCGTTAATATTCCCAGCCCTAATTATAATATTATCCTCTGTATTTAGTGTTTTTTCAATATCACTGACATATTTTCCTACATTTCATTGGCTGATCCTCTTGATGTTCGTAAAAGCTCAGAGTAAATTCAAAGGTTATTGAATAAGAAATGGAGAAAACTGAGGAAAAAGTGACTTTTTTTCTCACAACAAATGTATCATTAACTGAACATACGTAAACCCAGTGTGTCCGTCCACTGTTATTGATCCGACTCCAGGGGTTTTACTGGGGAATCAATGTTGTAGAAGAGGACGGTGTTTCCATGGTAACCACAGAGTCTCTGAACGTCCATGAAACCATAAAAAGAAGATAAACTGTACTTTACACCAATTATTTAGATGAATTAATAGGATTAATGGATCAACATGTATTAAATATTTTATATCAGTAGATGGTTTTGGTCATCGGTGGCTGTTTGGGTCTTTAAGGGTTAATTTCTCCCAACCTTAAATAATTTCCTAAGTGTTGTGACAGTACATTTTTAAGCAGATTCAAAACCTTCAAAACATCTAAGGCAGGTAGGTATGTTTGTAATTAGATGTTCAAGGCCAGAGTATGTTTAGCTATGCATCAGTCAAACTCATTAACACCTGCATTCTGCCTCCGGCTCATAGTGTAAAGTTACAAACTACTGGCTGAACAAGCTACGGATAAGAAGTAGAAGTACTTTTACTCTAAGTACTGGACTTGAATACTCATTAACCCATAAACACCCAAACATCCACCATCGACCCAAAACCATCTACTTACTGTTTAATACCTGTAATTCTATCAATAGGTGTAAATAATTGGTATAAAATACAGTTTATCATCTTTTCATTTGGACGTTCTGAGGTTCTGTAGTTACCATGGAAACACCGTCATCTTCTACAGCATTGATTCACCAGTAAAACCCATAGAGTGGATGGAAACACCGGGTTTATGTTGATTTATTCCTTAAATTTGACTGAAAAAGTCACTTTTTCTTCCCTTTTTTTCTGTTTCTGATTCAATAACCTCCATTTACAACCTGAGTTTTTATGAACATCTGCTGTACGTGATCTGTCACTTAAACATAGGAAAAATACATAATGATAGATGCTTCTCAAGTTTTCTCTATTTTTGGTCAAATGTAATCTCGGCAGGATGATTAAAGGACATAATCAGTCAAATAAATATAGGAAAATACCTGAATTTCACTGGGGGAAAAAAAAAGCAGAATGGAGAGGATAATATTATGATAAACGGTGATAAATCACTTCAAAATGGTTAAATAGAGAGAAAAATACATATTTGGGAGCTGACACAAAAGTAGCACTGGGTCTTTATGGGTTAAAAACACACATTTGTAATAATTCATCCATATAAATCACATGTTTCACCACAGATGACGACAGCAAACAAATGAATGCTCCAAACTAAATGCACAACATGCAGTTATTTAATAGGAAATGTAACGTTACCTGTTCAATCTCTGTGATTACAACGGCAGAATCCTCTACGAGCACCTGAAAACACACCAATAAAAAAACTACTTCAACACATTGTTTTTATTTTTAGCTGCAGCGTTCCACATCCAACCTTAGAATTAGATCACACTGATCCGATCAAGCTGCCGTCATGAGATTCTGTTTGGTTTGTTGTGATTTATAGCTCATATGACCCATTTGGACGTTCAGAGGCTCTGTAGTTACCGTGGAAACACCGTCATCTTCTACAACATTGATTCACCGGTAAAACCCACGGAGTTTGTGAAATGGAAACACTGGGTTTATGTTCAGTTATCGGTCACATAAAGAAGTTACTGAACAAATTGCGCCTTTTTCCTTTGAATTTACTATGCGCTTTAATCAACACCTACATGATCTGTGAATTAAATATAGAAAAATGTGTGATTTACACGGAAAAATGCAAAATACAGAGTATAATGTTACAATAAATGTGGATAAATCCCTTAAGAAAAGTTAAATGTAGAGAAAAAAAATGCAGACAAAAGTAGCACTGGTTGCATTTATGTGTTGATGAATAGGTTTTGTTAATTTAACACCTAAAAACAGCTACTCAAGAAAAGGTGCAATGAGTTTCATAGTTTATTTAGTTAACATAGTTTATCAAGCATGACAGAACTTTATGTAGAGTGGACGAACAAGAACATCTTCTGTCGTCATGGTATCCATAAAGAAGCAAAAAAAAAAAAATCAATATATACTTTTCAGTTTGTGATAATTTCCACACATTTGTCTATTTATTTGTTTTTGTGATGTTAAATTGTAAAGAGACTTAATGGACACCCTGTATTTTTGTTTATTTTTTTTTTTAGCATATTCACATTTTTTGGGCTTATATTTATATTCTTTTTCAGTTTTTAGATTTAGAATGAATGCATTAATATTTTATATTCAGCTACATTCTTAAATGACCATAAAGGGCGTAAATCAGTACATTTTATTTGTTGAGTATATCATTAAACATTATTTTTTTTAAAAAACAAAAAAAACAGGACTCTTGACTGAAACTACCATCACGCTGCAAATGAGACAAAAAAAACAAAACACTTCAATATCTACTTTTTATTTTGTAATATTTTCCACACATTTGTCTATTCATTTGCTTTTGTAATAAATATATGTAACTGGGTCCAAGCACAAAGCTCCACTCACACCCACACTTCCCTCCACTCACAAATATTATATAATCGACTTTTATGAGTTTCCATTACGGGTTTTCATGCTCCTCATTCTTAAGCTAAATAAACTCTTTAAACTGTTCTGTCCTGAGGTGTGTACTTTTCATACATTAGCACATTTGGCTGATAAAACATACTTTTTACTTACGTAAGGTTTTGAAGGCCTTTATTTGTAATGGAACATTTTGACAGCGCTGCAGTGTTTTACTTTACATTACGGATCTACATACTTGACATACACACTTCCAGCACTGGTGAGTGGTTGTAGTGTGTTTTGAAAAGCATGAAGTGCAGGTTTGTTTTACCTCTGTCTCTGCAGGAGCTGCCACTGGAGCCTCAGCTGGGAGTATGACCTATGAAAAAAAAAGACAGAGAGAGTTTACTGACAAGTTACTAACTCAAACATGTTACTATCCCCCCTCTTTTCCACTTTTTTTGGATGGGGCAATCAGAAAATGAAACACTAGAAACGTGTCCAAAGCAAAGTTAGTTTGTGAGCCAGATTCAAACTGTCACGGTCTGAGAACTTTTAGTAAAGAAACGAAATGAAAGAAATGAAAGCTGCCTTTACTGAGTCCAAAAAAGGAAATGTTTGCCAACATGAGAATGTTTCAGGTCATAAATTTGCACACACACAAACGCAGAAAGCACACTAGTCCTTAGGGTATCCATTGTATGTGGCTGTTAGTGTGCTAAAGGAAAGGGGCGGTTCTGCATGTATGCATAGGCTAGAAGAATGTTACAGCCAATTGCATAATGGGAGGCTGCTACACCCACTCCTCATCCCTCCTCTGATTTTAATTCTTTAACTCTCAGAAACTCAGTTCATTTAACTGGTGATGAAACTCTTCAGCTCTCAGAAGGACCTTATAAATCTATATTCATTATTATTTATGATTATGAAAGTAGCATTTTTTTTCCTCATAAAAAGCCAATAATACTAAAATCCTCCTTGTTTTCACATTTCTTTTCATCTAAACCCCTTTCGCAGCTTTTCTACCAATTAGCGACCAGCTGAAAGTGGACCACAGCGTCCACTGTGACCCTCGGTAGCGAACGCATGAAGCGGTGCATGAGTATTGTAAATGTGTTCTCGTAAATTATTCAGCTTGTCGTGCAGCAGCAGCACATCTTAAAAGTAGGACAGGTCTGGTGCATGTGATGGCTGCGGCTCTTTGTCATGAACTGGCTTAAATCACTGAATGCCATCATGTTTTTTTTTTTTTTTTTTTTTTTGTAGTTTTTTTCTCTCAATTGTTTCAGGTTACATTGAAACGCCACGGTCATATCCTCCTCCTAATATGAATTGTATTACTTATGGGGGGGTGGGGACGAGGAATTTAATCCTGTGGGATTTTAACACCATCCGAACAAAAGCCATGTGGTCCAACATGCGTAGTCGAGATGGGTAAATATACACTCCAGCTTAGAGTATAGGCTTGCATAAACTGTATAGGGGAGAGTCTCATAGAGGAGCAGGAGGGGGGGGGGGGCATGGCAGACTGTAGGCCTTCCTATACACACCCCCTTCAGCCTGTCCCAGCAGTAGAACACAGTGTTCCACACCGAGCTGTACACAGAGCCCACTTCACCACATCCACTAAAACTGGAATTGGTAATTTTATCTAAGATTAGCTCCGAAAACTTACACCGTGTCCATTCAGGTTTAGACTTAAAGACAAATGTCTGTTTGATGAGATGCTTGGTTACCTTGGTAATTATAGGTAAATATAAAATAAATGTGGACCTGATCATTTTGAGTTTAATGAGCTAACTAGATAAGAGGTTAATTAGATAACCTGTTCATAATGGGTCAGAGGATGTGTTAATGGAGTAATGTAATTTAAAGAACATACAATTGAACATAAAGTACAGTAAATTAAAAAAAACAAAACAAAAAAACACACACAGACTTGCAGAGAATGGCCATTGTTGACAGTTAACATGACTTCAGCAGCATCAGGGTTCAGTCTGTCCCTTAGTTTTAATTGATTGATTTAATTGTTTAGCTCAACACGCAGCTATTTTAAAGCTTGACCATTCACACGTGTGTATTAGCCCATGCAAAAAACAAAAAAAAAACTAAACTGATATAAAATACGCATAATCTGTTTTCATTTAAAGATTAAGATTAATGTAACATAATTGCAAATGACACCATAATTTAATGTGCGTGCACTCCAACCTAGCATCCATCTGAATCAACTAAAATGCAGCTGCTATTTTCATCCAATATAGAAAAGAACAAAGTGTCCTTAAATGCAACACAGATGCTAGCTCCTCGTTTCGGATTTGTTATCATTTTACCAGCCAGTTGTGTTTGTAGAAAACATGTGAGACATAATTTAGAGCTTTCACCCTCCTAATGAAAAATGATAGAAGACTTTTCACGTAGATGTAAATGCAAATGCAGGGCAATTGAATCCCAAGACACCACTTCATATTAGTCACATACTTTGAAAAGGTTGGGACAGCTGTCTGTGAGCTCCTCCTCAACTCTTAAAATACCAAAGGTTAAACTACACAACTGCACACATGGAGACAAAGTTAAGCTCCACAACCCCCCCCCCCCCCCATCCTAGTATCACACATGCCAACTTCAGTCTCCTTCTAATATATCCAGCGATGAAGCGGTCATAAAAGAGGAGCATATGGATGAAGTGGTACACGTGCTGCGAGTATGAGCTAATCAGGGAACATAGGCGTTCACAGGACAGAAACATGGGAGGAGAAAGGGGTGAGGGAGGTGAGGGACAAAAACGGGGGATGAGTGGAGGGGGTGTAAGGAACGTAAAGAAACAGCAAGCTGGTACAAAATGTACTGTCTGAACCCTAGACACACCCACCATCCCTTCAGGCCACAGAAAAATTCACAATAAAGAGTGGATGTGGTGGGTTTTACACTCACCTGAGCCTCCGTGGCGACATCCAGTAACGGGGGGCCCACCTCCTTTTTGGCCCAAAGCCAGCTAAATACGAGCCCCATTTATACGGCTATGTGTGGTGTTGAGTCGTCGAAAATTTACTTTTTTTTTTTTTTTTTAATTTTTGACACAATTGTATGGTTGTGATTTAGAATATATAAATTCAACAATCACAGTATTTTTAAAAATAATAATAATTCACCAAACTTGCACCATACAGTACATCTAAGCTGTCAGCATGTGTGCAGAGTCAGCTGGTATTTATTCATTTAAAGACTTCAAAAAAGTGCATGAGCGTCTGCATGTGTTTGAGCGTCTCAGTTGTATCTGGCAGATGTGCACGGAGCGAAAAAGCTGAGCAGGACTGAAGCAAATAGGGAGGGGGGAAAAAGAGAGCTGGGGGTGTGGTGGGAGGAAGGGAAGGAGGGACGCGGGGACAGGGGTAGGGGGGGGTGTGCTGGATACTGCCACACACTATTAACAACACCATGATGGGCAGTACATCTCCTATAGGAACATCTTTATTGCTTCTGCGTGTCTTGTCGGGTACAGTGCGCTCCTCTGGGGTCAGAGGGTTCAGTCGAAATGAAAATGACACATTTCTGAAGTGGAACGATGAATGGCAAATGTCCAGATCTGATAGATACTTCCTGTCACTGTTTAAAACAAGGCCAGGATATGCATATAGCACATGCGGTGTATTATATGTGGTCGTGGCTGGTTATTGGGAACAAAGACGACCAATTTTTATGTGGATGTGTGCGCCCGAGGCATGTGTACACAAATGTACATGTGTGTCTGTGCAGTAACGCATGCTCAAATCTGCACAGAACAGAACGTTTTGTACCCAACATACAGAGCATACATGATATGTGAGTAAAGACGCTACAGTTGCATTCATGGAAACATCCCGTTTGGTTTGCAGAAGTACACGTTAAGAAAGTTACCACTGATCTGACTTTAGCCACTTCTAAAACTTATACGTATTTAGTGCGATTATAAAACTGCCAAAGCCTTTAGACGAGATTCTTCATCCTTTTCTCAAACTTCAAAGTACAATTCATGTAATTTCTGCACTTAAATATCTCCTACTCAAACAATTTCCAAAAGACATAATTAGATATTGTCAAGTTGTGTGAGATCATAGGACTGAAACTGAAATTCTAAAATTACACATTTGACCTACTGGAAATGTATGATATAATCTAAGAAAATACTGCGGAAAAGTTATGTTTTATGATTATTTTAATATATATTATCACTATAGTTTTTTTGCATGCAACTTGCATGTTATGATAATTTGCAAAAAACAATAAATATTTATTTTAAAAAAAACCTAACTGATAACTTCGGAAAGAACACTATCTGTACATCGTATTCAGAAGGAACTAAAAGCTAAAAGAATGACACGTGCTTGTTCACTCAACCAGTTCAGATGTCAGTGATAATATATGATGACTGCTGAAAGAGGCTCTGCCCACTCGTTACTGATGTCGACTCTCCCACTTTCCACCTCTTTCCTAAAAGGAACACGCTGTTCCCACTGCCTCCCACCCCCCACCAAGTCCACCTCTTTCCTTCTATATGAACCCAACCTCGGCCACATGCTACATATTTGATGTGTTCAGCAGCTAAAAAGGCCCTTGCAGAAACGCAACCCACACTCATATAGTATATTCAGAAAAGCCCAAGACGTAAATAACATACATACAAACATACATAAAATGTATTTATGCTCAGTTTCCCTCAGGATATTTCCACACAACACAAACCAGCATCGAAACTGAGAGAAGTGAATCATCAACCATCCACGTGGCGAAACAAAGCTTTAATGCTAACTGTGCGGCTAATGCTAACGGTATGTTCACATGCTTACAGCCCTCACACCTTTTGGCAAATTATGAAGCTATGAGCCTTACCTCTGGCGCTGGTTCTGTTTCTGGAACTGCAGGTTCATCCTCTTGTACAACAGCAGTTTCAACTTCAGGGAGCTCCACGGGTGTAGTTTCTACAACTGGTAGTTCTTCAGGGACTGGGACTGCGACTGGGACTGGGACTTCAACTTCTGCTGGAGTCTGTTCCACCTCGGGTACAGGCACGGGTACGGGTTCAGGTTCAGGCTCTGGCGCTTTCACCACGACAGGGACGGCCTCTGGGACAGGTTCTGGGACAGGTTCTGGGACAACTGGTTTTGGTTCAACTTTGGGGGTTTCCACAATAGGCACAGCAATGGGGGCTGCCACTACTGGTGTTTGAGCTTTAACTGCTTTCTTCTGAGTTGCACCAGGCGGTGCACACACTGCGATTGCACGGCTGGCTTTGGTTGGTGGGTTTAAGGCGTGCTGCTCTTCAAGGGCTCTTCTTTGGGCCTGCTGCAATGTGGAAAGACAGACAATGTATGATTACTAACATTTGTACTCACAGATGGTGTCTGAGATAGTTCTGATCGAAAAGACATCTGAATGTTAAAACTCCAGTCTGACAGAAAATTAATAGTAGCACAACTGGCATAATCCTAATAAATCCAGTCTAAAGCTGACTTTCAACAAGTGTGTGAACTTTAAGATGTAGTACTGCTTTTTTTTTTTTTTTTTTTTTACAAATCACTGACAGAAAGAATTGAACTCAGAGACACAACTTATCATAATGGCAGGAAAATTCAGTTTTGCCCTTATTTTCTGGGTACTGTGTGATGAAATTTCACTAACGTCAGCATCTGAACACATTTTAGTCTAACTTTCCTATTTTCATTCAAACCAAACCCTATACAATTGTCAAACTTCTTCATTTAGCTTAGCAGCATTTGATGATGTGGACAGGCGCATTTGTCAGGCTAGCTGGCTAATACGCTGAGCTAAGCAGCTGCAGTGATAGTTCACAGAACCTTGAGAGAAGCGAGTTTCATTACAGATCCATGTGATGTGTCACTGTCATATTAGAGTTTATAAAATTCAATAACCTAATTATTCTGAGGAGCCCGTGGCTTTGTGTTATAGAACTCTGAATACACTTTGTAAATCCACTGGTTTAAAAGTTTCTCTGTCACATCTTCTACCAATAATGGATGGTGTGAAACTGATGTCTGCACGATTCCTCTCGTGGTTTTAGAAGGTGAGATGGATGTAATAACGTTCACAAAAGTGAAACTAAAGCACTGAAGACCTGTACAGTCTCTAGAGCCTAATGTGTCTGGGGCCCCCATCATGCAGACACGTTATGTCAGCACAGGGTCCATCCTAGCACATTTTTGTCCACAGAAATACCAGAGATGCCAACCTCGGGAGGTCCTACATGTTTTTCAGTTTCGGACAAAAACCCCTGAGGCTTAAACTGGGCTTTTAGGAGCGCCGACCATGGCAGGGAGGGGCTGGGCAACTGGGATAGGGCCCAGCAAAGCTAGTTAGATAATGGGAGCTAATTAGTTGAATCAGAGCCGTACTGACAGGTCTGGCGAAGCGGGAATGGAAACCGTGCGAGTCAGCAGCACTGATGGGTGCCCCGCTGGCCAGACAGTGGACCTAATCACATCATAATCAGGTTATAATCAGGTTACAATCACTCCACCAAATGCTTTTGTTAGACCGACAGCCAGTTAGGCATCCGTGGTCCTGGAGCGCTGCTGTAAGCCAGCGGAGCATGTGTTTGTGTATACACTGCTGTGTGCATATGCCTGTCCAGCTAATGTCAAAACAACCCCTCCCTTATTTCAACCCACAATAGTGTGCTACCTGAAAAAAAAAAAAAAATCAGTTTATTCTCAGGCTTAATGTTAGGAGGCCTGGGCAGCTTTAGAAAGACATCTACTGTATCAAGGACAGGTCACAGCCATATGACATGTGACGCCTCGAGTTGTCCAGGAGCTTCTGAGCTTCTTAATTGTATACCTCTGGTGATAACACTGGGGTATGAGTGGCTTCTGCTGTTTTTATCTGTGTGTGAAAGTCTCCGAGAGGGAGAGATAGAGCAGAGTCCAGTCTGGCAAAACAAGTGAAAGGCATTCCAAGCCAGTCAACACACTACCAAATACAGTTGTGTGGTGCTCAGAGTCAGGCAGCAAGAGGCTGAAGGCAAACAAGAGGGGAGGGTGAGGAAGAATGTCACAAATTCATACCGTCTTCCTAGAGATGAAGGATTGGGTTTCAGTAGAGGACAAAATAACTCTGAAGGAAGGCGATTGTTTTAAGTTGCAGTTTTAAGTCATTATTTAATTGGTGAAAAATGACAAATGCTGGAGCTAAAACAGCTTAGTGATTGGTAACCTCTGCCTATGAGAAACATGAGCTTTCCTGTTACTTTCTCATCATACCC
>JAPSES010000219.1:11243153-11254478 GCA_029822895.1 Maxillicosta whitleyi
CCAGTGTCAAGAATCTAATAAAATAGATTTAAAAAAAACAAATGTGGGAGTAATATTGCGGGGTGTCAGTCACAATAGTGCTTTTATTGGCGTATTTGTCTGTATTTCTTTGTTTGTGGTGCAGGTATATTATCTGGGCTTCCAGGAGGAGGAGGAGGAGGAGGAGGAGGGGGATGAAGTGCTCTGCCTGTGGGATTTTGTATAAACCAGTGGTGTTATTCCAAACACAGACCCACTCTAATTTTAAAACCACTGAAAAGCATTGAGTAAATCACAGCAGTGAATCATTGAATTATATAAAATCATTGGAAATAAAGTATTACTAACCACTCAGTTTGTAAGGTTTTGTCAAAATATGTCAAGATTATTCACAATAGCTAGGCCTATATTTTTGCATTTTTATTGTACAGCAGCAAAAGGAGTTTAATTGTGCTTTGAATTAACATAAGATAATATATGCCTTTATTTATTCCACATGGGGAAACTCCAGGTTACAGCAGCGAAGCACAAAAAGCACACAAGAGCAGACAAAGTGAATTATTTGCATCATTCTAGTGTCCTCATCTACGTACAATAAGAAACCAGCCAGCAGCTCTTTTATAAACTGCATAGGAAAGGTATTCACTGATGCTCCACTGGAGCTGCAATACTGACTCCTACCACCAGGGGTCAGAGAAAGCTTGGAGGCGATTCCGGTATAAACTGCAGTTATACCATCCAATCCAAAGTCTGGAAAGTAAATTAATAGGCCACATTTCTGTCTGTCTGTGTACCTGTCTGTCTGTGTATCTGTCTGTATTATCTGTGTATCTGTCTGTCTGTATTATCTGTCTGTCTGTGTATCTGTCTGTATTATCTGTGTATCTGTCTGTCTGTCTGTATTATCTGTCTGTCTGTGTATCTGTCTGTCTGTGTATCTGTCTGTATTATCTGTCTGTCTGTCTATGTATCTGTCTGTCTGTATTATCTGTCTGTCTGTGTATCTGTCTGTCTGTATTATCTGTCTGTCTATGTATCTGTCTGTCTGTATTATCTGTGTATCTGTCTGTCTGTATTATCTGTCTGTCTATGTATCTGTCTGTCTGTGTATCTGTCTGTCTGTGTACCTGTCTGTCTGTATCTGTGTTATCACATTCAGCCCAATTTGACAAACCCATTAAATTAAGAAAATACACACTTTAATAATCTACCCAAATGAAAAAGATATGAATAACCTGAAAAAAAAAAAAACCCTGACATTTCTCGTGAAAAATAATTGCAATTTTAACAATAATGTGCCTCAACTTATTATTTATGCATGTTCATTATGGTAATAATGGTATAATTAATGAACTTTTCTATGATATTCACATTTTTTTGGAAAGGATTCGGTATAAAGGACACATTATCATATTCACACATCTGTTTCACATCCTTACTATTTTTTTTTTTAGCCGATCCCAATAAACATTTAATGGAATCAAAGGGGAAATTTTTTTTTTTACTTGATTACAAAAATAATCGATAGCTGTGGTTCTACTCGAAACTATATAGCACAGTTTATAATTTAACATCTAACGCTGTAAAGTTTCTTGACTAGGGGAGAGTTTTATTTTTGCAGTAATGACGTATTTGGACTAAATCGGTCTTTTTGTGTCTTGTCATGTGAATATACATTGAACCAAACACTGAACATATAGAACATTTAAAACATAGTGGATGAGGATTGACTGAAAATATTCATTGTACTAAAAAATCTGCTCTTCAGGTCTTACTTCCACTTTTTCATGGTAATTGAACATAATGTGAACAGACACAGACTGTAGTCATCAGGTGCAGCGTTTATTGTGTTAAATATACATATCCCCATTTTAAATACCCCTCCCCCCACTCCTCCACCTCCACGGAGAAGCTCGTCTGGCTGAAGAACACACTCTACTTTGTGCAGCATATTGCTTATTAAGACATTTGCGAAAACAAACAAACCATAAATTAAAAATACTACAATTTGTCATTTGTTTTTTGTTTTTTCTCTCGTCTTATTTTCTGCTCCAACATCAAACTGTTGAAGAACAGAGTCTAAAAAAAAAAAAAAAAAGAATTAAAAGAAAGGAAAAACCAGCACAGTGTCCCTCAGTCTGGCTACATAAGTGGATTCCCCTGTTTTTATTTTAATGACATGGACTGAAGACACTGGTCTGAACCTGAACCTGAACCAGGACCAGGACCAGGACCAGGTTATGAAATGGAACAAACATATTCATCAACACAAGTCCTGAGTAAATGACCATATGTAAGTTCTGTTCAGTGATGAAGATGCCCTCAGCCTCATCATCCACATCAGGATGTGCTTTATGTACAAATCCACTCTGGACTTGAAATGATGGGATGGATGAGGATCTGCAGGCAGAATGAAGGACAGAGTCAAACGGCACTAGAGGAAATTCAGGTTGTTTAAGTCACAAGGCATGCATGAGAGTTGAATTCAACATTCAATTCAATGGATTTCCAGAGTCACCAGCAGCGGACTAGTCCAGCGGTGACGTCTGCGTGTGGATTTATTTATTTATTTTTGTACAGATGAAGTTGATGTAAACCTCGTCCCTTTTTTGAATCCAGATGCTATCATTTTCAGTTTTTTTTTAAGTCAGTGGAAGTTAATGGACGTCTGTTTTGCCATGTTTTAATGAATATAAATGTGTAAAAAAAAAAAAAAAAAAAAAAGGCTTTTCCACAGTCTTTCCTCATGTCGTCATATGTGCAGCTGTGAGTTGTGTGCAGATTTGTCTCATCCACTCTTTGCAGGTTTTGTGTTGACCATCGTTCTAGTGTCTGGTTCCTTCCTTCCTTCCCTCCCTCCTTCGCTCCCTCCCTCCTCTGTAGGAAGCACAGGAGGGGCGGTGTTGGCTGATTCTTTTTTGGCGGGTGGGTTGGGGTCAGGGGTGAAGCTGAGGTCACACTCGGGGGGAGTATTTGGGGTTTTTTGGCACCTCGGTGAAAGATTTCAGCTCATAAGGGATCCCTGTGTCCACTTCGATGGATTTACGGGAGAATAGCAGCCGGATATCGTTGTGCAAGTAGATTTTTCCAGATTTGGAACTCTGGAATCTGATGCACAAAAGGAAAAAAACAAAAGGGTCAGGATTAATTTCTCTACTGTTAAACGTTGGTTTCTCCGTTGTTGTTTACACACATATACACATATTGTGATGCACATGACGCCAGGATCAACACACAGTTGTATATTTGTTCCATGTTCAGCTGGTGTCGATTATATCTGTAGATATATTTTAGATTATACTCATTTTTGACTGATTGAAATACTTCTTTATTTGAATCCAAGCAAATAATAGGCACATTGATTACAAATTCAGCTCTACAGTCTAATAAGTACAATACACAGCACAGGAGTCAAACATGCGGCCCGGGGGCCAGATCTGGCCCGCCAAACGGTCCAATCCAACCCATGGGATGAATTTGTGACGTGAATATTACACTCAGTATATTATCAATAAGGACATGAAAATCATTTTAGTTTCGGTTCCACATTCAGCCCACAATTCAATCTCAAGTGGATCAGAACCAGTAAAATACTGTCATAATAACCTATAAATGATGAAAACTCACTCGGTCTTCTCTTTGTTTTAGTGTCAAAAAAGCTAAATTACATGAAAATGTTTACATTTGTACGCTATTGTTTCACAAAAAAAGGGAATAAGCTGAAACATCTTAAGAGACTCAGGTGTAATTGGACCAATATTCTGCCTGTTTCTAAATGTTTTGTGTATTTGTAGATTCACTGTGACCTGTAAGTTGTCGTGCACATTTGTAAATGATAAACTGAGACTAAATATTGTTAAAATTGCACTTATTTTGCTTAAAAATTGTAATTTTTTTCTAAGTTCTTCATATTATTTACATCTTTTTTAGGATAGTTTGGGAATGTAAAGTTTTCCTAATGCAATTTCACTCTTTTCACTTTAAAACATACAGAAATGTATGGAGTTGACATTATTTATTGTTTATTATTTTACTGGTCCGGTCCGGCCCACCTCAGATCATATTGGGAAGATGTGGCCCCTGAACTAACATGAGTTTGACACCCCTGCAGCTGTGAATCTGGTCGTACCTGAGATGTATCAGGTAGCAGAGTATTTTCTTCCTGTCTAAGACTCCGCCTCCTGGCATGGCCCCGCCTTTCCCCTCCACCCCTTCCTCCACAGGCACCAGGAAGATGCGGTGGCGCAGGAACGTCATGTGATTGACAGGCATGTCGTCGAAGTTGTAGGTCACCAGGAACATCTTCACCACAGTTTTGTTAGGATTAAATAAGGTCTGTAGAGATTGTGTCAGCGTTAGTGTCTGATTTATACAACACCGTAACTGCAGAACCGTTCATTTTATTAAACCTCCTCAGAACCAGGGTTGGACTTTTACAGTAACCAATTACTTTGTTGAAACAGCAGTTTTTTCAGATACTGTTTTTTTTCTTATGGGATGTCCATCACAGTGGACAGCGTTTTTTTGTTGTTTTATTTATTTATTTATTTATTTTTTTTGCATTTTTCATTTTGGATAAAATTTAATTGCTGGTTCTCAAGAGATTAAAACATCTTAAGAAAAATCATAATCCTATTTTTTTTTTTAAATGCAAAGAATGAGGACGAAGACACAACGGACAGACATACCACTTGAATGGTCCCTGCTTTGGGGATGCTGTATCCTTTCTTTCCCAGAGGCTCCAGGGAAATAACCCCCTGATAAAAGACAGGAATCACACACATCAAACACAATCAGAAACAGACTCAACAGGAGTTTACATTTAAAGGTTGGATCTGTGTGTGAAACCCATCTGTTTACATGTAAACGCAAACAAACAAAACCATTCATCATGACAGAGCAAGAGCAAAGATCCTAAATGAAATAAACAAAAGTCTAAACCAACGAGGTTGCATTCAGTTGAATCAACAATTCGACAACGTGAACTGAACACAGCCCGTTCACCAGTTTATGCACATACACACACACACACACACACTGACCAGGAAAGGCGATGGGGCGCTGTGCTCTGAGATGTCGTAGTACGTGACCTGCACGGGCAGGGTGGCATGTTGTGGACAGTACGAGCCACTGGCGCCGATTTCTGCCGTGAAACCTTCGATCTGACCCGACGGCGAGAACCGCCCCTTCAGTATCGACTCCTAGAACCAAAAAAGCACACCGTAAGAGTCAGACTGATGGCTTCATTCAGTGGAGTCCGGTTCGGCTGCTGTATCAGAAGAACACAGACTTGGAACCAATGAACAATGAATATCTGCAGCCGCGGGACCATGTGTTTGAAAACAGTAAAGGATTCAGGTCATTTTATCCTTATTATCTGTCTTTAATTTTAAATGAAAAAAAAAAAAAAATGGATAAGAAAATATCTAACACATAACCACTAGGTGCTGCTGTTTTATTCTTTGAATGAACTGATCCTGGGTGAGGCTCTGCACCAGCAGGTCTGACAGGCCAAAACAAAGATAACACCGACCGGACCGTAGTTTTTACAGAAGATGAGGTTAGAAGAACACAAACACTTCAACACCTGCTTCATATGAGACAGTACAGTGGACCCCCCCCATATGACATTAATCCATTCCAGAGTTGGGACCGTGAGGCGAAATCATCAGATATCGGACAAAACTACAGTCTGGTCGGTGTTTGTTCCACGGTTGGTATCTTTGTTTTGACCTGCCAGACCGGTCATTAAACATTGTATTTCTTTTACAAAGTAATCCCGGGGCTGAAGATACCTGAAAAAAAACATCATGTTTACTAAGTCCAAATTTGTGACGAAGATTTTGAAATCTGTCCTTTTGAAAGTACCCTGCAGAAAACAGTTTCATCGTGTTTAGACCACTGTTTAAATCTGTAGTCCTGCAGTCCAGGTTGGAAGTTTGGGCCAATCACAGGCCAGTTTATAGGATCCTAATTTATTTATATACTAATTTATATACTATTTTCTATAAAGTCAAAATGTCTTGACCACTTGTAACCAAATTTTAATTGAATTAAATACACATAAATTGTCCAGACAGCCAAGAATGAAAGGTAATGGAACTTCAGTGAAATAAAACTCCATGCCTTTCCCTTTGGCTGTATAGGACTCACTACACCAGGGGTGTCAAACATGCAGCCTGGGGGCCATATCCGGCCCGCCAAGGGGTCCAATCTCACCAGCAGGATGAATTAGTGAAATACAAAAATTACACTGAAGATAGGAACAATCAAAAATGTTCAAATAATTTTAGGTCTGGATTTTGTAATGTTACCAACACATCATCTGCATACAAACTAATTTTATATTCAACACCTCCTGCCATAATACCATGTAGCTTCTTTGATCATCTGGGCTAAGTGTTCAATGAACAAACTGAACAGGGCGGGGCTGAGAGGGCAGCCCTGCCTACGGCCTCTTTGTAGATTTATAGGGTTAGACAAGCCTCCATTTATTTTAATCACTGCAGTTTGATTTTAATATACTGCCTTTATGCATTTTATAAATTGATCTGAAGCCAAAATGACCCAATGCTTGATACAGGAAGTGCCAAGTTAGAGTCAAAGGCCTTCTCAGTATCTACGCTGAGAATGACTGCGCTGGAATTTGTCTGTGTTATATAGTCAATAGTATGAATAGCCCAAAGTAGATGCACATTACATTTAGATTTTTTTTTTTTCATTTTTGTACCTCAAAGTTCCCCAATAGAGATCTGCTGATGGAAGATGATGGCCAACTGGAACGTGTGGAACGCCCAGACTCTGCGTGTCGGCCACTACGAAGCTGTCGGCTGATTATGAACCAAAACAAACCAGTGATTAGTGGTGATTTTGCCATTTATCTTGTTATATTTGTAGTAAAAATTGCACAGGTTTCTCATGAAATACTCACCTTTTCAACCGCTGCCCGTTCTTTAGTCTCCTCCCTGTTCTTGTACAATCTGTGGCCGCCTGAACACACAAAAATTAAGCAAAGACGAGGTGAATAATAAGCCATTTCCCCAAAACTAAACAGATTCATGTTACAAACTGCTACAAAAAGGACAAACTAGTAAAATAAGGTGTAGGATGCTAAGTAAATAAATGCAGGTATTTCTGTCGGAGTCTCAGTGTGTATTTCAGATGTCCACTTTTGAACTAATCTGTGGTTCCATGGGATGTCGATGGAGCTGGTTTTATGTATTTCAGCTCATTGTCTCATCATTGGATTTGATTAAAACCATGGAGGGCATTTTAGTAAATTCTCTGTCCTCTGCTTTGGTTTCCAGGTGCCAGGTTATCACTTTCACCCTTAGTTTCCCTATGCAAATGTTCACATGTTGTAATTTTATATGTACTGTACTAAAAGTCAGTTTGAAATGTAGATTTAAAAATAGTCTGCATTTTCACTTGAGGCTGTTCGAGGACTTCCGATGGGATTTTTTCCTCCCATTATTCTATGGCAACATTGGAATAATCAATCTCACGTGAATCAGATATTCAAAGAACATAATTGCAAATTTCTGGAAAATTGTTCTAAATACTTCTAACCTCAAAGAGAACTGAAAAAAAAAATAGAATTGGATCAACTTGAACTCCCCTGTTTGTTACACGGTAAATAATCCAAAATGATCTAGTGTTGCACACAGTCCACCATGTCAAATGTATATTATATAGTCTTTTCTGTTGATTCCCTCTGAGTCAGAATTATAATTACAGGGATGTATTATTATTTTCTCCATAATATCGGTCACTGGTACTGAAAAGACTCTAGGCGTTAAGTCTCAAAAACAAGAATTGGGGAGGGTTTTAGGAAACAACAGGAGTGAATAAAGCTTCATAAAACCTTCACAACTGCTGTGTCTTTACACCACATGGGTAATACATAAAGTCAGAATTAGCTTCCACTGGAACCTCAAGGCTAATATCAGTCCACATAGTTATGGTGCATCTACTGAACCCATGCATTTACCTTGGGTCGGTCCCACGGTACCGGCAGCAGGTGGTTCCAGTATGGCGCTGCTTTAGCATCAGTGCTACGACAGGAGGCCAGGCCCAGTCCTGGAGCCAACAGGGACAACCTGCTCCTCTTAGAGGTGGACGGGTCCTCATCCTCTGAACACGACTCCCCAGTATCACTTGGTGACAACAGCCTCTTTTTGGCTGGATGATGGCCCCCGGATGACAAACGGTGGCCATTACCGGTGGGGGTCTTCTCCCAGGAAGCCAAACCCTTAGAAGATGATGAGGCCGCCTGGGTGGCACTTCGCTCAGGTGGGGAGGATTCAAGTCCCACCTCCCATTCTGTGGCCTCCCCCGGTTCCTGTAGCTCTGTGTGGTGTGGGGGGGAGAAGGGTCCTGGAGGACTGGTGGGGCTGGCGGGGCTCCGGGTTTCGTATGTAGACATTTCAAACAGGTACGAGCTAGGCTGACCTCCTGCTGAGATGTTACTACAGCCGTCATGTCCGGGGCTGCCCAGTGAAAATGGGGGGGTTCGGCCACTGCTCGGTGGCTCAGTCCTGGGGGAGTTTCCAAAAGAGTCACAGAGGTGCCCGTTAAAGTCACACATTGGGGGGGATTTAGGTGAGAGCGGAGCAAATACATCTGGAATAGGTCTGTCATGATTGTGCTGAGTTGGCCGTCGAGAGGGGGTGTGACTAGGCGAGAGCGGTGGAGACTTGGGGGACAGCCCCCCCTCAGAGTCTCTATGATCCACCTGTGTGCAAGGGTATCGAGAACCAGGGCCCATCCCAGAACCTGGGGGAGGGACGGGCCCACACAGCATCCCTCCTTCAAGGCCCTCCTTATCTGTGGAGTCACCAAGGTAAGGGCGTTTGTGGGTCAGCGGGGGCTCTTCTAGACTCCTTTTCACACCCAAACGCACAGACCTCTGTTGTTCAGCATGGGGCTCAGTGGAGGTAGAAAATCCACCCAACTGGGAGAAAATGGAGAGCTGGTAAACCTTCTGGAGCCGTAGTTCCTCCTGGCCAAAGAGCCTGGGAGTCCCAGGCCGGACACCCGGGTCCAGACTCTGTGTGGGGGCTGTGGGGGGAGGCAGATCCCCCTCCTGGGCTGGAAGCTCTAATGGAGCCTTTTTGTGGGCTAACTCCACATGGATGTGCCGCATGGTTTCTGTGGTGCAGGGTTCAGGACTGGACCAGGGTTTGTGTAACAGCGTCTAGTACTGGAGGTCCAAGTGAGCAGGACGGTCCACAGGAGGAGGAAGATCCGCAGGAGGGAGAAGACCTAGAGGTCTTGCTTGGATGTTATCATGCAGTGTGAATTAGGAAGATGAACTGCACAGCGCCTGAGAGGAAGCACATACTGTATGACACATCAAACAGGAAATCAAAGCATTATATACACAACTACCCACCCCCCCAAGTGTTAGGGGGGTGTTTATGCTGACATTTAATTCAGACACAAGTGAACTATTCAGAACTAATCAGGCGTGTTTACGCTAAACATATCTACCTGTTGGTTTTAACACATTGACCCATAGTGTATAAATAATTCACATAGTTTGTCGTATAAATAACAACTGATGTCACAACTTTGTCATATTGTGTAAGATATAACATCTGAACAGGGTGTTGGTAGCAGACTGAGGAGCATAAAATACAATTGTAAGGCAATCACAAATGAAAATAAATATAAAACTAGTTTGACTGAAAATATAATTGTAAAATAGTTCAAAACGTGTGAAGCCATTAAAAAAAATTACAGGTGCTTAATTTATTTTATGGAAAAACCGTGTTTACTGTAAATCCAACAATAAACAAGCCACAAATGTCTCCAATGGAACTGACAATTATGTCAAGCAAATGGTCTCACCTCTGAGCCCGTCCTTGTCTAACAGTGTGGACACACATCTGGGAGGTTGTGTCCAAAATGGCCTAGTAAAAGAACCCATTTGTCTCCATGGCAACAGCCAGGGAACAACACCAACATCCCAAGATAGGCGACCAGGAAACGAGTCAGGACTCCAGACGAAGAGCAGGAGTGGAAGAAATGACCACAGAAACTATAATCTGAAGGGTGAAAAACAGAGGAGTGAATACAAATACTGTTCCATGTTTAGAGAAATAAGTAATAATGAACTGTAGCATCATGGAGACAGAGCTGTGTATGTTTATGATCTATGAAGGTTATTCTAGGACAGGAAAGAGCACTGGGGTCAGACGGTGGTGTTGAATGAAAACTCACCAACGGGGGTGAGTGTCAGGACGAAAAGTCTCTGAAGCAAAAGGACAAATATTTCTACTGGGATTTCCTTTAGTGTTGGCCCACAGCCACACACTTCCTCCCTGAACACCTGGACGTGAGGCTGGACATCGCTGTGACATCATGACCACGGCATCACATCTAGAATCTGGAAGAGACACAACATGCACAAACAATTTACATTTTTATTTAATTGAGATGAAGAACCTCTTATACCGAGACAGACAGCAGAAAATAGAACACACAGTTAAAGCACTTAGAACACACATATTTAACAATAAACAGTTGGTAAAAAAATACAGATATTTACAAGGAGATTAAGAAAAACTAGTCCAAGTTATGGAGTTGGGCTCAAGAACTCTCCGTTTGGACTTAAAAGTGGTGAAAGAAATGATTTTCTCATCCCTTTACTCTGTATTTCCTTATGCTTATTGTTTATTTACAATTTGTATAAAACGTTCCGTAAAAGAATTATTTTTTTCTTTTGATCAGACAAGGTGTAGTTTTTTTTTTAGATGTTACCGGCTTGACTACACAAGTACTCACAGTCGAAACTGTCAAGCAGGTACCATAAAATCTGGGTAAGATTAACGTATCGGAAACGGTTGATTTGATCTCTCTCTGTGATGAGAATCAAATGCCTGAATCTTCCATTCAAACCACAGAATCACACACATGGACCCTGAAATCACTATTTAACCTGTTACTCAACATAAGGAAAACCATTCATTGAACATATCACTGGACGATGGGCTCAAACTAAAACCATCAATAACTTATTAAGTTATCTGGGCTCAAACTTAAACCACTAATAACTTCTTTTCCACAACCACGGGCCTCATTTCAGAACTCAGACACTGGTTCTGGAATCAAACAAACAGAGAAAAAACTAAAAACAGTCTATGTTTCCACTGTGGCACTAAACGGTGCTCGGCCCGTTTCCCGCCCCACTTGGGCCAGGACTTGGGAATACAGAAGGGGAGGAAGATGGAAGAGGGAGGGCGTGCAGTGAGCTACCATCACCATGGAAACCAGCACCCTAAGGATAACAGCCTGTTTGTGCTGAGCCACAAAGAGAAGCAGAGACAGAAAGAGTGAGACAGT
>JAPSES010000219.1:11290574-11302658 GCA_029822895.1 Maxillicosta whitleyi
GCAGTAGTTATTATTTATAGGATATTGTGATCATGTTTTACTGCGCTGACCCACTTGTCCATATGTGGAACTGGAATTAACAAGATTTTGACACTATTTATTGTTCATTTCATTGATGTAATTTTTTCACAAATTCGTCCCAGGGGCCGGATCAGACCCTTTGGCGTGCTGGATTTGGGCTCTGGGCCGCATGTTTGACACCTGTGCTTTAAGAGACGTAAATGGAATTTTAATAATATTAAGCTGTGTATTTAATGTTTTGTGTATTTTTAGATCCACGGTGATCTTGAAGTTGCGATTCACAAATATAAGTGATAAACTTATACTAACTTATAAACCTAAAGGTGTAATATTGTTCAAATCAAATTTTATTTATAGTCACCTCAGCCGTTGTTGACAAGTGAACCGGAAGAAGCGGTGCTCACACCCAATACTTTCAAACCGTTTCCAGGTCACGTGTGAAATACCAGAACTGATAAAACTAGACATTAGACATTTCCAGTGGTTTTAAGGTGTGATGCATATGATTCTGTGTCTTCTCACTGTAATCATAGGTAAAGTTCTAACGCCTTATCTAAAATGAAGTATCTGTTCATGTGTGAACTCCCATCTTTAGTGGTCAGAAGTAATCTCAGCTCTTTGTCAGATGGTTTTTGTGGTTGTTTGCTCCCTCGTCCAGCCTCTGCCTGCACACCCTGACACAGCAGCGCATTCTTTGTCAGAGGTGGAAGATAGCAACAGATGGAAAGATAAGAAAAGACTGTCATGACTTGAATGTTGTGTTTTGAGTGTAAATTAGAGCAGCAGAGTCACCCTAGGAATGTGAGCGTGACTGTGTTTTCCATATGTCCACAACGCACATTTCTTTTTGTTTGAATCGCAGTTTTTTTATTGGGTACAGAAATGCGCCGGCACCACCAAAACAAAATCAGAAGTCATGCAACAACATTAGGATGAAAACAGAGCTGCTGAAAAACCAAAGTGCAGTTGAAAATAAATAACAGCAACAGCTGAGATGAAGAGGAGACGTTTAAAAAAAAATGCTTTGCCTCGGGGGGGAGTTTTCCAGCTGCACTTCATAAGAGCAAAGATACAGGTTCATAAAACAGTCTCAGACCAAACTCCTCCAGGTTTCAAATCCAGGCCTAGAAATGCTTGACTTCATTATTTTAATTTCCTCCATCCCGACATGTATGAGTAAGGTTTCAATTTCCTCCTGTGAACATTCCAGCGCTACAGGGGACATGGCACATTGATGAGGTCAGCGATGCTCAATCACTTTCACATGACATTTTTAAAGTCTGAGGGAAACGATTTGTACGTTCAAGTTTTTACTAACTACATTTGCATGAGATATGTGACTAAATGAGGAAAAAAGGAACAAGTGCGTCAATGAAGAAGCACAAGAAATAGTTTCAATGGAAAAAAAAGCTGGTTATTCATGTTCCATGAGATTGATTTCTTTCAGCTTTTTCCCTTCCGGGGTCGCCAGTGAATCACCTTCGCATGTTGATTTGGCACAGGTTTTTAGGTCAGATGCCCTTCCTGATACAACTGGACCGGCACAATGAGGCTTTTCCTAAGGGATCACCTGGGTCTCGAACCGGCCATCTTCCGCACCAAAGTCAGTATCGTTTGACTGACCGCAGATTCTGTCATCAACAAGTCTGAAAATTAGAAGGATGGAACAGCCACACTCAGACCCCCGTTCAAATGCCAAACTATGACAGCAGGATTAAATATGCATTTTCTTCCTGGTACCGAACAACACTTGTTCTATGTCTGTGAAAAATGTCAATAGAAACAGTTTATTATAGTCTGGGTTGAAACACTGATGCTGAAAACATCCCTTTTCAATATTTCACTGGCCACATCCACTGTTTCCAACTCCTCAGTATAAAAGTATCTATTGTTTGTTCTAAAAGCCTCTAGAACTGATATCATCACCTAATTTATATAATTTTAAATATTCATGTATTTGTAATGAAGTGTTTGCAGCGATTTGTTTTAGACAAACAACCATACAACCGGGCGGCTGTGGCTCAGTTGGTAGAGGGGGTTATCCAATGACCAAAGGGTTGGTGGTTCAAATCCTGGCTTCCACATGTCGAAATGTCCTTGAGCAAGACACTGAACCCTAAATTGCTCCCAGTAGGGTCGGGCATAGCAGTGTCTTGCGTGGTACTTCAGCATAGTAGCTGCTTACTGGTGTATGAGTGAATGTGAAGCTTTTGAGTACCAAGGTGTAGAATAGCACTATATAAGTACAGTCCATTCCATTTACCAGACATGATTTCACATCATAGACTCCAAAAGTCTACAATAACATCAGAAACAGGGAATGGATTTGTCACTTGAGGCTTTTTAGATCTCTAGAGAAATCTGAAAAATCACAAAATATATCAATAAAGTGTCTAAGTGTGAAACATTGACTTTCCAGCTACAGACAGTCATCTCCACCCTATTTTGGAGTTGCGTGTGTCCTGTCATGTTTAGGGTGTATTCAGACTGACTTTGTTTTGTTCATTTAAAACAGACCAAAGTTTCTTTCCATGGAAAGTCCAGTTTTTTTTTTAGGTGTGAATACAAACATGCAAAGTCTGATTCGAACCAGACAAGCAGACGAAGAGGTGGTTCTTTGCTCATGTTCTGACAGAATCTAGTCCGGTTCATTTCTGGTGTGAATATTATGCCGCTTTTCCAAATGGTACCGGTTCTACTCTACTCAGTATTCCTGTGGTACTTTTCCACTTCCATGGGACCGTCTCGACTCGTTACTCCGACACAGTGCGTTACTTCTGTGTTGTCTGCTCAGAGTTGCCGAAAAGTCGCTCATTGCATATTTTCTCGTCTGGATTTTTACGTCCGCCACCAAAGACTGAATCTCCGTTCCGTCTATGGTGTAATTTTGTTCTGTCATCAAGTGGATTCATGGATCACTATTCACTGTCTACTTCTGCATCTGATTTATGTAAATTGGTCACAGAGAAAACTGTCTGACCAATCAGTGTCTGCAGTGTCGTGATGTCACGTTTCGGTATCCGCTCCAGGATTTGGAACCTCGATTGAACAGTACTAAAAAAACTAGTATCGGGTTCCAGGTTCCATATCCTTTTTCGTAATGGAAAAGTGAAAGAGCTGTGTGGAGACAAGCTGGTACCATGGAGTGGAAAAACACCATAACTGGCCTTGAACTGAAACAATCCAAGGAACCATACACCTTTTTGTGCTTGATGAGCCACCGTGGCCATGTGTCATAAACAAAACTGGAAGTAGCCAAGCCGCATGGGTAGCCAGACCTAATGGCAGCAGCTGCGGACAGACTGGGAGCAATGAGGAGATTGAACATCTCATTGACATTTGGTCAACGGTCATGTAGGACCTCCATGTTTGTTTTCATCAATATTGCTGCCTCTGATTCACCCTGCCCCTGACTTTTCTGTCCAATGCCAGCACAGTTCCACAGTTTATAAATGTTAGTCCACTAGCAAAAACTGCAACAATTACATGATCCGACCCATTAAAAAAAAAAAAAGTCTGGATTCAATCTGAACCAAGTGGACAACAGGACTTTCCAGGTCTGAACAGACTCTTTCAGATATGTCTCATATGACTGTGGTCTATGGACCCCAGTACCATGAGCACCCACTAGGGGTCTTCTCTAACTCAACTCTTTCATCCAAATACGGTCACTTTTGGCTCAAAGAAAAACATGTAAATTTCTGCTAGGATGTTTTATTTGCTACTGTCAATATCTGTCATTCAGTGGAGGTTTTCCACCTGAGATCACATGTGCCGACCTGTTGATGTGTTTTTGCTGCGGAGCAAGGGAGTTGCTAGGTGCTTTTTTAGTCAGCAATTAATTTGAGCTGTGGCCAAGGGTGGGTGTGACGGTCCAAAGGGCTGGGAGGGTTTGACATCCAGCCAAGACAGTGAGAGAGAAAAATACAGAGAGGGAGAGAAAACATAAGTGAGAGAGATTCCTTCAGCTGACATTATTTTTACGAGCAGAAAACCACAGTAAACAAACAGAAAAGCACATAAACTATTGGTGGAAAACCTTCAGAAAACTTATAGCCTAGAAGCGGTTGTGCAGCAGCCTGTGACAGGACCAACACATATGTGTGTCTTAAGAGCTACTGTCAACACGGAGATTACAACTGAGAAAAAATCAATGATGTTTATCTTTTAGAGGTCTCCTTCGACATCGACTCCAACCCACAGAAATGATGTGTCTGCAGCGGCGTCACCTACTTAGACTTTAAAAACACAAAGGGATGATTGTTTAGACAGAAGAAGACAAACTCAACTGTTCATAGATTCCTTTTCCACTGCAGAGAAGACAGTGTGACACCACCATAATAAGGAATATTCACAACAGCCACATGTAGATGCTACACTGGTCCTATTTCCCTAAACCCTCTTTTTATGTTGGGTTTATTACTGAGTTTATTAGTGAGGGTTATGTAATGGTCCAGGCCTGTTTGTTTGTTGGTTTGTATTTCAGCTGGATTACCCATAGGTACCATAGTACCAAAGTACCATAACATGACACCACTTTTTCCCCTAGAGAGGACAAAATTCAAAAAAAAGGGAAGAGCCACATATGACACTCCTTTTACCTCCAAAACATTCCTAACAAACTCCTCCTCTATTTCTCTGCGTATCTACACCATGATAGAACAGCTTGAACCCTGCTCCTAAACTTCTGTCCTTTCCTTCTCCCTTTCACACAGCCTTGTGGGGAGCCAATGCTCAGTGTCCAGGAGGTGGAAGTGTGGGGGCCTAGTTCAACTGATGGGGGCCGGTTGGAGAGGATGTCCTTGATCCAGTGGCAGGTGTGTATGATGAGTCCAAGGTCGGCCAGTTTCCTGACCAGGATGTCAGGGATTATGATGTTAAAGGCTGAGCTGAAGTTGATGAAGAGCATCCTGACGTAGCATTCCTTGTGTCTGAGGTGGCTCAGCGCGGTGTGCAGTGTGATGGTGAATGCGTTCTCTGTTGATCGGTTTTCTCTATAGGAAAACTGGTGGGGTCGATGGATGGGGGAGGTGTGGAGGACCCCGCTACCTCCATCAACGGGATAAGGCCACACCCCAAACACGCACCCACATAATCATACATACATATTCTTGCAAACACTCACCCATACAGACACACGCACACACTCACACACCTAGACACCCACACGTACATACGCCCCCCCATACACGCACACATCCACCTATCTGCACATATTTACACACCCTGATATCCACCCAGACCCCCACCAACTCAGACATGCATACACCCCCACTCACACACGGTCACACCCCCACATACCGACACATTCATGCTTCACTGACATCAACACAGACATGCATACACACACACACACATATATATATATATATATATATATATATATATAAACTTTCTACCTTGTTAAATTGGCATTGGATTAAAAGGAGCAGGGTGCTAATTCCAAAGGCTGCTTTCCCTTCAGCATTTTAGACACAGATGGTTGTGTTTGTGTTCAGGTCTGAATAAAGAATGTTGTGGTCATTTACTCTTGTACAACATCTGGATTCACTAAAGCACTATTAGCAGCTCACTTCTAATTGGAGCTGACCCCTTATTCCAGGAGGTCATTGGTCAGAAAAAGCTGGCTAGTTTAAGCACAAGAAAATTATCTTCCTGTTATTCAATGATAATGGGCACATTAGGTGCAAAGTGAACTATGGGTTGCAGGAAAGAATGTTCCATTCAAAGAGCTGCTATGTTTTGGTAAAAGTAATTCAAAAAAACAACAGTCAAATGAAAGTTCTGACTGACTACCAAAAAGATTTTGCCAAAACACATTGAAGTTCCAAGTCTACAGTCAATATAACATCTGTTGATTTAATGAACTACTTGTATCAAATGAACTTTATGGGTTGAAATGATGTGACAATAAATACTTTAGTCAGTTTGAACGTCCAAATGCATAAACCAACATAGTGTAATGACTGACTGTTTCATTAAATTCAATCTTAAAAAAGCCACCAAATTGAATCCAAATGGTACCGCCCATGTGCAGATTAATGAAGTTATGAGTTATTGTTTTCTGCATTAAAGGGAAGGAAAGGAAAGCACTTTCCTTTCATCATTATTAGATGCCAGCTTTTTTTTTTTCCTTAAGTCCAAAAACATAAACTTTGACTGTAATCTTTGAAGCTTTATGCTGCCTGCAGCATTTGGAAAGTGTCTGACTGAGCTGACGTTCAACTGCCGGTTATGAGCAGAGACAGAATAAGAGCCCAAGGCTTGGAGCTTTGCTTCTAACTAACTCCATATGGTTACAGCTCTGGACATCCAACTGACTTCTAAGACTGTTGCAGCGTAAAATTTGCATCTCATCAGCACAGGACCATTGCCCCTCCCCACATACTCTCAGGAGAAGCATGCGGCTCCCTTTACTCTCAATTTACAACAGGCTCTGATACTGACTCGGCTTACATCATAAATAAGAGATGTCTTCAAGAATACACATTTTCCACATTAATCTAAGTTTGAATCCTGAATGGTCCAGTCCCTAGAGGGGAAATAAACTACGTCACTTCTAATGCATTAATGTTTGTAAAATCAATCAAATGCAGCTAAAATTACATTTGATAACTGAACATGTTTGGGGGGGAAAACCTCCATCACTGCTCTCTGTTAATGGATTATCATTTTATTTTTGACAAAACGGTTGTGAGGTCATTGTTGCAATGATTTTTCTGCCATATGAAGGCAGTGAAGCTGAGGAGACCAACAGGACGTGGATATTTGAAGATCGTCTTGCAAATAAAAGACTGGGCTTGTTAATTAATGTTTGTTAAAAAAAAAAATAAAAAAATTATTATCTGAGTGAATTTATGATGTAATTGGACTTATCAACACATGAAAACTGAGTATATTTTTACTTCTTAGGATAACTTTTTGAATGTCTACAAAGGTTTTCTCAAGTAATACTTGAGAATGTGAACAGATAGGCTTCCTTTTTTTTCTGAATTATAGTAGGATTTGCCTCACTGTGAAGATTGTTTGTTGAGAACTCTTTACAGAACATGGTTGTGAAAGGACCTGCTGGCACTGGGGTTGGACCCATGAATGAGCAGAGTAAGAAAGAGTACAACAGGTAACAAGGACCAACTGCTGAGAGACAGATGGCTTAGATGCACAATGACAGGCCTATACACCAGTGTGTGTGTGTGTGTGTGTGTGAGAATGTTTCCCAGAGCAGCTCCTTACATTTGATTGGGACATCCATCAGTCTCTTCTCTTCTGGTGTAAATCTACTTATGCAATGAAAAAAAAGCAAACCTTCTTCCACAAACATTAAAAAGTGAGAAGTTGTTTAAAAAAATGTAAATATATGTGAAACAATCTATCTTGAGTTTATTACTGACACAGTTGTTGATGGCAGGACCATTATTTTTGGGAGCCTGACGTTCTGTGCAGAATCTTAGCTGTTCCTAATAATCCACTCTTTTGGACAGAGATCTCTGATGTTGTTCCTGGTATCTGCTGGAGCCGTTCACCTACCTTGGGGGTCACTGCCTGTAATGTTCTCTCTTGGGTGTAGATGAACCCAGATAAACATCAAGTTATACCCATTACACAGTCTTCAATAAAAATGATGACAGAGGCATAGAGTCGCATTTCATCACTTGGTATGTTGAAGTATGTGTACGTGTATGGTAAAACCTGAAACCAAAGAAATACAGAGGTACATTAGTGAATGGACCTATGTAAACAAAAGTACAAGCTAGCAAAGAGATCACTTTTATACTAACAATCTTACTTATAAAACAGTCTACACAAACATCACATTTGCAAAAAATGATCAGCCAAACACAAGGATAGCCATCTTACATATCATACTACCAACTTACAGTATTGTTTGTTCAAAGTTGACATGGATGGAATTAGATTCAGTGGAGCAGAAAAACAGCGATCCGTTCGGCCATTTTACAGAGCGAAAGACAACAGGAAGTGAACTGTCACGGCGCTAAACAGGAAGTGACGTCATAGTCTAAAAATAATTAAATCATTAATATAAAATGTAAATACTGTTTAATCCTATTAACTTATTATATTTCTATATGAATGGTACAAATTCGTTTTTGTTTCATTTTTAACAAATATTAACTTTAAACTCTTTTCAACAATAAATCATCTTAAGTGTTGCAAGGCAACACACTGCCCCTATAGTGCCCCGATCACTACTGGTATCACTGTTGCCTTCACACTCCACATTCTCTCCATCTCCTCATTCAGCCCTTGGTATTTCTCAAGCTTCTCATGTTCCTTCTTTCTGATGTTGCTATCACTGGGGCCCATCTCTATCTGGTGTGAATTCTGTTTTTTTTATTTTTTTTTTTATTGTGTCATTAGTCTGGTTTTACTTGTCCTTTCAAAACTATCAATTCACAGTTTGACTTTGACATCTGCACTTTCACACAAGTCAAACTGATTTGTGATTTGGACACTAGGGCTCATCCATGGTTAAATAACCATCAATGGATAAAGATCATGTGGTCTAATGAGTCCAGACTGACTCTGTTCCGGACGTGGATGAATTGATTACCCATAATGCCTAGTGCCTCCAGTCCAGTCCTGTAGGGGCAGTGTTCTGATCAGCGGTTGCAGCTACAGACAGACTATATGACTGGGACACACTACATCATTTAGTGTCATTTAGAGGAAAATGGTCGTGTTTTAGGGTTTGAGTCACTTCACAAAAGTTGGTAAAAGTTTCCAAATAAAATTTAAAAATACCTAAATTTGTTGTTAGGGGCCTTTTGAACAGAAAGCTGCAAAGGTCTGAAAAGTTGATGAATCTAGTAACAAAATCTCTACGCTGTCATCTTCAGTTTGTTCTACTGTCACCTCACCTTCTGATGAATGTATCAAATTTAAAGTATCAAAAGGGCAGGTACTGTATGTTTGCTGATGCACATGCTCGTGTAATGCCAAAGGCCGATGAGCTGCTTATATCTTTGAACCTTCAGACCTGACTGTACATGTGCTGATGGCATCTGTGTCAACATTTACATTCCTATAATATGGGGATATGATTTCATCTCCTGCACCATCGGTCGGCTCTTACTAGCTCAAATTTGTTGCTTTCAGCTAAAGAAAGAATCTAACAAGTGAAGTCTTGAACCCCAACCCAGCCCATTATTTCACTCATAGTGTGTTCTGTGGCTGATTGATTCCATTCTGTTCTATTACAGAGACAGAATAAGGAAGAGTTTCTACAGTCTAGAACATTGTTTTTTGTCCTTTGCTTTAAATCAGGGGTGTCAAACTTATTTTAGTTCAGTTCCACATTCAGTTATATTTGATGTGCAGAGAGCTGAAACAGTAAAATAATGACAGAATAATATATAAATAATGTCAACTCTAAACATCTCTTTATATTTTACAGTGAAAAAAGTAAAATGACAAGATGACAAAGTTTAAATCTACAAATTATCCTTTCAAACAATGTGAATAATATCAACACTATAATCACTATTATGCTTTAGTTTATCATTTACATCACTTACAGATCACATGGGATCGACAGATACAGAAAATATTTAGTAACAGGTGGAATATTATTAAAATTGCACATAATTCTTTTCTTTGAGGCTCTGTAGTTACCATGGAAACACCGCCATCTTCTCCAACATTGATTCACCAGTAAAACCCATGGAGTTGGATCAGTACCAGTGGATGGAAACACTGTGTTTATGTTCAGTTAATGAGATATATTACTTTTTCTTCATATTTTTTTCTGATTTGATATAATAACCTATGGTATTTTTCTAAGCTTGTATGACAGTTTGTTAACATCTACATGATCAGTCAATTAATTATAGGAAAATACCAGATTTTTTTTTTTTTTTTTTTTTTAAAAAGCTAAATTCAAAAGATAATAATTTAATAACGGGTGGTAAGTCACTTGAAATCGTTTGGAAATTGCGATGAAAACAGGAAACTGAAGTTAACATACAGGATAATCTGTCATCACAGCCATCAGTTCTTGATATCTCGTATTCTTATAATTAACCCTCAACAATTACATTAGACATGATGATGAGTTTTGTTTCATCTAAGAAGCAGTATCTATTGTTTTAGTTGCTAGAGAACATGAATACAAGTTAAGTATGCAGGCATTGCGTGGGTGAATCAGAGGATCTCAGGTTTCAGACCTCCAGCCTCTGTAATTGATAGTCAAACCACCTTCTCCCCTCTGGGAGAAAATCTACAGCAAAGAATCAAACCACATCCAGATTGGATCTATGCCAGGGAATTATTCACTGTTTCAGCTATCTGGGCCAATGCAGAATCATATGGATCATACTCTCTGTTCTCTCTCTCTCTCTCTCTCTCTCTCACACACACACACACACACATACACACACGCCCTATCAGGGACAGACAGAGTTATTTTCTGGAAGTCAACTAGTTGGCTGCAGTGGCTCTCCACACTAAATAGGGAGGCTAACCACTGTTTGCTTTGTGGAAATCCCTTTGGCATTTGCAGAGTGAGATGAGACAGATGGCTCACACAAGCCTGTTCCCCTCTTCACATGTTTCATTTCATCTGGTGTAGACTGTATTTTTTATGTTTAATAAAGTGTGCCAGTGCTGAGCGGATGCATGTATGTTGCAGTAAAACAGATGAACATGTTGA
The DNA here is from genome assembly GCA_029822895.1 of Maxillicosta whitleyi. Taxonomy (NCBI): domain Eukaryota; kingdom Metazoa; phylum Chordata; class Actinopteri; order Perciformes; family Neosebastidae; genus Maxillicosta; species Maxillicosta whitleyi. The sequence continues at coordinate 11,301,265 of JAPSES010000219.1, forward strand.
AGTTCAATTTCTGATTTTTTTTTTTTTTTTTGTGGTGCAGCGGAGATATGAATCCAAATGTAAACAGAAGAAGAAACCAAAGTCTTTTTACATTAGTGCATCTGTTTACATGGGTTGGAGTCTTTATGCTCGTAGATAATCGTTGATGTTCACTAACTTTATTTAAAAGCTGACAACTGTCTTTCCCCCTTATCCACATTGACATACTCTACACTTACATGGGACCAGTTCGTCTCAGCTCGACTCGTTACTCCGACATGGTGCGTTACTTCCGTGTCGTCTGCTCAGAGTTGCCGAAAAATTGCTTGTTGTGTATTTTTTCGTCTGGATTTTTACGTCTGCCACCAAAGACTGAATCTCCATTCCATCTATGGTGTAGTTTGGTTCTGTCATCATGTGGATTCATGGATCACTATTCGCTGTCTACTTCTGCATCTGATTTATGTAAATCGGTCACAGAGAAAACTGACTGACCAATCAGTGTCTGCAGTGTCCTGACGTCACGTTTGGTGTTCTGTCCCAACATTTTGGAACCTCAACTGAGGCGGTACTAAAAAAAAAAAATAGTATCGCGTCCCAGATTCCAGGTCCTTTTTCGTAATGGAAAAGAGAAAGAGCCGTGTAGAGTCAAGCCGGTACCATGGAGTGGAAAAGCACCATTACATACTGAACCGATAGATCTTGGTTTTATTCATTTTTTGTTGCAGATTTTTGTTTGATACCTCAGAAAATCTGTTTCATATTCCCAGGCTCCAGCTTGGAGCAGCAGAAGGAGCACTGACCCAGTGGGCAGTTATCCCTCTGTCCATCCATCCAACCATCTATTTCCATCCTCTGGGTCGCTGGGGCATCAGCCTGTGTAGAGAGGGCCCAGTCTTCCCTCTTCCTGGCCACCCCTTTTAGTTCCTCCAGGGGGATTTGAAGGTGTTCCCAGGCCAGCCGAGAAATGTCATCCTCCCATCGTGTCCTTGATTTGCTTCAGCATCTCCTCTCGGTTGAACATTCCCAGACCACCTCATCAGGGAGACATTCTGACCAGATGAATTGCCTCGGCTGACTCCTCTGGAAGTGGAGGAGCAGTGGTTCTACTCTGAGCCCCCCTGGATGGATGAACTCCTCACCCTACCCAGACACCCTGCCAAGGAAACTCATTTCCACCATTTGGATCTGTGATCTTGTTCTTTCTGTCACTACCCACAGTTTGTGACCGTAGGTGAGGGTTGGAACGTAGACTGACCAGTATTGCTGACACTGCACTGATCCACAATATATATATATATATATATATATATATATATATATACACATATGATGGGATGGTTTGCGGCCAAGTGTGAAGCACCTGACATGAAGACCAGGACCTCCAAGTCTGAGGCCTACCTCTATGATGGTGG
>JAPSES010000219.1:11359463-11371075 GCA_029822895.1 Maxillicosta whitleyi
CTGGTGTATTAGACCTACACCTGGGTCTAGTCTGGTGTATTAGACCTACACCTGGGTCTAGTCTGGTGTATTAGACCCCTGCCTCTGTGGTGTTCAGGGCCTGTTCTTGTCCATCAGTAGTGTCTCTGTGCTGTCCTTCAGTCCTTTTCCATCCACTGGTATGTCTCTTCGATATCAGCCACTTCCTCTATTTGCCGATGGTACATGCCGTGCCGGGCCTTGTCCTTCCATGGCCAGAGTGGATGGATTGAAGGCCACCCCGAAGGTCATTTTGAACTGTCTGGAGAATATAATGAGGGCGAAGTGCCCACCTAAAAACTGAGTCATACAGCTGTGCCCAGATGAACGACGACTGAAGGGACTAATGTGTGCAACGCCTGCCACAGGTGGATCTGTCTGTCTGTGGTCTGTCTCTGTGTGTGTGTGTGTGTGTGTCTGTCTGTCTGTCCATCTAATATGATGTATGATGATGCTGTCCTTCATTCCTGCCTGAAGGACAGTTTGACAAAGTCACTATATGTCACATTACTCAGGTGTTTGGTTTTCTCACTTCATTTTTTCGTTTTTTTTTTTTTTATGACAAACTGATTTTTTTTAAAGTTAAAACATGAGTAGATGTGTGTGCCCTGCCCTCAGTGAACTCCCTTAAATACACACTGGCCTTCTGCTGTCCACCCTCAGCTTAGAAAATGGGCCTTTTGAGGAAAATTGCAGTAATGGTCTATTATTGCTGCACTTCTTACCTGAAAAACACTAACTGCAGTGGCATTAGTGTAAAAGGTGTTTGAGTCGAGGCTGGAACATCAGCCTGGCCTTCATCATGGGTTAAATGTTCTGAACTGAGCTCCTAAATTACAGCAGTAAATCAAAGCCTGAGTGTGGAATGACAAACTGCAAAAAGCTGTGACTACTGTGATGTACAATTTACCCCCATCTGTGCATTCGACCTGAACCAATAAAAATGGTCTAAAACCAACAGTTTTGGTTCAGCCAAACCTGCCCCTGTAAAGGCAGACCTGCACTCAGACGGAATGTCAACTTACACACATTCTTACCCTGTGATTTTTTGGTAGGATTGGGCAAAATGTCTATTAATATATTACACACATAGTTGTGTGTATTGATAATAGTGACTGTGTAGCTCAGTGGTTAACGCCACTGACTTTGGTGCGGAAGATGGCCAGTTTGAGAACCAGGTGATCCCTTTGGAACGCCACACATACACTATACATCCTAATGCAGCCACAAACGGGTGCAACCTCATTGTGCCGGTTCCAAGCCCGGTTGTGTCAGGAAGGGCATCCGACGTAAAAACCTCTGCCAAATCAACATGCAAAGGTGATTGGCTGTGGCCTGATAAGACTTCCTGGCCGGTCTGATGACAGACTGAAGGGTGGTTCCTCACCCACAGTGTTCATGGCAGTCTGCACCAGACCACCGTCCGGCTGTTTACCTGTGAGGTGAAGTCATGCTGCTGCAGCTGTCGTCCTTCTCTCAGGTCCCAGGACCTGACGGTGTTGTCCAGACCCCCCGTCCACAGTTTGGTCCCATCGTTAGAGATGTCTATACAACTGGCCCCGTCAGTGTGGCCCTGGAACTGCCTGCACAAAAACAACACAAACAACACATGTTTCATCTCATTAAACCATACACATACGTACCATGGGCTGATGGAACACACACTGGATCCTCTGTAACACTTGTAAACATTAAATTTATCTGTATATTTAGTTTGTAATAGAGTATTAACAGAAAAGCCGGTTTGTCTGTGGCACAAGTCAGCGTTACTTTGTAAGACTGGACCAGGCATGTGCTCTTCTCTCTCTCTCTCTCCCACAGCGCTGAGCTTTCATGCAGTTCATGTTCATACTTTCATCTTTCTTCATGAAAACATGGAGTCATGGTAGTGATGCAGACCTGATGCCGGACTACTTTGGTTTGGACCTAAACCGGACCAGAACTGGGCTCACAGGACACTGTCGGGGGTGAGTCAGTGTGGATGTACTACACTGATGAGGGGGGTGAAATACAGATTCATGTACAAATACACAACTGTCCCATTAAACCTGTTTAATCCTTATGGTTTTTGTCATTTTGTGTCGGTGACTGAAGTTTCCCAGAAAATAATGACAGATTCATAACATTCATCTCAGTGGACACTTACTGTACATTTTATACACCCCCCCCAGACACACACACACATACCTAACCAGAGTCTGGTTATGCAGATCCCACACAGCGATGTTTCCGTCAGAGCAGCAGGAGAAGCAGACCTTGGAGTCGGGGCTGATGGCCAGAGCATAACAGGCAGGGGCTGAGGAGGTTAGCTCCGCCTTGATACGGGGCGTGGGCGTGGCTAAATCCCAGATGGATAAAGTACTTGCCTCGCCTCCGACAATGAGAGTCCGCCCATCAGGAAGAAGACGACAGGAGCGGATGTAGTTGTCTCTGTTCTAATGCAACAAACAAAACATCAGATCAGAAGTGGAACCGACAGAATGTCCAACACTAGTGTCATTATGAGGACGTCCAACACTAGTGTCATTATGAGGACGTCCAACACTAGTGTCATTATGAGGACGTCCAACACTAGTGTCATTATGAGGACATTCAACACTAGTGTCATTATGTCATCCAACTGAACATGAACTAATGTTTAACAGTAGAGACATGAAGGAAAACTTTAACAGAACCCCCTTTTTTTTAAACAATTGGAGCCGATGGATATTCCAGATGCAAGTCAGTTATTCCATCCAACATTCCAAACACAACTAAAGTCATGTGAAATCAGTATAAGGTCATATGTGTTGGAATACGGAGGTGAATTCAGAGGAACAGTCCTGAACTTACCAGGCAGTCCAGCTGAGACACGGGGGTCTTGTTGCCCGGGTGACTGATGTCCCACACCTTGACGCAGCCCTTTCCACCGGTGTACACGTGTCGGGTGGGGTTACTGATGGTGACGGCGCACACCACTTCTCCGTGGCTCAGAGTATTGATCTGTCGTGCGTGACGTGGGATGCCCGGGCCGATCAGAGCGTCCGGAGGAAAAGGCACCGGCTGCATCTGTCCGTCAGCGCTCACATGGAACGAGTAGGCCCTGGACAGCAGAGGGGACACAAGGGGACGTGAGGAGATAGAGGGGATGTGAAGAGACATGAGGGAATGTGAGGGGACAGACATGGAAAACTCTGGTCTGACAGTGCTGAACGTACGGTTTTCCTCCTGGAATTCCTGACAGGTTTGGGGGGAGGCCAGGAACACGGATGTGATGGTGAGGATCAAATCCGACCTGGAGAAAAGGATTCAAAGAATTTCACCAGATCACAGATGAAAACTTGACAGAAGACATTAACGTAATTTGTAGTCTGTCTGTCCTGGGGGTGGATCTGTCCTTCATGTGGTTCTCCCTGAGGTTTCTCCTGTTTTCCCACAGATGGGTTTTTTGGGAGTTTTTCCTCTCCGAGAACGGGGGTCTAAGGACAGGGGGCGTGCTAGGAAACGTTGTATGATTGTGTCCATGTTGTGTGTTCTGTTGGCTGTGTGTTCTCTGATGACCTTATTACATTCCTGAAAGTACTTTTGAGGCAATTGTCATTATTATATTGGGCTATGGAAATAAAATTGAATTGAATTGAATGTCACAAATGAAATAAACAGTTTGAGTTTAAGGACAGATGTTTTTCAGTGCGTATCCTGTGTGATCTGAACACTAAAAAATCTGCACCATAATCCAAACCCTTTTACTGAAAGACACAAAACATAAAGACCCTTAAACACACAAACGTCCACCTTTAACCCTTAAATATGGTGTAAATGTATGCATTCAAGTACCAGATGAGGACATGCGGTGTAACTGTGTGCATTCAAGTACCACATGAGGACATGTGATATCAATGCATGCATTCAAGTACCACATGAGGACATACAGTGTAAATGTGTGTATTTAAGTGCCACATGAGGACATCCAGCGTAAAAGTATGCATTCAAGTACCACATGAGGACATACAGTGTAAATGTGTGTATTTAAGTGCCACATGAGGACATCCAGCGTAAAAGTATGCATTCAAGTACCACATGAGGACATGCAACGTAAATGTGTGCATTCAAGTACAACATGAGGACATACAGTGTAAATGTTTGAGCAGGTGTGTATTTAGGTCCCACATGAGGACATCCAGTGTAAAAGTATGCATACAGGTCCCACATGAGGACATACAGTGTAAATGTGTGTGCCGGTGTGTACTTCGGTACCACTTGCGTGCGTCCATAAGCTGCTACAGCTGCGGCTGCCACTGCGCTCATCTGTGGTGAAATGTTGTGCAGACCAGTGTAGGCCCCGCCCGCTCCGCTGAGATCTCCATTCATTCCTGGGTGGGGGACCATCCCGAATGGACCGGGGTACGAGCAGGGAACAGCCAACGGTGTTCGAAGACCAGGAGCTACAACATAAACCACATCATGTAAATGTGTCAGTGTGGTATTTATATCATTGTATTGTTTTATTTTATGGTGTAGTGTCGTAATCATTCACACATTGTATACATTCACCGTTAACAGGTCATTAATTGAACCCATTCAGCGTTTTATCTGTTAGAACTACAGCTGACAGGTGGTTCCACTCACACGGACGCTTATTGTGACGCATGTGTGGAGTCAGTGGTCACAGTGGGGTTCGGTTTTACTGGTTCAGAGGGAACACATGGTCCTCCTTGGAGGATCAGGGAACCCCACATAGAGAGTCTAATCCAGTGACTGAATTCAAACATGTCTGTAGTGATGAGGGTTAGTGCCATTCTTCAGTTTCATAAAAAAAAAAGGACATGTTCAGAAGAAAATGAACAAGACTTCAACAAGACTGAGAAGACACTGTTCATAACGTACTGACCATTATCGTCTTTGTTCATAAAAACTAAAAATCGTAATACCAAAGTATGTAGTTAAACTGCATATTATTCATCCTATTTGTCTGTGAGTCAGTTCCCCTCAGAAAAATGTGATGATGCAATCACATAATTCAATGCATAATCAAGCAGATAATGCACATTATGTCTACAAACAAGAGCACGTTTCTGCGTAAAATACACAAAAAATGTGTAGTTGGATAATTTCATGATCCCCACACTTTTCCACACAAAGTTTGAAAATTTTGCATTGAAACGAAGGACGAGCCTCAGGAAAAATTCTGCAAAACGCTGTTCATTTGCTGCTCATAAATATCTGCAAAAGTCAGAACCAAACAGTACACGATGTCCTACAGGAAAGCAGGTTCATATGATTTTATTAATAATTTTAATAATAATTTCTATAGCACTTTTCAATGCACCAAAAGCACTTTATATTAGTGATCCATTATTCCCTCCTAGTCTCACTGGTGGTGGTAAAGTGCATCCACAGCTGCCCTGGAAAGACTCACACATTTTACGTCTCATTCAACTGTATGTTGGAACATAAGAGAAAATATGTGCTGGAGCCACTTTTCCAGCACAAAACATTTGAAACTGGTTTCTGCTGCAGTGTAATCATATATATTCTAATAATAACTAGAAAAGCACTCAGAGAGTCGCCGTGTGTGAATACCGCTGCCTTCATTTTTGGACCTTTTCATTTTTACCTGTACCTTCACCTTTTGGACTGCCTTTCTGGAACCGAACCTTGGACTGATATGGACTACGCAGACTGGATCGCCCCAAGAATATTGTATTTAACACAGATCAATATTCTTAATAAACTGTTAAACCTGACCACTGTTTTCATCCCTCATTTCTGCATTTGGATTCTGTATCCGGTGGTGACAGGGTAACTTTCCCATGGTTGTTTTCTGCTCCAGACTGTGAACACACGTCTACTGAAGCTCAAACCAGTTCAGTGTTTGTGCTGTGGGGGAGTCCGTGTCCGTGTTCCTCACCCAGTGTCTCCACTCCTGCTGGTTTAGTGGACGTTGTCCTCAGGCCTGGGGTGGAGGCGCTGCTGGGGGTGGGGGCGTCGGAGCGAGACGTCGGGGTGCTGGACTTGGACACGGGCGTCGTGGACTTCTCATTCTAAACAGCAACAGAGTACAAGAGGAGTCTAATGGTGCTTTTCCACTCCATGGTACCGGCTCTACTCTACTGGACTCTACTCGACTCTTTCTCTTTTTCATTATGAAAAAGGACCTGGAATCTGGACCTGATACTAGTTTTTTAGAACCGCCTCAGTCGAGGTTCCAAAATGTTGGGACCGACACCAAAACGTAACGTCAGGACACGTCAGACACTGATTGGTCAGACAGTTTTCTCTGTGACTGATTGTCAAACATGTGGTCCAGGGGCCAAAACCCGCCCACCAAAGGGTCCAATGCGACCCGCGGGATGAATTTGTGAATTAACTCATTTTAGTTCAGGTGTCAGATACAGACCAATATAAGCTCAAGTAAAATAATAACATGATAATACATAAATAATGACAAGTACTAATTTTATTTTTGGTTTAATGTGGAAAAAACAACATTGCACTATGAAAATATTTATGTTTAAATCTATCCTTTAACAGTAAAATGTGATATTTTTTTCAATTTTAACACCGTGCTGCCTTTTACTGAATGATTTGTGTCTTTGTAGTTCCACTGTGACTATATTTGAACAATATTCTGCCTGTTACCAAATGTTTGTGTAACATTGTGTGTAACGCACATGCATAAATGCTAAGTTGAAGCATAATTTTGTTAAAATTGTGCTTATGTGTCTTACAAAATGTAAGTTTTTTGAGAGGATAGTTTGTATTTTTATTGCACAAAAAGAAAGAGGAAAAGTTGTAATTTACAAGGTATTATTATTATTATTATGTAATTTTACTGGTCCGGCTCACTTGAGCTCAACTGGGCTGAATGTGGCCCCTGAACTAAAATGAGTTTGACCCCCCTGCCATAGACGGTCACGTAGATTCAGTCTGTGGTGGAAGACGTAAAACTCCAGATGAGAAAATACGCAACGAGCGAGTTTTCGTAAACTCTGAGCAGACGACACGGAAGTAACGCGCCGTGTCGGAGTAACGAGTCGAGCTGAGACGAGCCGGTCCCATGTAAGTGGAAAAGAACCACAGGAATACTGAGTAGAACCAGTACCATGGAGTGGAAAAGCAGCATAAGCAGTGACTGCAGAGGGCGCCATTCTGCTCCTATTCACAGATTGAACATCAGAACCGTCACTGAGGCTCTGGTTCCAGTTCTGATCAAACCTCAAACTGTTATCACCAAAACAGTTCTGAAAGAGGCTATTTTTACCCACAAGACTCACTAAATTAATGTCTTTGGATTTGGATGACGGCGTGCTGCTGGACGAGGCGATGGACGACGGACTGAGGGGGGCGTCCTTTTTTAAGAGGCGATTCTTGTCCAATCCGTTCTCCCGGGGCGAGTGGGCGGGACTTCCTCGTGGAGACACCGGGTCCTGTGGTTGGACAAAGACAAGAAGACCGAGTGGTTTGAATGCTGTCAAAGCAGGGACCCTGAAGGCACCGCGTGGGGTTGGACTTTGTACCTCATTAGAAACGTCCACCACCAGGTTCTCATCACTCTTCTCTCCATCACTTTCCTGTGATTGAAATGAAAACGCACACACTTTACTTTTATGTTTCTATGTGCAATCATTTGTTTTTAGACTTTCTGAGGTCAAAAGTATCTTCTGTTGTTTTAAGCAACAAATAGAAAACAAATAGAACAAGAGCAAACACTACACACTATACATAATAAATCAGGAGAATAAAAAGATCTGTCTAGAATTTGGATAATAACTGTAATGAGCTAAAACAGAATATATATTTATTTATTTATACACAGCAATTTGTACAATATGTACTAGAAAATATATTCTAAACATGGCTGGGCTGGTTTCCTGTGTGGTTCAGTGGTGCATTTATGTGGAATCAGTCTGGGATCGTAAACTATAATTGTATATATATAATTGTAATGTAAATGTATATATAATTGCACTACTGTCAGCAATATGTCCATGTTATAATAATAATAATAATAATAATAATGGATTACATTTCTGTAGCACTTTTCCAGGCAGTCAAACAACTTCAGATTATCGACTCATTATTATTGTCAAAAGCACATTTCCAAGTTTTAGTAACAACCTACAGGTCAACAGGATATTTTATATATATCTGCACATATTGGCAGTAATAATGGATGATAGTTCATATTAATTTTCCATCCTGGAAATAGTGATGATGCCTGGTTTATAATAAAATGCACAAAGAATTTAAGAGTTTCAGGGGCTGATCTCAAATTAAAAAAATAAAATAAATGCACATCAGTAGGTGTCTAATTTTAATAATATTTTTCTTCTGTTCTGATGTCGTTTCCATGCCGACATGCTTTGTTGTACATACAGGAGATACACACCACCTGTGTGTGTGTGGAACTTAGATCCCGAACACAGACATTTGTATTTGACAAACGATATTAAATTATTTACGTCTGGTTTGTTTTAATTGTGACTATGTGAATATAATAAATCCTACGTATTCTTTACTATTCTATACTAGGTTTGGTTTTTTTTTATATACATTTATTGAAAGTGAATGTGGATTTATTCATGTAAATAACCTCATGCAGAAATAATGATGACAGTCTGGACTCTTTGACTGTCTCTGTCCTGTTTTCTTCGTTTTTTGCTTCAGTTCGTATCCAGATGGCATCATGTCGCTGTTTTTCTGTTGATGATTGTTCAAAAAGTTTGCATCTGGCTCATGAGCTACGACTTTCCTTCTGTGTTTCTTCTGTTATGAAACTGACTTTTGGATCATTGGATCTTTGGGAGCTTTAAAGTGACATGTAGTTTTGACAAAACCTCTCATTAATGTAGTTGTGGAGGTGCAGAGGCCAGATGACACCATATGGCTCTTGGATAATCATGTGTTTCTGCCATTCATCTGTCTTTCTGTCAAAAACAATACGTTTAAAGACGTCTAAGTCGACTCTCGCAGTCACAAACGTCAGCTTTACACTCACATAACGCGTGGAAGCCAACTCCTTCTCCTCCGTCTTCTGTTTCTTGGTGTCAGACGTGTAATCGCTGGAGTTCCGGTGTTTCTCTCCGGTCCGAAAACTGGCCGATGGGGACACAGACGAGCTCTGGAAGAAAAACAACTAGTGTCACCAAAAAATAAATCCAATTACTGCACGTGTGTGACATACACTGGACACTTTGTCTTCATGTGTTGATGAAGCGGACGCAAAAACATACATAAACACCAAATGAGGAAAAGTATGGACCATTTTGATATTGGTACACAGTGATGATGTATTTGGTGGGCGGGGCCTAACTGGTGGCAGAAAGTGACCGGTCACCGGTCCATGGAAGCTGTCGTCAGGAACGCTCAAACCAGGACAGAAACGGACATACAGAGGCCTGGTCCAATCATGTGAGTGTCAATGAGCACAGGTGTCTTCCACACAGAAGTCCACCATGAGCAGCAGGATGAGTGTGGGCGGTGGGCGGAGCCAAACACATGGCTGACGCTTCAGTGGGTAGACATCTGTTTATATGTGTTTGAAAAAGCCAGCGTTTCCACTAAAGAACAGCTCAAGGCAGACAAACCCCCCATGCCGATACATTTATTGCACCATTTTAAGGGTAGGAATATAAACATACGCAGCCTGTGTCACTTTTATGAGTGAACATCAGGGCCGGTTCTGTCCTGTCATGTTAGGGGGGGGGGGGGGCACCTTGGTTAGCATTTGGCTGAGGTTTGACCTGCAGACCTGATGGCAGCTGATGGCATCTAAAATAAAATGAGGTTAAAAGCCCTTCATACATATTTAATTTCTTTGAATGAGCTTGAAAAATAAAAGAAGAATAAAACCTAAATATTAATCAAATAAATGATTGTCGCTGTGGCCAGAATTTATTCAAAAATAATGAGTGGGCTGTAGTTCAAAGTCAGACTGAAAAATAGAACAAACAACTGAACCTGAGCCCAAAGTACAAATAAAATAATTACATTATATTTGTTTCATAAATTAAAAAAGTCTCAATCAAATGAAAAGAGAGAGAGAGAGAGAGAGAGAGAGAGAGAGAGAGAGAGAGAGAGAGAGAGAGAGAGAGTGTGTGTTTCTTTGGTCAGTGTGCGGCAGCCCGCTGAACCGGCCCGGGTGCTCATCAGGAGTCCACAAATGCTGCTCAGCCCAAGAACATGTGAAAAAGTCGCAGATACAGTGAACAGAAAGTCTGTCTGTATAAACAGAAACCCGACAGGTGCAGCTGCTGTATGAGCCAATCAAACGCTCAGGAATGCAAATAGGGCGGGCTTTTGGCTGCCCACCCAATCACAAATGGGACCCAGCAGTAGTGTAGTCTGTTCTGTTTTTCTGTTGGATAAACCTTTTCCCTTAACTGTGGTCTGGGTGGGCGGAGCGAACCTTTGAGTGGGCGGAGCCACTTCTGCCCCTGTTTGACCCTTCAGTTTAAGAGCACAAAGAACACGTAGCAGGTTGGAATATATAACAGTGAGATTTTTTCCCTCTCTTTCCTCTCCTCAATTTCCTCCTTTTCCCCCTCTCTCTCATCTCTTTCCTCTCTTCCCTGTTTTCCCTCTTTCCTCTCTCCTCTTTCCTTTCTTCCTTCTCTCTCCTCCCTTCCTTCTTTTCTCTCTTTCCTCTCTTCCCTCTCTCTCTCCTCTTCCCTCCTCCCCTCTCCTCCCTCTCTCACCTCCCTCTCTCTCTCTTCCCTCTCTCTCCTCTCTCTCTCTTCCCTCTCTCCTCCCTCTCTCTCTCCTCTTCCCTCTCTCTCCTCCTGCCTCTCTTTCCTCTTCCCTCCTCCCTCTCTCCTCCCTCTATCACCTCTCTCTCTCTCCTCTTCCCTCCCTCTCTCTCCTCCCTCTCTCTCCTCTCTCTCTCCTCTTCTCTCCTCCCTCTCTCTCTCTCTTCCCTCTCTCTCTCCTCTTCCCTCTCTCTCTCTCTCCTTCCTCTCTCTCCTCTTCCCTCTCTCTCCTCTCTCTCTCCTCTTCCCTCCTCCCTCTCTCTCTTCCTTCTCTCTCTCTCCTCTTCCCTCTCTCTCTCTCCTCTCTCCTCCCTCTCTCTCTCCTCTTCCCTCTCTCTCTCTCTCCTCCCTCTCTCTCCTCCTCCCTCTCTCTCTCCTCCCTCTCCTCCACCCATGCAGTTCTACTCTCTTCACACACTAATCCTTGGTCTCAGTAGAGCGATAACCGGACCTCAGTGTGTGTTAGAGCTGCTCTCCACTAAATCACACATGGCGTCTTTTAAACACCATTACTGAAGGATTCATGTTCTTTGAGGACAGAAAACTAAAATAAGGTCATGTGAGCGTGTCCCCTGGAGGCCGGCCCGTCCCTCCTGATGCTCCTCTGCTGGATGTCCTCCTCTCATTGGGAGGCGGTCCTTACCCAGTAGACGGCGGCCGGAGACAGAAAAATAAAGCAGGACCTTTAACTCGACCTTTCACTAACTCACGCCTGTAACCTTTCCACTGCCCTTTGGCGTGCAGCAAGTGTTGATGACAAAGACTGAGGAAGGAGATTGGTGTGTGAGAGTGTGTGTGTGTGTGTGTGTGTGTGTGTGAGAGTGTGTGTGTGTGTGTGTGTGTGTGTGTGTGTGTGTGTGTGTG
>JAPSES010000219.1:11412667-11437530 GCA_029822895.1 Maxillicosta whitleyi
ATTCTATTTTTATTTAGAATTGACTTTCAACATGACATGTCTGTTCTTGGTGTTGGATTTTATCAAACACATTTACCCCAAAAAATGCGACTTATTTCTCCAGTACGACTTATATCTGTCTTTTTATGGCTGGTGAGACTTATACTCCAGAAAATACGGTAACTAACATATTGATAATTAACACAGCTTTGAACAAACAGCGTACCAGTTCTTTGCCTGCGCTTTTCGTAAAACGAACCATGTGAATATTTGGGTACATGCCTAATACTATGAGAGATGAAATTAAGGCAAAACAACTGAAAAGTAGTTCAAATTGGGTCGTGTTTTTGTTTTTCACCAGTTCTACCTCAGCCTGCTTATTGCCAGCTGGTTTTTACCGACTATTGTCATGTGACTGGTCTGATTGGTCTTGTTTTTATTATGAGTATAGATGATGAGTAGACTGCACACAAATGGAGGACAGGTTGTGTCTCTCACACACACACGCACACATACACATGCACACACATAAATGCACACACAGTTTTAGTTAATTAAGTCACAGCCTATTGACGTTATATAACCACATGCTGGCATCTGTAATGAGATAAACCAATAAAGACCCAAACATCCACCGCCGACCATAAGCATCCACTGATCTGAACTGTTTCATACCTGTTTAAATCTATCAATATATGTCAATAATTAGTGTCAAATACAGTTCTTCATCTGTTCATGGTCACCAGATATGACCATATTTGGACGTTCAGAGGCTCTGTAGTTACCATGGAAACACCGTCATCTTCTCCAACATTGATTCCCCAGTAAAACCCATGGAGTTGGATCAGAACCAGTGGATGGACACACTGGGTTTATGTTCAGTTCATGACAGATTGGACTAAAAAAGACACTGTTTGTTCAGTTTTCTCTATTTCTGAGGTAATAACCTTCAACTTTAGCTTTTATGGACATGTAGACTACATGATCAGTAAATTAAATGTAGGAAATATTAATGTTTTTCACTGGAAAAATAGATAAACTGCAAAAATACAGAGTTTTGTTTTTTTTTTTTTAATAACTGGTGATAAGAAATGGAAAACATAGAGAAAACAAATGATTTGGGAACTGACATGAAGTCAGTGCTGGGTCTTTATGAGTTAATCATCTAACACTAATTTGTGACTTTTTAAATATTAAGTTTGTTTGTGTGCTGTCACAAAATCAGCATTTTTCAATAGGGCCCATCCATATGTATAATGTATATTCATTGCCATGATGTTCTGTACTGAAAAAGGATGCTTTAAAGTAGAGATAGTGAACTGGGCTCTGTGGTGGACCAACCATAATGGAGACCTCAACTATTTTAGCTATTTCTGCAATGTGCTGTCTTATATGAACCGACGTGTGTGCCGAAACAAATATATCTGCAGCAATTTAAACTGGTTTAACTCAAGGTTATTGAACTGCATGCTCCTCCTCGTCCTCTCTTTCCTGCTTGTGATTGTCTTTTTTTTTGCCATTTTGTTTAACATTGTAAAACCCATTTTCCCAAACTGAAATGCTCAATTAACAGACAGTAAAAAAACAAAAAAACAGGCTGTTCCTCTTGGTTTTCAAATGACAAATAAATAAAATGAATCATAAATTACAGCCATTTGTGGTTAGATGATTACACAAGCAGACATTGTGATTAGATTAATCCTGTGCTGAGAAATAAATATCTTGTGTGTTAGTGTGGCACCATTACAAGTTGAGTGTCTTTTAGTTTTTTTCTAATATAACTCTAACTGTTTTTTTTTTTTTATTAATGGAGCTGGGAAGTAAAACCGTAAAGATAATTGTAACAACACAGCATTATATGGTAATGATTTATTTTATTTTTTTCAATTCATTTGTTGATATTGAAAAGAAGATTTAATATTTATGATGGATATCATAGTGTTATTTTCAGTAACATGAACGCTGATAACACATTTTGTTTGGATTCGAACTTTTGCCTCTTGCTTTGTATTTGTGTCACTATGTTTGGTGGGACGGTTTTGGGCCCCGGGCCGCATGTTTGACACCCCTGCTCTAATGTATGTCCAATGCAACAAAGTTATAGGCATCGAGGGATTTGTATGCCTTGAGCTTTACTTGTGTGTAAGCGCTGGTTTGTCCCTCCATGTGTTTGGTTCCATGACCTACAGAACCAGCTGGGTATGGATCCAGAACCCTCACCCCAACGCTAATGCTCAACTTATTTAAGTTAGACAACTCATCTCTTGTTGACTCAGTGATTCTCTCCTGATTTTCACGCTCCTGACACTGACTTCCATGTACCTTAACTGTCACTTTCTGCCACCACTTAGGCCCCGCCCACAAAATATGTCATCACTGTTGACCATCATTGAAGTGGTTTATAAGTTAGTAAGGTGGAAACAGATGAAACTGTTGAAGACCACAGTGACATGTTTATAGATGTCATTGGACTGGTATGTTGTTGTTTCTGTGTGTGTGTGTGTGTGTGTGTGTGTGTCTGTCCATCTGCTGATACTGGAATAAAGGACGGGGTTTTTTTGGTCATTTTTCAGGCATGTCTTTTTCAAAATTTTCACCTATTCTAATCATTTAACAAAACAGGGGTAAAAATAGATGCATTAATCCTTTTACAAACGCAGTCTAATTGATAGGTGCAGCTCTATTTTTATCATAGAATTACATTTTCAGTTTCTCAGAAAATAAAATAGGATAGAGCTTGACTTGCAGGATAAGACAGACAGGATAAGTATGGTATGGAAAAGGTGGCGGGGTCTGCTGTGCTGTCTTGTTTTCCATGATGGCAGGGCCCCGTGCAGGCCGGCCCTTCTGCCAGTGGGCGTGGCCACGTCACAGTGGGCGGAAGGGCAGCTGGCACCGGGGCTGGCAGCGCCACCGTCACAGAACAGTCTGTCTCTGATCGGCCTACCTCGCCCTCAGAGCACAATCACACTGTTATGTGTAAGCCCTCCTTCGCCATGGCAACATCACATGATGGCACACAAAGAAAAGAGTGGGAATCCTCATGCCGTGTGTGTGTGTGTGTGTGTACTCTGCATGTTTGTTTGTACAGCCTATCCTTAATCCATGTTGTTGCTTCCTTAAATCCTGGTTGGTTAGAACTGTCGATCATGTGGATCTGAAAACATGCCTGACTAAAATTGAACACTCCAGACAGAAAAGAGCCGCGGAGGTCAGCGTGTGAAGGACGGAGATGAGGGCATCGACCCAAAGGCCACGCAAATGTTTGGTGGTTAGTTTGTCAGACGCTGCAATTCTGTGCGATTTAATTTCCGTATGGCTTCAGGGTCAGGGCACCATTAAAACCCCTTTGACAGGAGGGTAATAAAAACCACTTCAGCTCCTAATTAGAGTACTTTACAACCACTGGTTGAGCTTCTCCTCAATATTTAACCAGATCTAAGTTGTCTGAGTGAAGACATACTTGTGGCTGCATTCATGCACTTAAACATTCACAGTTTGGATTCAATGAAGACCTGTCTGAACCAGGGAAAAAAAGGCTTCACAATGCCGCTCTGTCCTCCTGCTGCATTTGTCACGCCAGTCTGCATTCTTCTTTGACCCGAATGAGAGCCATAATGGCACCCATTCCCATTATGTCTTCACTCAACGATTGTGGTGTTCTTTAAGGTTTTTCTTGATTAATATCTGCATTTACAGTTTGACTTGACTGGGTTATTTAATCGTGCCAGCAGCTTCCTGTTGTAGACATCGTGAAGCAGGAGACCTTCTCCATGAAACCTCTCTAATCTTCCCATTAAAGCTGAAACTCAGTTTAAGTTATACATGTTAACAATTAGCCATTTATTACCCTAGTTACCGTGCAACCTCTTTAGCTCTTTTGCCTTGCTCTGTCTGACCCATGTTGTGCGTTTTTGGCCGTGTTTATCCTCTCCACTCGGGCCATGAGAGCTGTTTTGTGGTGTTTCTGGTGGCCTTCTGTGAGCGGCAGGGTCTCTATCAAAGCGCTGTCACACAGAGCGTCTCTTGTTTGTTTGCTGGCCTGGCGTTAACTATGCTAATGACAGGCTTACTGCTGAACGCTGAGGCATTGTGGTCTTATTTATGGAATTTTATGGACATTATTCTTTTAAGCTTCTTTACATTTGCTCTGGGTGCCTAAGGCTTGGTGACTTTAATGACTCATATTTGAACCACTAATGCTTGGCATCTTTTGAAGGTTTTTGTTCTTGATGCAAAGTCCTGATGGCAAAGCTTTGGAAGAACAGGGACCAGCTTGGGAAAAGTTATTTTTGGCTTTTGGCATGTGTCTGTCCAGTCATGTAATTCACATGTTTTCTGGTCCTGGTAGATGTTAATCTCTAGCCACATTCACAACAGAGAAATACTATTACTAGATTTAATAGCAAAATATAACAATTTAATGTTTAGTTTACTCTAGTTTTAAAAGTTGATGTGTCTGTATTGGCCTGAAACTGTGAGATAGAGTTCAACTTTAAAGGACAACATAATCACTCCCCTGAAAAAATACATTGTTCTACTGTACTCCTCTACTAGGAACCTGATAAATGATTAACTGTATTGAAGTCTAAGTGATCATTATTATTAAAAAAAAATTACAAAGTATTATATATGCAGTTGTGCTCATAAGTTGACATACCCCATAAGCCATTTATTATCAAATAAATGTGTTTGCTCTTTTTACAACAGAAACTATCCAAATGATCAAAAGTTTACATACCATACTTCTTAATCCTCTGTTTTGGCCTCTTTAACATCAATGACAGCTTGAAGTCTTTTATGGTTGTTGTGGATGAGACACTTTATTTTCTCAAATGTTAAAGCTGCTCATACTTCTTGGTAAAACATCTTCAGTTCCTTTAAGATTTCAGGTTTTCTTGCATGAACTGCATGTTTGGGACCAAGTGGCTCAATGATACTGAGGTCAGGAGAGTGAGATGTCGACACATTCACCTTTTTCTGCTGTAGCCGATGACAGGTCAACTTGACCTTGTGTTTTGGGTCATTGTCAAGTTGAAACATCCAAGAACACTCCATGCACATTCTGCTTTCTGTCAGGATATGTAAATGTGTGTGTGTTATAATGTCAAATCTCAGAAATGGTTCAATAGAATGTCATTAAATTTGGCTCAAACGTTCATTTGAATGAAGGGATAAAATTATAAGAAAGGTCATTATAACCATGACCCTTGACCTCCAAACTGGTGATACATTTTCCCATCACAAGAGAGCCACATGAACAGATACAGATGGTAAACTTGAGGGCAAAGGTTTGGGCTGGTTCAGGTTTTGTTTTATAGTTCTTGTTGTTTTTAAGTCAATAAAAACATAAAGTGTGTTGTTAGACTGTTTACTGCTGCTTGCATGTAGAATGGGGAAATGCTTCCATATTATTTGTTAGTAAATGCCAGACATTTGTTTTGTGTGTGTCTTCACAACCTCAGATACCTCACATCTAAGTTTCCTACATGTATAGCTCAGTGTTTTATCAATGGATTTCTCAGTGGGGATTGATCAATCTATTTTATGAGCTTTTTTTTTCTTTTCTGAAAGTCAGTAATTATAATTAAGTGGACTGTTGGTTACCATTAGAGCCCAGTTTTATTGATACCAGTATTTTATAATTTCTGTCTCCAGTTGCTGTGGATATTTTAATGGTTTCTTAGAGTTTGATTCTCACAGTTGAATAATTTCAGTGTAACAATTAAAATGTTTTACACTAACTACTCATGAGTAAAATATTGTCTCAATTAATTTTAGCGCCTTAACGCTTTAAAACAAAGCACATGTTTTTCCATTTTGTTTCACAGGAAAAGAGCTCATTGGTTTATCTTTCTCATGAGAATATTGTGTGTTTGTAGAAATCCTTATGTGTAAACAGGTGTGAGCTCACATGTACATTGCATGCAAGTGTTGCAAATGGTGTGATAAGTCTCAGGGATCAATGGCTGACCAGGCTGCAGTGGCTGTTGTGTCGATGGCTTTAACTGGTGATTTGTATTTGATTGTATGATGGAGCAGTGCTCCATGTAAGGATGAGCAGCTGGCTGACTGGTCACTGCACGCACTCATGTGACGCTGCTATTTCTAGCCAAATCATTCCTCCTCCCTTGCACTGCCTTTAGCAACAAGAGCGACTGCTGGATATGTGACACCTCAGAAAATAGCGAGGGTGGATGGTGGGGGCAGTTTGTCAGATGGTATCTGTCCAGAGGCCACCTCAGGGTGGGGATACGCCTGCTGGAACACAGGTAAATGATTATAAAGATAAGGAAGTAAAGGTATGGGCTGGGAGGAGAGTTGACTTAGGTTGTTACCATAAATATACCATTTGTCAAATAATATTTACACATTTGATTGATATTCTTAAACTACACATGCACTGCTGGCTGACGTACATTTGTCATTCCAGTTGACAGCCTGTCAGACAGTCAGGTGACACATGACGCACTAACGTTTTGCTCAGTTTAGCTTGGTTGTGTGCTGTTCAAACTTTGTAAAAATCTCAATAGCCCACATATTTACTGTCATTTTTCACCTACACTGACACTATAATTGGTAAGTTTACATGTGACATGTCATTTGACAGTCCACTGGACTCACCATTGAAACCAGTACAAACAGCACCCTGAGCTCCACACACTCACACTGATTTAGGGGCACATCATAGTATTTTGGATACTTCTATGGTTCCTGATATGGGTCTGCAGTCAGTACATGCACTGAAGGCTCACTCATGTTCCCTTTATGTACATAAATGGTACAACCATTTGAAATGGTGTCATACGTCGCTGCCTTCATACTTATGGTGCTTTTCCACTCCATGGTACCGACTACTCGACTCTACACGACTCTTTTACTTTTCCATTTACAAAAAAGGACCTGGAATCTGGGACCTGATACTAGTTTTTTAGAACTGCCTCAGCCGAGGTTCCAAAATGTTGGACCGACACCAAAACGTGACGTCAGGACACTGATTGGTCAGACAGTTTTCTCTGTGACCGATTTACATAAATCAGATGCAGAAGTAGACAGTGAATAGTGATCCATGAATTCAATGATGACAGAACCAAACTACACCATAGACGGAACGGAGATTCAGTCTTTGGTGGCAGACGTAAAAATCCAGATGAGAAAATACACAACGAGCGAGTTTTTGTTACACGGAAGTAACACGCCGTGTCGAAGTAACGAGTCGTACGTCTGTACACATCTTTAACGTAGAGCTTGAATAGACTTTTGATGCCGCAGCTAACACTTTGGTTAACAATGAATAATCATGATTTCATAAATTATATAACTGTTTGTTTGTTTGTTTTTTCAATTATTTTTCCAGAGTTCAAACTGAAGAAATTACCCTTTTCTTTTTAGTTTGACACTGTTCTTGACTTGCAAAGCACCAGACATTTCACAAATTATTTTGTATATTTGATGCAAAATTAAACAATACCAATATAATACATGTGCAAATAAAGTAAAACTAGAATCCTTCAATCATTTAAACACAGTAAATCTTAGACATTTCTTCTGGTTTGTTCATTATCACAACATGAAATGATCTCACACTAATAATCATTATTATTCATGTAGCCTCATCTTTATTCATTCTATTCATCATATATGTTAAAATGTATGCCAGCAAATAGGAACGCTGTTGTGCATAATATTGTGTTTTTATTAACCATAAATATTTTAGGGTATGATGATGATTTGAAATGCATTTGTATTTATCTATAAATGGTTGCTTAGACTGATTTACTGTGTAATGTCAATGGAAATCCACACAATTTAGTTTTACACAAACTGTATAAAGTGGTGTGGCAATATTAGCAATTAGTATGTGCTTTGAGTAATCTTTATTGAGTCCCTTTGGTGTCAGTTTGACAAAGCACTAGTTTATTAGATCTGTTTAATGTATTTGGTTTCATTCATTAGAAATAGGCTCATTTTCAGCATCTTAGAACCGGTTCACCAACACAGTCCAAACTACCATGCAATTTGATTTGTCAATAAATATATGTAATTGATTACATATTTTTAAAGGTCATATTCAACAGTGCACACAGTCAACTAGTGGCATAGATGGCATTATTCTAACTCCTTGGTAGTGTTGGTATACTTGGATGCTTTGGTTATACTTTTGTTCAGCCCACAGATGATCTCTGTTATTGGACACGATACTTCTGGTACTGACTAATTCTTATATATTCAAAATATTATGCAAAAAATATTCTTCTCCTCACAAAATAGTGTCTTGAGAGAAAAGCTAATGTGGTGCGGTTAGGATTTTAAAATAAACGGTGTTTCATTTCACTCATTGATATTTAATTGTAGAGTTGTGAGGGATCTTCTTTGTGATTGTACAGATGACTGCACTGAATCATGCCATTAGCTTTAATGAGCTGACACGGCTTTAGAGAGCTTCATTGTTTAAAAGAACAATTAATTCACACTGTGGAGGATATGATTAGTGGTCTAGTACAGGTTTTTGGCCTCACCCCCTTCACTTAATCATAGCAAATTGTATAATGGGTCCTCTTTAGATCTATGGTACTCCAAACATAAACATGAGAACCTTCCTGGAACAGAGCCTGGAAAATGCAGTGACACCAAAAATACTGCTGTACTACAACAAACCCCAGGGAAAAACACTGGAAGCTGAGTGTGTTTAAAATAAACAGATTTTTATCCTTGAGCAAAGATGCTTTTCTAAGGTAGTGTCATTCCGGTAAAGTGTGAGGAAGACAGATTGGGTATCCCCACACCTCTCCACAGTTGTACTCACTACTCAGGTGATGCCGTCTTCATAAGGTTACGCACATTCCAGCCTCACTTGGGCTTTGAGTGACCCCAGCAGCAACCTCAGTAATGCTGAGAAGGCTTACCCAGCTGCTGCCTGCACCGTAGTAAACGGATCCTGTAATCTGTATACATAAACATGTCTGTTTGGGGATCTCAGATTATACCATATGCACCTTTTTTCCTGTCACCGTTAATATCACTAGACTAAGATAAGTGATTTGAAGATCTCACTGTTGGCTCGTCTGTGGATGCACTTTGCACCAATAATACCATTAGATACACACATATATACATTACATTTGGCCGACGTTTTTATCCAAAGCGACTTACAAGGTATAGGCATGTGTGGTGTAAAGGACCTTGCGCAAGGGCCCACCTGGGATTCGAACTGGCAACCTTCAGCACCAAAGGATATAGCAGTAAAGAAGCAAGTTGAAAGTTGGAGTGAAATAAACACATCCTGTGATCTCTGTGCATCAACAGGTTTAATGCTACTAGATGGTGGCTGCAAAAACTCCTGGGATCCTTGGATTTGACTCTGTTTGTTTCCAAAGATTCACAGAAATGTTCTAGTGTCATTTGAATTAGATGAACCTCCTAAAAGGATACAGTGAACCCTCGTTTATCAGGGGGGTTACGTTCTAAAAATAACCCTCGATGAAGTAGTCAGCTTTATTTTTGACAGTTATTATAGAATACAATACTGTACTATAGAATGAAACCAAAGATTAAAACCTGTTTTTAGGCCCAAGCATTTAAAAAAATATACATATAGACGTTTTCTTACAAAAAACTATGGTAATTTAAGATGCAGAACACAACATACTGTAAAAAAAAAAAAAAAGATTAAAAAAAACGGTGAAGGTGAACTGCATTATAGCAAGGGATTACTGTACTGGTCTTTTTGTAAATTGTTGGTGTGTTAAGAGCTTTGGTGATGGATCGCTGAGCTTGGTTTTCAGAGCTTCTCGTTATTGGATATGATGTCATTTTGCCTGATGGACACCCCTGCTATAGATGGTGTTAAAGCCTGATTCATGTAGACAAGTGATGTTTGCCAACTCTAAAATGTTGAGTTTTCTCTGTTGTCACCAAGTTGCCTGTAAAAATCAAAACTCTGTAATGAATGAAAAACACAATCAAATGACTGGAACATTAGCTATTTTAACAAGACATAATGGAGAAATAAAGTCAGCTGATGTAACCGGACTGCATGTTTAGCCTGTATGCTCAAAAAGATGCACTAAAACAGCAAATGTCACAAAAATAACATAAAATACATCTAGTTCCATGTAGTGTTAGAGAGGACATCCAATGCATGGCTATGGAAGCAAAACTACTGGACTGCTGGGATAACGTATCTACATTAGTTAAAGTCATTACATTTGATCAACACCCAGCAGGTAGTTGAAATTCTGTGCTTTGTTCATTTAACATCAGATTTCCTTGTTTGCTTTGTGGTCTGTTGGTGCTTTCGGTGATGCCACGCATAAGATAGTTCGCAGTCTTGTTAGCAGTAACGTGTTGTTAGCTTAAAGAGTTTCCTCCCTTGCTGACCCTCTTGTCCATATCTGGTCACTTGTGGTACAATTGTTAGACTTCAGAGGGTTACCCATAATCCAGTGGGTGACATTTCAGCCACTGTGTCCATTTACAGTTCTAAGAAAGTAAAACCTAAAACACGTGGTCACCGTAGAATCGGAGTGTCCGGACCCTCCTACTTACACTTTCACCGCTGACTTAGATGCACTGAATTCATGTTGTATGTAAGGGGATTAAAGTGCCATTGTGCCCCCTTTTGTCGTCTGATTTGAAGTGATGGGTGGAAAAGTCTCAAGGAAATGATTTTTCCCACTAAAATTAGAGTTGACCGGTGCAGACTGACCCTCCTCCCCATTTACCGGAACACCAGCAGCCCCCCTGTCACTATGAGTTCCCTTCAAGAGCGGAGCATGCTGCGACGGCAGGCAGACACCAAGAAAGGACGTGCACATTCCTCACACAGCCTCAAACCATCATTTACTCAAAACATGTCTTCAAGCAGAGGTTGTTCAGTAGTTGACTTTGAAATTCATGTATTTATTAATATGGGTATATATTTATAAGCGTTAAAAAGAAAAAAAAAGTGTAGGTTTTTGCTGTGGTAGTGCTTTTGGAGAGTTTATGGCATATACTTGATTTGCATCTACACGCATCGTGAGGGATATGTGGGTGTAACCTGATTTACAAAGACAAATCTGTCACTCAAATGCAAAGTGCCACTCCTTAAAGTTGAAAAGTACAGTGTTTGTGCTTTAAATGTGTGGTGACCAGCAAACATGCGATTAGATAACACTGACCACACAGGGTGTAATATTTTACTGTGGTCTGTTTACGTTCTGTCTTCATCAATCTTCTGGGAGTTTTGTCATTCAGATACGTCTCAGCTGGAATGCATTTTATTGCAGGGCTTAAAGACTGTGTGCTTAGGGCTCATGACTATTCAGGTTCAGGGCTTTGTGGCAAATACACACGTTTCATGCACAAAGGTGACCATTTCTAATCATTTGCATTTTAACCCTAACCTGCGCTCGTGCTGTTCATCCTTTGTTGCATGAACTTTGTAGACATTGTTTAACCATATGGAATACAATGTACAGTTGAGCCCCCGCAGGGAGGACGTGCTGTGCTCAAACCTGACCGCCTTCATTACTACTCATTACTATAAAGACACAGTTGATGCTGTTGCCGGTTTTTGAAGTTGTAACTGATGGTTATTGTCACTGTTGGTTATTTAATCCCAGATGCATGTTAATAGTTGAACTTAACATCCAACTAACAGCCCTCTTGCCCTCCTTTACCCCCGTCCTGTGCATGTGCAGTAATGCCCCTGGTACAGATTTACTGGAATAGGATGTGAATCACTTCATTTTTGTCTTAATTAAACAGAACTGGGGCTTTCTATCAGTGTACACACACACACACAGACACACACACACACATACAGAACTGACGGCTAGTGGACCACAGTTAGATATTTACTAAATATGACAAACACGTATTAGATTAGTCCCTTTTACATCACCTTTAATTGCTGCCATGATCTCGCTACTGTCGAAGGTGATTTGTTGTAAATGAGAAGCTGTTCTCCATTGATTTTAGCTGGTAAAATAAAGGTTAAATAAAATTACACCTGTGGTTTTCTGCAGAAATCTGCTCTAACTGTACTTCACCCTGACCTTTTGATATTTGATTCTTTGAATATTACTTGTTTCTGAATAGTTTTCAACATCAGATCTTCTTAATTGGTGTGTGACTTGGTATTGTTGCCTGACATTTGCCCTCAACAAACCCTACTTTTGCAGATGCACCACTTCTCTTGGTACCTGTCATAATAAAAATCTTAAAATCAAAATTCAATTCAAAACTCCAAATCAAAATCTCTCAAATCAGTGGTTCCCAAACTTTTTCCTAGGGACCTACTTTTAAGAAATAACAAATCAGCTCGATGATGTTCAGATGAAGCCTGACTTTGATATAACATAACTGAACATTCATGATCATTTTAATGAAATTTCAGATCTGCAATTGCTGAGTAGCTGCAAAAAAAAAACAAGACATTTCAAGAAAAACAGGCTTTCCTGTTGGAAGCTTATATTTTTCCCTTTTCTGACTCTTGAAAAACCTGAAAAAAGATGCTCTAAACTTATACACAGCATGACTGAGCCTGCTTTTACTTAAAGGTAACTCAATAAAATGACTTTCCCCCACGTTTAGTAACATATTTTTTGTTTCATTTTGGTTTTGTGAAATTGCCTAAAATGATGTAACATGTTAATGTTGGCTTAAGAAAAAGGATATGACACCAAGTGAAACAGATGGTAAGGGTTCAGAAGTTAACAGGTTTGTCCAAATTTGGTCAAAACATTTTGATATGTTTTATTTAAACCAGTCAAGAAAATAAATAATGTCTACCCATTTTTAGGTATTTTAGTGTGCAAATGCCACCCACTGTAGGTCCAGGTAGTATTGAATTAAAGCAGTGTATGTACTCACAGTTTTTGAAGCTTCATATGAGCTAAATATATACAGTAAAAATGTTTCATCCTCATTGAGTTTGACAAACATGAAACTGTGCCTTGTGAGACCCCTGATGCGATTAAAGCCCAGTGCTGAAGTTGTCATGTGAAAGTCCCCTGCTGTTGTGACTGCTTTAAGTGCCATTCTTGCACCTTATTGTGCTGCCTGACGGCTAATACTTACAGCACGTTTCTAAGCATTGCCCTGTTTTTTTGGTTAGAATAACAGTGCCTTGGTAATCTGGTGACTCACTGACTCACAGACCTAATCCATCCAGCCTCGTGTCTCGACTTCCACCGTACGTGGACTTAGCTTTTGGGTAAACGTATGGGTAATGGAGTGGGCTTGTGTGTTTCTTGTGGCCTTCGTGCAAAGCTGTGGTAAAAGCAGCGGACTCCATGTTTCTCCATTGCTATGAGTCCTGCTACGTGTGCGCAGCAGCAGGTCTAATCAAAGCACTCCATAATACTGTTAGCTGGGTCATGTGCTGGAAGCCAGGATTAAGAGCAGGAGGGCACAGGCTACTGGATCCAGCTTAAGAGGGTCCAGTCTCACTCTCAGTCTCTCTCCCACTCTCTCTCTCTCTCTTTCTCTCTCCCACTCTCTCGTGTCTTTCTGTTAACCTCATACTGGGGATACTGCCATCCAAGGACACACATGATTTTACTGTAAACTGGAATAAACAATGCATTTCCTCTGATCCTTGAAAAATAGTCCGGTCAATTCCTTCAACTGATGGTGTCCTTATTTTACCTCTAACAACAGAGTCAGTGAGGGTGCTTTCAGACCTGTGGCCCCTTTGTTTTGTTCCGATTCAGGGGCTAAATTGATACAGTTGTTTCGTTTTTCGTTTGGGGCGTTTGTGTTCACAAGGCAACCGTCTGTAGCGGTTCAAAGCTGTTAACAAATAACATGCGCGAACCAACGTTTCACTGATTGGTCAGAAATGACCGCGGAAGGAGTTTCCTCAAGAACAATAACAATGGAGCACCGTCAGCGTGTGTGGCTAGTTTGTTTCTGTGGTTAATGTTACCAGTGTTATGTAACTAATGAAAATATCCAGTTTTACCGGGAGTCCAGACTGTGCAGGGAAAATAATGTGCTAT
This sequence comes from Maxillicosta whitleyi, assembly GCA_029822895.1. NCBI lineage: Eukaryota > Metazoa > Chordata > Actinopteri > Perciformes > Neosebastidae > Maxillicosta > Maxillicosta whitleyi. Next base: position 11,426,635 of record JAPSES010000219.1, read on the forward strand.
TGCATTTATTGAGAAGACGACGACTCATTTTCGGGTCTTGGTCAAACAACTAACTACTTCTTCGCCGTCTCCTTTTTCTTCTTCCGTTTTGGACGCTTGGCAACTGGGGGCATTACTGCCCCCCCTCTTGGAGGTTGAACCACAGTTATGAGTGAGATGTTTCGGTTGCTGTGTCGTTTATGTTCTCACTGCAAACGAACTGCTCCAGGGCTCGAATGGAAGCGAGCCGAGACCACCTCTTCTAGGTGATCTCGGCTTGCTTGTTTTGTCCCGCATCCGAGTGCAATTCCTGTGTTCACATATACCAAACGAACCGATCTTTAGGGGGAAACGCTCCCTGTTTCGGAACAACTGCTCCAAATGGGACAGGTCTGAAGTCAGAATCTCACCGAGATGTAACGATAGTTTAGCGCTGCAGATCTTAATAAACTGTTAACCAATGAACTCAAAGTAGTAGATACTCAAGGTATTTAATCCATTATTATTTGCTCTTGTTTGGATTGAAACCAGCCTTAGTCCACACTTTAACAAGTTCATCCTAAAGCTTACGCTGTCGGAGCACTTTTAGATTTTATTAGACATGAAACTGAATCCTTACTAGGGTTGGGTATTGAAAGGGTTTCATTCGATACCGGTGCCAAATTGATACTTTCGGCGATACCTCGATACCCCGTACATCGCAGCATACAGGGGGTGGGGGGGTTGTGGTGCAGTGTTCCACGGATAGCGTACTGATAGCTTAGGGCAGACTGGTATTTTAAGGCATTGATTTCATGTTGAAGCCTCTGCATCGTTAAGTGTGAAGTGTAACCACACTTTTGAACCTTTAGCCTTTGATTTTTCTTCACCAAGTGCGTGACTCGACTGTTGCCAGAGGGACTTTGCATTTTCCTGCTGCACGTTCACACTGACGTAACAGTCAACAGAAGTCGCAATTGAACAATCGTATATTTTAAGGCAGAGAAATAAGGCACCGAAATGCATGTTTCATTTCGGTGTGGTTACTACTGTTAATGTTCGCCCATGGTTCCATACTTGTACCAAGTTTTGGTACCCAACCGTAATCCTTAAGGCCAATTTATACTCACTCGGCAAATCGTCTGTGACATGCTGTGGAGTGTCTGCCTTGCTCTTCGTCACCGTTGCAGACAGTATCGCACACCTCCCAAAAATTCTGACTTGAAGCAGACAGCGATGCAGAGAGCGACGCAGACAAGAGGGCTGTGATTGGTTCAGCTGTAACCACTGTACATGTATTTCCGCCGCCGCGAGCACCAAAAAAATATATATTCGCGATCCCCATTTTTAAAATACTTGCAAAGATGGATCAGAAAGAGGAGCATCTGAATCAAGAAGTTAGGAAGTACGAACACCTGTACAACTCGTCAACAAGACTTTACAAGACTGTACAAGGACAGCAGAGGGAGATTAACCTGTTGCTCAACCAGAAGATAAACACTGCACAAACTACTCCTTGCAACTGTGACTTCGCGCCCCCTTGTGTTGTGGCAGTGAATAACATAGCGCACACCAACGCGTCGCCACACAACCATAAACGAAAACAGTCTGCGACAAGATGTCTGCGACAGTCTGCTGCAGAAGTATAATGGGACCTTTACCAAGTACAAGAAACCTACAAATAAAGAATGCCTGGACAAAGCCCCGCCTTTCTTCATTGTCAGTTCTGTCCTCCTACCATGTAGAGTGTGACTCCTACAGTGATTCATATTTCAGGTGACTTGTCCCTTTTTGTGTCCAGACAGGAAACAACCTTTCGTGTTAGAATATTAGGTCTAAATGCTCTAACTGTTCAGAATTACGTATGTGAACTGGAACAGTCATGATGCTTTGGTTCTGCCTGACATACTTTTCTACAGCCCTTTGAGTTTTTAAGGCAAATCCAGATTCACATGTGACACCCGTTTGCTTTAGGCCACATGACAGTGTATGTAAGCATTTTGATAAAGCTAATTTTTCCCAAAACTCCACTCCATTACAACAAAAGGCCTGGCATTTTCACTTCACCACCTGAGGGAAAACTTCATTTAAGTCTCTATTAGTCAACCAGCAGCCACTGTGGTGTGAATGGAAGCTTGAAACAAAGACAAATTCATTTATCCTCATTATTGTAACCAAAACATCATTGATCATGCTGGGAACTTGTCTTCTCATCAGGTCTTTTGCTCTTTTCTCACTGTAATTCCAACACTTGCTCATACTGGCATCCACTTTGCCCCAGTAACACATTTTAATGCTGCTGACCACTGCCAACAGTAGATTATCAGTCTCTGCAGTGGACAAAAATGTAGGTAGGTTGGAGGTCCTGGCACTGATATTTGCTCTGAGAGCCAGATCCACATTTCTCTGTTTCCACACCTAAGATGAGGAGAGAATGAGAAGAAGGGGGAGGAAAGGAAAGTAGAAGGAGAGGGGTGAAGCAGACTGTTCGCTATTGGCCACAGTTACTGATTCGTGGAAGAGAACTGGAACCATCCGGACAAAGCCAAGTGTGGGGTAGGGGATGAGAGAAGGGTCATGGGTAAAATGACTCCTACGTCCAGGAACATGGAGATAGTTGGCAGAAAGAGAAGAAAACTGGACCTTAACAAAACAGCTGTTGGTAGGTACTGATCCTTATTGTGTTAGTAGTCATATGATGGAAAGGCTGGCCAGAAAAGTTAGCCCCCTGACTGTTAACCATAATAAAAGTCCATGCTCTATTATATTGGTCTTTGAAGCACAATTTGATTGGTCAATTAGGATCCCTGTTGTGATCAGAGTTGATTCGCAGGGGTGAACAGTTTCTGTGAGTCTAAAAGCAGTAATTTGGGCTCTGCATCCTCTGTGTGGCAGCTGTTTTATCCGTAGTGGTTTTGGTTCTTTTGTACATTTGTGTCTGGACGTTTCATGAGCCTTATTTAGCTAAGATTGTTTTACAGAGTTGTAGTAATTCTCGTGGTTTTTACGAACTCTTTCCACATATTTCTAGGTCCTATTTTCAGTCCTTTTTCTTCAGGACAGTGTCTCATACAGACACTTCTAATTGGGAGGAGTCGCTTCAGTCACTTTGCCTTTGCTGGGTGAGGGAGTCAAACCCGTGGACGGTCTGGGCTGAAACCAGAGAAAGCTGACCTTAAGAGTATTTAAATATAAGGCTTACTCAACACTATAAACCAGAGGGGGGCTCGATTGTTTGCTGTTGTAACACGGTCTGCTTTGGTGTTGCTAAAGGCTCAGATACTTATTCAATCTACAGAGCGCAAGACAGATTTCTTTGAATATTGTCAACCATCTGAGGTGAAAAGGAAGGAGCGGTGTTTTTTCCACCAAGCAAAAGCAGAAGTTGGTATGCCCGAGGTTTCTGTGGAAAATGTTGTGTGTAGTTATCAATGGATTGGTCCGTTAAGGAAAGGTCAAATGTATCCTAATGTTTAAGGAGCACAAAGTTTCCACCTCTGGATAATGGTGTACATTTCACCTCCATAACTCAAGAGCACCAGGTCAAGTTTTACGTGTCTTTTAAAGCGTCCACCGGTTCCGTCTGTCACAGTCACTGCCGTTGAGTTCTTCAGCATCTTCTTACTGCAGTGGTAACTTAAGCTTCTGTTGTTGTTGGAGATTAGAACTGCGACACAAAAACACAGTCACTAAGATTAAAGGTTGTGTGTGTTTCTCAAGTACAGTTGTCTATTGATTATATTTGTAACTCATTAATATATGGATTATTTTCTTTTCATTCGATTGACAAATATTTAAATTGGCAAAACAAATAATAAAAATGTGAAACAGACATGTTTGAAAATGACAAACATGTCACTGATTCCAGAACCAGCTGAAAGAACAACCACAAAAGTATGAGTAAAATGATATAAAAAATTATCTATACAGAAGTAACAACAATTACAACTGTATAAAAGTATACATAAAAATATATATAGATATAAATAACAATAAATAAGTTAAATGACATCAATAACTTGCTAACATGGAACTAACATCCAACTGTGTGTTGATCCTGGCATCATGTGTGTCACAGTGAGCGTCCGTGTGAAACTCAACAGTGGAACCAATGTTTAGCAGCAGAAAAATTAAAGAAATAGAACTTAGAATCAGGTCAGTTGTAATAAAATAAAAATCTCCACTCTTCAGGGACATTATTGTCACCTTGTGTTTAACCTTGTTTTACCCACGCAGAACAAACACGCTAGTTTTCAAAACCCTCTAAATTACATTTGTCCAAAGTGATAAGAATGAAACAAAACAGATGATAACAGAAGTAAAATATTATCTCATTGTTTCTGAAACGCATCCACAGCCGCACAACCATACTGGAATGTTCTCAGTGAGCACAGTCAGAGCTCATGTTTGTTCTAGGACCGTAACTAATGACTTTAAACAGTCGACTAGTCATTGACTACTGTAAGGACTAGTCCACTGGTCAGATTATCAACGGCTCCCATACTCTTCTTAATACTGTATACATGGTATTATAAAATTGTCAGACAATACAACATTACTTTCCACCTGCACATACAGCAGAAGATTCGTTACTAGCGCGGGAGCTAATTATCTTACCGAGATGTGTCAGAATCTTTCAAAACATTGTTCCTTCTCAGGTGTTCATGCAAAGTTGAAGTCACCCCGTGGTACGAGAGTACACAGATGTGGTGTGTGACAGTTTTCATGGTTTTGTTACATAAGAAATGTTCCCAAACTTTGGACCGTTTGTTGACTAGTTGACAAAATGTTGCAGCCCTAGTGTCCTCACAGTTATGTCAGTAACTTGGGGGTGGGGGGTTCTATGCTAATCCCAGTTGTATGGTCTCGTAGAGTGAAAGAAAACATGCAACAGAAGAGTGTGGCCTAGAAGTTCATCCTGCCTGTAAACCCAGTGCTGGTTACTGGTTATGAATACACATTTACTCGTCTACACAAAAAAATAAGAAAAACAAGAAGAGAACCGTGTCTCTGCAGGTTCATACACCAATTCTTACATGTAATGTCTTTATTTAGCTTGATAATAGCTAATAATGATGAAAGGTGATGTACAGTGTGTAATGTGGGGTAACTGTTTCTTACTGTGTGTGTCAATACATTTAAAAACTTAAAACAGAAATACAGATTTGGATATCAATTACCATAGCAACAGCAGAAATTTGGAGCCATTCGGGTCAGCCCTTCTGTTTGGAAGATAATTCATTCCTTAAGCTGTAAACCATAAAGTGGAAATCCACAATATAAAACAGCCTTGGTGCAGTGTGAGTGGAGTGTGGAGGTTCGCACTGACTTGTTACCTTTCCTACAATTCTGTCGAGAGACTGCAGATGATGCAGAATTTCTTGCGTACGTTTTGATACAGCCCAGCCATGTTTTCATATGTAGAGCTGAAACGTATCTATCAGTTAATTTGCTCAGTCAATTACACTTGAATCGATTAAAAATCATTCAGTTAGAATTTTCCTGAATCAAAAGCTTCATGTCCTTAATTTCGCTGCCATTAAACGTTGGTTCCTCTGTCGTGTGTCACGTGTTGTGACGTATATGACAGGATCAACACACACTTGGATGTTAGTTCCATGTTCAGTTTGGTATAAAACTGCTTTACCACAGAGAAAACTGTCTGACCAATCAGTGTCTGCAGTGTCGTGATGTCATGTTTTGGTGTCGGTCCCAACATTTTGGAACCTCGGCTGAGGCGGTTCTAAAAAACTAGTATCGAGTCCCAGATTCCAGGTCCTTTTTCATAATGGAAAAGCGAAAGAGCCGAGTAGAGTCGAGTAGAGTAGAGCCGGTACCATAGAGTGGAAAAGCGCCGTAAGACACGGAAGTAGACAGTAAATACTGTAGTGATCCATGAATCCACATGATGACAGAACAAAACTACACCATAGACGGAACGTAGATTCAGTCTTTGTTGGCAGACGTAAAAGTCCAGACGAGAAAATACGCAACGATTGAGTTTTCGGCGACTCTGAGCTGACGACATGGAAGTAACGCGCCGTGTTGGAGTAACGAGTCGAGCTGAGACGAGCTGGTCCCATGTAAGTGGAAAAGAACCATAGGAATACTGAGTAGAGTAGAACCGATACCATGGAGTGGAAAAGTGGCATAAGTGGTGCTGGCTCGACTTGACTTGGGTACCAGGTACTATTCCCAGAGTCCGTTTCCCTTACAGGATAGTACCAACTTCTGCTCATAAGCTTGCTCGTTGTGCGTTTCCCTGTCAAGCTCACTTGGCCATCAAAGACAGAAATGTCTGAACGTCTTCGAGGGACCACGGTGTCGTTTTGCGGGCTGTCATCATGGATGTATTTAGCCTACCGGTATATTAACCTTCAACTTCCAAATCTGGTTTGTTAAATATGGTGGGACGTACATTAACGACGCAGCAACAACTCTCCGACCAATCAGTGGTCTGCAGCGTTTACACGTCACAGTTTTAGAACCTCGGTACTAAAGGTACTAAAAACACAGTCCCGGGTACCAGATTCCAGGTACTTTACCATAATGGAAACTCCAAAAGGTGGAGCCGAGCCGGTACCAGGTTGTGGAAACATGGCTGATGCTAATACGTTGGAGACTGCAGTGATATGATTGGGTTTTTGTTTATAGCTATAGATGTTTTATATAGACCTTCATACTGTTGTTATTTCAATAGATATATTTTATAGATCCTCTTGTTTCAGTCATCATTTTCATATTTTTTAATATATATTTTTTCACTCATTTAATTGAATCAAAGAAAATAACCTATGAATGAATCGATGCGGGGCAGCTCTTCTTGCTGCCGTGGGATTGTAATGTAAGACAATAGGATGAGCACTGGTGTCGCTCATCTTTATCAGACCAAAACTCAGTGTAAGGAGAAAGTGTTGTTATAGCTGCAGAGGCACGTGGGTTCTTGGACGGTGTACGTGAAACGGCCGTCGGACGCAATCTGAAGAATTAACCAGTTCTTTTCCTCTTGACGACCTGACTTAGTACTGCAATGCAGACTCACAGCAGCAGAGAAAATAGAATGAGTGAGAGGATTTATGGAACTGTGTGTGTGTGCGTGTCTGCACAAGCCTTTGAAGATGGTGTTGAGAGCTACATGCTCTTTGCAGTCATGCATGTTGTTGTTGTCATTCTTAAGCGACCCCCCGCCCCCGCTGCACACGGACACGGACTGGTCCTAACAGCATACAGTGTGAGTGTGTGAATGTGTGTTTGGGTTTTTGGAGACAGCGCCCCCCCGCTGTGAAGCACGGAGTCAGAGGCAGCAGGTGCAGCTGACGCAGATAGGCTTTTTAGCAGGCGAGGGCCAGTGGGGGGTGGGGGGGGGGCAAAAAGGAGAGAGAGAGAGAGAGAGAGAGAGAGAGATGTTCAAGGAGGAGGAAAACCACAGCAGCTCAAACAAACACCAAATCAGACCAGTCAACTGGACTGGACACATGAATTTAATGCCATTTTACTGGTTTGTGTAGAGGAAGTCAAAGAAGGACGCATGGGAACGGGACGTAAAGTTCAGGAGGGGCATCAGACACCGCTCCAGCTGCACGGGCGTGTGTGAGTATGAACGCCTGGCTTCGGTTCATGCGCTGGTTCTGCTGTAATCTGAATACAGCCGAAGACTTTGGGCAATAATCAGAGTTTGGTTTCATATCTGTTGCTGTTTGGGTCTTAGTTTTTGTTTGATTTGAGGTTATATAACTTTGTATAATCTTTTTTTTAATTGTAATGAAATCATTTCCATAACACATGGGTGCGTTAAGATTAGTTGTACATAGTTTTTCAAGATAAATGACAGTGTTTGTGTGTGTTTGCAGTGGTGGTTTATGGTTGTGCAGCGCTGCGAAATGAAAACAAAGGAAACACTGTTTATGTTTAAGAGGACGAAGAGATACAGAGCACTATTAGGACAACACTGAAGATGGAAAAAGGAGCTAAGTCGTGCTGTTTTGGAGAGAATAGTCCTAATATGATAATAATCATTAAAAGACATAATGTTGTGACAAAATAAAAGTATGACTATAAATATTAAATTAAATTATTATTATTGTTACTGTCATTGTTTTTATTATAACTATGTTTTATTAAAGAATAATTACAATTTATTTATCCAGTTTTTTTAATTGATCTGTTTTTATACTTTTAATTCATTATATATACTACATTTGTTCTTATGTAGTGTTTTTTTTATGATTATTCTGCTGCTGCACTGTACTTTTACAGTTTGGGATACAATATGGTGCATCTATCTAAACAAACTTGTCAGATTTTGAGAAATCATATTAAAGGGGAAAAAAAACAATGTATTATATAGCCAAAAAAATTAATATATTATGAGAAAATATGGCATGAAATCTGTGACAGGAGTCAAACAATGCAGTTAAAGTGAAAGTTAAAGTTGGGTGTGAATGTTTTTCTACAGACTGGATAAGTGTCTGTGACCGTGTCTTCAGAGGAGGGTCTTCTGTCTGCGCTTCCTCTTGTATTCTGTCTGAGTGCTGAGCTGTTGACCGTGGCTCCTCTGAGACGGTTCCGTATTTCTTTCAGTTTGGCTGCAGTGACTCTGCGCTGCACTTTCCCCTGTGTTGACCAGAGCCTCTGTGTCTGCCCTGAAAACAGACGACAGAAAGGAGTACTGTTCAGAACGCCTTTGAAAAGGACAGTGTGGAGCACAAAGTGATGTGTGGCTCCAAGCCAAGTTCTAGTGTGGAGATAGTGTGTGTGTATGTGTGTGTGTGTGTGTGTGTGTGTAACTAATGTGCTAGTGTGTGTGTGTGTGTGTGTGTAACTAATGTGCTAGTGTGTGTAACCAATGTGTTAGTGTGTGTGTGTAACTAATGTGTTAGTGTGTGTGTGTAACTAATGTGCTAGTGTGTGTGTGTGTGTGTGTGTGTGTGTGTGTGTGTGTGTAACTGTGTTAGCTTGTGTGTGTGTGTGTGTGTGTGTAACTAATGTGTTAGTGTTTGTGTGTGTAACTAATGTGTTAGTGTGTCTGTAAACAGTGTGTTAGCGTGCGTGTGTGTGTGTGTGTGTAACTAATGTGTTTGTGTGTGTAACCAGTATGTTAGTGTGTGTAACTAATGTGTGCATGTGTGTAACTATTGTGTTAGAGTCTGTGTGTGTGTGTGACCAATGTGTTAGTGTGTGTGTGTGTGTGTAACTAATGTGTTTGTGTGTGTGTAACCAGTGTGTTTGTGTGTATGTAACCAGTGTGTTAGTGTGTGTGTGTGTAACTATTGTGTTAGAGTCTGTGTGTGTGTGTGTGTGTGTGTGACCAATGTGTTAGTGTGTGTGTAACTAATGTGTTAGTGTGTGTGTAACTAATGTGTTTGTGTGTATGTAACCAGTGTGTTAGTGTGTGTGTGTGTGTGTACCTAATGTGTTAGTGTGTGTGTAACCAGTGTATTAGTGTGTGTGTGTGTAACAAATGTTTTAGTGTGCGTGTGTGTGTAACTAATGTGTTTGTGCGTGTGTAAGCAGTGTGTTAGTGTGTGTGTGTGTGTGTGTGTAACTAATAGGCCATGCTGGCCCGTCCGACACACATGAGATCATTGTGATGACTGATCAATGACTAATTGTGTCTTCCATTTAACGTCTGATGACAGAACAAAACAGCCTCAGCTAAAGATACAGTGTTGACATTTTGGCTGAGTAATGTCTGCCAAAGATCATATCAGTGTATTTTTAATGATCCAATGATCCTGCGAGCAGGTTCTGTTCTCATCGTTGTGTGAAAACTTTCTTTGGTAGATTACCACCAGTATTCTAATCTGTCAAAATGGATGGACGGCCCTCAGGATTTTCCGTCATCTTTAAAAAAAATTTTAGAAAATCTGTCAATGACGTAATATTTTTGGTTAATATGATCTCTGCATGGAACATTAAGGCTGTTTTCCAGAAAGTTCATATGTGTTTTTTTTGTCATGGCGCCAAAAGGAGCAAAGTTGGTCTAAAATTGCACAAATATGACAAATGTAGATGAAGCAGCATGAAAACAATTGTTATTCTTTGGTGTTTTTTTTGGCAGTTGTAGAAGTGCATTACCACTACCAAGTGGTCTGGAGTTCCTATATTAGTTCATGGCCTCTGGTGGTCTCATTACACTGTGGAGGGTCTACTGAGTCTGACACCTAGTGGTACAATCTGATACAGCAGTCTGGTTCGGTACAGTTGGGTATGGGATTTGAGACCGTGTGCATATCCAAGCCCACATGAGTCCTCTTTTTTTATCCAAAGACCTAATCATTTCTATGTGTTTGTCCCTGTAACCATGGTGATGATTGTCATGTAACTGCCCCCTTCCGTGACCCACTTTTCTATCCCAAACCAAGTTATTTTTGTGCCTAAACCCTTGTCCTGGCAATGTCACAGCCTAATTGTGAAAGGATTTTTTTTTATTAAGCTGTCAATAGCATTTTCTCTTTGCAGATTGTATGCATGGTTTTGGGAATGAGGGGAAATTGACTTGCTGGGCAAAACATTTATATCAGAATGTCACTGTTGGAGCTGCAGCGATCAATTAGTTTTGTAATCAATGAAACCATTATTTGAATAGGTGACAAAAACAGCAAAACTATGAAAAAAAAAAGCCTGAAAATATCAAAACCCTGTTTTTTATTCTAGAATCAGCTGAAACAGGCACAAAAAGTAATCCAGTCACTTTGTAATTGGTTTGAATTGATTAATCGATTAATCCAGTGTTTTTCAACCTTGGGGTTGGGACCCCACTTGGGACTACTGATATTTCTAGTAATTGATAAAAATAAAAACTTACCAATAAAAAATATATGGTGAGTTGAGAGAGACAATCCCAAACCACAAAAGACAAACTGTGGTACTGTTTATGTGTCACATGTTCACTGCGGTACTGTTTATGTGTCACATGTTCACTGCGGTACTGTTTAT
>JAPSES010000219.1:11470700-11481633 GCA_029822895.1 Maxillicosta whitleyi
CTATTCTATTCTATTCTATTCTATTCTATTCTATTCTATTCTATTCTATTATATTATATTATATTATATTATATTATTATTAAAGGTGAATACCTGTGTTTGACACCAGTTATTGTCATGTATTGACAGGATCAGTGGATCAATAACAGAAAAACAAAACAAGTGACTTCATTACTGGTAAATCTGCAAAAGGACATATCTCTGTGTGTGTGTGTGTGTGTGTGTGTGTGTGTGTGTGTGTGTGTGTGTGTGTGTGTGTTGGGATGATGACACGCACAAACAGAAATCATTTGAATCATTTCCTTAAGCCTTTGCATTTTTAATTCCATGATCAGATCAGTGCTTTGGCTTCGTCTGCAACCGAAGGTAGGATGACTGCGGCGAGTAATTAACTAAGAGCAGGTGTGTGTGTGTGTGTGTGTGTGTGTGTGTGTGTGTGTGTGTGTGTGTGTGTGTGTGTGTGTGTTAGACACTGATACAGCTGCACCATCATCATCATCATCATCACAGCTGAGTAAAGTGTCCACAGGCGTCTTCCACTGGTGCATGTGTTCTCAGTGCAGGGACGTCTGTGATGCGTTCACTTCCTCGTGGACGTCAGTGAACTCTAGTAACCTCTGAGACACACTTTTACCTTCTGCCAAGTTCACACAAGAATATGATACAGTTCAGAATCCACAGACACTGGAGCCATTAAAGTTAAAACTGGAAGAGGCAACTGTTTCTTATATTACACACGGTTTCACACTTTCCAACAGCGTTCAGCTGGGATGATTCAACATTTTTGCAATGAAGGAAAGTGACAGTTTTGTGTCACTAGTCAGTAGAAAACATGCCCTGACTCACCGAAGGCATTCCTGAGGACGGTGTGACACATTTACACCTTTTTTACAATTTTTTTTTTTTTTTTTTACAATTTATTCCATTATTTAACCTCAGTTCCTCATTTTCACATGTTCATTCTAACGTACAGATCACAGTGGATCTACAAATACACTAAATATTAAATAACAGGTAGAATATTGGTACAATTACATTTAATTCTCTTGTGACATTTCTGGTTGTTCGTATTTTTCACATTTTTTTGTAAAAGACTAATCTGTAATGTAAAAATTTTTGTGTAATTTAACCTTTTTTTTTTTTTTTACATTAAAACAAACAGAAAAAACATGTATTTTTCATTATTTATAGGTATTTAATGATAGTATTTTATTGGTCTGACCTAAAATTATTTGAACATCTTTGATTGTTAATATGTACACTGTCACTTTTATATTTCACTAATTCATGTTTGACACCTTTGATTTAAACAGAGCACGTTTTGTTATCAAATCTATAAAACTGTTTATTATAACAGACCTTCACCTTTGTTTTCTTTACCACAGTGTTCCGATAGTTACTTCCAAAGCTCTTTATTTTATTTTAAGTCGTAGTTTGTTTTCTGATGCAGTTGTGATTCAGTGGTTGTTCTTTAACATTAAAGCATTCACCCCCATGGCCCCCAGCTGCATGTGTGCTGCAGCTCATGGGGGATCCTAAAGAAAGAATGCGTCATCAAAATGAGACAGTGGTCAGCCTGGTATAAATGCATGAGATTTGGACTTTTCAGATTTAATGTTTGGAACATTAATGGTTAGAAAAGAAATGACATGTGATAAATGACATTAATAGATGAAGTCACTCAAATACACACATTCATACATTTATTGGTTTAGATTTAGTTATATTCTCTTAACATTTTGCAAAAATAATTCAAGGTTTGTGGAGTCTGATGAATCTCTAAAATGTAATTCAATTTACTGTTTTTTGTTTTTTTTTAACTTTCTTTATAGTAATACACGACTAAAAATGAGTTTTAGAGCAGTCAAATATCATGAAATCAGTTGAGTGCAATGAAATTCTAGCACAATTTGATGGAGGTTGGAAGTGGCTGAACTCCGTCTGTCACTTCTGTCGTGGGCTGAATGTTTGTCTGTTCCACACACCACTGGAGCTCCTGGATGCTCAAACCTGCTGCTGCTTCACACTTTTCCTGCAGATGTAGCAGTAAAATAACTCCAATGAGCGCGTGAGCAGATACATAATCCCAGTATAATTTGACTTGGCTGTGGTGGATGTGGTTAAACCCACTGACCCAGTGCACTGCTCGGCACCAGCATATGGGGTGCCGTTTGGGTGTCGGTCCCGGGGTCGTGGTGCTGGTGCTGGTGGCGCTGCAGTTGCAGGTGACATTTCCTGGTCGGGTTAGTTGGCGCTGATTGTATACACACAACACAGTGGTGTTATTGTGGCCCAGATCCTTGCGTGAGTGCGTCCATTCTTCGCCTCATCAATTGAAACCGGTCGGTGCGCTAAGCCCACGATGTGGCACAGCGCCAGCCCGGAGGGGAGGGGTTTTCAATGGGGGTAAAGCCTCGACATCCCCTGGTGAATATTCCCATGGACACAGAGAGAGCTAGGGTTTCCCATTTATTCCAGGGAAGAGGATTTTAAAGCTTATATCAGACTTTAAGGTTAAAAAAAAAGTAAATATATGGACATAATTTGTTCCTCGCGTCATTCACACGATGGTTTACAGCCATTGGACACTTTATTCCTATTTTTACACATTCTTTGAGTCATTTTAGACAGGGATACGTAAAGTGACCTTCATGCCAACACTCTCCCAACCCGGCTTTGACTGCCTACTTCTTGCGTCAGACGTTCACGCCCCAAAACAACCACAAGGCTCGAACGCGCAACGTGAGACGCCTATACTACGACTTCATTCAACATTGCCACGCCTTTCAACGTAAACAAATGGGGGCTTGACCAATAGGAATCACCATAGATCAGCCGATGATCAGATGACTGAAAAGGAGAAACTATTTAAAACTCTAATGAGACACTTGATGCCAGTTTATACATTTCTTTCAACGGCGCTTCCACCAGGGCGCACTGAACGCACCACCGGCAGCTCGTTGCTCTTTGTCACCACTGGATATAACCACACACAGGCACACCTACCTTCCATACCTATCCCCGGCACTGCTAAAATACAGCTTTAATCTCGGGAGGTTTTTTATTTCCCACGGACGCGTTTGTGGCTGAGAAATGAATCTTAAAGCCATTTCACTGTGGGTTTTTCTACAGTGTGCTTTTGCGCTCTTTCCGTCTGGTCTTGGGGGAAACGATATTCTTAAAGGTAAGAAAAGGCTTTGTGTCTATTGTTCATTCATTACTTTCATTCATTCTCTCCCTCTCTAATATCAAAATGCATCATTAGTTTGGATCGGACCAAAACGCGCGTCAGAAAAGCGTCTGACCGATAAATGTAAGTTGATTAAATACTTAATTGCCACATCTCTGCTGCTGTTTGCTTCATTTGCATTTTAGTCTATAGTCTATTAAATTAATTATTATGCGGACAAGTGTGGCGGGTAGAGGGAGAACCAGAAAAACAGGGATGGATTAGGCCGAGTGCGACGTGTCCTTTTTGGGAGAGAGAGGGACAGTTGAACCGGAGCTGCGGACGCACGGCGCCACGTCTGTGTGTGTGTGTGTGTGTGTGTGTGCGCGCGCGCGCGTATGTAGTATTTGGAAGGAGGTTCTGCTGAGTCCGCGTTTTACCTCGGACCGGGTTTTTTTCGGCTGCTGCCCAGCTGAACTCGTTTTGGGCTGTGTGTCTGTGCCTCTCAAAGGGTACTGGCGTTCATCACCTCATATCTGACGTTTTGAGCTTTGCGCGCCGGGGGATTACTGATCTAATCACCTCGGGCTGAAAAAAAAAAACGACGGGAACAAAACGCGCAAAAGCACGAGTTTTACGCGAAATGTAACTTGCTTTTAGTCCGATTATTTCCCAATTTTGAAACCTAAACTCTTCCACTGAACCATCTTCACCGGTTTGTCGGATGGCAGATGCTTTGCACATGTCCAGCTTTGGCCCGAGGCTGAAGCAGCGCGTTTAAGTCCAATATAATTCCGTGAACTCTGGCCCCAGCTGTGAGAGAATGAAATAAAAGGGTTTGCGGTGACTATTGGCTCCGCGCCTACATCTTACATCCAGATCGTATTATTGTAGCAGATGTTGAGCGGATGCCTCAGCTCAGCTCCTGTGCCACATGGATTCTCTTCTGTGATATTTGGTTCTTTTAATGTTTTTACATCAGATTTGTATGAACTGAGCCTCACAATCTACACTTTCACCCCTCAGATGAAAACAGTGCCGTGGATGAGTTCGCACCAACCACCAAGTCTTTAGAAGGTTCTGTCAAATATAACCTGAGGAAGAGCTTAGACCTGGAGCAGGAGGGCTGCTACCTGCAGAAAGGAAACAAAGGCTGTCTGGAGGAGTGTGGCTTTAATGCTACTGCCAAGACCATCTTCATCATCCATGGCTGGACGGTAAGGCCTTTGGTTCATTATTCTGGCTCATTTTTGATCAGACCTGAACTGATCTCCCTGAATGCTTTTAGATCCAAACTCCAAAGTTCTAGAGACTTAATCAATGCTTTGCACTTGTTTTTCATGGTTTACAGACCATGTCAAACTATTATATGTTATATTTCGTGCTGCCTCTTGGCCAGGACTCCCTTGGAAAAGAGGTTCTTAACCTCAATAGAATTTTTTTCCCACTCTGAATTATCACTTTTTGAGATGGAGTGTCTGCTCCGAAGGCTTTGGAATGTATGACCTGAATGTGAAATGTCAGTGTTGGTGTCAGGAGGTCACCAGGTTAAAGCAGTTGAATGAATAACTGACTCACTGACCATTTCCCCTTCCTTCAGATTGGCGGGATGTTTGAGAACTGGATGCACAAGCTGGTGTCAGCGGTGATGCAGCGTGAAAGTGAAGCCAACGTGATCGTAGTGGATTGGCTGTTGATGGCTCAGCAGCTGTACCCAGATGCAGTCAACCATACCCGCACCGTGGGCTCCGACATAGCGTCCTTGCTCAACTGGCTTCAGGTGGGTGTGATACAGTCATTTCCACCACCTTGAACACTTCTGTGTAGCACATTTACGGCTGACAGACCGTAAAACATCTGTACCAGGGGGCATTCCTTTAAGTTTAATTATAGTTTCCGTGTGTCACAACACCGTAACCACAGTAGTGCCTCATAAAGGGCAGTTGTCTTCATTATATAGCGACTAAAACGGTCTCATAAGTTCCTCAAAAGGTTTAAAGTGTTGTGATCAGAGACACTGAAGGACACTGTAAATCTCTCAGTCTATAAAACCTGGCCCCATTCTGTCTTCCTGCAGTGATTTAAGAAACCTTCGCCTTTGAGCTTGACGAAAAAGTAAAATACAATGAAATCGTGCTAAATATCTGTCAGATTTTCGGTCTTTTATTCTTATATATTTAGCTCATTGCTCTACCCCTACTCTTCCGTCAGTGCTCAACAGAGAACCTAAGTCAGATCAAGGGCTGCTTTGCGTTGTTGAGACAGAACAGTTCCCATTCAGATGGACTGTCACAAATTTGGATCTAGTAAGGATTCGGGCGTCCTGCCATGTAGTTGTAAACAGACAAAGACTATTTCATGAAGACAAACTGAGACAGATGGTTGGAGGCGCTGTTGCTTGGAAGGGTCTGTCTGTATTAGTCTGTCCGGGTTAACTGAGAAGGGCTCGGATGTGAGCATGACTGATTATCACTGGCTTAGATCCAGGCTTTAGCTCAGTGCGAGTTAGTGTTGTGGTGGCAGCTGCCGATGTGAATGTCTGTACTCTTCTGTCTGAACAGGATGAGCGGCAACTGCCTCTGGAAAATGTGCACCTGATTGGCTACAGTCTCGGCGCTCATGTAGCAGGTTACGCCGGAACATATGTCAGAGGAAAGATTGGTCGAATCACTGGTAAGTGTGACCGTAAACACTTGACATAAAGGAAAGAAAAATATGGATGGTTCTGCCTCATTAATCTGACTTTTTTGACCAGGTCTGGACCCAGCGGGGCCTATGTTTGAAGGCGTAGAGGAAAAGAAGCGCCTTTCTCCAGATGATGCCGACTTCGTGGACGTACTGCACACATATACTCGCGAGGCCTTGGGTTTGAGCATTGGGATCCAGCAGCCAATTGGGGATATTGACATCTACCCCAACGGTGGTGATGTACAGCCTGGTTGTGCGCTCGGTGACGTCCTGGCAATAGCTGGAAGTAAGTTTTATGACAGTTCTATCTGCTTGGAATAAGACTTTAAATGTTTACGATGTGATGTGACCTGTAGTGGTGAAGTTGGAAATTACAACCAACTGTCTTCCTCTCGCCTCACTCTCCTCCGCGGCGGCCGCTGAAACCATAAAAAGCCTCCTTAAGGTCCATTCATGGTCAGTTTAGGTACATAAACGGGTCTGTTTCAAACGTTGTAGAGCGTCACTGCTTCCATACTCCCCATTAATTCTATTCGAGTTATTTCTGAGTCTAACAACGGTGGAGGAGATCCTGATTATGCACTTGGTCAGAAAGAGGCTAAAACGGAGGCCAATGGTTTGTGCAGCCATTACTGCTTCCATTCCGTTTGGATATGCACCCACAAGCTCCCAGAGGAACTACAGAAATGTACATGTAATGAATGCAGAGCACGGACAGAACCCGCATTTATGTATTTACCATTGAGCATAAATGGGCCTTTAGGTAGAACTGTTTGGTTTATCTGTTGATGTAGAAAACGGTTCAAATGGACAGGTTTCATTTGCCCCCCATGTACCAGAGAAAACCTAACTATGAATGGTATCAGATCCAACTAAATCTTATATACTGAGCCTTTTAAGTCATGTGATTCTGCTTTTATTCCCAGTGTGTTCGATTTTGTACTTGGCACAATTACATTTGTATTGTTGTTAATCTTACATGAACCATTGTCCTTCCTTTCTCCAGATTTTATGGAGGTAATGAAATGTGAGCATGAGCGCGCCGTCCACCTGTTCGTGGACTCCCTCATGAACAAGGAGCACATGAGTTATGCTTTCCAGTGCACCGGCCCAGACCGGTTCAAGAAGGGCATCTGTCTGAGCTGCCGCAAAAACCGCTGCAACAACTTTGGCTACAACGCAAGAAAAATGCGCAAGCGACGCAACAGTAAAATGTACCTGAAGACACGTGCAGACACTCCCTTCGGAGGTGAGTTTCAACATAAATTGTGTTTTTGTTGTGTTTGTGTAATCAATCCTACCACGATGTTTACTGTGAGTGAAACTGATAAGCAACACTTCTACGGGTTATCTTATCTTTCACTTCCACGCTTTACGTATTTTATGATTCAACAGTAAACTACACCTGTACACAAGGCCGGAGCACATGAAACAGTTTCTTGTTTTTGCTTCAAGGTTACCACTACCAAATGAAGATGCACGTGTTCAACAGGAAACAGGCTGACAACGCAGATCCTACCTTTCATGTTAAGTTGTACGGAGCCCACAATGACACCGGAGAGATGTTTGTCGATGTGTAAGTATTGAGTCTTTCTTCCACCACATCTACCTGAGACACTGTAGGATCTAGACCCAGCAGAACCGGGCGGCTGTGGTAGAGCGGGTTGTTGTAGGGTCTGGCATGGCAGTGGTTAGGTGTGTACATACTGGTGTGTATGAATGGGTGAATGTGAGGCTATGTAAAGCTTTGAGTACCAAGGTGTAGATATAGCGCTATATAAGTGCAGTCCATTTACCATTTTTAACCATTTGAGAACAAAGAAATGGCTTTTACAGTAAATATGCAGAAGGGTTTGTTTGACAACGACACTAGTGCATCAGGTGCATTTAGTTTTGTAACGTCTAAAGGGCTTAAAGTGGGGCAGGAGTTCTTCAGTAAACAGTTCAGAGTTTTCAGACCAGTAGTCGCTAATGGTCATTTAAAGTCTTGTCACAACTTTAGATGAAAAGGCATTACATCAGAACAAGAAACAGGCCTCACAGCTCAAACATTCCTCAGTCTTCAGTTACTCACCACTTTCTCTGATTTGATTTATACAGAATTTTAATTGTTGACTTAAGGAGAACACTCCCTCAACCTTAGCCTTTTGAAGTGTTGAGTCATTGCCCAGGTGATCTGACTCGAGCTGATTTTCTTCCTCCTTTTGCTCTAGTCATAATGGAATTATCGGCCTGAACCTGACCAACACCTTCTTGGTCTTCACCGAGGAGGATATTGGCGATCTGCTGAAAATCCGTCTGAGTTGGGAAGATGACGTGGACTCCTGGACCTCCATGTGGAAGACCTTCTGGTCTTGGAACCCCAAACCCGTCAATCCTGTGCTGGAAGTTCGGCGGATTCGTGTGAAAGCTGGAGAAACGCAGAAGAAGTAAGTGACGGTCCAGCTGGAGGCTCCGTGAGAAAGCAGAATTAAAATTGTCTTTCAAACAATTAAATGTTTTTGTTTTTTTTTTGTAAATGTCATCACAGGTTTACCTTCTGTGTGGAAGACGCCTCAAAAACCGAAATTTCACCAGGAAAATCTGTAACGTTTGTGAAATGCCGTGATGGATGGGAAGTGAAACCCAGAAAAAGGTATGCCCACCATCAAATGTTGGACTTTTTTGTTGAAGATTCCACCTTTTTCGTATGTATGACGAAGTGAAAATGCTTCATGGAACCTTTGTTTCCGTCCCCAGAGTACCAATGTAACAAGTCAGCACTTCCAACAACCAATGCACCATCACCATGGGGACCCAACATGGATAAGCAAAAAGCACTGCCTTCTCTTAAAGCATGCACTTTTGTGTGGAGGAGGAGGATTGTTCAGCACATGGTGGGAGTGGCCTGAGCTCTTGGACTCTTAACTGTACCTGGACGGTTTCTGGGACGAACACAAAGAGGTCTCCAGGCTCTGTCCGGGGTACAGGACAGATGGAAAGGGGCACCAATGCTGAAGGCTGGGGCGGTCCTCGACAATGTTGAGATTGCCCGAAAAGTTACAGAACGTTCCTTTGGTGTGGACTAGTGAAGTAGAACTAGATCAGCGGACATACACCAGCAATTGTAGTCACTGTACTGTATATTTTAAACTATTTTTTTTTATTTATAAGAGAATGGAAGCACTGCAAGACCAATGTTATTTATCAAAAGCATATCCCATAATGAAGCATATGTGGATAGCATTTCTTCTAGATGCAGTATTTGCGTGTATGTGTGTGTGGGTGGGTGTGTATGTGGCGTGTGTACATGTGTGACCAAGATGTGTGCCTTTCTGCTGAGAGAGATTACTGATAAAACACTGAAGGAGACAGCTGATCTCATTGCACACAAACCTTCTGTACAATGTTACTGTATGTGGCTTATTTTGTGGTTGTGTTTGTGTAAATATTGTATATAACTTTTTGGGAAAAAAATAAATTCACCTGTTATTTGTAGTCGCTTTTTTTTGGCATTTTCTTCTGTAAAATTACACGCGTATCTTTAACCTAAATCACATTTGAGGCATGTTTCAATGGTTGTACTTTAGTTTTTGTTTCGTGCTTAACATTAATTTCAAATGAAAACAAATATATTCAGTTTGGATTTAATCCTCGGAGCTCGGGACCTTAAAGCGTAGCATCAATGTTTAAGTGAAAGCAAAGACGTTAAAACATTAAGCAAATGCTCACTGGATTAAAAGTCACTATAGATTATGTTGCAAAAAGATGAACATCAAACTAAATGAAATCAACTGAACCCAAAAAGACCCAATGTAACTTGTTTAATGTTTTATTACCATTTATTTTTAATATCATCCTCTAATACTGCTTTTTTTCTGGTGAAAATCGGGTTTTTTTTCTTTTTAATTCAATGATCACGTAGATGTTCATAGAAGCTAAAGAGTGAAGTTGATGGTTATTGTATCAGAAACAGAAAACAGTGTCTTTTTCAGTCCAATCTGTCCTGAACTGAACATAAACCCAGTGTGTCCATCCACTGGTTCTGATCCAACTCCATGGGTTTTACTGGGGAATCAATGTTGGAGGAGTTGCTGGTGTTTCCATGGTAACTACGGAGCCTCAGAACATCCAAATATGGTCATATCTGATGACCACGAACAGATGAACTGTATTTGACACTAATTACTGTCAGGTCCGTCAGTGGATGTTTGAGTCGTTAAGGGTTAACGTTCTGCCGGTTCAGGTACTGATTTTGTTATTAAAGAAGCCGCGCTGGAGGAAATTACATTCTGTTTTATCTTACACATGTTGTTAATTACTGGAAAAGTCCAGATTTGATCTATAAAGTGTATGAGGAGCTTATGAAGTGCAGTGAAATTAGAGGAAGTCGACCTGAAATGGTCTTTTCTTATGGTTCCAACTGGAGGAAAAACTGGTCCGATCAGATTTTTTTCCCCTCGTCTCCAGCAGATTGTTCGTCCGTGTGTCTGTCCGGTGTGCATTTTCGTCTTACAAAGTATCAGATTACTTTCAAATGTGGAAAGTAGGTTGTAACTAAAAGCACTCAGAGAACAAAGAAATGAACAAATCCACATTTTAATGGTGGTTTTCTTCAGGATCTAGCTCCATAAACATCAAGGTTCTTGTTCCTTCCACTGTCACAGGTATAAGTGTTGGTTCCTGGAAGGTTCTGTTGGTTCTGTAAATGGGTCTCACAGTCTGGTTTGGACCGGCTCCATCTGTGAAGTGTCATGAGATAACATCTGTTATGATAAATAAACTTTGATCTGATTAATGACCTGACACATGGAAGCACGTCGTCAGTTCCATGTTTGTGTTGGTTCTACGCTGTTCTACGTTTGGCATCTCATTAATATGCACGTTTGAGTCGGATCACCGTGAACACAAGCCTTTGGGCGTTGAGATGCAAAGAACTGGTTTGAGATTTCCAACAGCAGCAGGTTCATCCAACACCTGCTGATGAGACTCATAATGAAGCATGAGAAGAAAAGAAACAGTGTGTGTGTATGTGTGTGTGTGTGTGTGTGTGTGTGTATGTGTGTGTGTGTGTGTGTGTGTGTGTGTGTGTGTGTG
>JAPSES010000219.1:11485740-11496580 GCA_029822895.1 Maxillicosta whitleyi
GTGAGTAAATATGAACAACCTGAAATGTCTTCAGTGCAGTTTGAACAATATTATTATCTGTTATTGAATGTTTTGTGGGCCATGTATATGTATTTTTTTTTTTTTTTTAGTTTATTGGCTTAAATTGTGTCCAACCCATTTCTTAAAGACTATTCACCAATTTCAAGATGGTTTATTATCGTTTAACATTGGTATGGTGAATGAAATTATGATCCACAGAACAAAAAAAATGTAAAACAGAGCGCACACACATTTAAAAATAGAAAGAAAAAAACAGAACAAACAGATAATAATAATAAATCATCATAGAAGAAATTGCATGTTATATAATAGTAAGTGCACTTATATTGTGTAAATAGATTGTATAGTTATGGTGTAGTGTTGTATTTATGCATAATGAGCGGCACCAGACTGGGTCATTGTTCACTTGTGTAGTCCGAATGCGTCTGGTTTACAGCTGGTTCTGAGCCCGATGGTTCTGGCTCTGATGCTTGAATGAGGAGAAGTAAGAGATGAAAAGAAATAGACCGTGGTCATTTTCCTAAACTAAACATTATTCACTGAATTTACACAAAACGTGCTATATTCTAAGAATCTGTGGAGTGACTCATATCAGTGTGTTTCTAAATCCTGGGGAGGGAATCCAACTCCTTCTCACTCTGGCCCTCTCTCTTTTTCAGCTTCCTTCTACGGTGATGGCTTTGTACAGCTCAGAGCAACAGAGTCGTCCGACCATAACGCTCTCCGCGTTCGCTTCCGAACCTCCAGCACCAGTGGGCTGCTGTTTCTGGCTGCGGGCCCGGCCCACTACTTCCTACTAGAGCTCCGTGCCGGTCGCCTGCAGGTGGGTACATCCACTGCCGCAGCACATGAGCATATGTGTTCACGCATACATGAGCGCACACATGCACATATATGCATACAGTACCACACAGACTGCATGTGTGCGCCAGACACACACACACACACACACTGACCTAAAGCTATAACTTCATCTCAGCTGACAGTGTCAATCTCTCAACACAGTAACGTAAGCAGACAAGCGCTGGTATGTTAACTGTGCACCAGTCACTTCATGTACCACATGATTCAAACAAACCTGTGTGTTTATGCCACAAATGACAGACATATGGAATAATCCCTTCATTCAGTGATGGGTGTGTAAAAGAAAAAAAAAAGGGAGACTAATCAGCTGATTGTTTGCATGATCACCAGCTAATAATAGTGCTAATTGCTCTATAAATTGTCATAATGTTGCATATTCATGTATAAAATAGAGC
Source organism: Maxillicosta whitleyi (assembly GCA_029822895.1). Lineage (NCBI taxonomy): Eukaryota > Metazoa > Chordata > Actinopteri > Perciformes > Neosebastidae > Maxillicosta > Maxillicosta whitleyi. The sequence goes on from JAPSES010000219.1 coordinate 11,487,021, forward strand.
CATCACCCAATCAAAAGACGTAATTTCTGGCATGATTAGCTGTAATTAGTGCTAGTTCTGTTCTTTTATGTTCCAGACTGGAAAACAAAGGTCATTTCTCCTCACAAGCATCAGGCTCTATAACAGTTCACAGTAACACCCCCCCATATTACACCATGTGCATGTAAAAATTATATACAGATATAATATTTTAATTAAGAAATTCAACATCTCTTATATTTATATATAAATTTCACTCTTCACTTGCTTGTTGTTTGTTGCTTTGGTGGAATAAGTAAAATCATATCTTATCATATCGAATCATATCTTATTATTGTTTTTGCCCGTAAACACAGATTCTGGGACACAGGTTTGTGTCCCATTGGGATGCAGTATTTTTTTTTAGCCCACACAAGCTTTGAAGGAAGGATTTTAAGGTTGAAACACATTTGTTTGTTGTAAAGACTTCTGCTCAAAGTGCTTTCTAAGCAGCTCTGCGGTGCTCCGTCAGCACACGGAACGGACAGATGTATGATACAAAGCCTTTGAAATGCAGACAGACTTTCAGGAAAAACACAGAGTCCTGAGATCGGCATTATAGCTTTTGTGCGTCCGACTCAAGAAATCCTTGTGACTAAGCTTCTATTCGTGTTAGATTTGCCCTGCTACGAATGAGTCACACAGACGACTACGGTGCATTGTTGTACTTCACTGAGCACGAGGACAGAACTACTCGTCCCTTTGCCTTTAACAGGCACAGTTCAACAAATAATATATTTTTTTCCTTCACTTGCACAAGTTATCCCCGGGTGTGGGGTCTCATTCCATCTGAGTCAGACATGAGTGCATCTCCCTGAAAACCAAGGCATGAATAGCAGGGAGTCGGTTGCAAGCCTTGACAAGCATGCCATCAAAGCGCAGCCTTAGTTTGAGGTAGTGACATGATGCTTTGAGGACATGGCTGAAGGCCAGGAAATACGAGTGCACTTCCTGCTTTAAATCACTGACAAAATATACAGTTATAACAACAGGTGACATCATGGAATATATGTCTGCATCCTCTATTTCCCTTTCCAGCTGTCTGCACTTAATCATTTAGTTATTTGAAGTCGTATCAGGCTGCCCTTGAACAAATGTAATATATGACATATATGCCCATACATATATGGAACCAATGAGGCAGAGTCTTATTATCACATGTATCCTGTGATTATACAAAGACATATATATTACAGACATGTATGAAATAACCAAAAGCATGTCGTCTGTACATATGTCAGTGATGGAAACAGATGAGGTTTAAGTCTTATTAAAGTCAACAAGTAATAAAAGCAAAATGTATTTGAATCATTTTCATGAAGCATAAGCTTTGGTCCCTCTAACTTTACATTAATCAATAGTGAATCAGTATTGTGGAAGTGGAGTGACTTTAAACCACTACAGTTTGTATTGACCCACAAACGGGTCATTCTAAGTTCTGATGGAACAGGTTTTCTGGGCTTTCACCCTGTGGGCGGTGCCAGGAGTCTGTTCATCTGAGATTTTTATCCAATTCAATTCAATTTACTTTATTAATCCCAAACTGGGAAACTGACATTCCAGTTACAACTGATCAAGATGAACATTAAAACACAGACAAAACATTAAAACACAGACACAGTTGAACTGACATGTCACCAGCTTAACCAGCGCCTCGTTTATGCAGAATGAAATGAACAAACATAAGGGATAGAGGAGAGGAAAAAAAAAATTAATTTCACTCTATACTCTAACTCTATAGCAGGGGGGTCAAACATACGGCCCCAGGGCCAAAACCAGCCCGCGGGATGAATTAGTGAAATCAATCAATTCAATCTAAAGTGGATCAGACCAATAAAACACTATCAGAATAAACTATAAATAAACAACAACAAATATGAACAACCAGAAATGTCTCAAGAGAATTCAGTGTAATTGTAAATATAAAATAAAATAAAATATAAATGTTGGAAACCACTAGTTTGATTTGTGCCGAAGTGCAGTACTTGGTATGATTTTACTTAATTTCTTTCCATCACCATTAAACAATGATTCCTTGATTTTTCTGAACCACTTGATCCTTGAAGAAGGGATACCACAGCGTTTCCCAGTTACCTGTGGTTTAAGGCTGAGTCATGGGTGTGGCTCCAGTTCGTCACCGGGGGCGAACAACCATTCACTCCGATTCACTCCATGGATGATTTAAATGGACTGGTTATTAAGACATAAGTGCATGTTGTTGGATGGAGGGAGAACCCCAGAGGGAACACAGGCAGACATATAAATATTTATTTGTGTTCCATATGTATATATTTCTTCAATGTAAATTCAGTGCATGTAAACATTTGTGTATGGGAGAATGTTTATGTTCTTGACTTTTACAGTAGGTGTTTAGTGTAATTACTGGTATGAATGCTCCATTATAATGTGCTTACTGACCTGCTTGTTTCTTTATGTTCTTAGTTAAAACTGGACCTTGGATCTGGACAACACGTACTAGAGTCAGAGAAAGGAACACAACTCAATGATCTGGCCTGGCACTCTGTGGAAGTCCACCATGAGCAGCGCAATGTCACTCTGACCGTCGACAAGAACTCTCATACCAATGTGAACATACCAGGTTCTCATCACAACCTCAACATTGTAGACGGTCTTTATGTCGGAGGGTCGGGAGGTTTGGACAGACCTTATCTCCCAAGAGATCCTGTAGGCTTCAGAGGCTGCATGGATCAGGTGCTCTTCAATGAACATGACTTGCTGTCATCTCTGAGACCGTACACTGGATTCAAGAGTGTCTACGAGGTGTCTCTTGGCTGTAGTCCCCAGTTTTTTGCTACTGAAGTGGATCCTATCAGCCTCTTCAGCTCCAGGGCCTACATTTCTCTGCCACCCTGGAATACCCAACAGGAAGCTGCATTTGAATGTGTTGTGCACACATCAGCTAAAGAGGGAATTATTTTGTACAATTCTGCCCGAGAGGGAAACTTTGTAGCTTTGGAGATTCAGGAAGGATTGCTGGTAGCCATTGTTGGAAAGGGTGGAACCAAAACTGAGCTGCGTTCCTTGACCTTCATCAATGACAGGAAATGGCATACTCTCAAGTTGCACTTTAATTCCAAAAGCCTTGAACTTTCTGTTGATGGAGAGCTGGTGAAAACCAGTTTTAACTCTCGTTCCATGGGGCTTCAGCTTAAGGGCCACCTTTTTGTGGGCGGTATCGACGACAGCACCAGATCAGAAGTTAGGAAGGTAGGGCTGGTCTCTGTGTCTGGAAAGCGTGTCAGAGGAGGTTCTTTCAAAGGGTGTTTAAAGAACATTGAAGTTAATGGAGTAAAAATCGGTCTCTCTGCTGCTGTAGTCACCAAAGACATCTCAGTTGGTTGTGAACCTGAGAAAGTACCAGAACCATCAACCACTGTTAGTACAACATATGTCCCAGGCTTGCTGTTACGCTCAGTGACTCCAACACCTTCACTCTACATGTCCACTCTTGCGAGAGGCTTGGACAGAAGGTATGGTTTGGACTTTGTTCACCTGAAAAACCTTGTTGTTGCAGAAGGCGGTCGAGCATCTCTTCAGGCCAAACATATCAAAGTTCTCCTGGACTTCAAGAAGCTTGGAATTCGACAGTCACAGATTATGTTTCGAATTGAAGAGCAACCTCATCGTGGTCAAATAAGGCTTGATGTCGATCCAGACCAAGAAGAAAGCACCTTTGGAATGTTGGACCTTTGGCACGAACGAGTCATGTACATCCACGGAGGATCCGAGGATCCGGATGACTTCTTTATGTTTTCAATGTACTCAAGCAGCAGAAAGCAGGTTCCTGATTATTTGAAAGGCACCGAGTTGTACCGCTACAATATTACCGTCACACCCACCAATGATGCACCTGAATTAAGCCTTCCTGAAGGGAACCTCTTTGTTCTGTTGGAAAGCACAAAGAAACGGCTCACCACTGATGTTCTGAAGGCCACAGACATTGACAGCAACTCCACTGACCTCGTCTTTTCTGTCCTTGGAAACCTGAATGCAGATGCAGGATATTTGGAAATTGAAAATAATCCAGGAACGGCTGTGACATCATTCTCATACAGAGACTTGGAGGAACTGAAAGTGTACTATGTGCACACAGGAGTTAGGAACTCTAGAATAGTGCTTAGAGTTAGTGATGGGGAAAAGGTTAGCAACACTGTGGTTCTGAGGGTCATGGCTGTAGCTCTGGAGTATAAGGTTGCCAACAACACAGGCTTAGAGATCATTCAGGGAGATGCAGCTATAATTGGCTCAAAGCAGATAGCTGTGCAGACCAACGCTGTGAAACAGATTGTAGACATCCGATATGATATCATTGAGCCTCCTCAGTATGGAGAACTCCAGAGACTTCACTCAAGTGGTGAATGGAGGCTCACAGACTCATTCTCTCAGAGGCTTCTAGAAAAAGAGCGCTTGAGATATGTTAACAATTATCAAGATATTCAAACTTCCAACGCTACAGATTACTTTAAGTGCAAAGTTACTGTGGCTGCGAGGGCAACAACTGAAATACTCTTCCCAATTACTGTGAAATGGGTGAAATACACCCTGGAGAGAAATGTAGTAAAAGACATTGATAAAGTCCGGAAAGTGACCCTAGACTCGGACTATCTTTTTGCCAGAGCAGAAGGCGTTCTTCTTTCAGATGATGACATGCGTTTTAGGGTTCTCACCACACCAAAGAAAGGGAGACTTCTGCTGGACACTACAGTGTTGGGGAAAAACTCCTCCTTCAGCCAAAGAAATATCACAGATGGTAAAGTGCATTATGAGCTCGTGGACAGGCCTTATGAAGATACCAGTGACAGGTTCAAATTCCTGCTGTTTTCCAAGCACGCTCAGTCACAGAACTATGATTTTCAAGTTTCTATTAAAGCAGATGTCAATAGTGTGTTTGTGAGGAATGCTGGGCTCGCTCTTTTAGAAGGGGAAAGTAAACTGATCACAAAAGAAGAACTGTTTTCAGAGACTTTGAGCACAAAAGATATGTATTATACTGTGATAAACAGTCCTAAACACGGAAAACTTGCACGCATCAGTCAGTCAAACTCAAATGCAAGCTACGACAAAATCTTGACATTCAGTAATCAAGATATATTAGAGAAACGGTTGATGTACATACATGATGATAGTGAAACAACTGTAGATGAGTTCACTTTCATAGCCTCCACCAGCCAAGGGTTCAAATCTACCATTACAGAGGACGAAGTTGGCTCCAAAGAAGGAACTTTCAACATTTCCATTCAGCTCGTCAATGACCAAAAGCCCATACGCGTCATTGATAAAGTTTTCAATGTAGTAAGAGAAGGACAGAGGTTACTCACTGTCGAGGATTTGCGTTATCATGACGCAGATTCTGATTTTGATGATGGCCAGCTACTTTACACACGTCGCGGAATCCCGATGGGAGACCTGGTGTTGGTGAACGACACCACTCACCGGCTTTTCCAGTTTCGCCAGAAAGATTTGGAGGAAAAACGCGTATTGTTCATTCACAAAGGCGTGAGCACTGGCAGGTTTGTGCTCTTCGTCTCCGATGGAAAACATTTTGTATCGAGTCTGTTGGACGTCAGCGCACACGATCCTTTCCTGAAGGTTGGTAACAATACTGGCATATTGGTTCAGAAGGGAAAATCTGTCACTTTTTCAACCACTAATTTCAGTGTTGTATCCAATCTGGACATCAGAGATGACAAAGAAGTCCTGTTTAGTTTGGATGAGGCTCCTAAATGTGGGCTAGTTAATCATGGTGAAAAACCAGTGAGTTTGTTCACCCTGACTGACCTAAAGGACGGGCTGATCTCCTATCGGCACAATGACCGTAAACAACTGGCAGACCATTTCAGTTTAACAGTGAAAGTTAAAGAACTTCAGCTGGTGGAGAGGATTAATGTGAAGATTTATCTGGAAAGTCATCAGAGACCACCCATCATCCAGCATCACAGCACCGTACTGGTGGAAGAGGGGAAGCCAGTCAAGATTGATGAAAGTAAACTGGAGGTGAGCATGAAAAACACAATGAAATACCTATAACTGATGAGAGGCTCAAACCGTTTTAGAAAATTAAAACAAAAAAAGCAGTGGTTTTACAATTCGGTGTGGGGTATCCTGCCCTTTTCAGCTCCAGTCCTTCCAATTTTTCCTCACAATAGCAGCTAAAGCCTAAAATAAAACCAGTGAATTCCTCCAAATTCTGTAAAACTAAAAACATTCAAGTGAAACCCTAAAGCAAAGTTTAAAACTAAATAAATATAAAAGATCATGTTCAAGCAATATCAATACTGCATGTGATGTAGAATATAATAAGAATATAGCAGGTTTATATATAACCATTGGATCTACTGAGGTCTGTCGGAATATACAGATAGACGGAGAAAACCTTATAAATGCAACAAAGTTTAAATATCTGGGCTCAACAGTAACTCCCAACAACAAGTTGGACACTGAGCTTGAGACCAGAATGTCTAATGCATCCAAAGCCTTCGGTAGATTGAAAGAGAGAGAGTGGCACAACAATGACCTGTCGATGAAGACCAGGCGCTTTTCCACTCCATGGTACCGGTTCTACTCATTATTCCTGTGGTTCTTTTCCATTTACATAGGACCAGCTCGACTCGTTACTCCAACACATTACATTACTTCTGTCTCGTCTGCTCAGAGTTGCCGAAAACTCGGTCGTTGCGTATTTTCTCATCTGGATTTTTCCGTCTTCCACCAAAGACTGAATCTACGTGACCGTCTATGGTGTAGTTTTGTTCTGTCATCATGTGGTTTAATGTTTTGCTATTTACTGTATACATTCGTGTCACAGAGACAACTGTCTGACCAATCAGTGTCTGCAGTGTCGTGACGTCACATTTTGGTGTCGGTCCCAACATTTTGGAACCTTGGCTGAGGCGGTTCTAAAAAATAGTATCAGGTCCCAGATTCCAGGTCCTTTTTCATAATGGAAAAGTGAAAGAGTCGAGTAGAGTAGAGCCGGTACCATGGAGTGGAAAAGTACCACAAATGTGCGATATATGGAGCCATTGTTCTTTCTACTCTCATGTACGGTGTGGAAGCCTGGACAGTGTACAGAAGCCCCGCCCACAAGCTCAACGCTTATATGATGAGACATTTAGGACAAATCTTAAATGTGAAATGGTGGCACTATATATCAAATAGAACCTCAGTTCCTAGCATATACGATATTCTAATCAGAAGGAACCTCAGATGGACGGGTCATGTAGGTTACCAAAACTCATTCTTTACTTTTAGCTAAAATACGGTACCAGAGGAATTGGCCGTCCCAAGCTAAGATATAAAGACACTATCAAACGTAATCTGAAGGATAGAAAAATCCCCCTAGACTCTTGGCAGAGTTTTATCCAAGCACCAGGTGAGATGGAGAGACAAGATACAGACGTAGGTGTCATCACTGTTTTTGACGGACAGCTAACACTATATATAATGTACATAAATAAGACGAGCCTTCAGTTTTACCTCCTGAAGTTAATGGGATGTACGATCACAATTGTTCAAAGAATGGGGTCAATCCTGCTACCGTTAAAGATCAGCTCCTCTTGTTTACCTAAAAAAACAAAACACATGCTTACCTGTTCGTTCTAAATTTTACGACGACGCATTGAATTGGAAACAACATGAAAGGTAAACTTCAGTGACACATGGAACATTTCACAGAATATGTTTTCTGATGTTTGCAGGTCACTCATGAGGACAACCTGCCATCTGAGATTGTGTTCACAGTCAAGGCCCCCCCGTCTCATGGCTTTCTCCGGCGTTTTGTCGAAGCGGAGGAGCGTTACATCGGAACCAAACAGTCTCCTGTCAAGACCTTTAGCCAGGCTGACGTTAACGGCGGGAACATTCAGTACATGCAGGTGGAGCCCGACCAAGTGGACGACACCTTCGTCCTCGACGCCTCCAACGGCGTCACTGACGTCAGCGATATCAGGATGTCCGTCGACATCATCCCACGCCTCATCCCGCTTCAAGTCGGCAATTTCACGCTGGACGAGGGCGCCTCAAAGGCTCTTACCCAGGAACTGCTGAAAGTAACCAACCGACACTTTTCTGGAATCAACTTCCTGTACGCTTTGACCGAGCCCCCGCTGCACGGCCACGTTGAACACTCTCGACACCCCGGCGTGCCCCTCACCTCGTTCACCCGGAGGCAGGTGAGGGATTTGTACACACATTCACTGAGTGCAGACATATTTCTGCAAACTAGTCGGGCAGAATACAGGGTTTGTTTACTGTTTTCACGTCATATCACTTGCTCTTTTTTAGCTCATATTATTTAATTGCATTTAATTATTTTCCACTGATGGAAGAAAGTGTCTTTAGTGAAATAAAAGTAGGAATAGTACACTGTGATGGTACAACTCTGAGTTTAATTTTAATTGTGTTTTATATATTTTTAACATTTTGTACGATGGAATTGACTGTCCTGAAAGGCGCCTATGAATAAAATGCATTATTATTATTAGACATATAGTTTTAGCCTCATAGCACAAGTACCCAAGTCATATTTTTAATGATGAAAAATGAATAAGCAGTGTTAGGAAAGGACGATCTCACAGTCTGGCCAAAAATATAACCTCTGTATTAATGCTATGAGGATAATGTTATGTAAAAAAATATTGAATTATTATCAGTTAAATGGAGCTGTCAAAGTAAAAAAAAAAAAAAAGCTCCTTTTAATTTTTTTAAATTCCTCATTTCATTTGAACTTTTTCCACGTACAATACCAATTCCACGTAAAATAATAACACGATAATATATAAATAATGACAAGTACTAATTTTCCTTTGATCTAATGTGAAAAAAAAATAACATTGCACTATGAAAATATTTATATTTAAAACCATCCTTTAACAGTAAAATGTGAATAACTTGAAATGTCTAAAGAAATCATGTGCAGTTTTAACACAGTTCTGCTTTTTACTAAATGTTTTGTGTCTTTTCTTAATTAAATGACATGAACTGATGGAAACATCATTACTCCTCTCACTTCACTTTCCATGTATGTTTTTTTTTTAATTATTATTATAATAGTGAACATGATGAGGTCACAGGACGTTCTTGTGTTTCCTAAAACCTTCTTTTAATTGTAACGTTGATGTCCAACGCTTTTATCACCAGGTGGAGCATGAATTTATTTACTACGTCCATGACAGCAGCGAAACCTTAGCTGACAACTTCACCGTGGTGGCCAATGACACGGGCCTGAGGAAGCAGAGCGCGGCCCAGACGGTGTACATCCAGGTTACAGCTGTCAACGACGAGCCTCCTGTTATTACAGCCAACAGGGTCCTCAGGGTGAGTCTGCGCCGCTGCTCTATATTTAAACCCTGCACACTTTTGTACTCACAGTTCTGGCACCACAGCTTACTGTCAGACAGTTTTCATGTGGGCAGTGTTGCAGGTTACCATGGCTCGCTGGCTGGTAGAGGGAAAATATGTTTGCTATGTGGAGGAGGGTCCTGGTGGGGGGGTGGTGGGGGGGGCACCACTGAACAGCCACT
>JAPSES010000219.1:11605278-11615361 GCA_029822895.1 Maxillicosta whitleyi
TCACATGTTCACTGTGGTACTGTTTATGTGTCACATGTTCACTGCGGTACTGTTTATGTGTCACGTGTTCACTGTGGAACTGTTTATGTGTCAAATGTTCCCTGTGCTTCAGTTTCAGCTTCACAGTTTGTCTTTTATGGATTGGGATTGTGTCTCTCAAATCACCATACATTTTTTATTGGTAAGTTTTTTTATTTTTGATCAATTACTAGAAATTCCAGGCGACCCCACGTGGGGTCCCGACCCCAAGGTTGAAGAACACTGCGTTAGACGTTCACAGGAAGCCAAAGACTACAGTGTATACATTATATTTTTGGAGAATAACCGGAACCTTTTCTTTGTACGTCCTGAACACTCTTCCATTTTGGAGGATGAAATTAATGCCTAATACTTGAGGTGATTTATTCCAGACCATCGGAAAAGTAGGCCATGGTGTTGAGAAGAAGAGGAGGAGGAGGGGCCTCTGGGCGTAAATGCATATTCCTGAGCGACTGGAGCCCCTTCAAGCTCCCATCAAGGATCTGGTCCAATTCTTCAAGGAATTAGCAAACAAGCAATGGGAAGTCGGTGACAAAACACAAATGAACCTCCCAGCACGCAGGCAGCAGCCACCCAAGACTGAGGGCTTTCCAGGGCACTCTCCTTTCAATACAAGAATTTTACACATTTCAATGGCCATTACAACTTCAAAGAATCAAATTTTCATCATTGTCTGTCATCTGCCAGTTGATTTGTAGAAAGGGGGTCGCTTTGCATGAACTCCACACAAAAGCCTGCCTTTCCTTTAGCAAAGAAGCCTCCAATGGTATTCACGCCTGGTAAATTATAGGTCCAACGACTAAAACACGGCTGGTTTCAGGGACAGCTTTTTTTTTTTTTTTTGGCAGTGCAAAAAGAGACACCACCAGACTGAATTTAATCATAAATAAGATACGCACTTTGAAAAGACTGTTAAAATTAAAGGAAAGACGGACAAAAAGAACATGGACGGGAGAGAAAAAACTTCACAAGTGGTTGGTAATTATTTCCGGCTGCCCTATCTACTTAACCTTAACAATTCCTTCTTGTCACATAGAGGAGGAAAACATGTTCTTCTCACCCACAGGGGATAATGGTGGACGGTTCATAACACAATAACATACAAGACGGTGTGAGAGAGCAGCAAAATGACATGCCAGGAGTTTTCCTCTTCAACTCAGAGGTTGAAGCAGGTGAGCACAAATATTTAAAGCTTTGCCCTTTGCAGGAGATCTGTTTTTATCCTCGATGAGTAATGTTCCAAATAAATCCAGTCCGGAAACTAGAGTGCGACCCATGAACAATTCCTGAGGTTTTGGATGGTCTATGTGCTCTTACTTTGCCTGTTTTTGGTGTCTAAAAAAAAAAAACTATGGCTACTGACAGAATCTGATAATTATTATTGTGACACCAAAAATATGTAGCGTAAAATTAAGCAAAAACCACTAAAATATTGAAACGTTTATTTTGTTTACAGTTTCAGCTGAAATTCTAACCATCTGGTTCCTCCAACTTTCACTCAAGATGAAAAATTAACCTTGAAAGAATTAATGATTTGACGTTTACTGTGAAAATGATATGACTTTTTTGGCCACTGTTGCCTAATGGTACAAATAGTAGGTATTTTTCTATAACTTCAGACCAGTATTATTACAACATTAAGATCATAAGTCAATGAAACATGAAACGCAGCTGCTCACTGAATGTGTAAAAACATTATTTCAGTTTCACAAATCTACATTTTCAAGGCAAATTTCTAAAAATTCATATTTCTCTCCGTAGTAGTAGGGAAATCTTAGTTTTATTGTATCTACAAAAACACTGAAATCTTGTGACGGGACAGAGGAAACAAACCGAGTTCTTTTTGAGGCGAAGCAAATTAAATTTTGCTGCTCCAAACATTTATCCGTTCAGGGGTCTGTTTGGTTTTGAGGGTTAGATGCATGAAATCCCCCTCTGAGATGCATTAGAAATTATACCCCTGGGATTATCAGGCCAGACTCTGGTTCCATGTATATACGTTACATAAACCATAACTGACACATGAGGCCCATGTATGGTTAACTTGTGCAATAATTTGTCCAGATGTAGCAGACCTTAAATCACAACTTAGGCGTGGATGAGCACAAAAGGTCCTTCATGAATGAGGGAGGATGTGTCAAAACAAAACCTCTGCCAAATCACTGAAAACACTCTGCTCATTATCTGGCATTGTTTGCAAAAAATACGAGTCTAGACTTCTATGATACTTGCATGCATTACACTGAAAGCTAGGAGGGTTATCCGCATAACAGACTCACCCACAATACCCGGATTCACAAAGAGAACGATTGTGGCTGGAATGTGGTGTGTTCCCAGGAAGACTAGAGAGGGCCATCACAAAAGGAAAACCCACACGGTGGGCACTTTTTCTTCTGCCGTGTACAGGAAGCAAAATGAGAACTATCAAGTTTGACACTATTCACAGGGCCTTCACGGGGCCCTACAATACCTGGCTGGGCAGACAGAATGGCTGGCTTAAGAAAGGGGGGAAAATGCTGGCAAAGTGTCCGTCACGTGAAAGCGTGTCGATATTTCTGACACCTCCAGGCTACGTGCCAAATAAAGAGCATAGGGGCTTGTCGCTGTGGGGCCACCGGGCCCACCAGAATGCTGAAAGCTGGTACCCCTAATGCACCAACAGAGACCTGGGGTGGCAGAGTTCTGTGTAAACAAGAAAAAATCTGACTATGATACAGTAGGAGAAAATGAGAACAAAAAACTGATATGAAAAAGTTTGACAAGCACAGCGGCCCGGCGCGAACCAAATGTTAAAATAAAGAAAGAAACATTTAAGAAAGCAGAACAACGCCCTTACTGGTCTTTCAAGTCCACCAAGGTGGATGTTCTTCCACTTAAAGCAGTGTCCTCCACTTCACTACGTCCAGGTTTAGTGATTCAAAACCACCTCAAGACCAGGATTAAGCAAAAAGATCTGTCTGGACTCGGAACAATCGTCGTTGGATGAAAAGACTGAATTTAGATTCTGTTTCATGTCTTTGTTCAGTCTGACATGGTAGAAGTTTCAGTGCTTTCAATTTGGATGTCATTAACAATGCAATACGTGCAAAATATCTGACAATCAATTGATCAATCCAAAAACAGTAGTTACAAGGGTGTTGATGTGCAATAATATAAATAACTTATACGTAAAAGTAGCAATAATAAGAATAAGAAACAAGTGGAGAAAAGTTCATGAAAATGAGTACAAGATATGACAAACATGAGCCGGAACTAGTTATTATTTTCATTGCAGATCAATCGATTAGTTCTTTGGTCCAAAAAAAATATAATAAACTAATAAACAGTGTCAGTCTGTTTTTCACAAAGCTCAAAATGTCCAAATGTTTTCTTTAATAGAAAACAAAGCAGGCACCAAAAAGAATCACAAATGACTTTATCAATTGTCAAAATAGTTGTTATTAATTCCATAACTGCAAACTAATGAGTTAATAGTGACAGCTCTGGTATCCGGCTCCAAACACCTCCTAGATGAGGCCGTCTTCTCTCCTTTCGCTGCGTGTCCAACGTTGGACCGACTCTTAAACTGTCTTCCAGCTTCCACTGACCTCATATCACTTAACACATCGTGTCACTTTTGGATGATTTGCTGGTCAATGTCTACATTTCCTGCAGTTAATTTCCCACAGTTTATACAATGAAATATGAAACCCATTTTGGCTGCATAGTGATATAAAATATGATGTCTATTCTTTCTGATGTCATTTCCAGATCTGTTCTCAAAGCAGAGACAGCTTGAACATTTCAGAGGCAAATAATGGGCTTCTGTAAAGGGAGGTTTTTATTAAAAAATTTGAGTAAGAATTTTTGATGAAAATTGGAACGGACACTTCAAAGAGCGGATCCACACCAGGGGATTTTGTGAAACATGTACCCAAACTTCAAAAGATTAGAGGTACAAGTACTTTGTCTACTGAAAACATTACTGTTCATTCACTTAGTGAGTTAAGTAGCCCAGTGTTTTATTACATCATCTGATACTCCCTTTGTGCTTATTTAGAAAAGGAGGATTATTTTAAACCTAAAATAAACCAGAAAAAGGAAATTCACATCTGTTCTTGCAATGATCCAGGACAGCTCAATCACTGGTTGTGAAAATGATTAACCCTGCTGTAAATCAGACAGCTGAGCGACTGGAAAATGGACAAAACATCCACATACTCTGGTGCTTTTTACAAAAATGAAAATTAAATTAAATACTGCAATTTCTACCCAGACTTAGAAACCTACGAGAAGGCGAAGAAGCAGAGAAAAAAGAGTCAAAACCTGTTGGTTGGTCTCAGATAGAGGCTGATAATGGTTGATTGTCGGATTTCAAATAAATAAATAAAATAAATGAGTTATTAGAGGTTTAAAATGGCTCTTACAAACTAAAATTATACAGTTAATGTTAGGAGACATGTCCTTGGGAGATTCGCAAATTTTTTGCTTAAAAGATGCAAAAAAATTATTTATTTTGAAATATTATATCTATTATTAATTAATTATATTTTTATCTTTGGTTTGACAGGGTTTGTATTGGAGTTTGTGTTATTTCAAACGTCTTGTTCTACACATATTCAGTTCCAAATAGAGCGGTGCGATTTGACTGTATATTTTATGTCAACAGAAAAACAGCAGCTGTTTCATACGCTATGGTCTTTATATGTGAACTTCGTAAATCCCACTCATATCACTTAATATTCCCGTCATTTGGGATACACTCGGCATTCTAACCCCGTGGATGAGGAAAGAAATGTGCACAAAGGCAACATAAGCAGTGTTTGTATGGAAGTTCCACATAAAAGGAGGATAATCTAATGTGATTACTTGTTAAAATGCACACACATACGCCAGTGTCTAAGAAGGAAAACCGTGTTTTGGGTTTGGAAACTCAGGGGTTACTGTGTAACAAGTACCGACAAACAGAGAGAAAGAGGTGACCCAGACACTTGTATTCACCTGTCTGGGTCTTATCAGGAACTACGGATCTCATTATTTGTGGCACCCGTTTCATGTGACCCTTCCCAGAGAAAACAAGACATCAGCCCTGACCAACAGCTGATAATTCAACATGGATACTGAATTACAGGTGATTCTGTCCTTGCTGCCGGTGGTAGCAGCTGTTGTGCAGTTAGTTCCAATCTCCGTGTCGGCTGGTGTCATCTGCTCCTCTGGTACAAGTGATGTGTTTCAGGGAAAATAGAATGTTTGGAGATGACTCCTGAAGCATTCTAAAAGCAATAGGAGTAGACGATCTGTTGAATAATGCCTTTTTAAAATGGAAATGTATTCATGAGGTTGGATCATACTGACGTTTTAAACTATTTCTTAGTTTAATATAAAGAAAAAATTAGGGATGCACAATTAGCATTAGCTTTGGCTGATGTTTTTATCCAAAGTGACGTACAAGGTATAGGTGTGTATAGCGTAAAGGGCCCACCTGGGATTCAAACTGGCAACCTGCCACACCAAAGCCTGCGGTGTTAACCATTAAACTATCCAACCGCCACAACAACTATCAGCAGTGGTGATTATCAGTGAGACGTTGGGAAAAAAGAAGAAGATGAAATTAAAATAATTCCAATAATTAAAATTTTCACAGATAAATCTAGATAAATCTAAACTGCTTCGATTTCGTATATTTCACCGGTACGCCGCACATGTCGTTGCCGTGCCAACCACCATAAAAACCAAGACGCAGAGGGGGTCTGGATCAGTCCGTGGTTTGTGAGTAGTTTTCTGCTACAGCTACAATAAGATGAAGAGGCAGATGAAGTGGTTGTGGTTTCGGTTCGAGAACGCTAAACGTCGCTGAGGCCCAGTTTATGCCACGTTGCTCTGAGGTGAAAATGCCTAAATATTTTATCAAATGCATCTTAGTTCATACAAAGATAGGGGTTGAAAACAGAAAAAACTCAGACCACCTTCCAGATGTGAAATCTTAAAAAACGCTCCACTCCTGCGTCACCTGAAGTGGGCCGGATCATTAAAATAATAACAAAATTAAATGAAATGATATCAGTTCCACAATTATACATGTAATTACTATGTTTTAGTGTGAAAAAAGTAAAATGTTATCGTAAACATGTTCACAACTACAAAATATAATTTAAAATCATGAACAAAAAGAAATGTATTAAGAAAAAAAAAGTGCCATTTTTACCATTTAATCCATTATTTATCCTCAGTTCCTCATTTTCACATGTTCATTATAACGTACAGATCACAGTGGATCTACAAATACACTAAATATTTAATAATAGGTAGAATATTGGTAGTTACAGTTAATTCTCGTCAGACATTTCATATTTTTTCAGGTTGTTCACATTTTTGTAAAAGGCTAATCTGTCAATGTAAACATTTTTATGACAGAACCACAAAAAGTATATATAAAAAATATCTATATAGAACAAATTTGGATCCAACTTACTAAAAACCGAACATGGAACTAACGTACAACTAAGGCCGGGCGATAAATCATAACCATATATATCGCAATATCACTTCTCCTCAATAGAAATATGAGAAATGCTCAATATACAGTAATTTGGATTCATTCATCCATGTTTTGACAGACACAGGAACGGCCAATCATAATTAAGTAGCGCAGCACTGGACCAATCACGCTGGAGCCACATCGACTTAGGTCGACGCCCACAGCACAGGTGTCAGAGCAGCCGCAGCAGAAACACCGATGTTTGGGCTGAAGCAGGAGGTCATGAATGTTCCCTCAGGAGAAAATTTAACTGAGAACTTGGGCGACCGGGTCACTCGGGTGGAACCGTTTGGGTCTTTAAATATAAGACCCGGATACACGTAGAATGTGAAGAACGCAAACACTCACCACAGTAAGAGTCACAGATTGGCACTTCGTGTCTCAATAGATCAGCGGTTGGTAATTATTGAAACACAGATGACGGTTCTATGCAGCTTTGGTAACAGAAGGAACTACAGCCCTGTTTACATCCAAACAAACACTCCTTAAGGATCATTAGAACACGTCACCTCTAATGGGAGCCACGGTTTAGGGACCGTCTGCAAAGTGCAAACCGGAAAATTTGCTTCTACACCGTGAAATGGCACCAAATTTCTCTGACCCGCCCATGAAGGCCTTCTGCAGACACTACACCACTCAGACTGAACAAATATCAGAGTCAGACATGAGTAATATCTGTATTTAAATGGGTCTACATGGTCTGTGAACAAATGATGGACTGTTTGTTTAAACAGTTGGATCATGTTCAACCTCAGACAGAAAATAAATCATATTTAAATAAAAAAAATAACCTTCTAATGTCTAGCACGACTAACTTATGAGGATACATTTGTATTGTCTGATATGAAAAAAATTATGATGAGGTGATTTTTCTCCATATGGCCCAGCCCTGCATACAAGTGAAACAAATACAGACTCATATTAGACATGTTTGTGTAAAGGGAGCATATGTGCATCACGTCCGTGTGAAACAACAGTGGAACAAATGTTTTAATGGCACATGAATTAAGGAAATGAAGCTTCAATTCAGGAAAACTGCAACTGAATTATTTTTTAAGTCAATTAATCATTTCAGCTCTAGATAGAGTTCGCCTACTTGTTTCTTTACCAGAATCAGCACTGAAAAAAAGTATTTATATTTGTGAAGCAAATACCAGAGTGAGGGACTTTCTTTAGAACAGGGGGGTCAAACTCATTTTAGTTCAGGGGCCACATTCAGCCCAATTTGGTGTCAAGTGGGCCGGACCAGTAAAATAATAACAGAATACCATGTAAATGACAACTTTTCCTCTTTCTTTTAGTGCAATAAAAATATATTAACCTTTACAAACTATCTTTTCTCAAAAAAAAGATGTGAATACCCTAAAAAAAAGACATACATTTTGTAAGAAAAATAAGTGCAATTTTAACTAAATTATGCTTCAACATATCATTTATGTGTGTGCGTTACACACAATGTTACACAAATATTTGGTAACAGGTAGGAATATTGTTCAAATGTAGTCACAGTGGAACAAACCATTCAGTAAAAGGCAGAACAAACATGTTAAAATTGCACATGATTTCCTTTAGACATTTCAAGTTATTCACATTTTACTGTTAAAGGATAGTTTTCAATCTAAATATTTTCATAGTGCGATTTTTTTTTTTTTCACATTAAACCAAAAACAAAATTAGTACTTGTCATTATTCATATATTATCATGTTATTATTTTACTTCAGATCACATTGGTTTGTGGCTCCTGAACTAAAATGTGTTAATTCACTAATTCATACCGCGGGCCGCATTGGACCCTTCGGTGGGCCGCATTTGGTCCCCGGGCCGCATGTTTGACAGCCCTGCTTTAGAACACTGACCAAACAGGATGTCAGTGCATGAAGGACTCAGACAACTGTCTTAACGCATCCATGATGAAGACTGTGACTGTGATGGCCAGTGCCGTCCAGCCTGTCGGACCGTGGATCACCACATGCCCACCATGCAGCCAGGGGGGGTCATGGGGTCAGCCGAGCTGAATCATTTTGAGTCAGCATGTGGTGAAAACCCAAACACATCACCCTTAACCCCCCAGTGTCCACCCCACACCCAGACCAAGAGCCTCACTCAACAGCCTCAGACGGTTCCCACCTCCAGACGTCTTTGAAGTGTAAAAAGCGTGCCAATTACTGATTGGACATAGTGGGCGTCTCTAATAGAAACAAATATTATGTTGCTTGCTCATGTGTGGGAGTGGTTCAACACGAGGGAACGAGAAGCAGCTGGTGTGAGGGTCATCTCAAATCTCACATTACACATACCGGTGAGGATCGGGAAGGGAGGACAGAGGACAGGGGACACAGGAGAGAGGACAGAGGACACAGGAGAGAGGACACAGGAGAGAGGACAGAGGACAGGGGACACAGGACACAGGAGAGAGGACAGAGGACACAGGACAGAGGACACAGGAGAGAGGACAGAGGACATAGGAGAGAGGACAGGGGACACAGGACATAGGAGAGAGGACAGAGGACACAGGAGAGAGGACAGGGGACAGAGGACATAGGAGAGAGGACAGAGGACACAGGACAGAGGACACAGGAGAGAGGACAGGGGACACAGGACAGAGGACACAGGAGAGAGGACAGGGGACAGAGGAGAGAGGACAAGGGACACAGGATAGAAGACAGAGGATAGAAGACAAGGGACAGAGGACAGGTCAAATGTCCACTGAACTGTCCTGACGTGCTGTTGTAATGTCAGTTACATGAGAAAGAGCTCAGAGGAAAGAGAACATTAAAGTCAAGTTAAAGAACCAAGTGTTCCAGCCCACACCACTGAGGCCTACGTTACTGTGACTCTGCTAACAACGCAGGAACTATTCAAGGATTTGAACCATCAACCATTAGTGGAACAGGATTCTCACTTCAGGCGTACATATGAGGCTCATTAATTAGAGCAACCAGAGTTGATCCTGAGAATAACTGACAGATATTTTATACTGTGATAATTATTTATTTTTTTTTATCATAGTGATGTACATTTTCCATTGACTTTGGGAGATATTTTGTTTCCATTTCAGCTAAAAATGCTGCAATGTTTTGTTTTTCTAGTACATTTTCATTATTTTGATGCTGAAGGAACATTTTATGATAACGTCAGTAAACAGGTAATAACGACTATGACCATATATGTGCATTTAGAATGTATAACTATATCGCTATAGCATACAGGACATACGTAACATATAAATATTAATTAAATATAAAATATACAGATTTTGAACAAACATGAATATTGCAGATGCTGCATTGTATCACCCGGACAGAAAAAATTAAAAACCCAGAAATGATAATATACCCCACAATGAAGGTAATTCAACATTAGAGCTGGGTAAAAAAAAAAATAGATTTGATCGATTATGGATTAATATTATTAGAATTTTGCCAAGGGCTCTACCCACAGGTGTTATTGTTTATTGTTTTTATTATGTCTGGTTGTTACTATTACTACTATTATTATTGTCATTTTATCATCTATTTATTATCTA
>JAPSES010000219.1:11619178-11631636 GCA_029822895.1 Maxillicosta whitleyi
CTACAGTCATATGTACAATTATTAGGATACAAATAGGATAGAACATGTGTGATCACTGTGAAAATCTAAATGTTTCAGTTCTATAGACAGAGTTTTTGGGAGTGTCTGTAACGGAACTGAAAGCATTAAAATACATATTACATTAAAGTGACGCATTTTCTATGTTAATAATTGAGTTTAAATAAAAATTAATGTAAAATTCAGACAAATAGTTCTAGTTTCGGACAAGTAAAAGCTGACAGACACTTGTCCGACGAACAAGTGTTTGAAAATTTCAAAGTCAAGCCCTGCATAAAGTCAATCTCATGATTAAAAAACTGCAATTGGTAAATGTTAGTAAATGATGGATTTGTTTACAGTAAAACCATCTTTCCTCACAAGATTCATCCATTTTTTTAGACCTGCAGGAGATCCAAGCCTTTGGTGGTCAAACTATTTCCAAGTTTCTGGAAGTTCTGCACAGACGAGCACTAAAGACAACATCGCGAGTATCGCACAAACATTCGGACCGACCTCAAAATATCATTTGCTCAGGCCAAAATGCAACCCCATCTGGATGAGGTTATTCGCCAGCTTTCACTACACAACAAGCCCCGCACCAGTGTCTCCTCGGGCTACTCCAGTGAGACAGTGTGCAAACCCAGCATAACCTCTCAACGGACTCAGACCTCCGTTTGATTGGTCTGAACCAGAAAGCAATTCACACTTATTGACGGCCCGATGAATAACTAGCGTGCTGACAAATGCTGAATGCCCAACAGGGAGAGTGCTCTCATTGCCCTCTTCCATGTGAGACGGAGACCACTGTACTGTAAACAGCTGAGGGCCTCTCATTTTGGCCCCGTCTGGGTGAGCATTAGAGCACTTCCCGCCGTCGCCAGCAACAGCATGCCACAAAGGAACCTCTGTAGCCAACAACACTGAAGTGGCCACTGTCTTTTTCGTGAGTCTCAGGGAGTCTCACAAACTTTTTTTTTTTTTCCATGCAAGCTTCTTTTCTTTCACCCCCCCCTCCCCATTTTTTAGAGGCCCTTTTTTTCCTCTCCTCTGCTGTTCCTCTCAGTGGCCCCTACTGAGAGGACAGAGACAGACACTCCGCCCAGCCAAAGGTTTGTCTGCCAGTATGGTCAGCTTTGGTCTGGGACAAAAGCGCACTGACGCTGCCCACACACAGCAAACCCCCACCCCACCCCAAAAAACAAGCCCACAACAGACTCCCACATTTTCTTGAAACGCCCCGCCTCTGTTATCTACTATCTGTGATGTCTTTTAATGAAACAGTCACTTCAAAAGACCCGTCTTTGTTTTGTACCGTCACTGCGTTGCTAACCTTGGCCACTTCACATCCACACTTATCAGTGTTTAGACCAGGGGTGTCAAACATGCGGCCCGTGGGCCAAAACTGGCCCGCCTAAGGGTTCCAGCCGGCCCGTGGGGGGAATTTATGAAAATCTATTAATGTTTCTCAAGTTTTGACTTTTAGTTTTTTGTTTCAATTTTTGTGTATGTTTTGTTTTAGGTTAATTTATTTGACTCACTGTTCATTTTGTTCATGTTTTTGTTATTTTGTTGTTTTTTTTCCTGTTAAGCGTGATCATGTTTCTCAAATTCCTCATTGTTTTCTGTATTTGCAGATCCACTGTGACCTGTAAGTTGTAATGTACATGTGTAGATGATAAATATTCTTAAAATTACATTTAATTTTCTCAAGAAATTTCAGGTTCTTCATGGTTGTTCCTGTTCACATTTTTTAAAGGATAGTTTGCAGTTGTAAACATTTTCATAATGCAATTTTATTTCTTTCCTCACTGTAAAACAACATTAGAGTCAACATTATTTTTAGTTTATTATTCTATTTTTATTCTATTTATTTTACTAGTCTGGCCCATTTAAGATCACTTTGGGCTGCATGTGGCCCAGACACCCCTGGTTTAGACTGAAAAAGCACACATGCACAGACCTGGAGGAACTACAACCACAGGAGAATATTAGGAACCAACATCATGTGCAACTACATTACAAATATGTAAATAATAGGTATGTGTGTTAGAGCTGCAATGACTGGTTGACTAGCGGTCAGTGAATATAAATGAGAGCCAGAGTTTGTGTTTTTTGGGAGTTCTTAATTTGACTAGTCGACCATTACTGCAGATGCATTTTTGATTATTACAATATTTAGCAAACAAATCTGTTCATAACAAAACAAAGGTAAGGAGCAGTACACGACACAGATATGTATAACACAGACTACATATGGACAATATATAAGAGCACGATCTTCCCTCTTCTTTTTTCATATTTGGTGAAATACTATGAAAACTCAGTGGGCAGTTGAACATATTATACTGTTTACTGTTGGAATTATTATTTTAGTGCATTTTAATAAGTAATGCCTTCTGCTCTGAACAGTTTTACATGTCAGCCTGGGTTTTGTTCTTATTTCAATTAGTACACGTAAGAAATAGCCTATATCTTTAAAGCTAATACACTCATTTTATTGAATTTAATGACTTTACTGGAAATCTGCACGTCACACAAAAGAAGAATAAGATGCCAGTAAAGAATACATGCAGTTTAAACATGTATTCTATAATTTGACTTGCATATGCACAGTAACATTTCCAGATTGAAGTATTGTGTATTTTCTTCACTTGTGTACCTACATTTGATTACATCTGCAGCGGTGTTTGAATTCAGAATAATCCATCTGTTATTAACGCCACAGGGCTGCTTCGCTTCACCTGTTGGTGGAGCTACATCTCCTTTTTTAAGATATCATTAAGACTAAATGCAACAGAAATTTAAGCTATTCCATTACAATATCTGTGAAATACTCTATGTTCATGTCATTGTGAAAGATAATTACAGAAGGACCTGTTAAGGTTGTTTACTACTGTTAGAACCAAGCGATGCCTGGAGGTAGAAAATAGATGTTTTACATGTACAAAACATTATTACAAATGTCAGTCACTCCAAATATCACAGACGTACACATAGGTTGCTAAAATTTCACGCTGCATGTTCACTAATTAATAGTTTTGGAACACAGGCACAGAAGTGCACAGTATTCCACCCCTCCCTGGTTTATTTGATCCTGTCTGGGTCACAATCTGAATTCTTTTAATATTTAAACGAAATTACATTTAATAAATTATCTGCTTATTTAACCGACTTCATCAACAAAGTGTGCAGAATAAATTAATGAACTGTCAGCGGTACATGTGTCACTGCGGCTACGGTCTAACAAAACCTAGTGTCTGATGACTATTATCTAATGGACACTGCTTTTGGCAGGATGCGTGTGTGAAAGTGAAATGGCACCGTCTGATACAAGCACTACCTAATTGGAAAATAGTAGATCAAACAGCAGCTTTGTGTGTCACGTTGAACAGGGCAGGATCCTTACCAATTTCTCATCAACTGTAATAAGTTGCGTGTCTTGTCCTGATTTCTCCGCCAGCCTCGCAGCGGATGTGCTTGTAGACCTGAAAACCAATACACAGACATTAGACGCAAACAGGGTCTCTGCAGGTTTCAACAAGCCAAAAAAGACTTTTTAAAGACCATTACGATCACAATTTAAGACCAATTTTACATCGATACTCGCAAAAAAATACAAAAAACTTTGAAGGAAAATTGGAGGCATGGAATTACTTGCAAAGTATATAAATAATAAAAAGTATTTTTATATTAGAAAATATTGGCAGATGGACGGCGTTTGCTCCTGGCATTTTATCGCCGCCTTGTGTTTTTCGGATTTGCTGTGGGATTCTAATGCCTTGATCCCCAAGGTTCCGAGTTTGAGAACTTTTTTGCTTCAAAGGCATTCCCCTCCACCGGCTTTAACCACGTATGGAACCTTTTGTCCTGCAGCCACAAATCGCTAAACTTGCACTTGTTCATCAACATTTTAACCCAAGATTCGGTTTTCAGTTTTCACCGCTGCTATCAGCTATCAACTAGCCTATCAACACACCACTGGGTGATGGTGAACTGTGACCAGGTCTCAATATTGCGAAGCCCAGGATGGTATTGCCTTGTCCCGCCTTCCTTACCTCTGATTGGATGGAACAGCTCTCCCCCTATTGGTCGTCATTTGACAGGGAAGTCTCCTTGGAGACCGACACATTAGGCTAACCCTAACCCTTAGGAGCAATAGGAGGAGACCTGTTCCATCCAATCAGAGGTAAGGAAGGCGGGACAAGGCAATACCGTCCTGGGTTTTGCAACATTGCGACCGGGCCACACAGGCAGGCTACATTTAGTTCTGCTTTCTCGTTACATTCCAGTCACAGCGTTGTCAAAAAGCGAAACATTTCAAATCAGGACTTTTTTTTTTTTTTTTGGCACGTTTAAAATAAAAGTAACGTTAATAGATTTTTTAAGACCTTTCAAAATCATATTTTAGACCTTTTATGAGATTTGAGGGGAATTTTAGACATTTTAAGGCCTTAAATTCAATTTGTTGGATTTAAGGCTTTTTTTTTTTAGACCCCGCAGATACACTGGCAAAACACAAACCACCAAAGGCAAACAGGCAACGGCACAAAAAAAAAAAAACACCATTACACAAACTAGTTTACAGTGTGCGACTGCTGCCCATCTTGGAGGAAGCGATGGGGAGAGGGTAAAGTGAAAAGGAAGAGACAAGGAGGGAATCCCCCCCGCCATCTATTAGTTCTGTCTGGTGCATCTCTGGCAGACTCTCGCTCTCATCCTAATGACAGGACGTGCTTAATGTTGGCTGTGGTCAAATGTCTGGCGAGGACTGTGTGGCTCTTTGTGAATGTGCAGCCGTGTCCTGTCGCAAAACAGCAATGTGCCGTCAAGGCTCAGCCACGGAAAGGCCAGAGTAAAACACATTCTACATCTCATGCTATAATTGAAACGCAAGGAAGAAAAAGAATTAAATGTAAAGAATACAACTTGTCGGAGTATTTCTGATACAAATCAATCTTCATTTGAATGCTCTGATATCCGTTAATAAAATCCAATTTTCCTTTTCCTCTTTAGTCTCCTCAGCAATCACTGGTAAACTTAAATAAGAAAAAAAAAAGAAAAATGTTAATATAACTGCTTTGGC
The DNA here is from genome assembly GCA_029822895.1 of Maxillicosta whitleyi. Classification (NCBI taxonomy): domain Eukaryota; kingdom Metazoa; phylum Chordata; class Actinopteri; order Perciformes; family Neosebastidae; genus Maxillicosta; species Maxillicosta whitleyi. The sequence goes on from JAPSES010000219.1 coordinate 11,624,262, forward strand.
ATCTGTCCTTGCAAACGTACCCAACAATATTTCAGTCTAATAGAATAAACTGGAACTGAACCAATCAAAATCTGAGGTGACTGTGTGTGATTAAAGCTAAACAGAGTAAAAATGTAAATAAAATAATGTCATGTTCATGATCAGACCAGTATTTAGCAGGTAAAACAAAGCGTGTACTTTCTACTTTGTCAAGTTCATACCCAATTAGGGCTGCACGACATCGGAAAAAACTGACATTGGGATTTTTTTTTTTTTAGTCCTGTGATATGAAAAAAACACTCAGGAGGACTTAATAGCTGTGTGGTGATGTAACTGCCCAAACAAATTAGTTATGTTTCCTCTCATTGTGGCGACAGGTGGAAGGCACCGTCGACACAGAAGACGTATTTGAGTTTCATCCTTCTAGTCCAAATAACTCCAGATAACTGACGTTGCTTAGTCTTCATTTTTTTTGGTGATTTTCTCTTGTTCTTTGCTCATTTTTCAATGTTGTTACCAGCGACTCACTCCATGTTGATGGGTGTGGTCTGCTCGGCACACTGATGAAGATGGATTGTGATTGGTGGAAGTGTCTGTGCGCAGTGTGTGTCCGGTACCCAGGTTGAACTTAGATGAGAACGCGTTCACTTCATTTCACCTCCTGCGATGTGACTATTGTGCACACGTACAATGTGATAACGATACTCAGATGATATATTACACAGCTCTAATAACAAATATGGCTGTGTCATAAATAAAAAAAAATGTCTTGGTCCGTTCTGCCAGAGCAGAGCCAACTGCTGACCCAAAACCAACAGGATTAAATAGTAAATAACAGAGTAAACAACAGCAGTAAACACATAGACTCTCAGGGTTTGTGGAGTTAAAAGTTATATTGAGACTTTGTTATTTGATGAAAAATGATGCATTTAGAATCTGAAAACATCAGTGACATGTTAAACAAATGTGCTCATTGATGACGTCAGTGCAGTTTCTATTTTGAAAATAATATAAAACCTGATGAAAAAGTTCAACAGCTGATAAAACTGTCTTCCACTTAGTTATTGTACATCATTTATTTCTCAGGTGGGGGTAGTTGTTCGTTTACTTGCTTTACTAGTTTCACACACTTCCTGCAGCCTTCGTCAGAAGCATCACTGTGCTGTTGGTGTAACGTGTCTTATGGTTGGTATCGGTGGGTATAAGACACATGCAACATCAGCGTGATGTTTCTGACGAAGGCTACAGGAAGTGTGTGAAACTACCCCCGTCTGATGAATGAATGATCTACAATAGCAGAAAAGGATTTTTTTTTTTCCCCCTTTGGGTCCTGAATGGCAGCAAAAAAAAAATACAAATTGAAATTAGTTTAGTTGTGAAACTAGGCCTGCAACTAATGATTATTTTCATAATCGATTAATCTGGCGATTATTTTTTCAACTAACCGATTATTAATCGGTGGGGAAAAAATCTGATTTTGAGCGTCAGTGCAAGTAAACTGACATCGGACAGCCACACAAGCACTTTTCACGGTCGCTTCACCGGAGCACCGGAAAAAAAATCCTCCGAAAAAGCTGTATGTCTGCTCGTTTCACTTTGTGGAGGGAAAACCAACACCGCTGCACCCGTTTCCTGACAAATGGCCTGGTTACGAAGCTCCAGCGTGTCGCAAGCTAGCAACTTTTAGCTACATTTGCTAAACTCCCACTACTTATTGCATATTAACCATGTTGTTAACAAACTGTTTAATACATTTTAAGACGACATGTGGTTAAATATTGTGTTTTCAGAATAACTGTAGTTCAGTCATGTGACATAGATAAGCCGTAGTTATTTACTCTCATTATAGAGGCATCAACCAGCGATGCAGCAGAGGCTGATCACATGACCGGTCACTGCGACGCAGGAACACAGAGGGCAGATGGGTCCATGTCAGACCACAGTTATGCCACAAACAGGCATTTACCTCTGCACCAACCCAGTGTTCCCATCAACAACCAGTTCATCTCCAGCTTTACTGGAAACAGGAACTGGATAACCAGAAGTTCTAACACAAAGTGGAAGAAATTTCACCGTCAAAATGGGCGGGGCGGAATAAGGTCGATAACACTGACCCAACTAATCTACTACTAAATTAACTATTTAAATAGGCGATTTTAATTGATTTAATCAATTAGTTGTTGCAGCATTATGTGAAACAACAGTTTGCATCAATTCAGCCCCCATCGTTTCATAGTATGCTCCCTTATTTATTTCATTATATGGTAAATCACACTTTTCACATGATCTTTGCCTTCTGTCACATGAATGCAGGAGTCAAATGTGAATCCATGTGGCAGGTCCAGGTCCAGTACATTATGTCACAGAACCGTCTGCACAACACACTCCAACACCACTAACCTCTTTTTTCAGTTAAGTGAGGACTTTTTATATTTACATTACACTGAATAAGAAATTTAATTGAAGATTTGTACATAGCCTCTAAAATAAAAGAAATAATCCAATAAAAACAGGCCTTTTTTAAAATTTCCTGTGTATTAGTTTCAAAGTGGAATGAACAATAGACCCTTAAATGCTGATCTTTTATTTTAAATGGTTAATTGTTGAATTTAGATAAAATTTGCCATATCCTCCTGAGACGCAGCAGTTACACCCTTATTTAGAGAGAAAACAAACAAACTGCTGTTCACTGCAAAGGACATTCCATTAAAGTTTTGTTGTTTTTTTTGGGTTTTTTTTTAATATATATCTGGAAAAACTGTTGCATCATGTCATTATTTAATGTGAAAAATGTTTTACCTTCCTGGGTCTCAGGAGGAGATGAAATGCCCCCAATATGATAGCGAATGTTGGTTATATGACACAGCCTTAACAACAAAGGTCACAACATAACTGACAGTGCACTAATGAAATTAAACTAATGACCATTAGCTTTCCTTCCATCCTGAAGTATTTATTACTCTTGAAACATAAATACCATTGGTCAAATTACAGATCTGCCGTCTTCCTTGCTTTGTTTAAAAAAGCCAACTTTTTAAGCCAACGGACTGTCTAAGAAATTAAAGGCATCAATTTCTTATCATAAGTATCTTTATTAAGTCGCGTCAAGGCCTGAGACATTCCTCTGTGTTGTCCAAATGGGATCGGAACATTAATCTCTTTGTTAACAGAGAAATCCAATCAACTCTCTTGTGCCTCATCTCGTTTCACTTTGACTGTCAAAACAAAAACTCACATGTAAACTACAAAATTCTTTTAGCTAAGTGTTGTCATGCACACATTAGGAAAAGCCTCAAAACATCTGTTGAAACTGTTGTCCTGCCTTGGTCTTGCTTTGAGGATCAATTTGAAATGCAGGTTTATGCACACACATGGTCAAACAGGACATTACAACCACATGTCAATGCATCACTAGTCAGCCTTGTCATTTGTTTTAGTTAGAAAACAACAGCTGCTACAGAATACTGGTGAGTACAGAATACTTTCAAGGACAGTCATTTAGTGTGGGGAACATATTTGTCACTGATGTTTCAATGTTAATGCTAGAGTAATGATGGGTAAATGCGGATTTGAGATTAAATCAGTGGAAAGGTCATGCTGTCAGGTCACTTCAGATTCTCGCTCAAACACAGGGAACTGCAACAAAGCTGTATGTATCATTACTTTGTCATTAAAAATCTCAAATACTGTTACACCTAAGCACCTACTCTCATACAGAGTCCCTCCAGCTCCATGGTAAACCCAAGACCACATAAGAAAACATGTTATTACCAACTAGTGCTGTGTGGTATTAGGAAAACTGATAATCTACAGAATTTAAAATGCATAGTGCAATATAAGAGATTACAGGTAGGCCTACCTTTAGCAGAGAAAATGGAATATCTCTATTGGGAAAGAATTACTAGATTTGTAGAATGTTGGATGGAAATTAAACTGGAACAAAAATTGCACTGAAAACGGTGAACATTTATGATTTTTATAATTCTATAAATCATTTTCTATCATTCAGACTTCTCAATTGGTCTGATAATTTGGAAATAGAGTTTTGGCTTGTTCTGCTGTGTGAGTATATATATATATATATATATGAGAGAGAGAGAGAGAGAGAGAGAGATGCATACGGCACAAGGATATTGGAGTCACTGTTGAATTTACTGTAACATAGTTGTTTCACAATATTTCATCAACTATCAAGCACTACATTAAGAGTCACACAAATCAGGCCAAAAGACAAAGTAGATTAAGAAATAAATGCACTTATACAAAAACACAGATGAGAACGCCAATGTTATCACGCAGCACCAGGAATGTGTAGTCAATATATTGTATATCCAAAAAACATACTGGTTGAAAATTTTTAAAACAACCTGACATTGAATATATGATGGACATATAACATAAATGACGTCAGAGAATAAACTATGACCTGTTACTATAAGACTTGAGGTGCATCTGAGTTTAAGTAACAAACGGATGCTTGTTCCTGAGCTAAGGCTTTGCTGGAAGTCACTGAGTTGTATTAGTCTTTCCGGTGGGATTTGTGATCCAATAAGGTCTCACTGTCTCGCCAGTTATTGGTGATGATATTGTAGCACGTGTTACATGGAGCGGTGTGCAATGTTACATAGTTTGAGCTAAAATGAGTTCACTACGTGTAAAAGCCTGACACTTGCTAATTAGCCCATTAGCCGAATGATAGAAGGACACGGGGTAACACGGGCAGGACGGGTTAGCTTAGAGCATTTAAAGGCTAAATATATGTTGAAGGTGAAGAATAAAGTCACGTGTAGTGTCAGTGAAAATCTCAAAACCTCTGAAATGTGTTGTTTAGCTGCTTAGTGGTAACGCTTGCTAGCTTACAGTCCCATATTAGCTGCACTATGCTACACACACGGCCTCCTTGCACCGTCTTTGGAGGGCTTTAGTTTTAATATTTCTAACACTCTGGCGCTTAGTAACACACCTGATAATAGACACTAACAAACAACTTATTGGCATTTACCTGATAGGTCTGAGGAACATTTTAGAAGCCGCATTGATCACAGATAAACGTCCCAAGCCCAGAAGTGACATTGAGGACGCCATGTTTGTTGTCAACAATGACGTACGGCGAGCGGGAAGGAACAAACAGTGCGCATGCGTGACGGAGACAGCTGGCAGAGAAAGGAGTGCGATGCTGCATACTGAAATGACTGTGCAAGGATGTCACACATATAGCGAGACATGTCCAGACATATCTACGGTCTGTTTAGGGATCGGGTGTTTGCCTCATATCACAAATAATCTATTAATGGTGAGAAACACAACACATGTACAGTGAGGACCCAGCATCTGTGCTTTGGACTTACTCCTGAATACTATTTATTTCCCCTCCCATTTTCTCTTTTTGTGTGTTAAATTTGTCAGTATGGTGACTTTAGCACTAGTGAATACAGACTTGAAGTGCTGAAAAATAAATTCTTTAAAATCTTTTTTTTTTTTTTGTAATATTTGTATTTAAAAAATGTGTGTGATTCACTTTTGAAAAGTACTTTTGTTACAATAACATTTCAATGTGGTGATGATGACTTTCAGTTTTGGTAGATATTATTACTGTATTGCCTAACTACACCTATAGGTTGTTTTCTAGTCATATTTTTTAATACAGTTTGTATTTGGTGTCGAATGAATGAAATGTCTTATGCAGTAAGTTTGTCACACTGAGGTGAAACTTAACATTACATTTAAAAAAAAAAAATTGCACCACAGCAATGGTTATTTAGCCTAATATATATTTATATCTAATATATCTAAAAATGTTGTAATTTAACCTAATATATTGGTGCATTACAACTCTAGGGCTGCAACATATTTTTTTTTTTGTTAATATTGATTTATGGATTTGTTAATTTTTCCACAATGTCTGATAAAATGTTGAAAAATGACAATGCCCTAAAATGTTTGATTTGATCCATAATCCAAAGCTATTAAATTTGATGTTAAAGAGCAGGAGAGAAATTAGAAACAAGCTTAAACTCAAACTGTGAAGTGATTATCTAAATAGTTGGTGATTCATTTAACAATTGACACCTAATGAATGAATTAAAATAATGGTTGCAGTTCTAGACAACTCTTAAGAGTCAAACTTGGAACATGTAAGTTTCAAACAGTAATTAAACAGCAGAGTCTGAGTATAAGGAAAAAAAACTTTTATTGTTTCACTCTTCATATCTGTACAAATACCATCAAACTTTGTATGTACATATGACATTTACATAAAAAATACAAAACTATATATTCATAACAGAATTTTGTATTTATCTTGTGATGTTTGAAAATAAAAATGGATCCTGACAAAAAAAAAAAAAAAAGAAACAAACAAAAAGAAGAGACCAGTGATGAAGTCTGATATAGTGTCAAGTCCTGCAGTGGTACTTTTTTTTTAGTTCTGCAAGAGCGTTATGTAGCACAATGGCAAAAAAAAAAAAAAAAAAGACAGCACACAAATGTTAATGGCACATTGTTTCCAAAAAAAAAAAAAAAATCAAGTATTATCCAAAAACTTACCTTTGCTATAACATTTTGAGACAAACTGCTATTGAATAAAGTCTAATGAAGTCCATGTGGAAATGGATTAATGAATTATCTAAAATGCTAAAACTGAAGAAAAGGTAGAAAAGAAAACAAATGGCTCTTTTTTTCTCTTCTATGTCATCACTGTTGTGTACTTTGAAAAAGAATGAAAGAAAACAACAAAAAAAATGAACCAAAAACAAAAAAATAAACCATTGAGAGAATCCCTTTGGTCAGTTATTATGAGTTGTAAACAAACCAGTTAACACTTCTGTACATAAAATGATTGATATATTCCCAATAAATAAACACACAGCCTAAACATGCATTTACGTACATACGTATGTGTGACATAAACATCTGTGATAGAGATTTGACAGTTTTAACAAGCAGATTTTTACAGCTCAGGGAATGCAATTTACAGCTTGTAGAGGACTTTATATACTTACACGGTAACAGGACAAATAAATAACACTGCTTCTCTTTGGACAAATATATTTCTTCATGATAAAAAAAGAAAGAAAATAAAAGGAACAACAACAAAAAAATGGGCAAAATGAGGGGTAACACATTATATAATGGTAGATAGTAAGCCTGACATTGTAAATGTATAAATTACAAAACATGCACACACACACACACACGCACAAACACACACACACACACACACACACACACACACAAACATAACAAAAACAAAGAAAAAAATGTATAAATAAACATCTAGCAGACTGAACTATATGTATACTTCCTTTTTCCATTAAAAAATAAATAAGCATACACATAATGTACAGTAAGGACATGATTCCTTTGCCCTAAAGGACTGTTCCCCTACAGTGATGGG
>JAPSES010000219.1:11706333-11717061 GCA_029822895.1 Maxillicosta whitleyi
GGCTGGGGGGGTAAAACTGGGAAAGCCCCCCCCCCCCCCCCCCAGTTTTCACACCAGTAATGATGCAGTGCTTTGTTTGTTTTTTTCATGTAACTGCACGGTGTCTATGACTTTACAGCATTCTTGAAAAACTTTTTTTTTTATTGATTAATTAATTAATTTACTCATTAATTTATTTATTTATTGGTGTTCTGTGATAGCGACTGGGTAGCCTAGTGGTTAACGCCACTGACTTTGGTGCGGAAGATAGCCGGTTTGTGACCCAAGTGGGTCCCAATGGCCACAAGGGGGCGCAATCATGGTGCCCGTTCAGGAAGGGCATCAAACCATTGCCAAATCATCATGCGAATGTGATTCACTGTGGCGACCCCAGAGGGGAAAAGCTGAAAGGAACTATTTATTGGTGTCCTGTCAGTTTCCTAATTAATCATCTATCCCAAATTAACCTATTTGTACACAACAAACAGCTGAAACTACTGTTAACCAACGGGTTTGACCTGTGCACAATGAAAGACAAAAGTAAATACAGATGGAACTTTAAACAGTTCCAATCAACTGACCATCTAATGTTAAATGTTATACTTTTTTTTTTTTATCTACATTTAACATCTAAACTGTCTGACATCCTGCTTCTACTGCAATGTTCCAACATGTTGTGCAGAGTTTGTTTAGTTCTTCTTATTGTTTTTGTTGTTTCTCTATAATAATAATAATAATAATAATAAATAGGTTTTATATAGTGCTTTTCTTGAGACTCAAAGACGCTTCTATGACCTTCATGCACACTTCCTTCTGTTGAATTTCCCGATGGTGGGATCAGAAAAGTCTAATCTAATGTAGTCACATACGTTTCACTGTTAAATAAATGTACCTCCAGAGCTGAATCCAACGCCTTGGACACATTGAACTTCTTCAGATGTTTGTCGTGTCTGGCCAAATAATCTCTCACCGGCTTACTGACAAGATAATCATCCTGTAAAAACAAGAAGAAATGAATGACGATGAGTGAGCGACAAGCAAAACACTGCCTCGAGTCATTTATCGGACCGTTCTCTTCATTCGAATAACATTTTAAGATGAATGAAAAATGAAAAGGGCACATCAAATTGGCTGATCAGATCCGCTGTAGAATAAGTGAAACTGAAGTATCACAGTCAAAATGCTATAATGTTCTGTTCGTTCATCGGACTGTTCCGTTCCTTTATCGGACTTTAGTTACTTGCCTGTTTGGGCATGTAGTTCTTGCCTTTCACAAAAACCCGATACGATGGTCGTCTCCTCTGTTGGTGCGGTGCCTCCTTCGTGTCTTTGGGGCTTTTCCTGTGTTTGACGCTCAGAATACCGTTGGTCAAACCAACAATGATGGATTCATCGTCCGGCTGAAAAGACAAACACCTTCACTGTTAATTCAATGAAAACTCAAGGAGAAAATAAGCAGTGGACACACGTCTGTGCACACATGGGATCCAGGGGTTTTGTAACAGAGTCTGAGATAAAAACAATAAGGACTAATGTACAACATAGTTGAATATTATGGGATACATATGAGCGCATTTATTAGTTTGGTTTAAATCATTATATTTGTTTCCAAAATGACTCACAGGTGGTTTTTACTTCATTTCTATCAACATGTTTTATCCATGACTCTGCTTTAAATGTTCTTCCTCTAAATGTCTATAATATTTTTCCTGCTCTGACTGTAAATAATCATTTTCTTCCACATCTAAACATCTACTGTCATCACATCTGACTGAGGAAGAAACATCTAACATTAAACTGGAGCCAAATATGGACGTTTAAGAAGTATATGGACATAAATATGTGGACACGTCATGTGTGCAGCTGTCACATGTTCCTGTTCATGAGGATCAGACATAACATTAATATTAATAATCAATAGGATATGTATCCCATAATATAAACTATATTCGATTCAGACCCTGTTAGAAAACACCTGGATCCAACGTGTGCACAGACGTGTGTCCGTTTGTGTCTGACTTGGTTCATTCTGATCTGAGAAGCATATGTTTGACTGTTTTTCTGTTCAGATCAGGCTCTGGAAACCCTGGAGCGTCGTACCAACACACAGAGGAGCTGATGCAGTCAAACTTCCATCTGTAGGAGTTAAGTCTGGAACAGAACCTGAATGTACTAAAGCCGTCCCATCACCACCCCTGCTGACCCACATTCAATGTCTGTGTGTTTTTGCACGTTTACATGATAGAATCACCTGAAGGACTGGGTTAAACGTCACTATGAAACAGGAACGTACCATTCAAATACTTTAAACACATTGGATTCATTCAACATTAATGACAAATGAGATGAGGATTCAATGTCTTACAGCCAAAGCCAGACTGAGGACGGAGGCGGCGTAGTCAAAGTTGTGGACCACTCTGAAGTTGGTTGTGTTGTACACCTTCACATGCCTGGAAAGATCATTATAGAACACAGGTGTCAAACATGTGGCTCAGGGGCCAAAACCAGCCCGCCAAAGGGTCCAATCCGGCCCCTAGGAGCAACTTACAAAAATGACACTGAAAATATTAACAATAAAGGCTGTCACTCATTTTATTCCAGTGCAGGTTCCACATTCAGACCAATATGATCTGAAGTAAAATAGCATAATAACCTATAAATAATGAAAAAAAAAAAAACTTCTTCTAGGTTCAAATGGACTACTTTTACTTCAAAGGAGCAAAACTAGTCCAATTGAACCTAGAACAATGACCTGGATAAACGAGAAACTGAAGTGGAAATCCTTATTTTATTCCAAACACCAAATGTTTTAACAATATTATACCTATTACCAAATGTTAGTAATGCACATGTATAAGTGACAAGTTGAGGCATAATATTCTTAAAATTGCACTTTTCTTGAAAAATTTAATATTTATTCAGGTTTTTCACATGTTTTTTGTTTGTAAATGTAAGTATTTTCTTAATTTAAGGGGTTTTATTGCACTGTCATTATTTCTAAGTTATTATACTATTATTATAACTCAAATTGGGCAGAATGTGGCCCCCGGAAGAACAGGAGTTTGACAGCCCTGTTATACATGTTAGACCACATGCATTTTCTAGCTCCACTATAAACACACACGGTGCACAGCTGCGTCCATTACCTGTCCAGAGACGCCGACAGCAGCCTCTGTCCGTTGGTGCTGAGACATAAACTAGTGACAGTTTTGTGATGGTTTTTCAGTGACACCAGGGGCTGGCCTCCTTTCAGCAGATCCCACACTCTGACATAACGACCCCCTAAAAAGACCAAGAACAAAACATGGGAGGCACAACTTTAAAAACTGTATAAGAACAGCAGCTCCCAGGGTTGATTTGTTGATAAAGTCAATTAAAATGGCCTCATCTAACCCTTTTAGATTTATTCATTATTATTTTATTTATTTAGATTAATTCTTTCTTTCTTTCTTTTTTTATTTTATTTATTCTATTATTTTTAATCTTCTTGCCCTTGTTTTGGTGTGTGTGAACTTACAGATATACAGGTGTGTATATGTGTACGCACGCGCACACACACACACACACACACACACACACACACACACACAGACTGTTAGTGTACAGTGAACATGTGTGATGCTTGTTAACGTGGGTCTACAGAAAAGAAAACTTTACCCAAATAAACAGACACACTTTTAAATACAAATACAAATATATTCTAATGAACGGATTGAATTTTATCGATACAAACATTCATTAACTGAAGTATGGGGATATCATTCCAAACTTTTCATTCACTTCAGCCTCTGTACTGGTGCACTGGGATCGTGCACACGTGTGTGTGTGTGTGTGTGTCGGTGTATCGATACAGATACAGATCAGATCATCATCCCATCTCTAGTCCACATGTCTCAAAGTATTTCAGTGATACTGTCATGCTACAGATTAGAACCCTCTACTATAAGTCTGATGTTTTTAAACCCACAGTGCCAATGCCATCAGTGTGTTCTGATTAAGGAGTCGCACTTGGAAAATGTTTTCTCCGGCACTACTAAGACTTTTTTTTAATCATGACTAAAAACTTACCTGCAGAAACAACAAGGCCCTCTGAAGGATAGAGAAGCACACTCTCAACTGGATGGCCATGGTCCATGGTGATCACGCTCTTATCCACTCTGGCATCAAACAGTTTCAGTGTGTGGTCGTAAGAACCTGGAGGAAGAAAATTAAACATAAGCCTCACAGGAAAAAAAAAACCAAAAAACCAAAAACTAACCTAACCATTGTGTTTCTCTTCCTTCTGTCAACGGTGGCTCTTCTGGCCAAAATAAACTGAAAATTTAGCATTTTTAAGCAACTTATACAAGCTTCATCCTTAACTTATCAATTGCCTTGTTGCAAATTCTACGACACAATGAAGACCAAAAATTAATGACACTTAAAGAACATCTGTTCAAAGACTTCACACCTGTTATAAAAAGATCTCTGTTGAGTTTGCTTGTGACACCGCAGCGAATGTAATCTGTGTGTTCCTGGTAGGTGTTGAGCTCGGTCGCGTTTGGGATGTCCCAAAGGCGACAGGTGTAGTCGTCTGAGCCTGTGAGGATGTGGTAGCGCTCTGAAGTGAAGTCTGATACATGTACAGCCCTGAAAAACACAGCAAGAATTCATACAAAATTCAGACGAGTTCAATTCATCGCAGATTTAGACGACGATGTAGCTTTCAGGTTCTCAGACTTCTTGAGCTCATCATGAAATTCAGTCGATGGATCACTCAAGGAATCATCATTGAACACATGTTTAAAATCAGAAACATCTTCATCTGGTCATAAACCTCAGATAAACACAGGTATCTACTCACACATTTAGAAAAACACCATTAAAATAGAATTTGTTTCTTCAATAACATACTTCGTGTGGCCTTTGAACATCCTCAGTGCCACCTTGCCGTTGACGTCGAACAGGCGCACCACAGAGTCCTCGCATCCTGCCACTAGAAGCTGACCGTCCGACCTGAATCTCCCACAATACGCTGTGTCTTTAAATCGTGTAAATGACTTCACAGGTTCCTGCGAGAACGGCCCATAAATGTGGATCTAAAACGACAACAGAGGATAATTGAGAAGCAGTCTAGCAAAAAAAAACAGAGTATGTGTTGATTTTGATAACTAGAATAATTCCTGAAATAAACAAAACAATAGAACACACCCTTGTGAATGCTGTCACAGCATAGTTATGTGGAGCCACAGGAGAGAAGTGTATGTTTGTGACTGCTCCGAATTCTTTTATCTGCACTGGAGCCTGTAAGAAAAGAAACAAAACATACAAAACCTGATTTTTAAAAAAAGAAAAAATACAAATCTGATGCACTTTTCTAAATCTCACATGAAGCTCATTATATAAAATTTTACATAATCAGTGACAATTAGACAGAATAACAGAAACATACCTTATAGTTCTTCCAGTAGACTGTGTCTTGTGTGACTTTTTCTCCTAGTTTAGGGTAGACTGTAATTTTTGTGGGTTTGAAAGAAGCCATTTCAGTGCTGATGGTTTCCTTCTGTCACACGAATCTCGTCTGGTCAGAAAAAGTAAAGAGCAGAACATTAAGGTCCAGTGGGAAACACTGTTCATTCTTTTAAGCCACATTTCATACAGATGTTGTGACAAATACTGATCAAATGCACTAAAATTCATTTTGCATTGAAATGTCAAATCCCAAACTGCATACTTTCTATGTGGAGTTTGCATGTTCTCCTCATGTTTGTGTGGGTTCTGTCTGGGTACTCCTGCTTTCACCCCACCATCCAAAGACATGATGCACTAACAGGTTAATGGTTAATCTAAATTCCCCAGAAGTGTGAATGTGTGAGACTGGTTGTTTGTTTCTATATGTTCAGCCCTGAGATGAACTGGTGACACATCCAAGGTGAACCCTGTCAAACGAAAAACTAAATAAATAACCCAAATAATAATAATAAAATAAAGGGTGGACCCTGTCTCCCAGGTGATCCCAGGCTACAGCACCTCCGCGACCCCTCGAAGACTAAGATGAATGAATAAACCCCACCTTATAAAACAATTTGGCGGTAGTATTTTAAGGTTGAGGTTTCCCAAATCATGTTAGTTTATTTGTTTTAACTAACATTCCGAACACACTTCATACACACAATCGTTGTCACATAAGGTTGTATTTAGCGGCTTAAAATACCAGAGGGAACTCAGATGAATTCAGAATGGTGGTGGACAAACGTCTTCAATAAAATAAACTAATAATTGATGAACTACATATACAAGTGATCCTACAATAAACAGCTAAAGTTTGCATTTGGTGAAGATCGAGCTAACTTTGCTAAATCGTGGCACAACTTCCCTCAGTTAGGTGAGAACACAGTGTAAAGTGCGCAACTTCGTGGTACCTTTACGCATTTCGCTTTAAATGTTCACTTATATGCTTTCTGACTGGAAATAAAACCCGTTCATTCTACATAAACCTGAGCCAACGTGTTCGCACATCAAAAGTTCTGTGGCGTTAGCACACTGTCAGGCTGCCGGCTTCTATTTAAGTGCTGACTTAAAATACTCACCTTTGAACGTACAATTCCGGGAGTAAACACTTAGTTTAGAAGGAGTATATGTTGTAATTGTTCGATATTTGTGATAGTTCTTCAAGTTATCCAAAAGTTACTCATTTTAATGCCTTCTCACGTTGCTTCTCAGACCGCAGGAGGCCGCCATGTTGGAAATATGACTACTTCCGTTCTGTGTATCTGCGTGTGTGTTCGCTGAAAACTACAAAAACAAAATTACACTGACATCATAAACATTGTCATATTTTTTTGTATTTTAATTAACACTTAACACTTAATTTCCTAATTTAAAGACGGTGAACATTTTTTTTTTCGTTTTCACACATAGCTTCCCTTCCCCCCTTTAATACATAGGATGTGAACCACTGCCATGATGTTTCGAATAGAAATACAGTATAGTTTTACATTATTTTTAAGATAATTTTATTTCAAATGAGTCAAATACTACTGTAAAAATAAAATAATTGTAAGTTGGAAAAAAACTTCGAGCGCATCCGCTATGCAATGTACCTCCCTACGTCACTTCCGGTTTCCGGTCCTTTCTCCGAGCTTCTATCGACTCTGTGAACCGCGTGTTTACACACTCCCAGGTTAGTATTTGTGTCTGTGTGGATTATAACCTGTTCTAAACGCACCGCGGTATGAATTTATCTAGAAACGATACCCACAACTGTACATTTCACGATCAACGGCAAATAAAACTCCATATTTACTTGGAATACTTTCGGGAGATTGAAAAGGCCTGAGCTAGCTGTTTAGCTTATGCGGCTAAGTTGCTTCAAGTCCAGTGGTTGTCATTCTGTCTGCAGATGAGGCATAAACACAATTTCACTTTATCAGGTTGTTGAAGAGATAGCTTAACTATAAACACACCATGCAGTTCATGGTAGTGCATGTGAGAAATAGACGCAGCAGGTTTATCAGTTAGCTGCACATCCTTGCACTCCTCCCCTTGTGTTTTAAAGCGGGGGCCAGTCTAACTCAGCCCTGGTTCTTGCATAACTTGAGTCGAGACTAAAGAGTGTGAAGCTATTTTAGGCTTGATGCAGCTGTCAATTCTCGTTAGTTTGATGTGTCAAACGGTAGATTTTGGGGTGGTTTAGACTCGGCACATGTTCTCAAGAATCAATAGTGTATAATTGTTGTTTGTATAATTCAACACTATATGAAGTGTTTCCAGTTGAATAATTTGTCCCGCTGTCACTCAAGTCACTTAGGCTGTCACATAGAGTTTCACTTAAATTTGCAATTTTTTTCTTCATAGATATTGTTTTGAGACATATCCGAAATAATGCATTAGATAATGTTTTGCTTATTGTATTTTAGCACTGAGTCTTGATTTGATCCTCTCTTTTAAATCGTTTTGGATAAAAGTTTCAGCTAAATGCAATATGAAGTAATAAACTGACACTAAAAACAAGTCACATTTTGTGCTAGTGAGTAAACAACTCCATATGTGCGAGTTGAAACAAGTTAAATCTGTATTTTCAGGTCTCCTTGCGCTACATTCAATGACAAATTCCTCTTTTTGAGTTGGTTTATTTTATGAAAAGGTTGTCTGATTATAAATAAAACTTTGCATTTTTTGTGTTAGATGAAGGAGTCGATCATGAACCAAGAGAAGCTCGCCAAACTGCAGGAGCAGGTCCGCATTGGCGGCAAGGTCAGTAGGAATGCGAGCCTGTGCTTGATTTAGATTTTTACTTGAAATTGTCATATTTCTTACGTCTGTTAATGTTATGTTGCATAGGGCTCAGCCCGCAGAAAGAAGAAGGTGGTGCACAGAACTGCTACAGCTGATGACAAGAAGTTACAATTCTCCCTAAAGAAACTCGGAGTTAACAACATCTCTGGCATTGAGGAGGTACAGCAAATTCTGTCTTAACATACACATAGACATCCAAGAGTAAAAATCTGCCTTGACAGCAACAACATTTATATATAAGATTAAAGTAAGGGTACAACAATTATCAATTGAAATGTAAGAACCCTCTTTATGTATTATATTTAGAATGCAAAAGAAAAAAAATACATTATTTTCAAGAACTTCCTTGTTGACTTTCAAAATGCTAGAAATAAATTAAAGTGTAGTTTCATGGTGTTATCATATTGGATGGATTCATTCATTCGTTTTGAGCAGAAGAAAATAAAACATTTTTATGTGTACAAGAAACTAATATCAGAGCAAATACATTAATAAATAAAGGTGATCTAAACAGTATAGGTAATGCCATGTACACCAGTAATAATAAGACAATAAAAGGACATAAGAGTGTGCAGGTGATATGAGGTGTGTTTTAATGTCATGGGTCATCCAAATGGTACCAAATGATTGTTTTGCTTACTGTCTGTCCCATTATCTTCTTTGAATCTGACCTGAGATCTTTGTCGTTCGCTCTGATCGGGTGTAGGTGAATATGTTCACAAACCAGGGGACAGTGATCCACTTTAACAACCCAAAGGTCCAGGCCTCGCTGGCTGCCAACACCTTTACAATCACAGGCCACGCTGAGAACAAACAGCTCACAGAGATGCTTCCGGGAATCCTGAACCAGCTCGGAGCCGACAGCCTCACCAGTCTGAGGAGATTAGCAGAGACCCTGCCTAAACCAGGTATCACACTGTACACCCCCCACCCCCACACACACAGACTGAAGAGGAATTATATGGAAAGTAATCTGTATAGTGGTTGTAAGTTGTGTCACAATTTAAAGAGCATTTAATGATGTCAAAAGTGTATTGTCTGATGGGAAAGTCTTTGATACTCTCAGACAGGCTTTGTCTGTGGTCACGATAAAACCCGAAGATTCTGAGTAGTAAGAGGAACTGCTTCATGCACTTGTTCTTTTTACTGGAATTTAAATGTTAAAATTGTAGGTACATTCCTGTCTGATCTAAGATAATGGGACAACGCTATATTCCATCAATCTTCCGAATAATACAATGACTAGCCTACTTGTGTCTTTAGGCCAGATTTAGTGTATGCTGGGCTCAGGGGGCACATGCCAATGACTGGAGGCTACAGACTAGATAGTAATCGCACAGTATTTATTCACCACGTGCAATAAATAATAAATTACAATGTCCAGAACACATAATTCATAATTATTTAAGAACTAAATCATCTATTTTCTACCAGTGGGCCTCAGAGCGCCCTCTAATGACCCACTAGAGGGTGCTCTGTATTTTACAAAGGTAGTTATTCTTAGATCTAAATGTGCTCTAAATTCACAAATTATGAAAATTAACTTGTATCACTGGACATTCAGGTGTCGTTCAGAAACACACAGTCAGGTGGAGAGAAATGGTAGTGAGTTAATGTTCCCTCAGATGCAAAACGGAACAGTTTATGAGACAGTGATGTGCGTGTTAAAGAGGGAATATGACATTAAAAGCATACAATATGGAACTCAAATAGGAGCTAGTGATGACCTTTAATATTCACTTTGATTATTACAGCTCACAGTGGCATAATACATATTTACAGAACCATTATTTATTCTTTTTCCCCATATTTTTCCATGATGATCAATTAGGAAAGTGGTATTCTGAAATGTGTCGATCAGAAAGGGTCGTTAGATTCCAAAAGGACCAACTGTCCGATTAAACCTGACACTAGATCTTTATATCACAAATAAATCTGGTATTTTACTGCAAGTAAAACATGCAGTTGTGCTTTTATAAAAACTGATACCGACTCGTTAACGATTTTATTTAACGATAACGATTTTATTCTATGAAACAGTGACCAGTGTCTTTGTTCTGGTATTAATCTAACATAGTTAACTTTAGGGATTAATTTGAGTCGATAATTAACACCAGGAGTTTGTTTATGGTTTAAATAGTTTTTTCATCTGTGTTTTGTCGGAACTCACTAAACTAGTGGTTCCAACCTTTTTCAGCTCTGACCCCATTTTAACATCACATATGTCTGCTGACCCCAGACATTCAAAACTGACCCTTTTTTTTGTTGCTAAAATTAATTTGTTTTTGATCATGTAATGTTTGATCATGTTTTCTATATTATGTTGCAAATAAACTTTCATTTTAGACACATTTAGTCTATATAATGTATATTATTATGGGATGGAGGCAGAAATGCCAGGTTCAGATTAAAGCACAAAGAGGGAATTTTATTTTCCTTGGTCAGGATATGAACAGTCAGTCCAGTTTGTAT
>JAPSES010000219.1:11755461-11769084 GCA_029822895.1 Maxillicosta whitleyi
ATTACACTGATTTTTTCAGTTTGTTCATATTATTCACATTGTTTTAAAGCAGAGTTTGTAGATGTAAACATTTTCATAATATAATTTTAGTTTTTTCACTCTAAAACAGCAAGAAATGTTTGGAATTGACATTATTTATAAATTATTATGTTATTATTTCACTTCAGATCAAATTTGGCTGAATGTGGAAGTGAACTAAAATTAGTCCCCCCCCCGGTTTAGTCACTGCCCACCAGAACATGGAAATGCACTCAGTGTCATCATGTGTCGCCCTCTGGTGGAGATAAATAGAAGATCACAAACACAATCAGAATGAGAGGAAAGTAAAACCCAAGGACAGCAGCTGTTGGACTGAACAAATGCTGCTTCACAAACTATACTTTTAATTGAATCTAAAGCTCATATGTGATATATTAGTGTTGTTTTGAGTATGACTGCATGTGTCCCAGCTGTACAACGGTGTTCATATCCTGGAAAACCTGGAGAAAAGCATCATTCCACATCAGCAGTCACAAGAGAAACGTATTTATAGAAAAGGTTTGACACGGTCTGGCCTTCCATTTCCACAGATGATGAACAGCAGACCCAGAGCTCATCAGTATCCTCACAGAATAACTGACACATAGACAAAAGTATGTGGACACTTTTCTATCAGGGGTCTAGGAACAAAACAATAATGACCAGTGTCTGAATATGGTTCTCTGCTCCTCCTCTATTCACGCCTGAGCAAACACACGTTACTGACTGGACGTCTTCCCTGGAGCCTCACAGGTTTTCCTTGGATCCTCTCTGGACCTGCTGCTGTGGTCCTCCATCTTCATCACTCATCCACCACCGGGGGGGGGAATGTTAGAGCGAATGAATAATGGATCAATAATGTTTGGGGGTCTTGAAAAGCACTATAGAAACCTAATCCATTATATATACATCCTTATTATTTAACATTTTTAATGAAGCTTTTATTTTGAAAACCTGTTGTTGTTGTTTGTGTGTTTGAATGAGAGGTAGTGAAATAGAGAAAGACAATCCATTTATATCACTGTTTTGTCTTATGCAGGTTGGATCAGTATTTATATCAGTATAATTTAGCATTTTCAATAAGGTCTTTATTTATTTTGAAAAATCTTACTATTTGTGTGTGTGTGAGTGAGAAAGAGAGAGAATCGTAGTTAATCATTTAAAAAAAAAATATTATTCAGGTTGAATCAGTAGTAGCAGTAGTATTGTAGTACTAGTGTCATATACAAGCCTCTGCAAACTATAAATATTTCAGCCAATCAGCTGTCAGTATTCTGCGGTCTGTGTGCATGTGCTCCTTTGGATCAGACATGTGAGTCACTTCAGTTCAATTCCCTCAGACACCACCTCTCAAATAAACTGCTGTTGATCCAAAACCATACATCCTATCTGAAACCTTCTTGCATGTCAGGCCTGGGGAGGGTCGTGTGAACGTACTGATATATAATATGTAGAATAAAAGTCAGAACTGAAGAAGCAGTGAGTGTATAAACCTGGAGTTAGTTGAACATGTTAGAGAAAAATTTAACATTGAAGTGAATAAGAGTAAAATGACCAGTGTCAAAAACTAAACTGTGTAAAATTAAATGTGAACAGTTTCTGAAAGAAAACCCCTTTTCCTACATTTTGAAGTATATTTTGTTACTTAAACCTAAGAAATATGATAGTTACTCAGAGTTGTTTTCAGATTTTCTGAAATAAAATCCAAGCCTCTGTTGGGACGTGCGTCTCTGTGACAAAGCATCAGAAACATAAACTGAAATTATTCCATAACCATACATCATATCTGAAAATGTTTTGCACAAGACAATTCTGGAGAGTATTGTGAACGTATCAATATGTAACATTATGGGCAACAATAAAAAAAGTAATTTGCAGTTTCAGACTTCACAACTTTCAGGCCCTGTAATGAAAAACTAAAATAGTAATACAAAAGGTGCAAATAACTTTTTTGAACACCTATTTCTGTATCATTTGGCGCTGATCGCCCTAGGAGGAGATCATTTTTGAGGTTTTGCGATCAAAGGCAAATTGCGAACTTTCCGTAGGAGTTAGGTCATGGGTATCAATGTACAATTTTTCAGGCTCGATTAAAAGAAAAATTTTGGCGCTGGTTTTGTGCGTTTATGACATTCCTATTGGAAGTTGGTAATTTGAGCATTTTACTTTGAAAGGCATATTGTGAACTTCCTGTTGGAGTTAGGTCACGGGCATCATTGTATGATTTATCGGGCTTGATGAGATGAAAATTTTGGCATTCATTTCATGTTTCTGCAACATTCCTACTGGCTGCTAGAGCCATTTTTGTGTGCCTAGGGGGCGCTAGAGAGTCATTTTGGCACCTAAGGGTTTAATTTTTACATCTTATCAAATTTTTCCCAGATCTGACTTGTGTGCCAAATTCGGTAAGTTTTTCAGCATGTTTAGGGGGTTGAATTCCAGTTTAAAGTGGGACAGAATAATAAAAAAAATAATAAAATGCTATAGGGGGCCTCATCCTTTCACAAAAAAACATGAATAACCTGGGAAAAAAAACCTAAATTTTGTGAGAAAAATAAGTGTAATTTTTGCTTCAACTTATCATTTGTGCATGTGCATTACACACATTTGGTAACAGCCAGGTAGAACACTGTTAAAAATGTGGAATTTGAAACAAAAATAAGAACTATTTCCTTGTCACTTTCTCATTTGCACCGGTCGTTCGAAGTTCATCCTGAAAAGTTTTGCTCTTTTGAAGCTAAACTCGTCCAGTTGAACCTCAAAGAACTACCAAGAAGAACAGAGTTTCATTATCTACAGCTTATTGTTATTTGACAGGTTACTTTTTAACACTGTTAAACAGGATACGTTTGGTTTTATTGTGAAAAAAACAAAACAAAACAAAAAAAACGGCTTCAGTTAATAGATCTTTATTTGATTCCATATCTGAGGCATTCTCATTCAAAAGGCATGAAGATAGAAAAGGAGACAGAAAAATGGGTCATGGATATAAATATACAAAGAGAGGCAAAATCTTTACAATCAGTAACGTTACATGAAGGCTTAAGCTAAACCGTACGGGCACGGGCACAGCACTTTGGAGTACGAAAAGAAGGTTCACCGTGTTTCACATTGGTCACAGGCTACATGGGAGTCAACACCCAACTTCATGCAACTGCCCAACATTTTCAGCTGTGCCTTAACGTCAGCCACAAACAATATATAAAAGTTGGATTTACTGTTATGTGCATGGTCCCCCCCCCAGACCCCCCCTTTGGCAAATCTAAATATAAAAAGAAAATAACTCCTCCCCAGTGTTTCCCAGAACTTGTGTGCATCACTTCTGTGTTAACTGCAAATACAGAAATCCAAAAATACAGACAGTGTTACCCAGATCTATACAAGCAGCCTGAAATACAAGACAAGTACCGAGAGCTGTGACTGGTCCAAGACAGAGGGAAGCACAGGCCACAGCGGTCAAAACACAAACCCGTCTACACCAGTTACTTCAAGTATCCAATTACATGTCAAACCTCAGTTAAAACGAATCAAGAGCTTGAAGAATCCACATTCACAAAATGCTACCAAGTATTTCCAATTGGCACAAACTCTGAAAACGTGCATTTTTTTTTGTCTAAGAGCACAGAAGTCAAGATGCTAGTGCAATAATATGCAATAATTAATCCGAACCACATTCAACATAACATAATAAATAAGGAACAGACCATCGTTATTGAACAAAAATAAACCATTTGAAAAGGAAACAAGAGGCTAAAGCATCGAACGCATCGGACGACGGCCGACGGTCAGCGGGAACGAGGAGCCACTTCAATGGAGAACGTTAACAGAAGCGCACAGATGCACAGTCTACCAACGCAAGGAACGCACATGCTTAGGCACAGATGTTCAGTATGGGATCTGGTTTTGGTAATACTGGATCATGTCGTAGGTTTTACTCCTGGAAAAAAGAAAGAAAGAAAGAAAATATGAATGAGCTCTCCTTTAAAACGCCGTTGTTGTTGAATCTGAGGAGTGTTTGGTTCCGACCTGTTACTGAGGAAGCAGTTCTGGATGACTTTGATGATGAAGGACGCCGCCTCTTTCTCACTCAAACCTGGATTAAATCGCTGCCTGCACACAAGGAACAGGACCGGGGTTATAAAGAGCGACCTCGGCCTGGAGGTGCTTAGAAATGAGGGGGGGGGGGGGCAGGTGCTCCAAGCAGCTGATATTTTTGTGGCCTGACCTACAAATGTAGCTCCAACACATAAATATAAATATATTGAATCAAAGTGGATGCTGACACACTACTGAGGCACGAAACGTCAGTTTGTCTGTCACCACTGAGCCAATCAGCGCCGTCGTTACATCATGTGTAAACTGATAAGGTTACATCCTGTAAAAGTACTGAGGCAACTTAGCAAATAGGTCAGACTATCAGTAACACATCAGACTGTGACGTGGAAGACTCAGGTTCAAGTAGTGTTTATTTATTTTTTTGGAAGATTTTCAAATGGGGGGGGGGGGTAAGTATGCCAGTGATACAAATCGGCCACTGGGACAATGTTCAGAGTACAGAATTCAGACCACAGCTCTGAAAACACTGAACTGACACAGAACTGAGAACTCACACAGCATACTACTGCAGCTAACATGTAGCTCCGCCCACCTTCTCCAGCCCCCAGACCAAAGAACACCATAAAACAACATATAGAGTGTATTTAGAACAATAATTCATATTCTATACTATCTACTATCACTAATTTAACATGTCTTCCATCAGTTGCCACAGTACTGTGGTAGTAAACGCACAAAAGAATGCACTAAAGCATACATCGTATATGATCACAGTACTGTGGCAACAACAGAGTGAGTTCATGTAATGTGTCTGTGATTGGCTCTAATATAAACACTAACATTTGATTGGTCTGTGGCAACAGACAAACCAATATTTTGTGCCACAGTACTGTGGCAGTAGATATTCAACATTAAATATACATAAAGACAAGAAATAGAAACATAAAACCCAGAATGTGATAAAAACTACATTTGTCTTGTACCCATAACCTTCAGCCAAACAAAGGCAATGGTACTAATTCACTAATGAAAACACACCATCCACTCACTTGAGTAATTTGATGGTCTGTCCCCTGAAGCAGGGAAGTCCAGTGTCCAGCATCAGCGTCACCAAGGAGACCACTCCATCCATGTAGGGCCTGAACCAGAACATACACGTGGTGTCATTGAGGCTCAGACACTGTTACTCTGCAGTCAGAACCTCCTGTGCTCACCTGACTGCCAGGTAACCCCGCACACACATCTCCATGAACCACTTGAAGGGCGTGGCCTCCATCTTTCCACCCATGATCATCACCATCTCATCAGTGAGTTTGATGTCGGGCTCCCAGCCGAGGTTTCCTCCAGGAGAACTCTCAAACATGAAGCCAAAGTCTGGGAACACAAACGCCCGTTCAAAACATGTGCACTCCAAATACAATGAGTTATTTTCCCTCAAATTGGACTGAAGTTGGACTGAACATCCCAGAACCACAAAGATCGTTATTTTTTTTTATTAGAAACTGCTGCTATTTATTGCAAACACTACATTGTAAATTAATTAATTAATAAAAGCAAGTGTTACATTAGGTCTGTCCACCAGTGCAGTTTATTTAAACTGAGATATGAGCTGAGAAAACAGAATGTCACAACAAAAAAAAACACCTGTTTGGACAAAATGATGTCAAAGGTCAGGCTCATGTCTGTACGTTCTAGAGCAGGGGGCTCAAACATACAGCCCAGGGGCCAAATCCGACCTTTGTGATGACTTTGTGAAATGTTAAAATTAAACTAAAATATTAACAATCATTAGACGTTCGATCACGTTCCATGGTGTGGAACAGAATGACATACGCAGCACAGACCTGCCCAACGGAACATGCAGGAGGAAGAAGCAAATCCACCACGGAACTGTTCTAACACAATATTAAAATAGAATAAAATAGCGTCTAATATTTCCGGAGTTACCATGGTGACCTACAGCCGATGTGTGTGTGTGTAGGCAACGAAAACAAGGATATTGTGGGAATATTATAATAATGCGAGGGGACGACATAGAATATCATTCCCACGCCTTGGATATAAACCGAGGGAACGCGTTTTAAAACGTTCCCTCACTTTTTCATAACTCGAGCACACGCCTTGTTATTGTTTTTATTCACCGTGTCCCCTCTGCGGCTCCGTACTAACTCACACAGTTACTATTTGAAAAGTTCCACTATTTCTGGAAATGATTCTCTCCAAATCTCGACACTGCCTCCACGGTTCCCGGTGGTTCTGCTCCATATTCTGCGTTTGGATTCACATCCAAAAGAGAAAGAACAGAAATATGCCCGTAATGTACGCAGAGGACAGAACACTGCGTCCGTATCATCTACGTCTTTAATGTAGAGCAGAAATTAACCTGAAATAAGCACGTGTGTTCATTTGGAAAGGCTAAAGGTCAAAGGTCAAGGCTGCTGTGTCTTCACAAAACACATTTTTATGTCTGAAATTCAGACGAACCGATGTGGATGAGATGGCCCTGGCTGTCCAGCATGATGTTCCCGTTGTGTCTGTCTTTGATCTGCAGCAGGAACAGCAGTAAACTGTAGGCCGCCATACTGCGGATGAAGTTGTACCGCGCCTGAAAACAAAGGAATGAAAGACTTATTCAACTCTTCCTGGAAGAATGAAGGCCTGATGTTTCATGCTATCATTATAGAACTGTGAGTAAGCCTGTATGAAGATGTGGCATGTACCTTCTGAAACGCTAGTGTGGATTCATCTCCATACTGGTTTCTGAAATAGTCGTACATTCCAAAGTCCGTCTGTCGTCCAAGCTGGTCACGGGATTTACAGTCTGGGATGCACTCGATCACTCCGCACTGGGATGGACAGTGTCGTTACATGGAGAAATGTGGACACGTGGTTTTAACATCTTACAAAAATGTGTTTTTGACAGAGTGAATGTGCTAGAGGGCACACTTACTCCAGGAGCTGTGGCCACCACCCTGTAGGGGAACACGTAGAGGTCCAGACCGACGAGCTGGAAGATGTTCTTAAACAGGCTGATGATCTGAAGAGCGAGCATGTCCTGTGAACACGAGCACCAAGAAAGAACGGTTTAAGCCAAAGGAAGGTTCATGAAGCAGGTGGAGTTAATACTTAATATTATTCATATTCATTAGATTAAAATGGCGCCGCATGTGTGGCAACGAGTTGACTCTGTGGGGGCCTCTGCAGTGCACTTTAACATTGTGTGCTGGGGGGGGGGGGGTACGGACAGAGACAGGAAGAGACTCAATAAACTGTTAAAGGCTCCGTCCTCAGCTGCCCGCTGGACAGAAGAACAACAAAGAAACTGATGTCCATCATGGACTTTAGATAAAGATGAAAATGCTGAGACCTGTCTGCAGTCGTCTCCCACTTTAAAGATGGCTGCCTGCCAGCAGATGCGTTTGGCCTCCTCTTCACTCTTCGCCTCATCTATCGAGTCGGAGCGACACCTCAGACCTGAAATAAATCATCACACATTGTTTTTTTTGTGCACAGACTTGAAAGGGTCAGCTTCTTGGTTAACTTCTTACCTTCTTTTTCCAGCTCACTGACTCCACACCTCCTAACTTTGAACTTGGCCAGGTACGGAGCTTTGGCAGCGCTGCAGACACACAGGACAGAAAAGGTGCAGTGTGGGTCTGCTGCAACATTTCTTTGTGATTTACTGTTAGTGATGAGGCTGACCTTTGCATTGGGGTCCCTGACTTGTAGTCTATGTCGAGAACGATGGCCTCCGGGTTACTGGGTAAATAACAGCCAGGCTGAACTTTGATCTGTGACATGGCCTCTAGGCAGGCCCTCTTCCGCTCCTCCCCTTTGGGAAAAGGTCTAATGAAGACGAACAAAAACAAGTTGAAGTTGATTCTTCTTTTCTTTACCGTGTACTGGTATCTCACTGAATTATTTCAGACCACAAGTGACAATCTGGCTCTGCTGTTATTCACAGCAGGGAGTCGCTGGGGTACAAAGTAACAGAGGGACGAAGCCTGGGGACGACTTCCTCCCTCTGATCGCTGCAATTAGTGTCCTAATGAGAGCAGAGGGGAATTTTGTCATCCTCTAATGGGCCATCAAAGCACTCCAGCACTGACAGAGCCCGTCAGCAGATTACGCATCAGTAGCAGAGTATGCACGCATGTGGACAGGTAGACAGGGACAGAAAACACCGACTTCCAGACCAGTGCATAATCAGACAGACATTACAGCAAACACTGAACAAATAAGTGAACAACACGGGGGTTTGGGGAGTTGATCACTAGTGGTGTCAAATAGGAAAAAGAACAAAACATCTATGCTCTGGAGAACACTTAGTACTTCATAAACATATTGCACATTAACTAGGGGACAGTGTTATTAAGTAAACAGCTCAGTTAAACTGTGAACATACTTCGAAGCTTCTGCCTGTTTGTCTCCTAACTTATTTGAGTTCAAGAGTCTAAACTTTTTTTGAGAAAGATTCAAGAAACCAACTCCAGAACAGCTCCAGAGCTTGGCCTGGACTCTATAGTTTAAATCCTAACGGTGTCCAGTTGGTCCAGAGATTCACTGACTGTTTAGGTCATAGCATATCATTTACAGTGTTCCTTTCATTTTTCACCAATCTAGATTTAATGAAGGACTTTACTGAAAATTATTAAAAATGTATTTTCCCTCTAAATAAACAAAAACAGTATGATTGAATTAGAAAAAGGCTCTGTGTTGAGGCTTCGTGTACTTTTTGCATGAATGGAAAAAAATAAATGAAATTTCCATGTCACATGACTAACATTTTCCTCCTAATCCCAGAAAACACAGCATTGGTATCAACTGATATTTTAAGATTTTCATGATCAAATAATCTAATTTCATTTGAACATTACTATGATGAGGTAATTACAATAGTTAGATTACTCATGTTTAGAACCAACACCAACAAAGCTTATCCTGTCAGCAGTATATCATCTGCTGTATATAAACCTATCCAGGATCATTTTTAAACAGTCAATATGAACTCAGTATGAGCTACATTGGCCCGATAGTGGTGGAAAAATGATCAGAGAACCAATTTTTATCCACAAAACTCTGCCTAGTGAATGAAAGTGACCTCATATGAACTCTGGATGTGGGACAGAAAATGGACATTTGTAAGATGATCAATATGAACCACATTTTATCACAATCGGCCTATTACTGATTGATTTATGTCCAAAAAACTGATTTTCAACTAACGTGCCCTCATTTGGAAGACTTCTAATATTCATAGAGAAGCTGAAGTCGGTATAGTTCGCCCACTCAGGGTCCCCAGTGGTGGTGATAAAGGGATAAGAATTCCAAGCATATCTGTCGTAGTTATCGCGTTCACATGATGAACGTCCGGCTGCAGTGGATCCAGCGGTGGCGGTCGGGGTAAAACTCTTGTATCACCAAAACTCAATTTCAGGGCTATAATAAACTGTAAACCTTTACCTCATTGATTATAATTAGTGTGAATTTTTGAAACTTGGACAAATGGGTTTTTGACCTTTGACCCCTGAACACCAAATTCCAAGCAGCTCATTATTGTGCAAAGACTGATGCAAAATTTGCAATGAAGATACGACACTTACAACAATGACATGTGCATATGTCTACAGCTGTGTGTAAGGATTGGAAGTATGTTACACAGAACTCAATGACCTACTTTATAATGGCTGACACGTTGGTAATTTTGTTGAAGAAGTCGAACTCTCGCTGGTAGAAGTCCTTGGCAGGTCCTGACAGAGAGCCGGTGATCTCCTCCACCATCTGCTCCAATAACTCACCGATGTCAGCTGCAAGGAAACCAGACAAACAGAAAGATCAATGCTGTGCATGTGTGTGTATGTCCCTGTATGTATGTGTGTATGTCCCTGTATGTATGTGTGTATGTCCCTGTGTGTATGTCCCTGTGTGTATGTGTGTATGTCCCTGTATGTATGTGTGTATGTCCCTGTATGTATGCATGTGTATGTCCCTGTGTGTATGTATATATGTCCCTGTATGTACAGTATGTATGTCCCGGTATGTGTGTATGTCCCTGTGTGTATGCATGTGTGTATGTCCCTGTATGTATGTGTGTATGCCCCTGTATGTATGTGTGTATGTGTGTATGTCCCTGTGTGTATGCATGTGTGTATGTCCCTGTATGTATGTGTGTATGCCCCTGTGTGTATGCATGTGTATGTCCCTGTGTGTATGTCCCTGTATGTATGTATATATGTGTGTATGTCCCTGTATGTATGTGTGTATGTCCCTGTATGTGTATGTGTATGTATGCATGTCCCTGTATGTATGATGCGTGTGAATGTGTGTGAGAGCCAGATGATGTGACCAGCTCTTACGATCCTTCTGATTTCCCTCCTCGTCCAGGTAAATGTTGGTTTTCATGTTCCAGATGAACTGGTGAGCCAGCAGCTGGGACTTCTGAGCCGCCCACAGGATGTACTCTCTGACATAACCCATCTGAGCAGCACAGAAGACAAAGGACACACGGGGACCACCCCCCACTGAACTATGACTAACTTCAGTTCTGTACAGACACTGAAACATGCAGGTGTGTGTGTGTGTGTGTGTGTGTGTGTGTGTGTGTACCTTGTCATAACGGAGCGCTTGGACAATCTGAGGGATGTAAAACAAAATGGCATCCTGGAAAAAGCAGAAGAAAATGAAAAATAAACTGTAATATTAGATTATTTTACTGTAATAAATGTCAGCACTTCCAACTGCTTCAGAAACTGGAAAAGAAAACTAACTTCCACATGAACACATTTGTAAACATGGTATATGGTGGAATGTTATTTGTTGAAACTGTACTTTTGTGTATTTTTGTAAATAATCTGGAGGTTGTCACTTGTTAAGCTTTGGTTTTTGGTGACCATCCATCACAGTTTTCACCAACATGTATTTATGCGTCTGTTTTTTACTCTGATAATTAAATAAATAAAAGAAATATTTAAATTGTCTTATTGACTGGTCTGTCCAATGTCTACATGTGGACGTGTCACTACGGTGTGGGCGTGTCACTACGGTGTGGACGCGTCACTACCGTGTGGACGCATCACTACGATGTGGGCGTGTCACTACCGTGTGGACGATTTACTACGGTGTGGGCGTGTCACTACGGTGTGGGCGTGTCACTACCGTGTGGACGATTTACTACGATGTGGGCGTGTCACTATGGTGTGGGCGTGTCACTACGGCGTGGATGCGTCACTTCGGTTAAGGGATACCAAAAAACTAGCACCGGTACCAGATTCCAGGTCCTGTTTTGGAATGGAAACGAGTCGGTACCAGATAAAAGGTACCGGACAGCAGGTCTGGAAACCCCTGATCCACATCTTAGTGAAAACGTAAGCAGACGTAATATTTTCAAAACATGTGAAGAACACATGTATAAAATGTGTTGGAGAACTGGACGGAACAACTCGAGCTAAAGAAAAGGTCTGATCATCTCAAAATATCGACTGTAGTTGAACTAAACGACGATCATGTGGGTAATTTTAATTAACATTTTGTGGTTTATCCAAAACAAATTCCACCATATGGACAACCGATGCAAATATCGATTTTTTTTCCTCCACACGTTAACCTTTTCACATTCGTGCTTTTCAACCTGAGGCGAACGTTCATGGATTTTTTTCACTTTGTTAAGCGGTTACAGTTTCCGCAGAATGTCACCGTGCTAATTACTGCACAGACACGTCCAAAGTGACTGATGTGTGGGCGTACAGGAGGAAAGGAGCGCAGGACTTTGACCCCATACTGCGCCGTGAGTGGGTGTGGAGGGTACAGGGACGAGAAGTAGGACAGTCCGGTTGGGGGGTCGGCAGGAGCCCAACACAGGATGTGACTCAGCTCTGGGGAGTCGGCATCGATCGTGTGCCACGTCACCAAAAACTACAACAGAGAAGGAAAAACAGGCAGAAAGAAGTCCGAACATTAGATATGTGCATTTATTTGACAGGATCACCTCCATAATTTAATCATCTGTTCTTTGTCTCAGAACGAACATTTCCTGAACATTTCATTAAAACCTGTTCATAACTTTTCTCTTATCTTGCAACTTAACAAAACAAACTAACAAACCCTGGCAAAAACAGAACTAAATAATGAAAACTACAATGTTTTCTCTTTTTTTGTATAAAAAAAAAAGTTAAATTACACAAAAATGTTTGCATTTACAGATTAGCCTTTTACAAAAAACGTGAAAAACCTGAAATGTCTGAAGAGAAGTAGTGTAATTGTACCAATATTCTACCTGTTATTAAATATTTAGTGTATTTGCTACTTGATAAAAGTATTACTCGCAGCAAAGCAATCACAAGAAACTGGCTTAATGTGAGTGCCCCGAATCAGGAGCAGTGGCTGGACATTATCCAGGAAATCCATGTTATGGAAAAATTGACAAAAAAAGCACATTTGACAAAAAATGGGTAAAATGGAAAATTATACGAGACACCATGACACCAACTGAACGGACACCAAATGGAACAGAGGACTGTATAGTAGCATCTCCAGACTGTTTGTTAATGTTATTGTTGTTGTTCTTATATACAACTTGTCTGTAGTATTGTTTTTTGTCTATAAATCTGTGAAAACTCAATTAAAATTTAAGTTACAGTGTATCTGTACGTTATAATGAACATGTGAAAATGAGGAACTGAGGCCAAATAATGGAATAAATTGTAAAAACTGCACTTTTTTCTTAATAATTTTCTCTTTGTTCATGTTTTTATAGGATAGTTTGTGAATGTAAACATTTTAATGATACAATTTTAAACGACAACATAGTAATTACTCGTATAATTGTGGAACTGATATCATTTATATATTATTATCTTATTATTTTAATGATCCGGCCCACTTCCAAGTCGTATTGGGCTGGATGTGGAACTGAACCAACATGAGTTTGACCCCCCCGCTTTAGAAAATACACATCTCTGCATGGACGCAGCAGTAGTCTGAGGACGTGCCCCCCCAGTCTGAGGTTATTACACTAAGTGGCCTCCAGAGGAAGCTGTGTTTATCAGTTACTAAAGTACCTGGAACAAACAACTCAGAGATGTCAAAGAGCATCATCAGCCGCATCAGCGCGGCCTTTTGGGAGGCCGGCGCGGCGTCTCCTTCAGAGGCGTACGGGCTAATTACCAGTTCATTCAAGTGCTATTAAAAAGGATGGGACCCAAACCAAAGCTGTGGGGAAAGTCGGGTTACTTCAATAACACCGGCAATTCTCCCAGGTACAAACACAGGATCAGACAAACACAACAGATAACTTTCCCTTTGATTAAAGTTTGATCAGTGAGACAGTGGAAACAGACGCAGTAAACACCGGAAACATGAGATAAAAATGTAGATTTTATAGAAGAGAATAAAGTCATGGTGTCATCCTCCTTCTAGATCAGGGGGGGGTAAAACTGGGGCCACATCCAGCCCAATACCCCTGGAACTGATTATGAAAATAATAACATAATAATATATAAATGATATCAGTTCCACAATTATATGTGTAATTTCTATGTTTTAGTGTGAAAA
>JAPSES010000219.1:11781468-11791509 GCA_029822895.1 Maxillicosta whitleyi
CCTGTGACAGCTGGGGGGGGGGGGGCAAAGAGGAGACTGAATGTCACCTCCTAAAGGGGCAGAAGACGTTATCTGTTGATGGAATAATAAAGCGTTCCTTCTGTGTTATTGGTTGTGTCTGGTTTGGATTATCTGATCTATGACGAGGTGTTTTGTAGAGGTAACACACTGACACTGAAGATGAAACTGAAAGGTAGAAACTTTATACCCATGTACAAAATTCCCCTTCTGTTACCCTTAAAATGGACAGTTTTTTGCTCAAATTCTAACCCCCCCGTCGCTGCGCTCCCTCAACACCCCTACTCTAAAATAAAATCCTAGCCAGAACCCTGCAGTCAGTTTTCCTTCCAGGTCCCACAAAAGCTGTTTTCAGAGCAGCCAGCCTGGTGTCCAAACCAGTACCCGCACCAGTTACACTGGGAACCGGAGCGCTTGTCCTGTTTTGTCCTTTGACACCTACCGTAGATGTAGTAGGACTGGTGCATGATGGGACAGGTTGTAGAACCAAGTTTTTGGTTCCCAAACGCTGTTTTGGTGTGAACACGTTGGCTGGTTTGAGCTGAGGCGCATAAACCAGCACCGGTTCGGTTCTGTCGGCCTGAAACTGCTAAAAAAAACCGGCTCCTGATTTGTGTTTTGTGCACAGTGAGCATTTATTGACACTGTTTCTTTATCATCAGGTTTCGTTTGTCTCTCGTCCCGTCACATCCTCAGAAAATGTAGTTTTGAAGTTGTTTGTCTTTTGCTACGTACTATAGCTCTGTAACGTCTGAACCATTAAAAAGTCTTTTCCACTGTAGATGAAATAAACCATGGTTCTCTTTGATCCAGTCCAAGCCAAACTCCTTCATTAAACCGTGTGTGTTTGATTCAAACCCTGGTGCAGGACTGGTTTTACACGTTCTGTTTTGGATCAGATCAAACTGTGTGAAAGTTGTCCGCTGAAGCGCAGTTGAAGTAACTCTGTGTTCATCACCCAGATGAGATGTGTGGCGGCCTTCAGCGGCTCAAGAACCTGGGATTGGGTCTCCAGTCTGAAATTGATGACCAGGACGCTTCGATCGATTCGCTGCTGAATAAAGTGGACAAGATGGATCTGAAGATTCACAACACGAACCAACAGATCAAGAACCTCAAATAAGACGAGCAGTGGGACTCACTACCTGGCTCTCCATCCTGACTCAAAGCTGTCCTCTGTTTTTGTTTTGATATTGATGGGAATGTCTAACAGTCAGAGAAGCACGTCAACACAGCTTCATTCTTGGTGTTTTGTCCCTAAATTGAAATTTTATTTTATTAATTATCCATTTCAAGATTGTTTTGACGTTCTGTCATGTCGGTATGAATTCCACTGCTAAGTGTTACTTATGCTTATGTCCCACCTGAAGATAACGGAGCTGCTTTCACCCTCAGACTTAGGTCTAACCGACAGTCCGACCTGTTCAGTGCACGTTGGATTCATTGGCTTTGAATTCTGGGTAAATGAAGTCTTACTGTAAACGGGTCATACCACTACTCAAACTATTTTCTAAGTTCACTGTGTCACTAACTTTGAAACCAACATTTTCCTCATATTTTTAAATCTTTCAGGCCTTTGTGAAACTTACTTTCATCCACTCTAATAACAAAATGGACGCTGGCACACCTGAAACCAGTCCTTGTTCATTTGTGCATCCACCTCCTCTGATCCCATGACTGTGGCACATTTGCAGTTTTTACCAGATTCAAGCCATTGTCTCCCTGAAGCTCCTCTTCAACTTCCATTGGTCTAAGTTGGATCATCATTTTGTTGTTTATAAATGTATAATTGGCTGCTTGTTTTGTTCACCACTCAGACAGATTTAGTAAATGTATGGGATTCATGGCTTTTGTCCTAAACTGGAATGCTCTGTGTGTATCCGAACCGTTTCTGCTGCTGCAGGACTTACAACCAAACTCTTACAAGAACATTTTCAAAGTGTGGCTTAAGTCACTTTTTGCCTTACGTATAACATTTCCGTACAGTGGTGTCGATCTTGGATCGGTGCCACAACTCGCACATCAGTCCTCTTTTACACGACATGCTTCACTTTGGAGGCCTTGGAAATCTTTAAGGTGTTTCCATACCTTTTTGTTTTGATACACATTGTATTGAAAATAATAGGATGTTATAAAATGGAACTATTGTACAATTTAATGTGAACACGTTTTCTGTGAAACTGAAAGAACGTCCCCAGTGTAATGACAGCTTGTCTTTATCAAAATATTATCTTTTTCTTTTGCCATGAATAGATATTCTAGTCGTATACCCAATAAAATCATTTATACGGAATAAATGATCCAATATGTTCTGTTTTGAAGTGGTGCAGGACATGAAATGATCACTAGGTGGCACTAAATTCATTAGATATGACTTGAAACTTCACCAGACTCTGTCCTCTTTAGTTCTTTTATCAACAGACTCAAACCTTCCTGTGTTTTTTTTTTTCTGCAAAAGATTGAAAACAATGTAATTTGCACCAAAGCCTTAGTTTTACACATTTTCTACCTACATTAAAAACACACAAACATTCTCAATATGGGCTACGTCTTAATAAGGCAGGGTCCTGAAGACAAGCTGATGATTGTTTCCTTCCATCTGATCATCCATGTTCATGTTTACTATACATACCCTGTTGTGTTCCAGCTGTGTTGCTGTGCATAGCTCAGGCCGTCCTTGTTCAGGCGTCCATTCATTATCATTCCTCCATGTTGGACCAGCTGCTCCTGCAGAGGCAACAGGCCCTCATTAGGATGACTTGCTAATTGCAGTACAGACTCCCAAAAACACATATAAACACATCAGTGTGGCAGTGCAGGTTGGGAAGTCGGGGCACAAATATCCAGGCCCCTGAAGCTGAGGAGGCCCCTACATGTCTGGACTCAAACTCCTTTTTATGGGATGTCAACCACCATACATATGCAAATGTTTTATTGTTGAAGTTGATTTAAATTGTGTGAATGAACGCTGCATCTGCATAAAAAAAAGACAAAAAAAAAAAAACAGGGAGCAGCTGCATTTGTGTTACAAGTTTATTACAAATTTACAAGCGTATAAATATCTTGAGTCATATTCATTTAGAAAAAGCCGCATTTGTGCATTAATTAGTACATGAACGTGCATGAATAAGTGAGATTCTGGACGCAGGTGTTTAGAAGAAAGAGAAAGTGGTCCAGAACCTCCTCCCATCATGTGTAGGCCCGGGAACCCACCAGAACACGACCCACAGAACAATATCTGAAACAAATGACCCAGTGTGTGTGTGTGTGTGTGTGAGCCTCAGATCCAAACTGAAGGCATGTTGGTAAAGTGTAAACTGACACTAAACCACTAAATGTTGGTTCTTCTGTTTGGATCTGAAACACGGTCCTTCTTTAAGTCAGTCCTCTGTTCATAAACTTTTACATAAAGGAACAGTTATTACAGTGATCAAAAAGAGTCATAAACCTGTTTCTATTCCAATAAATTTATACAGTACAACACATAATTCATCCGTCCATTCATCCACCTGTCCGTCCGTCCGTCCATCCTAGGTCTGTGTCATACAGACAGCTCTAGCGTGTCCTCCCTCTCACCTCCTCCAGCTCCTCCAGGGTTCCTCCTACACCCAGGTGTTCCCAGGTGTTGACAGATTGACTCCCTACAGCTTGTCTTAGTTTGTTCCAGCGTCTCTTCTTCGTTGAACACCTTGAATCCATTCGGATCTGATAAAGAACCTCAGCTGACTCCTCCAGATGTGGAAGAGCAGCAGCTCTACCCTCAGCTCCTCTGAAAGGGCTAGACTCCGCCCCCTATCTTTAATCCATTTAATTATCATAAAGTCATACTTGTGTTAGGTTTTTTTTGTTGATATTATGTGTAAGAGTAAATTTCTGAACCACTTACATGAACAAATTTGGTTTTAAATATAAGTTATAAGTATAATATAAGTTATATAAAGGAACAGGATGCATTCTTCATTGTTTTTGTTTTTTATTTATTAAATTTTTTTCATTTTGTTGTTGGATTCACCTGGTGGCTTCGTGGCATTCATCATGTGTGTGAAGGTCTTTTATTGACTTTTATGAAGAGAATCTGCTGAATCAGACATGGCACACTTGTACAAGTGTACTAAAAAATAATATTAAAAAAAAATTAAATAATTAAAAATAAATAAGACAAGGTTCATTTCAGTTTGTTCTATTGTTTTAAACAGCACAAGTAGAAGAATTAGTAGGAAAAAATGTAGCTGTATGGGAATATGTAGTGTCTTTACTGTAAACTGGCTCCTTGGGGGGCTGCACACGCAACAACTGACCAACAATATGAGCACTTTATGGAGAATAAAAATGATGTACAGTAATCCCTCGCTATAACACGGTTCACCTTTCGCAGTCTCACTGTATCGCAGATTTTTTAAATGTTTTTTTTTTTCTAACAGTATGTTGTGTTCTGCATCCTAAATGATGGTAGACCAGCGTCAACTGTGAAATACGCCTATTAACTATTAAAATTATTATTTTAGGATTTATAAAAACTATCATAGTTTTTTGTAAGAAAACGTTTATATTTTGTTTTTGTTTTTTTAAATACGTGGGTCGGAAAACAGGTTTTAATCTTTGGTTTCATTCTATAGAACAGTATTGTATTCTATGATGATGATTTATTTCGGGTTTTTCCCTTTCGGGGTCGCCACAGCGACCCTTCACACGTTGATTTGGCAGAAGTTTTTGCGTGGGATGCCCTTCCTGACACAACCAGGCTTGGAACCAGAATAATGTGGCTTGCGCCCCCTTGTGGCTACATCGGGATATATAGTGTAAAGAACTTTTCCTAAGGGATCACCTGGGTCTCCTATAATAACTGTAAAAAATAAAGCTGACTACTTCACAGATTTCGCCTATCGCGGGTTATTTTTAGAACGTAACCCCCGCGATAAACGAGGGTTCACTGTTTTATGAGAAATGTTTGGATCCTTTTTGTTTGATTTTGTGATTGTCCAGGAGGTGTTTATGACGGTTATCTTGGAAACAATGGTCTTAGTCTGAAGGTTGGAGATGAAGCTGAAGCTGTTGAGCAACTTTGCACCAAATAACCGGACACGTCTCACAGAACAACATGCAAAAATGATTTTTTAGTCCAAAATGCAGCTGACAGACTTCAGGTAGAGCGGTGCCGTGCATCCTCCGGTACGACCAATAAACGGAAGTCACCCGTGGGTCCTTTCCCTTCATGCCATCCCTGGGGGCTGGGAGGTGGGGTGGGGGGCTTTGAACAGCTGTCTTGTCCAAAGCAAACAGTGGCCAGGCTGTGACAAAGGCCGCTAGTGCTGGAATGCCCCCCTTTTCACTGGGGGTAATCCTAGAACACACTGCTGTCGAAGCCCATCAGGCACTGAGCCAGAGATGGGCCTTCCTGCCCTTTGGAAAGTGGGTTAGGAGAAGAGACGTGGCAGCCAGGGGGGTAAAGCCTGCCTCAGAGGGGACGGACAGTTGGGTTTACAGCACTCTATTGCCACTGTTGTAGTAAGTGAAAATAAAGAGTTGTGCTGACGAAGGCGTGTTTGGTAGGGAGCTGGAGAGGGAGGAGTTCAGAGAAAGGGAGGCAGGGAGGCAGCTCCATTAACGGAGGAGGTGAAGTTCAAGTGCCCCTGATATGAAACACACCGAAGGAGCTATTAGGAGGAATCTGTGTCAAGGGTCATGAAGTCCACCGCTAATTTGTTATTACAGTGAACCCTCGTTTACCGCGGGGGTTACGTTCTAAAAATAACCCACGATAGTATTCATCTTCATTTTTGACACTTATTATAGAATACAATACTGTACTATAGATTAAAACCTGCTTTCAGGCCCAAGCATTAAAAAAAAAATAAAAATATGAATGTTTTCTAACAAAAAACTATGATAGTTTTTATAAATCCTGTAAAATAATCATTTTAACACATTGTGACTCAGGTGTATTTCCTCTTCCTCCTGACTCCGCTCCTATAATTTTTCATAAAGAACAATAATTCAAACAAATATAAACAACCTGATATGTCTTAAGAGAAGTTGGTGTAATTTTATCAATATTCTGTGTGTTGTTAACTGTTTTGTGTGTTTGTAGAACCACTGTGATCTGTACGTTATAATGAACATGTATAAATGATAAACTAACACATAACATTATTAAAATTGTACTTTTTTTTACATTTGTTTCTGTTATTTACTTTGTTTTAAAGGATAGTTTGTAGATGTAAACATTTTTTTTTTATAAAGAAATTGTACTTTTTCACCCTAAAACATATCTACATATTATTATTATTATATTATTATTAGTCCGGCCCACTTCAGATCAAATGTTGCTTGATGTAACCCCCGGAACTAAAATGAGTTTGACACCTCTGATCTAAAGCATTAAAGCATCAAATGAATAGAAACAAAAGTAAATTATATGGTTAAACAAATAAACAAACAATATCTTTAAAAAAAAAAAAAAGAAGACAAAAACAGTGTAGAAATGGTTGTATGTGATGTTGTATTTTTTGTTAGTTTTGGGCCAATTTTGGTGAAGCTGTACAGCAACTAGTATAAAGTAAAATGGACACTCCTGTTTCTGTCACAAAAATATGTAAAAGATTAGAAGCTTCCAATACTTTTGCACAATTAGTATCATCAGCAGCTGGAACTGACAAATGATAAAAACCTGTTAGTGTGGATGAGCATAGACCAGGACAGCAGCTCCTTCAGAGTCAAACTGTTGGTATTCCCCCCCCCTCCTTCAAGTTGAAAGTTACATAAAGGTGTGTGTGCGTGCATGTGTGTGTGTGTGTGTGGGGGGGCTCTCTTCTGTGTGTTTACAGGTGATGTAAGGTTCCTTTAAGTGTCTTTAAGGTGTCATATTAGACTTGTCCATACATTCCCCCTAAACTGGGGGGGGGGTGTCAAACTCATGTTGACTCATGATGTTAAAATAAAAACATAATAATATATATAAATGTGTCATTTCTATGTTTTGGAGTGAAAAAAGTCAAATTGTAATATTAAAATGTTTACATCTATACACTATCCTTTAAAAACATGAGGAAAAACATGAACAAAAAGAAATTTATGAAGAAAAAAGGTGCAGTTTTTACAGTTTATTCCATTATTTGGCCTCAGTTCCTCATTTTCACATGTTCATTATAACGTACAAATACATAAAATATTTAATAATTAATTCTGTTGAGACATTTCAGGTTGTTCATGTTTTTTGTAAAAGACTAGTCTGTAAATGTAAACATTTTTGTGTCATTTTTTTTTACACAAAAAAGGGGGGAAAAATTGGTTTTCATTATTTATAGTTTATTCTAATGGTGTTTTATTGGTCTGACCCACTTTAGATTGAATTGACCTACTATTATTTTAACATTTTTGATTGTTAATGTCTTCAGTATAAATTTGTATTTCACTCATTCATCCCAGGGGCCAGATTGTACCCTTTGGCGGGCCGGTTTTGGCCCCCGGGCCGCATATTTGACACCCCTGCCCTAAAAACGTTACATCACAACCCCAAATTGTAGGATCATACGCTCCAAACACATGATTATATACATTAGCTGACATTTTGCTTGTCGTCATTGTACATACGCTCCACGGAAAAATGTCAAGAATGCAGCTAAAATATGTTGATGGGTACATGTTTGTTTATGTTATGTGCATCGGAGTGCAACACGAGCCAGAAAACGGAGTTAGTGATGCGCTAACAGAACTGTCCTTCAGTTAAATGTCTGAAAATATAGTAGCACAAGTAGGAAAATGACAGTATATGTTTTTATTTGAACTATTAGACAGTGTACAGAGTATGCTGTGCTGCACTAATAAAATCATGACTTGTTTTATAATAAATAAACACACAAACACAGACATGGGAAAGAGATAATCACAGCTTTCCGTCAAGAAAAAGCCCTTTTGTCGGACTAGAGTCGTCCAGGTAAATGTACACGGAAGCCAAACAGAATCTATGTATGAATATGATACTTTTAATACTTATGATACTTAGGATATTTATGAACCAAATGTGTGCTATTTCCATCACAATAACAGTTAACTAAGTATACTACGGGTGCATCATTAGTGCTACAAAACACACGCACAATTAAGTGTATTTGGACTTCTGAGACACCATTAAAACGCTTTGTGACTGTTAAGTATTACTTGTAACAGGATGTTTTTTTTTTTTTAATTTTACTGAACAGTTAATCACCATGTCCAATGTTTATTTACTAATAGCGTACATGTTAAGGTATTCATTTTCACAATTTCAGACATTACTTACCACAGGGTCAGATATAAACAAGTATTAACAGATGTTCAATAATGCCATATTATGTTTTACTTGTGTAAGAAAATGGTTGATAAATCAAGTTCACACTGAAAAATGGCTTTTATGACTCAGTGATTGTTCATTAATAAGTCATTAATTCACTGCTAATGAACTGCTAATTAATGTATATTCCATTGCATTGACTGTTTTAATAACATATGCAGAAATAAATACCTTCACCAATATAAACCCCATCAGTAAATGATTATCAGACACTGTCACTGTTCACTACTAATATTACTTCTATTACCACTTATTGTTAATTAACTCGTATCATAAAATGTTACAAATTCATATTATTATTGCCTTAAATTTGTTTTCTACATTTTTCTAAAATGTAAACTTGTACTACAGTATATTCAGCTTAATGGTGACTCAAAATGTCATAGTCAAGTCCTCTTAATAGTATTTCAGTATTTATTAACACCTATAATATACCGTTACTATACTAGTTGAATGTCAATACATGGAAAATAGCACATATTTAGTACGTTTTAGTGTGATTAATACCATGTCCTCACTAATATGGATATTTTTCGTTTTTATTACAACAAATTTTCTTCAAAACCTTTGTTTTTTAAAAATAATCATAAAAATAAACATCTCTGTCCAAAATACAAACCAGTACAAACACATAGACAAAGTATTATTTCTGTTGGACATTAAACTGTGTATATCCTGGATATGTTTTTTTATATTCATGATATATTTATATAACTATGAGCTATAATTGAGTTTGGGTGTTAGAGCATCATTTTGGGATCTTTTTGCTTTCCCCGTAAACACAGACACAAACGAACTGTCGTTTTAAGACTCAAAATGTCAGTTATTGTTGATCTAAAACCCTGTTTATGTGGATAAGTGGACCAGACACAGAGAAATGTTTAGTTTGCAGAAACATCCATATTAGTGTGAACGGATCATATATGTACGTTTGTTTTACCTGGACGTCCTCTTCTCAAACCAGTAGGAACAGAAACGTGAAAAGGTGTAATTAGAAACTCGACTTCAGTCACAAAACAGAGCAGAGAAGAAG
The DNA here is from genome assembly GCA_029822895.1 of Maxillicosta whitleyi. Taxonomy (NCBI): domain Eukaryota; kingdom Metazoa; phylum Chordata; class Actinopteri; order Perciformes; family Neosebastidae; genus Maxillicosta; species Maxillicosta whitleyi. Next base: position 11,790,849 of record JAPSES010000219.1, read on the forward strand.
AACGAGTGCTGGTCAGATAGACGCGTGTCTCTGGGGCGTGTTGGGAGGATGTCAGGGTAACATGGAGGTAACATTAGTTTCTCACACGCTGCATGATGCTTTGCAGATTCGACTCTTTCACTGAGGTTCATATGCACAGAGAGCAAAAGAACGCACGGCTATGAAGCGGTTCTTAGACACAGAGGACAGAGAGAACCACACGGAACTGGGTTAAAAATGGCTCTTTTTCCTCTCCAGAAACATTAGCTCAAAACATATGGGATTGTTCTGGTGAAGTCGCTTTAAACTCGGCTTTATAACCAGAGGAGGCGGACATGAAGGGTAAGGCGTACTGTGTGTGAGAGTCAAAGCACCTGAGAATCAACTGGTCATACCTGATGTGGAACTGGTCTTCTTGGTAAAAAAAAAAAAAAAAAAATCTCTTTGATATAAACAAATATTAATGAGAAAGTGTAAACACACATATGAGGACTAAAGGATGCTATGAAGGCACTGGATGAACCAGCTTTAACATTCTCCAAACTAGTGGTGGATTAGGACCCTTTGGACTGGAGCTTATTCTGGATGACTGTGGATTGGTGTTTAATACACTGGATACACATAACTATATATATATATATATATATATATATATATATATATATATACACATTTAAAAAAA
>JAPSES010000219.1:11829651-11839783 GCA_029822895.1 Maxillicosta whitleyi
ATAGACAGAGTTTTTCTGAGTGTCTGTAACGGAACTGAAAGCATTAAAATACATATTACATTAAAGTCACACATTTTCTATGTTAATAATTGAGTTTAAATAAAAATTAATGTAAAATTCGGACAAGTAGTTCTGGTTTCGGACAAGTGAAAATTTCAATGTCAAGCCCTGTAGTGGAAGTCATTTCTAAACCAATGTAGTATGTTTTAATTTGATTAGTAGTTCTGTGGAGTTGAATGACGGGATGTGGAAAGCTTTTATGAGAGACGTGGCTACTGTATGAGACAGAAAGACAGACAGAGAGCAACTCACCGTCTGAGAAATGACAGAAAGCAAGGGAGAAAAAGCAAAATGTCAATCAGGTAAGAAGACAAAGACAGAGCACAGGAAAAAAAGGGCAAACAGGGGCATTAGATCCTTTGAGGGGGAAAGGGAGGGCAGTGAGAGAGAGAAGCATTACAGGCAAATCATCCTGATCAGCGCTTGTGTTTGTGCTCTAAGGGCTCGTTTCAGTGGCAGAAAATCAATTTGCACGACCAATTTAGTACATTGAGGAAATAGAAGCGAGTGCACTCTACATATTTACAGCCCTGACAAGAGGGTTAGTCATCGCATGACTGTGGCATTCCCACAGCAACACTAACAGATCTGTTAAAACTTAAGACCAAAACAGTGTGGATGCCGTCCAAACCTGATCCGAACCATTTAAACAATAACAGCATCATCCACTAATAATAAACTGCTAACGGTTTTCTCACAGCAACACAGTATTTGTCGAGTCAGAGCTAGCGGTGCGGCCGCTAAATGTGAAGCTGTGTGCCATACTCACACTACCTTTCAGGGCAATGACCTTGCTGGCGGGGTTCATGATGGCGCTGTCCGCAGATATGGGTCTCCTGATGGGGTTGGTGGGGTCGGACATGTCCACAATCACTACCTGGTTCTGCTCGCCCACCTTCTCTCTGACACAGATGAACTTGTCCGACTCCATGGTTAGATAGCTGAAGCCGATGTTCGCTGGGTTCACGCCCAGGTTCTGCAACTGTGGACGAACAAGTGCAACGCTGACTTTTTTTTCTGCAGTTTCAGGCTGATTATGAACATTTGTTTATTTGATGAGGACGGTGCATATCATGAACATTCAGAAAATAAAACATTACTTTATGTAAATAAGCTGGATTTATCTGGATGGTATTTTCCATCCATAGTCCTCAACATTCAACGACAGACTAAACACACAAAACAATACGGTGTATACAACACATTATTATAGAAAAGTGTAAATTATATAATACACTGTTAATACAAATACTCTATCAAACTGCAAAGAAGAAATTAAATGCTGATCAGACATCACAGGTGTTCACAGGTTTGAACCTTTTTGGGATTTAATTTTTTTAAATGTACAAAAGGTGGTGATTTCTCCAATAGTTGTTGTTAGAATTTTCCAGCTCTTATCGTTTGCAACAGAGGTGGTGTTTTCACCTGTTTTACTTCATCTGAACAGCACCTCACAGTTTCCTTTAGACATGGATCTGGTAATAAAATTACTGTCTCTTCATCTAATAAATTCTTCCGGGGGGGGGGGGGGAGTTTTCACAACTTAGATAATATTTTTCAATAATTGTAAAACTGTGCTACAGGTTTCAGTGCAGATGTACCTGCATCAGTTGAAATAAAAGACCTGATTTTCTTAAGATTTTGGAGAATAAATTTTATAGTGTTGACCACTTTTTTTTTAATGTTTTTAAAGGTTAAATTAGAGTCCAAAACTACTCCGAGGTACCTAAATTGGGTCACCCTTTCAAGTGCCTCACTTTCTATTCACACATGAATGCAGTCATTCGCAGTAGGTCTTTTGGGATCTCTCATGCTAAATGTCTTTTCGTGTTGACCATAAGGCAATTATCTTTGAGACACTTATTTAACATATTTAAGACATCTGTAAGTTTGGATGAGATCTGTGAGTAATAATAACAGTGTCATCCTCATACATTTGAATATTGACATTAGGGCATACATCATTTATTTATATAAAATGAAAATAACAAAAGGTCCAAGGATCGATCCTTGTGGGACACCGACTGGACAACCTAGGAAGGATGACTGGATACTGTCAACATTTAAACATTGTGTTCTCATTGATAAATTAAAGATTAAACCACTTTAGACTGTCATCAGAAATATGCAAGTTTATTAAGAATAATTGATTCAGTTTCTGTGATGCTTTTCAAGGCACCCAAAGCACTTTACATTATTGATCCATTATTCATTCATTTTCTGTCATAATTTCCCCTCTGGTGGTAGTAACTACATTTGTATCCACAGCTGCCCTGGGGCAGACTGACAGAAGTGGGACTGCCAATTCACGCCTACGGCCCCTCTGACCACCACCGAACATTCACAAACCAGAGCGACTGACAGGCAACGAGGGGGAAGTGTCATGCCCAAAGACACAATGAACTGACTAGGATTTGAACTGCCAACCTTTCGTTATTGGATGACCCACTCTACCTCCTGAGCCATGGCTGCTCTTAACCTGGTGGTTTTCTAAAGTCAAGGAATACAACTCCTACACAGACATTTATCCAACAAAACCTGGATTTTTTTCAGTGAACACGTAGTTTGCCGACTCAGCTGAATGATGGGCCCAAAACCCAAAGTGCATTGGGTGAAGAGCAGGAAGTCCTTTAGCCAAGTGTTTGATCTATAGATTTCCAACCCATTTCTCAGATACCTTGGATACAACTGGAAGGACGCTGATTGGCCGGTATTTTTAGAGCCAGATTTAAGAACAATGAAACCATTTTCCATCTTAAAGGAAGGGTTTCGTTGTGTTGAAGCACTTAAAGAATTTATTTTGACAGAATTTGTATCAATACCATAAATGTCTTTGGCTTTACAACATTTTAGTGAGCTAATAATTTTTTACACTTACCATTGTGAAAAATGGGCTAGTCATGATCGAACAAAGCAAAATGGTTGAGGGAGAGAGAATTCTGTTATTTCTAGCACAACGTTTACGTAATATTAACTTAGCAATTCTTGTTTGCGACAAAATTAGAAAGGTTGAGTGTTCTACCTTCCTTACATGTTTTCCACTACATCTGCATCAAAACACTCACCTTTACTAATTTTGTCTCAAAGAAGAATTGCTAATTTAATATAAGAAAATGACAAAAATTAACGTTATCAATCCGTTTCAAAAGTAGTTGTCTAAAGTATTTACTACTTTTGCAGGTTCTTTCACCAACATGTTATTTATGTGCGTTTAATAAATCCATAAACTGAAGGCGCACAGTTCTTTCAGCTTCATCACTGCAAAGTGAACATGCAGAATAGTCACATCATGGGATGTACAAGGTCTACGGAGACGACTGCAATCATGTCATTCTACAACTTTTTCCTGCTCGATACAAGAGAAGGTCCCACAGGTCTCATTTTCCAATTAATCTACAAAAAAAAAAAAAAAAACAGTCTTCTTTTACCCTACAGCTCCTGAACACATGGAAATGTGCCATTTCTGAACGATGTGCATGCTTTGTGTGGACAGTGAACCACAGATATTCTCTATTAGTTTGTTAAACAATCAGAACAGCCTGAAGCCCCATGATTTGAACGGTTACTTCAATGGACGTATTTCAGTTACAGAAACAGTGATATTGACAACAAACAGATATTTAGACGATAATGTTTTATGTGACTTAACCAGCACGATGAATGACTTAATTTCCTTCAGAACCGTAGTCCCCCTGTCCACCTGCGTTACTGTTTGGTTTACTGAAACTAATTCCACCACACTTAAGCCCACAAACAGGTCAAAAAAGTATATCATGTCATTCACAACCAATCACTGATTCACTGCCAATGACAGTGTTAACTACAGTAAAAAAAAAAAAAAGGCTGCGCAAAATTCTATAGTTTTTTAATTGATCATTTACAATGCATTAACCATAGATATTCCTAGTGCAAATATGAAGAAAGAATGGTCCATATTGACAAGGAATAAACTAAGATTTTGAGTAAATCTATGAGAAATATCAAAACATAAATGCATATGTAACACACGTTGTATTTAATATATTTATATGGAGTCAGGAGGGTCAATAATACAACTAGATTTCTCACTGTTTACTGGACAGTTTAGCCAATATTGACTAAAAAAATAGGAAAAGAACTACAGACTTGGTGTTGTTGACCAAAAAAAACATCAGTACAATAAATTGCCAAAATATTCCGATAGTGAATGAATGAAAAACTCCATTTGCAACAGAATATCTAAATTGAGTGTTAGAGTAATTCATGTTTCCCTCGCTCTCAAACAACAACAAAAAAAATGCAGTGGGGAAATAAACAATGCTGCAGCTGACATTTGCCTTAAAGGGAAGAAACAGCAACTGGTCAAACCAAAACAGTGTTTGGATTAAAATAGCAGCAGATCTGCTCTAATTTTTTCTTAAAAGTTGTTTTTCAGATGGAGGTCTGTGGGTGCACAAATCAGGGAACAAGCGTGGGCACCAAACAGGATGTGAACTCAACACAGTTTATCTTAAACTATATTTACACGCCTATGATTCAGTAGATCCTGACTCTGCATTTATTCCAGTATCGTAGCAGCCAGGTGCAAAAAAACCCAAAAAAACAAACAGTTGAATTATCATCATGACCCCCAATGAAACTATACAAGCGACTGGGTAGCTCAGTGGTTAACGCCACTGACTTTGGTGCAGAACATGGCCGGTTTGAGACCCAGGTGAAAGGCCCTTTATGCTATACATCCCAATGTAGTATTGCCGGCATTGCCAGGGAGGGCATCCGAAAAAAAAAACTCTGCCAAATCAACATGCTGTGGCAACCCCGAAAGGGAAAATGTCGAAAGAAATCATCATCACCCCAATGAAACTAAACACTGGGCAGGTTTCTCTGAAGGGACGTGCTGAAAACAACTTTAACAAAAGTAAAAGAAAAAAAAAAACACACAAGCGCACAAAGACCGGCTGATGTCAACATCTGCTTTGTTAAATCGAAGCAGAACTAATAAACATGAAAACCTGAAACTCTCCACCTTGTACTTTGAGCTGCTGAACAGGCGAATGATTGTGCACATTGTCAAACTAAGTGTGAAGTACGAGGACAGACCGAAACACGCTCTGACTGAACTGACTGCATTATTCAGTCTGAGGCAAGCGGAAAGGAATCCTGACGCTCATCACAAGGACGCCACTATCCCACATTTGGCCTGTACAGAAGAAGAGCCCGGCATGACTGCTGACATTTAACTCATGTCATCTACAAAACAGAAGGTAGCAGTCCACCTTCAGCCTGGATATGTGGCATTCAGACACATGTAGGGTTTCCAAAGTCTGCTATTGTGAAACATGTCTCATGCACAAAAACACAAACTGTTTCACACAAATATCCTACATGGACAAATGGACATCAAAAAACCATGGATAGGAGTGAAAGGGTCTGCACGGTTCAATTAAGAGCAGCATGGATTAAGTATTTATTAAGTATTTTACAAACCTTTGTAAATGTACAACTGCTTTTTGTAAAATTATGGGTTAATATATTGAGGGAAAAAAGCTTCTTGAAGAAGACCTGAGGGAGGATTAGAGCCATATGCTGCATCTCCTCCGGACTGCCAAAACTATTTCTGAACAGGGAGGGGGAGGAAAACCACAATAAAGATAGCAGGAGGAAAGATAAGGATGGAAGTGAAAGGAGGAGACACGGTACTGCTCAGCATCCTGCAAAAAAAAGCAAAAAGGGGAGGAGAAGCCGGAGTGACACAGACTCCTTGTACGAGAAATGAGAAAGAAGGGATATGTCTACGCAGTGCATTTCTAGGAAAACAGGCCTTTGGCAACGTACAGTTTGGGGTGGGGCAAATGAGTCACCAGAAGAACCCCCCCCCCAGCACACTTTCTTAGTACCAGAGTCCACTGAAATCACACTCCATCTACAAACTCCTGTCTCCATCGATGCACAAACCACCTGTAGTAACTGAGCGGCTCCAAGTCATCTTCCATTTAGGATGAGTCCTCCAAAGATCGGTGTTAATATCACAGCGACAACGGCAGCAGAACTTCCCTGATGACACAGCGCTGACGGTATTTGATGAGTCATAGCCTGGGTGGATGCACTGCTGGGGCGCTGACACCGTCGCATCAGCAGCTGAGGGTTTTGAGTCCACGAGGCGATTAATAAAAGCAAAACAAATCTGAAGAATGCAACAAAAAGATAGAAAAGTGTTGCCTCTTGCACACTGAGGTGTTTAAGATCATTATAATCTGAAGGAGTCGACGGCTGCTTAAAGAAGACAGTGTGCTTGTTTGTTGTACATGTGAATCCCTTCTCTATACGTGCATTCATGGCGGTCTGTTGGGGACTGAACGCAGACGCTCATCTTCTTCTGTGCCAGTCACGCTCAGGGTCGCAGATGTGTTTCTGCTCTGACTGAGGGGGATGAAATCATTTCCTCATCCTACTTCCTCTCCTAATGTGATTTGCTGGACTCAGATGGACCTGCTTACCCACCCTCAGCTGTCTTTTCATCTGAGGCCATGGGTTCATCAGCGTACATGCAGCAGGACGCTGTGAACAGCCACAGGGCAGCGGCTCAGATCCCCTCTGAACTCAACCAGACAATGTTCAGGCACTTCAGAGCTGCAGAACATTTTTGCACTTACACAAGCTGCTCCAGTACGTAGGCCGCTGCACAGACAGCCAACAGCAAAGCCACACAAGCTGCAAATGACTCTCACTTTAACACTTTCATCATTCACTGAACCACTCTCCATCTCTGTCTGCTTTTGCCACCGAGCTCAGACGTTGGCTCGAAGGCCACACTAAACATGTTTCTACATAATTGTGAATAATTTTTTTTTTAATGTTGCAAGAAAAAGAAATCAAAAGGAAAGTCTGAATGAAGTCAGCTGCATAAAGGCTGTGTTGAACCAACATCTAATAACCAGAGCAGGAACAGATTCCATGAACCTGAAAAAAAAAACAAGTGAATTTCAAACTTGCTGAAAAGAAGAAGAAAATGTTGAATGGAAGGTGCGACTAACTGCCATGTTTTCCTGTTTTATGGAAACATTCAGGAAGGTGGAAGAAAGAGCTTTTCCTTCTTCGCTTCAAGTGGAAACATCACATCAGTCATGTGAGGTAAATGTTCACTATGTTACAACATATTTGGAAAAGGTGTTTCTATGTTTCCATGTGGAAATAGAACTAGTGATGTAGTCTACACTGAGATCTATTTCACTTTTGGGCCCTTTTAACAACTTCAGACACTAATCAAAGACACTCGCACAAAATGCAAGAGGCTGATTTCATCTTTCAGTTGTGAGGGATGTGGTACTATTTATTGCTTGTTTGATTTCATGCCCAAATGAACAGCTTTGGGTTATGGAAAGGAAATTTGAGTGTACATCACTTTTGTTAAATTTACACTATGCAGTTTCTAACACTTGGCATTTTTCAATTAAGACACAGATGACACTGTAAAGTAGAATGGGATCAGCTACACATGTAAAGTGTCATGAGATAACTTCTATTATGATTTGGAGCTGTATAAATAAAATTTGATTTGATCATGCGAGTTGTCGCTTTCACTACTATCTCCAATGATAATCTACGTGACTTGGGTTGGGCATATAACAAGTTTACAGACAAGGAAAATAAACAAGGTTGATGATTTCTTTTGGCTTTTTCCCTTCTGGGGTCGCCACAGTGAATCACCTCCGCATGTTGATTTGGCAGAGGCTTTTATGCTAGATGCCCTTCCTGACACAACCAGGCTTGGAACCGGCTTGTGGCTACATTGGGATATATAGCGTAAAGGACCTTTCCCAAGGGATCACCTGGGTCTTGAACAGGCCATCTTCCGCAACAAAGTCAGTGGCGTTAACCACTGAGCTACACAAATGTTAGTAATGACGATGGGATGCCATTAAAAGATTACAGTTATGTTGAGTAAAATGATGCTTTTTTTTTGCTTTTTTTTTTTTACAGAAAGTGATGATTTCACAAGAACAGTGTGAGTATAGGAAACTGATGAGGAGTGAGGAACAGACTAGCACTGGTTAAAAAACAGCTCCGACAGTCAGACTTTGTCCTCCACGGTTGTCTTAAGCACATGAATATATGGGAGTGTTTGTAATTGTTATGAACCGATATCAGGATCGGTTGCTCTTAAATTCAGTTGTGAGGCACTGGTACCTTCCTCAAGACAGACCTGACCTAAGCCCAAACTGTAGACAGAGCTGTAAATACCAGACCAAGGAAAAAAAAAAACTAAACAACTTGAGGCCCAAAGTCCTGGGTTTGCAAATTCCAAGCATTTTTCACTCTGCTGGAGCCACCTAGATTCACAGGGGGATACGACTGGGGCACAGCCGGGATTTCACTGTTAGAAGGCGGAATGTAAATCAGTCTGCTACTTATCACTGTCTACAGGCAAGATTTTCTACAGATAGAAAAGGGAAAGGTATGTGCTGTTGAGAGCCATTCCAACTAATACCTCCAGACACTGCCAGGTGCCAAACTGCCTCCATCACCAGCACCAGAAGACTCTGCTAGGGAGGAGAGGAAGCACCCGTTAGCCCGTCAAGTTCTGTTGGCTGGCACAGTTTGGTGGATAAAGGATCTCTGGCTGAAGAAAGGGGGGCTACTGGCCAGAGGAAGAGGGGTGGGGGTTGTGTGCTTTTTTTTTTCCTAGTGAAAGGCCATTTCACTGCCTGCTGTTACCATAACAACAGGCTACAGACCAGAGGGGTGCGTCACGAAGTTTCTGTTTGGTTGCAAGACACCAAGCACTGGGACAGTTACAGGACAACTATTATCAAAGTCCCAACAGAAGGAGAAACAGCAGTCATGGTAGAGATAAACACAAGGCCTGGACGTTCAGGTTTTCTGAGAGGATTTAAGTGATAAACTACAGGATCTGTGGAAGCCAATGGTTTTGTTCATGATAGAAACTGCACATTCTGGTAGCACTACAACGACATAATGTTATAGACAATATTTATGTGTGAGTTTGACATTTAAATGTATTGTCTTGGCCATTACGTGGAAATAATGAGGTTATTTTTGTTGAAATCTGCCACTATTTATATATTAAACTGAGCTCAATTAAACTGGACTGAAGTGGGTTTTTGTTTAATGCATGACCATGTCCTAGACCTAGACTGAAGTATGGTTCTGCTCCAGTCACCTGGACTGAGCTCTAACACCAGAGTCAATGAAAAACACAGCTTTCACATAAGGAACACTGTAGCAGACTGGCATTTAGTTTAGCCTGTTTGGAACTCAACCTGCACACAAACCAGACCCGTGCGAGTAAACCCAGGCCAAAGCCGGTGCTGCAGGACATGGCACCATGAAGCCCAGAGCTGGAGCACTAGTGCCTTCAGGTCTCAGTTCCAGTTGGACCAGGACAGATGACCTCAGCTTCTGCAAATAAAAGTGTCCAAACACCGCAGTTTCCGGCGCCCGGTTGGTTTATGACAGCTGGGAAACTGCGGCGGAACCACACGGTCCGCATTGGACCTGGGTCTGCTATGACTGCTCAGTTTTCCCCAGTCATCCTGTGGCCGGCAGCAGAACACAGGCCTGTAGCTATATTGAGCACCACCCTGCAGCCTATTTCAGATCCGTGGAAATGCGACATGTGCCCAATGTGTGCGGATGGACACGGCCGAAGAGCTGCGCAAAAACACATGAGCTGGAATCCGTTTGGGCTTTTCTGTCTGCGCTTCTTACCTGCAGATGTTCCTGGAATCGGATCGGCAGAATCTGAGCCATTTCTGCGGGTTTCTCTGTCCGAAGAGTCCGTGAGGAAGGAAAGGGGAAGGGGACAGCAGGAGGAATAGAGGTGGTCTTGTTCTGGACGTGTCCCAAATGTCCCCAAAAGTCAAATATGATGGACAGTGGTCGGTGGTCTGGGCAGCTCGCGTCGGAATCACACGAATCCAGTGACTGCTCCCATTCAGTAGCCCCCCTACACCAGCCCTGAATCCAAAACTCCGCCTCCGCTAAGAAAACTAGTGCACTTCAACTACAGCTGAGCCCCGTGTGGTACTGGTTCCTCCTCGGGCCTGGTAAAGAAGCAAGGCTGTACCGAAAA
>JAPSES010000219.1:11875568-11894610 GCA_029822895.1 Maxillicosta whitleyi
GTTTATCTGTCAAATGTTCACTGATGTTGTTTCAGATGCTGCAGCTCTTTCATAATTCATAATTTGAGTTATTGTTTGTTCAGTATTAATTGTCAGCCTTGTAAATACAAACTGATGTGCAGTAATCTGAACCTGGCTTTTCTGACTATCTTTTCTGACTGTCTATAATAATATACATTATATAGACTGAATGTCGTCAAAATCAATGTTCATTTGCAACATAGTATAGAAAACTATTGCATTTCAATAATAAATTAAATTTAGAAAAAAATTTCTCTGTTTTGAGTGTCTGGCGTGCCAGAAATTAGTGATGTTAAAATGGGGTTATGAGTCAAAAAAGAAGTTGGAACCACTGGTTTAAGATCAGACCAGAATGAAACCAATGAAGATAGATGGGGATGTGGTCATGGAAGTGGAAACCTGCGTGGAGCAGAAATGAAAGGCATACTGACAGACTTCTACAGCAGGATCCAAGGCCCCAGAGGGTGGGGAAAAGCCCCCAGTCATATACACTGAAAAGAAAAGAAAAGAAAAGAAAGAAAGAAAGGGGGGGGGGGGGAGTCATAGGCACTCATATTACGATAAAGCGAGTGAGGTCCAAGCTCATACCACAGGTACTGGCAAAAGGATGATTATGAAGTGGGTCGATGAAAACAAAGAAGCAGATGTCATGGCGATGAATTTAAGATTTCCCCGTGTTACTAAACTGAAATAGTCTGTTAGAATGCATTACAATCAGAACAGTAGGGTAAGCCCACAATAGAAGGGTTTGAGGATCTATAGACAGGTCAGACCTCAACCATGTGGGCTTCAGAGACGGCTGGAACTGACTGACAAACACCTGGATACGGCGAAAATGTTTTATTAATAATAAACAGTAGAGGGCATCAATACGCCAATGCAGCGTCTGGTCAGCCGTATCCACGAAGAAGAAATGTAGTCACTTGTGACGTAATACGCACGCCCCACCCCCTCTGCGTGCGTTGGTCATTGTTCAGCTTGAGCAAGCTAACATGCAACGTTAAGAAACAAGTTTACTGTTTATAGATGCACTGTATACATTGTCTTTTCCTAAGGAAGTGTTAAGAATTCAAAAGATCAGCAATGAGCAAGAGGAAAGCGCCGCAGGAATCCCTAAATGAGGGAATAACAGACTTTCTTGTCGGTATGTGAGGAGAAGTCAGTCGCTTGTGCTTAGCTAAGTAGCTAGCATAACAGCTATATTCAACCATGTCAGATTGTCAAAAAACCTTCACATTGTCAAAGAAACATGTCTGCATTTTGTGTGTATGTTTCTAAAAACATATACGGGGGAATTCTTAGTTTAGCATGGGTTCTGTGAGTTATTTGGAAGACATGTGTTGGCTTTTGGTTGTAGTCAGTCTTGTAGGTACATTAAATGCCTGTCGTTTGGAATGGACTGCATGGTTAAAGGTAGTGGCAACATTCTATTTACGGTACGATTATGTAACTGTCATGCAATATTTCTATTTCCAGAACTGGCCAATTATGAGAAGAACGTTAACAGGGCAATACATAAGTACAATGCATACAGGTAAGTATATGATGAAAACAAAGGCATAGTATGAGTAGGTCCACGTAGGCTCACAGTTATAGAGCCAGATCCAAAGAAACACTAGACATCTTCTAGACGCGTTTTGGTTATTTTAGAGGCTGCAGTTTGTGGTACCTGTGTAATCCTTTCTTAATTTTCCAATGTGACATGAGTAAGATAATACAATATGATAATGGTACAATTATACCTTACATCTTAGAGATACCCTGCAGTTTATTAAAAGACCTGTGTGAAGTGAAAAAATGCAATATATGATAACAATTGTTTAAAAGAAATGTTGCTACAATAAACACATTATGAAGTAATATTTAGCCAAACCTGTGTTAGCTACATTAGTTCTATATTTCCATTTGAACAAGGACACTATAAAGATTATTTCTCTCATGATTATAACGTTTTAGTTAGATATCAGCAAACACTCCTGAAAGGAAATCTTTCTGAAATTCAAAAGAACCACATATATTTGTTATTACTATTGAATTCTTCTGTGTTCTGTTCAGGAAAGCAGCGTCCACCATCGCCAAGTACCCTAACAAAATCAAAAGCGGTGAGGAGGCAAAAAAACTGGTATGTTCTTTGAATTTACCTTTAATGACTTGTGTTAATGTTAGATAGGGGCTTTGAAGAAAATGTATTTATGTAGTAAAGTGACACAATCAGTGCATAACTAGACATACAGACCAATGTAGTGGACATTTAATTACTTTGGTACTTTACCAGCAGTGAAGCTGTTATATTGTTTATATGATAATAACAATCAGAGTAACAAATAATGCATACAGATGCAGTCTCATTGTATAAACACATTTATCTGTTGAATGTTGTATTTGGGGTCAGCATAATTATTTTTTGCATGTAGATTACATCAAACATTGTTCTATGAAGAAATCAAGTGATATTTTTGAGAGTAAAGTTAGGAGATGTGTACAAAAACATTTTATCTATTGGCTAGTGTCATTACACTTGAGGCTGACAACATGATGCAACTGTAAACAAAATGTTATAAACACGTCATTGAAATTATATGAACATGTAATCTATAATTTTTTAAAAAAGCAGTCTCTTATAGGTGCATATTTTTTCTTTATTGCACACAACTCTGCAGACAATGCAATAGCATGTTGAATCCTTGGAATCATTTAAGATTTCAGTAGACTGCTAAACTCATTTTCACTTGTTGTTACCTTACAGTGGTCGTAAAATATGTTACAAAAACTCCTGGAGGTTAAAGACAATTTTCAGTGCTGTCTGACACCATAATCACTACAAACTGACTTAAGTAAATAAAAAGTATGCTGTACTGTTGTGTGTCTTAGTCAGAGTCGTAGGAGAGAATGAGTCTCATTCTGGTGACTGAGAAAAATTATGTGGCAATTTGTTTACAGTGATAAACATATCTTCATTTACTACATCCCATATAGAACAAGATGTAATACATCTAGTATATTTTATATTTTGCCTAGCCTTAAATGAAATAAAGCACATTTGAAATTATTATCACAGATTTTTTTTTAAAAATCTAAATTTTACTAATATCATCATTTTTAAGTTACAGTCGTATGTTGGCATCTCGATCCTTTTCCACTGGGTTGAGACAGAAGTATAATTGGATTCTGTGGATGTTCTAGTCTAAGTTTTGAACTGCAGTAATTCCTGAACTACTTGTAGAACCAGCATTTTATCATCAAAAAGACTTGAAAGTACAAATAGATCTATTGCATTTATAGAGCTCTGTGCTGCTGTGGTTGTGTGTTATGTGATGGACCCCTGAAAGTATGTGTCATCTGCCACTGCTTACATTGTCACTGTTGACTGGAATACTTAGTACCATTATGTTGCTTTTTGACAGGATGGTGTGGGAGCTAAAATAGCAGAAAAGATTGATGAGTTCCTACAAACCGGCAAACTACGAAAGCTAGAAAAGGTAAGTCATGACTAATTGATCCCTGTGTGTATGTGTATTAGTACTCTATACCCACATGACATACCTGACCTACTCTGTATTTTTCTTCAGATTCGTAATGATGACACCAGTTCTTCCATCAATTTCCTCACCAGAGTCACTGGAATCGGGTGTGTATGTTTTACTGGTTCAAATGAAGAAGAAAAATAATCTTTTTCTGTTTGTGGTTTAAACCTTCTCATTGTTTCATTGTACCCTTACATCTGTGCCTGGTCAACAAAACAATAACTAGTATCAGAAACGTTTATGCACATAAATAATATACTTATAATGGTCAATAATATACTTTTGTGTTTTTAGTGTTTATTTTATTCACATTTTTTGTATATTTTAATAATGAACAATCTGATATTACAATTTTGAATGATTTATTGGAGATTTCCAAAATAATCTGATGTTTTGACAAGATTTTGTCATGTTCTAACAAAGGCAGTAATAAAATATTACATTGTGATAAACATATGTCTCTGTACCCCCCCAGCCCTATTTACGTCTCATGTGCTTTATGTGTCTTATGTAATAATGTGTATGTCTTTGACTCCAGTCCTGCTGCTGCAAGGAAGTTTTTCGAGGAAGGAGTGAAAACCTTAGAAGGTTTGTGTAGCTGTTCACCTATTATTATTCGAAAAGGTTTGTTTGATCCTGATTTTGTAACATGATGGTAATGACTTGTGTTGTTCTGTTTTTTTTAGACTTAAAAAAGATCGAACACAAGTTAAACCATCATCAGCAGATTGGACTGAAGTAAGATGAGCTCTATGTGATTATGTCCTCTGTTGTTAACACCACTTAGGTGTTTACTGTTTGGTTTTGTTTTTTATTTTTTCAGGTATTTTGAGGAATTTGAAAAAAGGATTCCAAGAGCTGAAATGGAAAAAATGGAGGTGATTAATTTTTATTTTTTTCGATCGTGGAATAAGTTCTTGTTAACATTTACTTCACACTCTGTACTCTTATCTTTGCACAGACACTAATTCTCAGAGAGCTGCTGAACATAGATGATGCATATATAGGAACAATCTGCGGAAGCTACAGGAGAGGTACTACTGTCTTTTAAAAATGACTTCTCAACAACGCATGTTCAAGTTTATAACTCATAGCACAGACAAACTAATAATAATTTTAATTCTTTTTTTTAATGGTAATTCTAAAATTAAAAGAATCTACACAACTATTGGATGACGTTTCAAATTGTTCAGGTAAACCTCTTGCAAAAGAAAATTAGTAATATTATGATAAAATGTGGAATTAGAACAGAACCCCATGTATTTCAATGTCCGTATTGGTGAGGGCAACACCCTGCTATTGTCATGTGAGAGGAATCGGGGAACGGTAGGACGTAATAACTGACATGAGCCGATCACGTAATGAATATGAGTGCCTGCGTCATCGTCACTTCCATACTGTCTGTTTCTGTCCATTCAGACTTAAACACAATCTTTCAGAGTTTATAATGAAAACAGTATTGTATTTTTTCCAAAACATCATCGTAGGGGATCTTAAAATGCTGGAGGAAAGTGAACACCAGCTGTGAATGTAGCAGGACACAGCGCTGTGACCCCAGTGTTGGAATTCTAATATTCATTTGATTGATGGATAATTTGCAGGTGCAGCATCTAGTGGTGATATCGATATTTTGTTGACCCACCCAAACTTCACATCTCAGACTGAGAAGCAAGTGAGGCCTTTTGCCATTTGGCTTATTTATCTGATTGTGAATTACATTTTGGGTTTTTTTTTTTCTCTTGTAACATTTTCATTTGATGTTTTTCCTCTTGTTTTCAGCCCAAGCTGCTTCATGCTGTGGTGGACCATCTGGAGTCCATTGGGTTTGTGACGGACACGCTATCCAAAGGGGACACCAAGTTCATGGTGAGGCTTCTGCTGGCATTCATGGGTCATGTGTTTGTTTGATGTTATGATCGGTAACCTACTTAGTGCAGTAATTGTACCCAACGGGTGATTCGCATGACTGTGCTGTCTGCTGATGCTGGATGTTGTTTTTGTAGGGAGTCTGCCAGCTTCACCACAGTGATGATGAGGAGGAGGAGGAGGAGGAGGAGAAGGAGGAATACCTTCACCGGCGTATTGACATTAGGTGCCATGTCCTCTACTTCATTTTCCATTTATATCTGGTGCTTTTTCAGATGATTCTTTAGGTCTGCGTAGTAATTCATTGTGGGAAAAGTGTTGGCTTTGGAAAGAGTGGATTTAGTACCAATGAGCAGCATTTCCATTTTATCACTGTTGAGATTTAGGAAGTTGAAGGTGAACCAAGTTTTAATTTTGGAGAGGCAGGAAGTGAGGGAGGAGGGTGGGAGAGCAGAGCAAGGCTTAGTGGAGAGGTAGAGCTGGGTGTCATCTGCGAAGCAGTGGAAAGGGATGTCAAATTTTCTGAAGATAGATAGATAGGGAGGATGTAGATGGTAAATAGAATGGGCCACAGGACAGAACCCTGGGGCACACCTCAGGTGACTGGGGAGGGATCCGACCTGAAGGATTTCAGCTCAACGAACTGAGTGTGGCAGGACAGATAGAAATGAAACCAGCAGAGGGGGGTGTGGCTGATGCCAATGGAAAACAGAGTCTACTGAGGAGGATGAGGTGTCAAAGGCTGCACTCAGGTCACAGAGGATGACAGTGGACCGGAGTCAGTAGGAAGGAGGAGATCACTGGGGACTTTTAAGAGTACAGTGATGGGACGGAAGCCAGAGAAGGGCTTGTAGAGACTATTACTCATTAGATATGTATGAAGTTGAGTGGCCACTCTGATATATTTGACATAACAATATTAGCTGTGCCCCTGTGATGAACTGGTGACACGTCCAGGGCGTACCCTGCCTTCGCCCTGGGTTAGGCTCCAGAGACCCTAGTGGGGATAAAGTGGGTTCAGATGATGAATGAATCTGAAATATTCTGTATATACAATCATTTCACCAGTTTATGTTGCCAGTAGACAGACTTTTCTAATGAGAAGTTCAAGTTATTACAGACTCCTTTGACAAAAAAACACATTTTAGACCACATAAGATGGGAGTTAGTGGACGAGCAGCGCCACAGTGAGTGTGTCTGTGGCTGGTGTTTGTCAGTGTAACAGTCCAGCTGAGTCTGGTGGCTTGAACAGTCACATACCTTAACGGCATCAATTGAGTCCGAAGGAGCTTTTTAAATAGCAAGATAAAGTATGAAGGTTCTATATAGAAGATTCACTCATGAGTCATCTTTGTGTTTTGAACCTGTGGTTTGTGATGTCAACACCATTTCTCAGCTTTTAACAGTCTTCATTTCCTACATCCATGACAACAGCCTATTATATTGCATTGCATTGTATATTTAATTGAAAATATGCACAAAGTAAAAGTAGGAAAATAATCAAATATTAACAAATGAGGTGTGTCTGTGTGTGTGTGTGATTAACTGTAAATGTTGTATTAATTACATGCTACAGCACTAGGGAGCAGGAAATAAAGCTTATTTTCCATGACTTATCGACTTCTCATCCCATTAGATAGCCAAATATAAAATGTCAATGTAAATCAGAATAACATCACAGCTCTTTCATGCATTTTAACTCTCCTCTCAATGCTATTAGGTTAATTCCCAAGGACCAGTACTACTGTGGTGTGTTGTATTTCACTGGAAGCGACATCTTCAATAAAAACATGCGAACTCATGCTCTTGAGAAGGGCTTCACTCTTAATGAATACACTATACGGCCACTTGGAGTCACTGGTGAGTCCTTAAACTCAAATAAACACGAACTCCCTGAACTCTGTCCTAGCGCTGTGTGACTTTTCTCATCGTGCAATGAGCAGTGATTCATGTTTTCAGTTTTTGTCATTAGTCATTTCTCTTTGTCAATGTGTTGTAGGTGTGGCAGGGGAACCTCTGTTGGTTGACAGTGAGAGGGACATCTTCGAGTACATCCAGTACAGATACAGAGAGCCAAAGGACCGCAGCGAGTGAAGAAAACCACACCAAAGGCTCAAAGAAAATATAAGAAGCATGTTGAAAAAATGTGCATGTGTGTGCACCACTCTTGAGTATTCAACTACTTCTGGACAATTTTGTGTTAAGTTAAACTATTTAAATCAACACAACAGTCTGCTTTTAAGTTTAATGCCCCACTATTTGGATTCTTTGAAAAGGCTTCAAGCTGCATTAAAGGCAGTTATTTTTTTTAATCATGTGAGCAGTAATTTATATGTACTGTGTATTTAGTTTTTTAATTGGAAATCCAAAACGGGTTTACGTTTCCTAGAGATGAGCCTCGCTGATGTGTTTCAGTTCTTGTGTGTCCTGTGTGAACCACCACAGCCATGCTCATCAGTCCTTGAACACTGTCCGCATGTTGTTACATTTTCCTAGAATAGCAGTATGAAAAGTGTGTCTTTACTGTAGGGTCTGAATGGTTAAAAACAAATTGTAAATATGAATACAATCTCATTTTTATACCCAGTTTAGGCAGGCTAAAGAATCGGTTTGATGAATTATTGGATTCAAAAGTTTGCAAATAAGAAATGGAATGGATTGAGCTTTTTTGTGTGAGGTTTGAATATATCTGTAATGCTAAATATATTATGATTGATTGTGTGTGTTAGGTCCAGACTGTTTTTAAAAACAGGAGGTACAGTATTTCAACCATCCAAACTTTGGTGGAATAAATATTCCTCCTGGTTATACTGATAAAACTGTAACGGTAAATGGACAAATTAGCTTTTTTAGGATATTCATGGTATTGTCTACGAGGGTCACTATAAATAAAATGACTTCTGAAAGGAAAAAGTTGCTCATTCTTGGTTACGTTGCTCAAAAATAGTGGATTTTGAGTGAGGTTTACTGTGTGATTTTGGAATTAGTAAATTAGATTTTTTTTTTTTTAAGCGGAAATTAACATCGAGCCAGAAAACGCCTATTTTCTAACTTACACGCGTACACATTGTTGCCAACAGATTATAATATTCAGTATCAGAACCGTTTCCACAGAATCCGAATATAGTGGCTAAAACTGGTAAACGGTGTCCGACAAGCGTCCACGTCTGCTCCAGAATGTTCCACTTGTCTGTAAGGGGTACGTATTTTTTCGGCATTCTCTAGAATTTCTGTACTGTCTTCTGATGAGGACACACACGCTGTAAAAGGCGCATCTCACTTTTTCCATATCTGTTTAATATTTTAAGTATCAAATGTGTATTCTCATGCGCTGTGTTCAGCTATCAGAAGTCGGGTGAACTCATTATCCCATGATACTCCTGCCACTATTTACAGCTGTTTCCACAGCGATGAGAAGGTCGCAAGGCATGATGGTCCGACATAAAATGCAGAGAGAAAACCCGGAAAGATTGACCCGAGTTAGCCAATCAGAGCGCTATGTACATTAATATCACCCAATTGGAATACGTCGAGGCAGCAATCTCTAACCGCTACACACCCACATTACTTTTGTGTCAACCACTTCGCGGGAGTTGTCAGTGGCGGAGCTGTCGTCTCTTTAAACTAGGCAAATACTACACAGGAGACTGAAGGTAATTTTTACAATTTCACTCACTGTGAGTTTTTGAACGTCCATTATTGAATCCAGTCATCTGTCTGCTCAGGGTTTATGCTGTTTTCGCCTTTTTGCGGGATGAATGAGTCTAGTTTCAGCAGCAGCATCCATCTCTGAATGACCATGTGACGATATATTTACTAGACACGGATTCTCTCATAGAAGGCTCCTAACGTCAGGTCGATGCTAAATGCAGTATTATTATTATTATTAATAATAATAATAAATATGTCTCATTGTACATTTTTGGTATGGTGAACCGTATGAGGCATGGGTTTAGTGACGTTAACGTTCGGCAATTACAAGATGTGCTTCCATTTTGCAGATTTGCGTTTGCTTCGGTTCTTATTGAAATCTTGTTCAATTTTTCGACGATAGTCTTAAATGTCTTGTGTATCCATAGAAACTACGCAGAGCGCGCATCCAGTGAGCTTGCAGCTGATGGAAGTTGTTATGCAACACGAGCAGAAATGGCTAGTTCGGATATTATGTGTCATTTATTATGTAATGAGAAGTTCTTGACTAACTACCAGTGTTTCCATGGCTGGATGGTGAGTCCTGGTGCTTCTGATGCAGTGATGGTGAACACGGTCGATGATGGGGACTGTTTGGAAGCTCGGGGACTGGAGTCCATTGCATTGTATGCGTGCCAAAGCGCCTGTGAAGATGATCAATCCTCTGCTGTGTTTTGGTTTCCCAGGGCAACCATGTCTGACAGAAAGGCAGTGATCAAAAACGCTGACATGTCGGAGGACATGCAGCAGGACGCCGTGGAGTGTGCCACGCAAGCCCTGGAGAAGTACAATATCGAGAAAGACATCGCTGCTTATATCAAAAAGGTAAAAATAGCATCCTCCAAAACCACACAAAAGCACCCAGAGAGTCTGCTGACCTCTGAGCACAGAACTAGTATTCATGTGAAAGAAGAGCAAATGAAGTGATGAACCTGAAACCAGAATTAAGAGGCTATTCTCTTTAGAGGAGTCACTGTGTGTATCAGTCACACACACACACACACACACACACACACACACACACACACACACACACACACACACACACACAAACTGCCTGCTGTTGGTAATTGTTTCCACTCTTCCTGAGAAATCCAGTTCCTCAGACTCACCATCATGTAGATCCACATTTTTTTTCTGGACAGTCATATTCTTACATCACTCCATCATTTCATCTATATGGAACAAATGAGAAATGACATTTGTAGGAATGTAAGTGAATTAGTAGAGACGTTTTGTGTTGGGCTCCAACTAATGATTATTTCATTATTGATTAATCTGTGGTAGAGGCAGGGCATATCTACAGATTTAACTGCGTTAAGTAAACAGGCATGTGAATTGGAATAGGAAGAACTAAAATACTGAGCATCAACATCAGAAATAAAACTATAAATCGGAGACTCAATGTCAAACTATCAAAAAAAAAAAAAAAAAAAAAAAAAAACATGATAATTAGTGTATTTTTTAACTCTTACTTTCCCTCAGGGTTTGTATTTGCAGAAGCCCTCAGGCATCATCAGATCCAATTTGCAAAATGCCCTGTCATTGCTGATCAACCCATTTTTTAGGTTTTTGGAATCACCCATATTTTTCATCACTTTCTGACATTTAACAGAACAACTAAAAAAACATCCTTAAATATTATGTTTGATTGAAAACCAACAATATTTGGCTTAAAGTCATGAAGTAGAATACAGAATAGTCAGAATCATGAAGCTGGAATCATACTTTAGATTTTTCAGAATGTAACAAAAAGTCCATTTTCACAATAGTCATTAATTAATTTAATCATTGCAGTCCTAGTTCATTGCAAATGTATAAATCACTAAATATTAACTACTAGTCTAAGACTAGTCTAAACAACTGGTGTTTTGTTGTTCAACAGGAGTTCGACAAGAAATACAACCCAACCTGGCACTGCATTGTCGGCAGGAACTTTGGCAGCTACGTGACTCACGAGACCAAACATTTCATTTACTTCTACTTGGGTCAGGTGGCCATCCTGCTGTTCAAGTCTGGCTGAAGGAATGCTTTATATCTCCAAAACCAGCTGACCATATATACAGTACTGACTGACTTCGACAAAGGCACTTATCATTCCTTGGCAAGAGGGCCGCTGCCTTTTTCTGTGCTGCTTTCTACTTTGTTCTGTTTTTTGAGGAAAAAAAACCGTGGCCATGTAAGAGAGATAAAAAAAAAACACTTGTATTTATTTTTGTCTTGTCACATTAGACATCATTTTTTTAATTAAAGCGTAGCTGTTAAGCTGTCTGGGTCCAAGCCCTTTGCTGTGGTTATTTCATTACACTCATTATACACAAATCCAACTGAGAGCATGAATATTTAGATGTAAAGGGGGTAACTTTTAACTACAGGTGGTATGAATCGGGGGAGGGTGGGTCAGAAATTGATAATAAACATGATCTGCATTAGAGTCATGTTTGACTGAATCTGATCAGTGTTCTATAGTTAAGGCCATCAGTCATATTTCACCTTCTTTTCTGATAATACTGAGCAGTTGAGATGTTCTACAGCCAGTAAACAGAACCAAGAGGAGGTGCATGAGTCTGGGCTCCACATCATTTCAGTTACACTATAATGATGGATCTTCATGGAATTTAAAGGAATCAGGTGCTGAAGCATTCTACTTATTAAAAAAAAAAGTCAAACTTATCAAGAATGAGTGTGTAAGTCTGGGCCATCATTTCTAATTTTAGAACTACTGAGTGTTTTGTTTTATACGTGATACCAG
The DNA here is from genome assembly GCA_029822895.1 of Maxillicosta whitleyi. Lineage (NCBI taxonomy): Eukaryota > Metazoa > Chordata > Actinopteri > Perciformes > Neosebastidae > Maxillicosta > Maxillicosta whitleyi. The sequence continues at coordinate 11,887,422 of JAPSES010000219.1, forward strand.
GGGCAGGTCGATGCGTACGAGACATGAAAGTAGACTAGGGTACTGGGAAAACACAAACCTCCACCAAGGCCAACAGGACGCTCTTCTACTTGTTCCGTTATACTCCTAAATTCCAGTTTTATCTCAGTTCTGCTGGTTGGTTCCACTGATCTGATGGTTATGAGTGAAATGCAGACATTAACCCAAAGCTTTGAGTGAGGATGGATAAAAAACTCACACTAATTAAATAGTATGAATTCAGTGGGGATTGTGACGCTTTATACAACTTTTTCATAATGAAATAAATACCTGTTTCATATGACCTGGTTAGTTTGTCAGCAGTATTCACTAGTTGATGTCCTACCAACAGTAATGTGACCATTATACACACAGGTCTATTGACTAAGGCTTAGTCTACTGGTTTCCAGTTAAATTCCATGTTCAAATCCCACATGGAAGGATGCACTTCAGCAGATCATCCTTTGCTCAGTTCCTACCTGCTCTTATACTGAATGATGTGGCTCAAGGAGATTGTGAATTCAGGCGTCTCAAATGGTCTCCATTATATCAATGTCAAATTAGTCAAGTAATGGCCGAAGTTTTAACCCCTGATGCTAGAAGCAAAAGGTTAGAAAATTCTCAAAATCTAAGGTTTGCTCATTAAAACACACAGTATGGCTTCTTCAGTGTAGGTTGTCACATGTCAGTACGGGGGGGTGGGGGGTCCACATATCTACTGTACTCTGCAGTCATGCCCCCTCCCTCAGGCCAACCATCTGAATTGTGACTCGAAAACCTTCAGGTCAGTCCAAAAAGAAATCTCCTACAATGCAATTCCCACAAGTATTTGACAATAATAAAACATGTAAAATATCTGCCCGGTCTCTATGGGTTCATAAAAATGAGGCAGTTGAGGGCATCGTTACCATGGTACTGTTTATTACAACACATTTAGAAAACCAGCTTGTGTGGGTAGACGCCGTTGGACAGGCAGAAGGAGGAGCGCAGGTATCCCTTCAGCTGAGGGACTTTCTTAATGAGGGGCAGCAGCTGCTTGTCCACAGCCTTCTGGTCCACCTTCCTCTGTTCTGTCAGCTGGTACTTCTGCACACGACAACACAACCACAGTTGGTCTGTATTCATATTCAGCTCATGTCAGTAACAGGTCCAGTCTGTCAGTCTGGTCTACTGTACCTCTTTCTCTGTGTCAAAGATCTCTCCCTCCTGGTGACGGGGCCTCCTCAGCTTCTTCTTCTTGAAGTAGGCGTCGTTCAGAGTTTTGGGGATCTTCATGCCAGAGATGTCAACTTTTGTGTTGGTGGCAATGACAAACTTCTGGTGAGCCCTGCGCAGGGGGACTCTGTTCAGGGCCAGAGGACCTGGGTTCACCAGAAAAAACACACACATTACTGACTAGTTAAATAGAAATGGACAAAAACTTAAATACAATGCACTTTCCCTGATCAATGCCTCTTTAATTAAGTAAATGAAACCCTTTAAGGAGATCTTTACCAGTGACAAGCAGGAGACCACTTGAGAGCTGCTTCAGGAACACCACGCGCTAAATGAAAAGACATACATTAGATTATTTAGGTGCAACTCTACTGCATTACTGGACATAAATACACAACTCAAGCGAAGTGCCAAGAACAAAAACAAAAAAAGCCCTCGCTGCATCAGTCTGATACCACAGTTAAACAGCTCCACATATTTGACAACTTCTTTGAACTCTGAGAAAGTAAATCTACTTGACATTCACTACCAATTTTACATGGAGGGCTCTCTGCCTGTCAGCTTCAGAGATGCACATTATTTAGGTCAGCCACTGCGCAGAGTACGTGTGGGCTCACTTCAACACCAAGCTATGGAAGCATGTAGCGTTTGAGTGGGAGGGAGGGACAATGTGCTGAGGGTGTGCGAGTATGGGAAAGTGTCCAACATGCCCGTTTAAAACCACTACATGTGCTCAGGAAAATAGGGACGACGATTCATCATCGTGATGTTATTTGGAGAGCAATTTGTTATGTTTTCCATGAGTTTAATGAATAGTACTAAATACATGTGGTGTCTAACATGACATTCTTATGGGGCAAATATATTTCTGCAAAATGTCTTGCAGGCATCAGTTTGGAAATGGATGTTGTACCATTTTTACATCATGTACACCAAGTAAATGTAGCATGGGTACATTAGATGAATTGAAGGTGCAGGTTCATCATCTTTGAGATATGTGGTAACATTTTGTTTTAAGGCAGGCTAGCCATCAACAAAAGCTGTGCAATGGAGTAAACCATTCCATTAATTGAGATTTTACATTTTAACTATGAAAATTCCCAAATTCTAAAGGTGAAATGAGCCATTCCTTGATAGCTTTCCTGCTCAACAAGTTTAAAATGCAAGTATTTGAGCCTATTCATGTCCAACATTTATAGCCATATAACCTTTATTTTCCATTTTTCTCAAATCAAAAATGCAGAAAGGGGAATGTTACCATTTGCCCATTTTGCATAGATTCTATTTTGCAGAACTAATTTAATAAGCTTATGTTAGCAAAAAATCTGATTAAAATTGTGAGACAGACTCAACATGTGTTGAGTCATTGAGTCAAATTCATTCTTGTAAAATTCATGACATTGAAAATATTTGTATTAAAAAAGGTTCAGTCACAGCGTTTTACACACTGTGAGTGTACACAACTTTGATGGACCTATGAATACCAGACTGTACAACTTCACATACTGCCTTATACTAAGAAAATAACTGTTTATAACAATACATAATTTAGAAAGGTCTCCTGTTTAACCTCTACAGCCAGCAGACACCCGCACTTGAATCCTCCCAGTGTGAATGCTACTAGCTGAACACCACTGCACAACCTGATGACCTGCTGTCCATCATGTCAGAAACAGTTTGCCCTACACCCGCTGCATGTGCACCATGATGGCTCATATAAAGTATAAACCTCAGATGTATTCACCTTTCCGCGATGGCGCCCAGTAAGCAGGATGAGGACAGTGCCTGGGGTGATGGTGCTGCGAAGGTTCCTTTTGTGCTGGCTGAAAGGCTTCTTTCCATGGCTCTTCAGTTTGCGAGGAACATCCTCTGTGGGGTAGTAACGGGGCTACAGCAGTAAGAAAAAAAAAACAAATGATAAACCTGAAAATCTGAAGACACCATACAACAATGCACTTATTCCTCAACTTTACATGAAGGAATTTGAAGTGCATTGTGGAACATAGTTTTTGATTATGTATGAGCCAAGACTCTAATGGGAATGTTTTGGATTCCCATTCCCAAAAATTAGACATGCTGTCAATGTGTGGAGTCATTATTACTTTAGTCCGTTTTACACAGTTACAATTGTACAAATTGAACTACTGGTGGACAAATAGAAATATGATCTGTATCGCAGACTTGACAATGCTATAAATCATTTCCACTCATAGCATGAGAGTGTTTTTTCACCTTCACTTGAACACCTTAAACATAAACCATTATTGTCATTATATTTTGCTGCAGAATATAATTTGTCATTCTTTATCCATGCGCACAAAAGCATATATAAAGCGGAAATAAATCTCACCATCTTGCGCAGCTTGACAACACGAGTGCCTCCATTCTTGTCTCCTCCAACAGTCTTGATGACAGTGGCCTTAGCCTTAATCTTTATCTTCTTCTCCATCTGAAATTAATACACAGTTAAACAACCCATAGTGAATATGTAAGAGTTGTCCCCTTCAGTGGATTGTCCACTCACCTTGGTCTCAGTGGTCTTGGTCTTCCTCTTGTACATGGCCCTACGAGCAAACATAGCGGAACGGGAGTAGCGTCCGATGCCCCGGGCCAGAACCGGGTTCCGGCTCCCGTGCTTCCTCTTCTTGGCAGCTTTGTCTCCCTCTGCCATCTGTCAAAATTGGTAAGGCAAGGGTGTGAGAGTCTAGAAACTACATTTACCGATGCCACTTGTGTCCAGTTCCGGAACACTTTAGTACAATGACAACATTTGCACTGAGTTACACACTATTGAATGAGAGGTTTACGGCCACCCATATAAAACTACCATGCATCAACATGTGTCGTAGCTGAGGCATAAGATTTATACCAAAGCACTGTTGAAAACACCAATACACCCTTAAGACACTTTGAAATAGAATATACCAGCTTTTAAAATCTGTTTAAAAAACTGTTCGGGCAACTCTAGTACTGTAAAGGCATGGCAAGCAACGTTAGCTAGCTAAGAGCAACACAGAGGGATCCAAACGAGTCATTCACTAGCCTGCAAAATAAGCCAAGTGACAGGTTTTATGGATGAACTTAACATTTAGACTACAAAACTCACATTGTACAATGACATATTATGTCTTATATTGGAGGTACGCAACACGTTTGTATTAGCCGTTGAGCTAATACCACAGCCAACACGGTGGCTAGCCGGCGGCCTGGGACTATCGCTTCAACAAACTCCATTATAACGAGCACATAACTTAACAAAACACAGTAATAGTTAGGTCTAAGGCATCGAATAGGATCACAGATACGGCTCCTGATATTTAGAGACTGTAATTTTAATTCATTAACACAGATGTTAACAGATTTTATTCCTACGCTAGCACGAAAGCAAGATCTATCTTACCTTTGCTATGAAAAAAAGAACGACATCCGGGCACGTGACGTATATAAGGACGCCGTACGATGACGTTGACGTAAGGAGCGCTGCCTTTCAAAAGTGCGATGGTCCTTGTAGTCCTACAGGCGTTTCTGGTAAATTAATTATATCGCTATTAAAAATGTGCAGTACGTCCTGTTATTGATCTGCCAAGTTAAACACGACTTTCTTACTGTTGTTTTGTTTCTGATTGGGTAAAAATGTTTTTTTTAAAATGCATTTGAAATTGTTTTAAAAGCTTTGCTATTTGATCCTGGACTTTAAACAGAAAAACACACATGGTAACACCATATGTAGGTGAGATAAAGAAGCACAATTCTGATCCTGTGTGATGGATCTATATATTAAAAAAAAAAAAAAGTGAAAAGAGACTGAAACCACAGTTCCTTGAACAAAAGAGCATGAAACCATCAAAACAGAAACATTTACAAACCAAACAACTTCCATAAATGTGTGTTCAGTGAAAAGGCTCTATTTTTGGTGCAGAAACACATTTATGCAGATTTGATGCTATATATTTTTCCCCCTAATATTCTTAAGGCTTCCAATAGACATTTTCATGTAGGATCATTGTATTGCATTGTATATACACTAACATTTATATCTGATAATCACTTGCCATGTACTATAAAAGAAGTACTACATCAATAACTAGAAAAGCACTTGGAGAGCGCAGACCTCCGCCAAGTGCAAAAATTCAAAGTGATCCAGAATCCAGGATTTCTTCCGGATCACTCCCAGAAATTAACCGATTCCTCCTTTTGCCATTTCAAACAAGCCCTGAAATTTTCATAAAAATCTGTCCATAACTTTTCGAGTTATGTTGCTAACTAACAAACGGACAAACAAACCCAGGCAAAAACATAACCTCCTTGGGCGGAGGTAATTATAAAATTATATAGCATTGTACATATATTTTGTGGATCACAAAGGAAGGTTTGCGGAAAACACCTGTTATATTTATGCACAATGTAATGTCATATTACAAATATAAACACACAACATAACCATGTTGTAAAGTCTTCTCGCAGTTTTTCTGAATATTTTCCAGATAATTAGCTTTTGGGCTAATAATCTGTCAACAGCCTGGTTAATCCTCCCCAGTCAAACATAGTGCAAGATTCTGTTGAAAATTATTGCCCTATTACATATATATCAATATTTGAAAGTACTTTGACCCTGAAAAACTAGGTAAAGGTCACCTATTTTCAATAGGCATCTGCTCCATGCCAAGCTACATCCACAGTATAAATGTGGTGTAGATATCTATCATGCATTCTTCAGATAATGTGATTACATCTTTAAAAGGACAGACAACAAAACAATTACAATACACCTTGGCCAAAGGGTAAACATCAGCACTTAACACTGTTCAAGGAAAACATCACGCTTTTACTCAAAATGTCATTTATTGAGTGTTGGCAAAGAAATACAAAATCGTTTTTTTTGCTGAAGCCATCGGAGGACAAAGTTGATTTTTAGACAACGTTCATCCCTGATAATGGAGTGATAACATGACATTTTTAAGGCAAACAGAGTTCAGAGTTCATTTAAACCATCTATAACCAAACACAGACTGTACAGTATGAGTTAATATGCTACATGGTTTAACGTAACTGAGGCGTTACATATTTTAGGCACGAAGGCACCCTTTTCCAGCCTAGTGTATATGAGGAGCCCCTTCAATTCATTTTGTGGTTTACACTGTAATGCCACACTAAAACATTTATGGTAGACATTATATATATATATATTTTACTGACAGAAGACCTGAAGAATGAGCAGGAAAACTCAGATGTAGCAGCCTCACGTAGAGGGAAAGTTTGCATGTGATTTTTTTTTTATTTCTTGTTTTTTGTTTGGCTCAGCTGGGGTGTTTTTTGTTAATGGATGGCATGTGGACAGGAAACTTTCCTGACAGATGACTGACACTTTCTTCAGTCAGTTTTTTCAAGGACGATGGCGATTCCCTGGCCACCACCAATGCAGGCCGAGCCAACAGCGTACTTGCCTCCTCGCCGCCTGCCAGGAAAGACGGGTGATTGATAACAGTAAATGATCAAATCTGGGCTAGTATGTTGTGATTCAAACAATCAGTGACAGGGTTACCTGAGCTCATGAACCAGGTGGGCGGTGATGCGTGTGCCTGAGGCTCCCAGAGGATGTCCGATGGCGATGGCTCCACCATTAACATTGCTTTTCTCTGGATCCAGTCCAAGTGCCTTAGCAACAGCCAGGTACTGAGGGGCAAAAGCTTCATTCACCTAAAACAAATTCAACACAGCAAATTAATTATCGATTAATCACTACGTGTAGACAGTATTTGAAATTACATTAAACAGGTTCAGAGTGATGTTTGTAAAGCTGTACCTCAACTAGATCCATATCACTGAGGGAAAGACCAGCTTTTTTAAGAGCTTCTGTAACAGCTGGGACTGGACCTGAGGATTAAGAGACAACAGACATCTTTACCATCTATCTATCTATCTATCTATCTATCTATCTATCTATCTATCTATCTATCTATCTATCTATCTATCTATC
>JAPSES010000219.1:11894710-11910199 GCA_029822895.1 Maxillicosta whitleyi
CACACACACACACACACACTCAGAAATAGTAATAGTCTAACATTGTACTTTTTCCAACACTTATATATCATTTGGTGTGTACAGACTGTCCAGATGGAACTGTTTCCACTGATGAACAGAATGCTTCACTTCTACACTGCCTGTATCTCCTGTAGATCAGCTGTGCATTTCAAATGTGCTGTAGTTCATCAGAACAGTTAAACAGCTTCTGTGTTACATTATTGCCTTCTTATTACTGTGACGTGTCTTTGGTTGCATTATTTAGAAGTCAATATCTGCAGACAGTTTGGAACATACAGATTACTGGCAAATATTACAAATATTTCAAAGCTGCACAACACATGTCCGTTTAAGGTTGTATTTCAGGAATGTTATGTTAGTTTCTTTTAAAGGAAGCAGCAGGTTGCAGATACTGTTTTACAAATATTTGGGAGTCTAGAGCATCTATGAAGACACTCATACTAGAACATCTGCATAAGTCAAAATGAACCAAACACTTCCTTTTTTTGTTACTCCGTCCCCCGCAGGGAGGAAAGGGGTATTGTTTTTGGTTTGGTTTGTTTTGTTTGTTAGGGCATTAGCAGCAAAATATTGATTGAATTCATACCAAATTGTGTTTATAGAATGCCAGTGACCCAGAATAGATGTCATTACATTTTGGGAAAAGTACTTCAAAGTTCAAATTTTTATAGTTTTTTTCTTTTTCCATTTACTTATGAGCGAAGTTTCACATCTACAAAAATGTCAGTTTTGTTTCAGTTTACTTCTATCTTGGTAAATTCATATATAGAGGCAATTGGTATGGAGACATCAGCACATGCACAGACATGATGACATTAGCTGGATCCATGCCAAAATAAGCAACAATATGTGCAAGGGGCGGGGATTATTGCACCTGGAACCACTAGTTGGTCCTATTTTCATATGTATTCACCTGATGAGGATGGAGGGGTTGCATTCTCCTCAACATTTAAGGCACCTGTATTTTTTCTACCCAGCTGCTTTAACATCACTTGAATTAATATGTCAAAATGTGTGAAGCATTACAGACTGCTCCAATACTCCTAATATCAGCCTACAACATGCATGCTATATATTTGGATTTATCTGTGCCCAAATGTTTAAACCAATAATATCAGAATTTCTACTCCTATTATATTGTAAAGCAACAGGCCACTGTACATGAGCAACATTTCTTTCTTCTTCTTGTCACCATGAAGGTGAACGTCTGCTGGGTCAATGAATTATCATAGTATTTTTTCGTTTGGAGCACACAAAATAATTCAAACTGTAAGGGTGCAGGCCCAAATATTAAATTCAATTTCTCAAAGAAGAGGTCGCACCTTGCATATATTAATTGATTTATTGCACAGAGGAAGGCACACGCCGAAACGCGTCTGTGCAATAAATCAATTAATATATGCAAGGTGCGACCTCTTCTTTGAGAAATCAATGAATTATCATCTCATCTTAGGTTATAAAAAGCCTTAATAATAGCACACACACACATGCCATATTCAGAACCACAGACATTTAATGAGTCTTATGAAGACTAGATCAGACATACACGCTGACAGCAGCACACTGAAAACACACTGTAGTCGAAATATTGTCAGTCTGACAACACTGTCACTTTATAGTAAAATATGGCATATAAAATATGGTAAAGGTTGCACATTGGAAATATCATGTAAAATAATTAACAGGTGTGAAGGACTTCCAGCTGATCTTGAGCTTTTTCTCGAGTCTCAGTCATTTTCCAGATGAGGAGGCCAACTTTTAGCTACTTCCTGGTGCATGGATTCTGGTACCCACTGACAGTACGCCGACAATAAGACTGTAAGAAAAATACATAGTTAAACAGTACGGAAAAGAATTTAAATCAGACAAGTCACTAATATTTATGAAGTCCTCACATTTGTCTTCAGTCTTCCAGACAGTGAGGAGGGCTTCTCTGCAGTCAACTTTCCTTGAAACCAGTGCTCCCAGTAAAGCCTCTGTCCTGGGCTGCAGCCTAGAAACAACAGGAAGAATACAACCCCCACTCATAACAGGTCCACCAGGAAACAGAAAACACTAAAAACAGGTGTGGTATCAACTTACTTTGCCCACGTTTTCAACATGATGGAAGGGTTTGACAGAAGGTGGCCCCTGTGTTTCTTTAGTTTGGGACAAATCTAAAAAATAAAAACAAAAAACAACTTAAAATTAAATGTAATAGGCAAACTATACGAACTTCAGTTTATGATAAAGAGCTGTTTATCAGATTTCAAAGGTGGAAAAAGTCCAGAGTTACTCTAGTAAAAAACAACCGGCAAAAGTAGAAGTAGTGAGTCCAATTCTTTACTCTAGTAAAAGTGAAAAATACATCCTCTTAAATGTACAGAACATATTAAAGTAGAACATAACCCTTGCCCAACTTGTGACATGTTTTCCTTGCATCTTTATTGTTGTTTTTATTCTGTCTCGTGTCTTTTCTTCATTTTTCTTTTCTTTGTTGTGATGTTCATTCTGTTGCCTCAGTCATTTTTACTTCATTATTATTATATTTCATTATTATATTCATCTTGTGTCGTTTTGCTCTTATTTATGTCCTGTGTGTATGTCTTTTAGATTATTTTCATCAGATTTGCACCTCATCCTAGGGTAACTTTTATGCCTACATTGGAACAATCAGTCTTAAGAAATAAATTATATTGAAACTTAACTAAATTTAACTTCAACTCCAGCTGAAACGACTCTATAGAAAAGAATACTGGACAGTGCATCCTTAGGCAAAATAATGCCCCAGTCTAGTACAGCCGAGGGAGTAGGTGTTACAGCGGTGTTTCACAGTACCTGTCCTTCAAGCAGAAACCTGGCGAACAGCTTGTATTTGTCGAGGCCGTCTGGATACTCCATCTCCACTGCAGGCAGCTGCCAACCCACACGGACTGCAGGAGACACAGAGAGAAAAACATCAACGACGACGCCTTCAAACCTCACTGTGGCACTCCGCTGTAGCGCACGTACAGAAGGTGCTCGCACGGTGACATCTGATGGTGCCCGTCGTCGAACAGAACCACGGCGCCGGAGACTCCAGCGGAGAACCGAAATGAGAGTACTGAGGCAGCAGCTGGGGGATCCACTCTGCTTCAACAGCTGATACACCTGACAAGGGGGGGGGGGGACAGGAAAGATGACAGATGTCCTGACTGGTGAACCAACAGTCAACAGCACCGATACGGAACAAATGAATGAATTTATTTATTTTTGTTTTGTACGTCAATCAGTACGTTCAATACAATAAACGTAACAAACACCAAAAAAAAAGGAACAGAAGAAGAAAAGAAGAGCAGAAGCTCATCTTTTATCTTATCTATCCTTTGCACCTGATCCACTGTTTACATCAAAGTAAACGTGTACGACGTTGAGCATTCACATCATAACATAAAAAAAACAACAGAAACATATCTACCATTTCATTTCAATAATCCTAAATAATCTTAAAATTAAAGCTTTTTTCTTTTACTTCTTCCCTTTTTTTTTTTTTTAAACTTTGCCAAAGGAGTGAATAACTTAAATGTATCATCAGGTCCTTTTCATAATTTCACAATCACAACCCAGAATCCATCCAGACTTCACATTAGACCTCAGTGTTGTCCCTTCACAAATATGAACATCTCTGAAATTATAATTACTCTCTCAATTCCAAAAAACCCCCCCCACAGAACACACAAATGGTATTTGGGACAATACTATATCCCTCTTCTTACATATATCCATTTAGTAATTTTTTTATATCTCTTTTTAAATGTATTTATATTTGTACTTTCCTTTAACTCCACAGCTTGTTCTGCACATACTTATCATCGTTGTTCTTACTTTATGTTTCTTAAAATTTAGGTCTCCACTCAGGTTAGGTCTTTCTGTGAACATTCCTCATGTTTATTGGCAGTTTATTTCTTGCTTTGAACATTACACATGTACCAGATAGGAAAGAAAACAAGAGAAAAAGCTTCAACTGTTACTGTTAAGAAAAGTATCCAAAGGGTTCCCTCTCACATTTAGGAGTGTTGTAAACATTAATCAGTCGGTTTCCCATTTGTCGTCTTTCTCTTTTACTAAGTACATTTAATATTCACAAATCTAAGTGACCTAATATGTCCCCATCCAAAAAGTTATTTTTAACTGTACGGGAGTGTTATTTGGAATCATTGAAAATAAGAAATATATGTCAGCAGAAGAAATTTACTCTAAAATATCTAGAAGTCTGTCTCTTTGTTGTAATGGTGCACACACACACGCACGCACACACACACATATATAAATGATAAAAAATATTACATCATGTGATCACTGTGGCATATATATATATTATATATATATATTTGATGAATGCCTTTGAAGTGAGGCGCTGAAGCATGTGCTGCCGTTTTGGTCGGGCACAAGTGGGTGGAGCTTTACCTTTCATGTACATCTTGGTGGTCTCCATGATCTCCTGATAGACCACAAACTCTGGCAGCGTTTTGAAAAGTGCAGAGTTGGGATGAATGAACACGGGGTCATCCATCAGAGGCGTCTACAAAGACAAACACACAAACAACTTGAGCTGAGGTGGAGTTGAAGCTCTTAGACCAGAGTTCCTGTGGTCAGGAGAACCTGCCTTGTAGCCGTTCTTCCACTTTGGGTCCAGTGCATCTTCTGCCTGTACACGTCTGGCAAGATGGTCTCCCAGTCCAGCGAGAATAATCTGCCGCAAGCAGACCACCTGGTGCTCTGTGGGCGGGGTCATCTTTGGATCTACAAATACTCCCACCTCTGGACATACTGCATTCACTGGGACCAGATAGTGCACATTATTGGAGTTGTCCTTCATGTTTTCTGTTCACTGGCCTGTGTATATGTGGGCGTTTGTGTACCTGCATTAGTAAGCTGGGCTCTGAGCCGCCTGATCTCCACCATGGCTTTATACCTCAGACCATTGTCTTCACAAAACTTAGGAGTACAACCAGCGAATTCACAAGCACCAACAGCACCTGCAGTCACATACACACAGTGTTCAACCCCGTTTCATGCATTGTTTCACTTTTATTGGTCTGCGCTGGATGTTCTCTGTATGTTCATCTAAAGCTTCTTTGGCCAAGATCACACATAAAGAGGCCATAATGTTTTCTATGCATTTGACCTGGTGAATATATTTAGAATCTCATCAGAGGTATGGGTACAAGTCAACTTTAGGAAAAGAACAATGATTTGAGAGTTTGGCCAGAGTTATTTGAAGTACAATTCAGTATTTCAGCGCATCATTAACTGTCAGTTTTCACATGAAACTGGAGGGAAGTACTGATAAATAAAGAACTTCTCTCATAGTTGATATAATATTATTCAAAGTGCAACCACTTAGACATTGTTAGTGAAACAGAAACAGCTGCATCTGAGCCAAAGAAGAAGAAAAATATTTATATATTATATATATATATTTTTATTATTATTGTTTTTTTTTAAACGTTCACAGGCTTTTAAGCCCTTAAGTAAAACCCTTAAAATCATTGTCATTAAAATCCTTTATAATTAATACGTTTCACTGTCAGACGGTCTTCATGGAGACCCTTCAGAGCCAAATGATCATCCTTTAAAAGTCAACATGACCTTAAACCAAAGTGAGCTTACCCAGCATGACCATGAGGTCCCCCAGCAGGAGCGAGGCTCCTTGCCCAGCCCACAGCCTCCTCATTTGGGTGAGCCGAGCTCGACGCTGGGTGAGCTTTTGACTTTCACCTTCACTACCTGCAGGTCTGAGGAGACATTAACAGAGCTCATCACATGTCGGTTTCAGGTCAGTATGCATGCTCTGTGACTCAGGTGTCAAACTCTGGTCCTCGAGGGCTGGTGTCCTGCATGTTTTAGGTGTTTCTCTGTTCCAGCCCACGTGGTTCAAGTAATGACCAGCTCATAGTCAGACTCTGCAGAAGCCTCATAATGGTGTAGTGGCTTTCAGGTGTGCTGGAAGAGGGAAATATGTAAAACAGGCAGGATACCAACCATCGAGGACCGGAGTTTGACACCTCTGCTCTATGACAACATTTCAAATGGTTTGAGCTTTCTGGAGCAGCATTAGCCCAAACTGGACCCCTATCAAAGTTTTGGCACAAGTCTATTAAATCTCAAATCCAAGCTTTCAATAATGATGGAATGTATTTCTAGGAACTTGATTTACCACAAACATCTGAGACCACATTTCAAACACTTTAGTTCCTTCAATTACTCTAATGAAAAAGGAGTATGTCTACCAATGTTAAACAGAGTCTATGAGCGCCTAGGATTATGTTCACCTGTCAAGGTCTTCAAAGATCTCCCGGACTGTCATGGCAGCGACCATGGCGATGGTGTAAGGGAGGCAGTCCTGCTGCTTACCCAGCGCTAACATTTTAGCATAACGTGGAGCCACTGGGAATGAAGCCATGGCCCTGCCCAGAGGGGTGATGGGACAGCTCAGCCTCGCTCGCTCCATTTCTTTTACCCTTAATTAAAGAAGGAAAAAAAGAGTAAGGCATTAAGTCAAATAATCTGACTTTCACAGAGATAAATTGACATGACTTTAGAAGAAGCGTGTCAGTGAATGAACCTCAGATCAAAGGTTCTTAATGCTCAGAGATGTTTGATCAACACTTCCTTTTATATATAAAAACATTCAACAAAGTCTGAATGTCTGAACCCAGGTTTCCTAGGTAACAGAAATGGTGCCTTTATGAAAATCTGAGCTGATTTATGGTGCAACCAAGCATGTGATATAAAACAGTACATTTTTGAGCCACAGATAAAAATGATGTTGCCTACTAATATCCCTTGGCCAGAATGGTCAGACAGATGGATGAACGGACACGCGACAAAATGATTAATCCAACAAACTTCATAGTGTTTATGTTCTTATAGTTTATTTACATGTTTCCGAAAGATGTCAGGTATGTTTGACTGATTACGTGTCTGATACAGAAGGAAACTAAATAAAGAAGATGACAAAATGATTGGAATACCCCTTCGGTCAGTCGGCTGAGGGGTAAAAACTGTAGGTTTCCCAAGAAATAAAACATGTACATTTTTATACAGTGGCAGAGTCATGAGATGCTGTTTTCGCTGTCAGATGTTAATGTTTAGCGTACTATGACTATAACCTTGAGCCTTTACTGCTACAGTCTGCCTCCTACTGTCAACAGAAGAAGCTTTAACTGAATGATGCATTTGCAGTAAACTTCACATGAAGATGTAACTTGGAAAAAAAAAATCCCTGGTTGACCATGGAGTGTATCTGGGTGACTTTACACTGCACCAAAAAGAAAGACTTCCCTGCACCAGCAAAACTAATTAGTGGGTCAAGCACAAGGCCCTGACCCTCACCTACAAAACCGTCTGAGGAACAGCCCCAGCTTATCTGAAGGAAATACTAAGGCATCTGTTCCTGCCAGAGAGCTGTTACTTCTCAGTAATAGTCCCTCAGTGGTGGAACAAACTTCCTGAAATGACAAGACTAACATCATCTGTCTCAGCCTTTAAAGAAGCATATAAAGACTGTCCTCTTTAAAGACTACTGCACTGATGTCTGAGCTGCCCAGACCTGGGGTAGACCCTGTGGTGTGTGTGTATGTGTGTGTCTGTCTACTCTGCCTGACCTCTACCTTAAAAAAAAAAAAAACCTACTAACCCCAGTCTGCAGTCACACCTATTGTTCTGTATATTTCCTGTACACCTTATATCTGTAAGTGCTATATGTTATGTTTATGTCCTCTATTGTAAGTCACTTTGGATAAAAGCGTCTGATAAATGTAATGTAATAATGTAATGTAATGTAATTAGTGCAGTGCATTAAATCAATGACCAGAATGCTGCTTCAAATGGCTACATATTAAAAAGGCCAATTAATTAAGACCAATATTGAGTCAAAACGGTTTCATAGTGAAGGTAAAATTCAAAGCCAGTGATAGTTACCTTCCAGTGCGAGGAGGCTCTTTCAGAGCTCCCAGTGACACCAATAACTGTTCTGCAGCAACAAGAGCCTCAGCAGAAGGAGGTGTGGGAAAAGGGAAGTTCACCACCTGCAGATAAAAACAGTTTGAAAGTGTTTTTCTTAGGGTGCCGTTTCACAGCGCAGCAGCATTTCCACTCATGAGTCTGACCTTCTCTATGTTGAGGTCTTTCATCTGTAAAACCAGGTCCTCCACGGGTCTACGAGTGATCTCTGCTTCGGAGAACAGACTGAAGTCTCCAAACACTGCAGACGAGTACAACCTGCACAAACACCCTTATCTGAGTTCATCTGCTCACTTTATTCCATTATCACAAAAAACAACGCATCTTTAAACACAACTAGGGATGGGTACCGTACCACTTCATGTAAAGTTCAATGGAACCATATTTGTGTACTTGAACACATCCTCATGTTGCATCTGTCAGGGAGAGACGACACGACGACGGCACTGGATGCATTAGAGTGTGTCTACGTCAGTGGGGGCTTCATGATACCAGCAGAATGGTGGACAGAAAGCGTTGGAGGGTGTGGCTGCACTTAACTAAGCTTGATGCAGACTGCGTTCACTGGAATATCCGTAATGTTAAAAGTAAAGTCAGCCACAACAACACCTCAAACCTGAGGAAACATTTAGTCAAATCTCACAGTTCTGCATAACGTAGCCTAATCTAACCGTCTGCAGCCAGGCATGGGTCCCAGCTGCATTCCCTGTGCTTAGTTTATTCCTTTGGCCTCTCTTCTTCCTTCCATTACTTCTGACTGTTTAGTAAAAAGGCAACGGGTGTTATATTCTCTTAAATCACTAATATCGCACAGTTAATGTTGGTAACATTTAAATATTTCACTTGCCATGGTACTCATCAATATCACTTCTATTCCTCCAAACATGAGGACTCTGTTCCTTGGAAAATAATTTAATATTGGGTTACTCATCTGAAAATGTAACCAATAATGGATCATTCGCCATCATTCTGTTTTTGGAAACATAACTGTAACATCATCTGAAAGAACACGTGAAGGTCAAACTTTCTATCATTATCGTTAAACGTTACTGTCGCTAACAATGCGTCATTAACATTGACGTGAACATTAGGGTCATTTTCACAGGCTTCAGCAAAAATATTGGTTAAACTTATTCTTACTTAGGTCCATTTCTCTCAGCCTTTTCTCAGCTCTGTCGCCTCTTTGACACCACTGTCCAGTGAGCAAAGCAGTGGAGAATCCAGTGTTCATCACATTTTACGAGTACAACTTCACACTCTTATTATGGTCCAGCTTTTATTTTGGCATGGCATAATGTACATGTAGTGGAAACCCTGATATACACCTGAAAGCTGAGGAATGTACAATATTGTAAAGGCCCAAAGGAGCGACTCCTGGCATCTAAAATAACTTTAATCACTACACATATAAAGCACTGAAAATAGGTACCGTTGTTATACCAGTACTGGTTCCCAGCAACAGAGTGTATTTACCAAATAGGTAGAAATGTGAAAGGCACCCATCCCTAAATACAAGTGTTTGGACGTCTGACCGACCTGTAGCAGTGACCTGGTTCTGTTCGACCCGCTCTGCCCGCTCTCTGATTGGCTGAAGCCTGTGAGGTCCATGTGACCTTGAAGGACGAAACTCCGGTCACACGGTCATAGAAGCGTTTCTTCACTCGCCCGCAGTCGACCACATATTTGATTCCTGGGATGGTCAGAGACGTCTCGGCCACATTGGTGGCCACTACACACAGACGAGCGCCCGGTGGAGGAGATCTGAACACCTGAGGTCACAAACAGACACAACAGCTGCTTTAACTGCTTCAGTCTGCTGAACCTGGATCACACAAACCCCTGCACTGACTCACCAACGTTTTAACAGTAACAGTGATCTTTATTGTTATATTTTACTAACAAATCTACTTATCTCACCTGTTTCAGCTGTTTATTCACACATTAAACTAAGCACATGACTATTTATGTCAACTTAATCTAATTTATTTGACCCTTTTCAACATGGGTTGCTTTCAGCTTCTTAAATTATATTTACAGTCATGTTTTCAGATCAAATACACGACACCTTTTCATGTCCCGATTTTGGTCCATTTTTAAAAATTTTTTTTTTTAATTCATTAATTATGGGATGGCTCAGAGCAAGAGTAATATGTCTAAATTTACCTTTTATTATTGAGTCTAAAAAAGCTGACAAAATCCCAGCTACCTAAATAAACCCAGTTTCATAGAAGCACTCATATATACTAATTTTATTTCTGTTTATAAATTGCAGTGTGAAATCCAGTGTTGTTCTGGTCGAGCTCACCTTCGCCTGCTGTTCTGGGGCCAACAGAGAATACAGAGGGAGGACGTACAGCGGAATAGACGGGTCTGCGTTCTCAACTGGAAACACAGCACACACACTTACTGAGGACAAGGATTTGAAATAACATCCGACCTGACTCCAAGGACATCCGTCTGTATCTTACCTGAGTCAGGAGGATGGTCTCCCAGGTCTAAGTCAGAACCTTCATCGTCCTCCTCCTCCTCGACCTCTGCCTCTCTGTCCTCGTCGCCTTCATCCAGTGGTAGAGCCGAGTAGTTATCCAAGTCGATACGAGGTAAAGACTGGACAGAGTGAACACTAACCAGTTAAAACCAAACATCTGAGCAATTATCTGCCACAATAGCAGCGATGGTCACACAAAAACACACACACTCAGTGTTTCACCAAAACCAAACTTACAACATTCTTCTTCTGTTTGGCCTTTTTAAACTTCCTCATTGCCTCTGAACCGTCTGCCTCCTCATCTTCACCTGAACACATAATCATCAGTTACACAAAATCATATTCTCTGTACAATCCAACGAGTGCTCAAACTCACCCTCACCTCCTTCACATCAAATATCCCACCTGCTGCACGTTTTAATGGAGCTGATGGGTTTATTTGTAAATGTATGCATTTATTTATGGGTATGTGTAAAGACCATCGACCTTGAAAAGGACACTTAACGTTTACTTTACTATCTACAACAATGCTTAATGTGTTTATTAAACCACTTTTCACCATTTGTGTGAGAGACCATCCAGCATCATGACGTTCTGTTATGCAGACTTTTCTGCTTCAGTGAGCTCTCATTGTTTTACTATTTTGAAAAGAAATCAGTAAAGTCGAGCTGAATTCACCCTTTAATTCCCAAGTTTAAGTGGGCTCTCTGGGCTTCACAAACTAATCAAGCATAACATTTTTTGTTCAGGATGGCAAGAAAATAACTGTAATTTGAGATCTTAAACAAGAAATAATTATGTGTTTTGCTATTTTTTTCTGATCTTTTTATAAAAGAGTACATTTGACAATTCATGGTTAACAATAATAATTATATTTAGTATTAAAAATTGTCATTTTGGTTAAAAAGCTTCTTGTGTATTAACCATCACAGAAACAAAATATATTTTGGTAATTATCAACACTTAAGTTAAGGGTAGCTGTGGCATAAACCTTACACTGGCTGGTGCTCTAATAAACCTTTAAACACTGTATATATGTATATTAAAGACTTGTTTAACAGATGTGTAGAGTTAATTTCCCTCACTTGTTGGTATGCTTCTGTATTTCTGCCACAAACGGCCCAAATTACATTTGAGACAAACATAACTGCCCACTTTTCATCAGCAAACACTGAGAATGGCTAAACAACAGTGAGCTAACAAGACACCTGGAATGTGATATAAAACTACTGGAAGCATAAGATCAATACATACAGTAACACACATGTGCAGCTACAGTCATAGCTTATGCTCCTCATTCAACCCCAGGGTGTTGACATTTAGCCTGCATACCGCAGCTACACATGAGTGGTAAAGAAAACACCAACGGTGGCAGGATGAGCGTGTGTTTGCTTTTCAAAACAACTGCTGATAAAACTGTCCAGCCTTATGTTATCACACACATACTCTGAGTCAGTGAAACGTTTGCACAATGCCATTATAAACACAGTCATTTACGTGCTATGCACAAAAATATACACGATAAGTTGAAATAATTCTCCACACATAGGGGAACACATGGGGGCGGCTGTGGCTCAGATGGTAGAGCAGGATGTCCAATGACCACTGTCCATATGTCGAAGTGTCCCTGAGCCAGACACTGAACTCTAAATTGCTCCCAGTAGGTCTGGTATGGTGGTGCCTTGTATGGTACATTAGCATAGTATCCTCCTACTGGTGTATGAGTGTGTGTGTGAATGGGTGAATGTGAGGCTTTGTAAAGCACTTTGAGTACCAAAGCGTAGATATAACGATATGAGCAGTCCATTTACCATTTACATAAAATCCATCTGCTGAGCTGCACCATTTTCTCCTTTGGAAGGTAAACAGTAGTTTTAATTCATTGAAGTAGAAAAAAAAGCACTTTCCAGAACTAATTTTCCTAACAATTCTGTGTTGTTAGTAAATGATGGGGGGTCGGGCTAACAAACTGGCATTATAACATAAAGGTTTTTCAATTGGTTTGTTTTATGGAAGGTCAGCTTGGTTTTATTTTACCCCACAGTTTACATACACCTCAAAACACAACACAGATGTACATTCATAACATAAAACCCTTTAAATCAAAAGTAAATTCAACCCAATCTCATTCCCTGTGTGCAGACATTTCAGTGTGTATGAAGAAAAGCCGTTTGTGACACTAACCAGTGATGATGTCACCCCTCCTGAAAGGAAAGGCTTTCCTCAGTCGTCTGCACAGACCGTGAACTTCTGCCTGACCCGTCAAAAACACCAGGATGCCACCTGGAGGACAGAGATGAGCAGCAGAGGAATGGAATGAACACCAGCAAAAGATGGATGAATGAACTGCTATGGATGAAAAATCACACTTTTTCACCGTATCCATTAGTTCAAAAAGCAGTTGTAAATGCCAGACGGTCATTATCTGATCTACTAACTAAAACACTGGCAGTAAACTGTAAACAAGGCTTAAGCTGTTGGGACCAACAGCAAGGATATATCCCAGAAATCATCCCAATCCTCTGCTCCCCCAAACCATTTGGAAAAAACACACCTCCTGGTGTCCAAATATGACATCATGTAAACTCAAGGTAGTGGCATGAAGAAACAGAAGTGTTAGACAACTGATGTGAGCTCAGTTTGAGCTACATGGAGCTGACAGCTGTAAAATAATGGTCAGAACAGATTTTTCCCACAAAACTCAACCTAACGAATAAAAATGATCCCATATGAACTCTGGATGGTAGAACATGGACATTTGGAAGAACATCAATATGAACCACATTTGATCCCAATCAGCCAATTGATTGATTTCTGTCCAAAAGACTGATGTTAAACTAAAGCGCCCCCATGTGGATGACATTTAATACTCATAGAGAAGCTGAAATCCATGGCATTTTTCCACTAGGGGTCCATTATGTTTGTTATCAAGGGAGAAGAAATCCAGTCAAATCTGTCCTAGTTATCATCAAAACACCAAAGGAGATCCAGCGGCATTGTGGGTAAAACTATGACATCCCTGAAACTCCATTTTGTGGATATGAAAACACATTATTGTACCTGAAGGCAGCATGCGGTGGATCTTGCAGGTCTTGTGAAAAGCCTCTCCGGTGTAATCCTCCAGCGGGGTTCGCTTGTTGAAATGGATCGTTACTGGAAACTGGCGAGCATCCACTTTGACGACAGGCGGAGGTGTCCGGAACAGCTTCTGGTTTTCTGTGAAGTCCTCGACCCGCAGAGTGGCCGACATGACGATCAGCTTCATGGGCATCCCCCTCTGCACACAGAAACACGTCACTGACTGTGTGGGCCGTTTTCCCTTCTACACACACACGGAACGCAGCGTAGGTTACCTTGTTTCTGAGGGGGACGATACGAGACAGTAGACCGATGAGAATGTCCGTGTACACACTCCTCTCATGGGCCTCATCGATGAGTATCACACTGTACTTCTGGAGCAGGAAGTCCTACAACACATGAAGGTTAGGATGAGGAAACTGAAGGGACTTCAAGGTGTTAAGAAGCACAATCAACAAACAGCACTCAAATAATAACTACAGTTAAGAAAAGCATTCAACTAAGCCCCAGTTGTTCCTCAAAGCTGATTAAATTAAAGCCAGGAACACAGTTGTGACAATTTATATGATGAATATGAAATAATATCAGACCTTCTGAACTTCTTTCAGTAGAACACCATCTGTCATGAACTTTATCTTGGTCTCCGCTGTTACATTTCCCTCGTAACGAATCTGGTAAGACACCACCCTGAGGACACACACACACACACACACACACACGCACGCACGCTTGTCATATACAAGTCCCTAAAATCTACAACTTTTACACAAGGTTCCCACACATGATGGAAGAGTTGTGCAGTTGTCAGTGATGGAAAACACACAAAACCCAGACGCAGTAACTATCTGAGCTTTAACATCCACAGTCAAACCCACAGAAGAACATGAGTCAAACTTTTACATTTAGGCCTTTTTCAATGACACGTTTGGTGAACCGGTCGGACACAGAACTCCTGTGTAGGATAATAGAACCAACAGGCTGCGCTGAAGTGCCTCCAAATATCATCCCATGGCTGAACATAAGATTTTATTGTACAAATGTAAATATTAGTAACTCTTTGCTTTTAAAATAAATAAAAAAATCACTGCTCATTCATCATCAGATTCATTTGAAATGCTGGAGCTTATAAATGATCCAACAGGAAAAAGGAAAACAACCTCTGGATACTCAAGTGTAAACACAAATCTTTATGTTTCTTTCCATGTATATGCATCCATAGAAGCTTCTGTCCTTTGTTCATACGTTTAGAACAGAGTAGATTCAACACATAATTATGGATTCTATATTTAGGGATGAAAAGTTCAACCTAGTTGTGCCAGTAGGCAAATATTACAGGTTTATATCTGTGGTTGTTAATGTTCAGTGTGCAGTGGGTACTACAATGAACTAACAAAAAGGTAATATACTGTATATTACTATATATTTGTAAGAAGAAAGTATCCCTATTGTACATTAATTATAATACAAGCAGTACATTATATTATTGATAGAAAAATGATCATGTGTTCTCATTAGTGATTAGTCTGACATGAGCGTCCTAATCTTTTCTGGTCTTCTTATGTCTTATAATGTGAATGCTCTTTGTACTAAGAAGATAACACTCTCACTTTAAGACGTCGTCATTATCAAAATGTTCTTCTGTGTGTAAACCATTATCATTGTCGTGTGTCTAAGGTGTGGAATAAGTGCCTGACACAGTAACTTTAGGCTCTAAAAGTGTCTTGTTATGGACAGTCAACTGTGTGAGCTGTAATCTGTGCACAAATAAGGCCTTGAAATAAACAGAGCAGTTCAAGCACCTCGTCTCAGAGTGGTGGTTTTCAGTCTTAAAAGCCCACAGTTATACGGTGGTTACCAAATGGAGAGGAAAGGGGATTGGAAAAACAAAGTGTTTGCAATACTTTCTTATTTTAAAT
>JAPSES010000219.1:11936695-11947817 GCA_029822895.1 Maxillicosta whitleyi
ATGCAGATACAGACCTGCAACTAGCACCAAACTGGAGCTGAAGGTCTACTGAAAAAGGAGGATGTGAACGGATTTGATGTAGTATGTGGGAAAACTGTGATGCTTGGTGGAGGTTTGTGCTCTCTGAGTGCTTTTCTAGTTGTTGTTATTATTATTATTATGAAAAAATAGCCAATATCGTGCTGAAACTGTTGTCTCACCTGCCCGCTCTCTTCAGCCTCTCTGAGCGGAAGTTCTCATAATGCAGATCCTGGGTGACCTCCTGAAGGTCTTGCATGTGGGTTCTGCAACAGACAGGCATACAGTTCTGGATTTGCACACTAGAAGGCAGTGGAGCTCTAGAGGGAACGCTGTTCCACTGGTGGGCTTTTCCACTGTGCTTGGTTTATGTGGAAGTTTTATGAAGTCCTTTAAAGACTTTCCTTTCCTTCCAAAGATATTCTGTGGTTTTATTGCAGAGGACACTCACACGAGCATGGTGCGCAGTTTAAGGAAGTCATTGTGCTCAGGATTCTCCACTTCTACAACTCCCCACGGATAGAGCCGACCGCGGATCTTCTTCCCCTTTACCTCAATCAGCTGGTTGGAGCCAATCACAGCAAAGGGAATGCTGGCCTGGTTAGGGAAGATAAAGGCCAGGGAATCCCATGAGAGAAACCAAGAAAGAGGAAGGGGATATAGAAAGAGAAATGAAAAATACTTTTATCAGAAGAAGTGGGTGCAGTGACGAGAAGCAAGGATGGATGGGAAAACAGGGGCCTACAGGAGTGTGAAACCATCTGGCTGCTGTTGGTCCATTCTTACCTTAAGGACTCTGGTCTGCTCCTTGAACTCCTCATCTTCATCGGAGTCGGCGTCGGGTAACTGATAGATTCTGATGCCGTGTTCTGCGATCTCATCCAGGATCTGACAGGTGGGAACACATCAGACACAGGGTAAACAGAGACGCTACACCCTGCAGACATGGCTACTTCCTGTCCAGAATATGTACTTAGACCATCTGACAAATAATCATCTGGGGACACGGTCAGTCACTGTCAACATTTCAAAGATCTGATCCTTGAATTGGTTCCGTTCAGGGTCGTTGGAACCTCAGTCACACTTAGTAACCAGTCTGCAAGTTTTCAGTGAGGAACTATTGAAATCAAAGATGCAACATCACATCCTACCCCATCCAGCCCTACTTTGTTTTTGTTGTTTTTATAGCGCTTTTGTTTAATATCTTTTCTCCTTTCCCTTCTTTTTTAAATATTTGTTTCATTGTTGTTTTTCCAGCTTAGAGTTATATTGATTCATTGGGCAGATCCCTCAGGAAATTGAGGTTCCAATAGAAACACAACACTGAATGTCCAGTATGAAAAATATTAGTAGAAAGACAATAAAGCAATCCAAAAACTAGAAAAAAAACTGTAGTGGGGAAAAAGGGGCAGTTGTATATTGGAAAGTAATACTACTACGACCAATAATAATAATAATAATAATAATAACAATAATAATAATAATAATAATAAATCATTATTATGATATCTATGAAGTTAGTAAAAGAGTGGTTCCTGTTTTTAACTTAATTTTCCATCATGCAGCGTGGTACTGCACTTCCTGTCAAACGAGCCATGTGATTATAAGGCTATTGTATTGTGAAATTACTAATATCTCCCAAAATATTGGTCCTATCAACTTGCCGGGATATTTTATGTGGAGATGCAACTATTCCTCAACTGTAGGTACCAAATTGTCAAGTGTCATGAGATAACATTTGTTGTGATTTGGTGCTATACAAATAAAATTTGATTTGATTTTGAAATTGGACTGGTAAAAATGTTCATTTCTCAGAAGTGTGCCCCACACTCTGAGGCCTTCCAGCATTATGATATGTTATGCATATTCTAATATTATAACTTCTAACTTGTAGAATATGACAAACCCACAGCATTTCACACATAGGATCATGGGAAAACAGCTACAAACCAAACTTCCTTTGTTCTGAACCAATTTATTTTTGGTTGAAATGTCACAAAATAGGTCAAAGTTAGATGTGTGAATTGGAAAAGCACCTGAGACATATTGGTAAAACTACAATTAAAGCTGAAGTTGACTCCAAATATAAGACTACTTTATTCTATAATTAAAATGTAAATAAATGGTATTTGCAGAGTGTAAATATAGCTTTGGTAGAAAGTAAGAGGGCCCTAATAGGAGGGTGTCCAACAGCCCCTGCTGTTGCACCAACATCTTTAATTAAAGAGGGGGAAAATAGAGGGAACAGAAATGGTAAGCAAGTAAAAATAATAAATACATAGTGTGTGCTGACTTCAGATAGACACCTATATATGAGAATATGAAGACTTTTCCTTGCTGTTAGGGAGTGATTATGAGGCTTTCTTCAAAGTGATGTTACCTCTCACACGGGTTTGACCTCTGCCTCAATAAGTTGCTTAGTTTTCCATTTTAACGCAGACACCAAATGTCAGTCTATTTAAGTAGATTCCATCAAACTGATTTGTATTCAGTTTATTACTTAATTGGTGATGTAAAATTATAAACTTTGATTAGTTTGATTTTAGCTTTATTTTTAAACAGTGGACGGACCTGGTATGATAGCATCCATATCTAGTCTATGGATTATAGATTAATGAAAGCATTCATTCATCTGGAGGGTCACATGGGATTAGAGCCAATCTAGTCTACCGTCAGGCAAAGGTGGGGTACACCCTGGACATGTCATCAGTTCATCACACAGCTGAAGTCAGCCATCGAACCCACAACCTTCTTTCTGCAACACCTGAAAACATAATTATAATTACATTCCATTTCAACTATTTGTTCTTGCTAAATTTTACTAAAAAATACTAGTTAAAATACCTATTTACCACTGCCGTTGATCCCAGTGGTACACAGTTAATACACTGCTTATGTTTATGTACTGCACTGGAAAAAAAACAACCTTTAAATCTAAAGCAACTGGACTTTTTGAGACCTTTCACGTCCGTCAGATCTCCGGGATGTGAGGTCAAATGACTTCAAGGGTTAAAAGCTGCCTAGTTGCCTTCCACTTTAAACTGTTCAGAATACAGTGACCTGGAGGACAATCTACCCACATTCTGTCACAAAGAGTCACAAACAAAATTCTCGCCCACTTTTGTCACAATCCAACCGGTGAAGAAACAAGTTAAAACAAAGGAGCTACCTCTGGGACAGATGTCAGTATTTATTATTCTAAACATCAAAGCTGCAGATTTCTTTTGTATTCCACAGAGCAAGTTTTTTTTAAATCCACAATGTAGTCTTATGTAATGAAGCCAAAAAATGTCAAGTGTTGTTTTCCTGACTTTTTTTTTGGACTTTCAGGTAGTGGGACAGTGTTGAGTCAGCCAGGACTCTGGGGGAAGTGAGAGCAGGTTTTCCTATAGAGCTTAGCTCCTGTTTGAGCCGTTGTTATGGCTGTGGCTTGTTTTCTTAATGAGTGTGTGAGATAGTGTGTGTGTGTAGGGAGACTTGGGTATTGTTGTGGGGCAGATCTAAAAACAAACAGGTTTTGTTGGACACAGTGGAGAGCGTGACACAGGACCCGAACCTCTCTCTTAACCCAACCCCCCCACCCGTTCACTCAAACACCCATGATGTACAGATACCTCTTACATGGAGGCTGGATAAACATCATTTCAGTGGGGCAGAGTGTGGAGAATTTTGGGAAACGCTGCTTCAGTGGGAAAGTAAACATGTGGAACACAATGGCAGGAAAAAATGAAACAAACAGCAAATTCACTTATACAAATAGATAAGAGACAAAACGAAGCAAAAAAAAAGGGAATAAAACATAAAGGCAACTAACTATGAACATAAGCCACTACTAAATATCTAGAAACACCACCTGGTCGTGGCATAAATATGACTCTGTAGAGTGCAATCATCTGTTTCCAGACCCAAGTAAGCCAAAAGCAGCAAAATGGCTGTTTACCTGAATTATTCTGTTCCGTAACATGTGCTTAGTACAGCCTGACACCTATAATCAAGCCTTCTCAGGGATCATCAGATGTCAAAATCACTGCCTGCTCCAAATCCCTGTTGTCTCCTCCTGATTTACAGTGCACTATGTATGCCTTAATCCCTACGGTTACTCCAGACTCTCCTTCTTTGCGTAGCTGGCACAAAGAAAAGCTGGCAGTGTGAGGCATTTTGATTTTATGACCATCCTGTCCAGCTATAATACACCCCCATCCTCCTTTCCCTCTGCTGTTATGGGTGGACATGTAGGTCCACTCAATGCTTTCAGGGCGGTGTTCAAACAATGCCACACAAGACTCTACGTCTTTATTAATTGGAGAAGGAAGCCCAAGATTTATCGCTTTACGTTTCTGGCTCACATCACAGAATATGAAGCATTGTTTTGTGCAGCGTTCCGTCACTGTGAACAGTTCTGATAAGTTTGAGGGTGGAGGCTGATGCAAACTACTGCTGAATCATGGCAGATAAACCCCCTGTGGACTGTTTTTTTTGGGTAGATATACTGTTTGGTGAGTAGATTTTGGGAGTTTATCCATCAAACTGAAGGGTGAATATTTGTATTAAAAAAAACTGCAATGTGAGTCTCAACTGCGACCTACAAGAGCAGAGTTTTTGTCTGAAGAAGTCCAGGTTCAGGAAGACCAAGGCCTACTTTGAAATCCACAGGGAAAGGACCACTGCCTGATGAAGAAATATCTTCAAGATGTAATACCACAGACAGCCAATAAGAGTGGCTCCAATGACGCAGTGAACTTTGAGTTTTTCCAAGACTCGTTCTTGTCTTATTCATTTTATCTGGAACCGCTAATAAGTGTTCTGGTCTAGTACGTTTTTCCTCTGTTAATCAGATGCCAGGGCTAATAGAAGAGTTTTATATCTGTTGTGCCAAACACTGATAGAAAGGTCCGTATGACATCTCAGTTGCATGCCAAGTCACGCTTGGTGTATATAATTAACGGACAGAGGAGCCATGACATCAACCCACTGGTTTCTCAACTGCTTTTTTAAAACCAGGATTTTGTGATTTGTTCCTCACAATGTTGGCTTTTTAGAATCAGAAGTGATCATATGAAGGGGGTGGAACTACAGAAGCCTGAGGGGTCAGAGATGAGCTAATGCTAATGTTACGTTACTGTCTTGAATTAAAGTCTGACACAGCAGACATCAATGCTATTTGACCTGAGATCTGAAATTTAAAGACAGATCAAATGAAAGGAATGAGACTGGAATGAGTACTGGAAAAAAATATCATCTTGGAATGAATCTGTCTCTAATAATATGAAGTCCATATGAGCCAGGGATAGTTGTAGTCAATTTCAATGCCTGTCAGTAGTATTAAAACTTTAAGATTGGCTTAACGTTGGAGCAGAGGTCCTTGTCCTTTGATATGAACAGAGGGAAGCCTTCTAGCATTTAGCAACAAAACGATACTACAAACAAGCTAAATAAATATATAAAATGGGTATCAGCAATCTATAAGCTAAAGTATAATAATAACCATCACCATACCGACCTAGAAGTTTAACACCAATGTGTCCATAATTAATATTAACACATTCTTTTAAAGGCTTAACTGAAAACTTGCACAAAGGCTCTGAACTTGCACCAGTGGACGATACCATATGTTATGAATATTAGCTTATTTTCATTAATGGCATTTCATAAATATTAAGTTTACAGCAAAAATAACAAATGGATTTTTTGTTCTGTTCTGGAAATGAAAAGATGACAAATGGATATTTCCACCTCTTATGTGATGAAAAGAAGCAGTGTATCATTCTGGATGGAAAACATATGCCATTCAGGTGGATTTCTTCATTTACCAATGCTCTGGCTGGTGGATCAAATAGTTAATACTACAGACATGTATTTCAACGGTACAGGCAGGATCATTCAGCACTAAGAATAGCAGTTCTCAAATATAGCGTATCTGCATGTCCATACATAGAAATAATTATACAGTACAACGCCGTGAGAGACATGACTAAGCAGTTTTTAGTGACCAAAACCTCCAGTCATAATGAAGCCTCGTACTAACCCATGATTACAGGGATCAAACACTTTGTCACGTCACCCTATGAGGAAAATAATATTTTCATGATTTGCCAATTCTCACGGGTAAAACCACAAAAATACAAACACATGTAAAATGATAAGAACTGCATCCTGGACAAACACCACAGAAAAGAAAAAAGGACTGCCAAAAAAAAGAAAAACAAAAGAAGACATTGTGGTCAGCGCTATAATCTTAACATTGCAACAGGCAACCGCATACAGTTCTGCAAACGCACAAACACTTGCAATTACATTTCTGTAGTGGTTGTTGATGACAACTGAACCTCCTCTGGTCTAGCAGAGTGAATATCCATTAAATGAGAAACTGTAGCTGGGAACAATACTTAAGTAGAAACATGTACTACAGCTTTCTTTGGAAATCAGCAAAGCAGAGAGAGAGAGAGAGAGAGAGAGAGAGAGAGAGAGAGACAGAGACAGAGAGAGAGAGAGAGAGAGACAGAGAGAAATCACCAAACAGAACAATAGAATTGAATCCCAACACTTATCAGTCCTGATTGAGAAGGACAAGGATCTTTATGTAACATTTATGTAACCTCACAGTTGCCAGGGACATAAGAATAAAACATTGCATCATTACCATTGGGTGTAGGATATCTAATCAACATTCTGTCCCTTCAAAACCTTTTACACAGACCATGAGGGGCTGGGACCATGAGTGAGGGCCAAGTTGTTTTTATTGAGTGTGCTCAGTGTTGATAATCTCACCTCTAAATTTTGAAATTTGATTTAAAGTGTAGAAACAGCCAAGAGGTTGCTTGAGTTGCACGCCAAGGGGTGGGCATGAAATCCCTGCATTAAATGGGCTCTGGGGCCAATTTATGAAAGTATCGATAAGCTCAGAGGTTATCAGTTATGTTAAAAGTACTGGAGAAAGAAAAACAGAAAAAAGGTCCCCTGTGTATTTCAGCAACATAAATGTTTGGCAAATTTTTCTTAAGTGATTTAGTGATTTTCAATCCAGACGAGAGACCTGGGGCGGGGTCTGAGAGGTCATCCCTCTGTCACATGCTGTCGCTCAAACACAACGACAGAAGCCAAATGGAAAAACGGTCACTAGGCTCCAGGACATGGAGCAACAAGTCTTTTTATATTTGGGTGGAAAAATGAGTGATCTGACACAAAACCTGGTGAAAGCACAGAAAATGCACTCTTAAAAATCCCCAATGATCTCCTCCTTGCAACTGACTCTGGTCCACTGTCCATTGTCATTCTCCTCCACCTGAATGCAGCCTTTAACACCATCTCACACCTCATCCTCCTCAGTAGACTCTCCTCCTTTGGCATCAGCCACACCCCCCTCCGCTGGTTTCATTCCTATATGTCCTGCTGCTTTTAGCTAGTCTCTTCTTTGACCAAAAATACAAACTGCAGCATTCAGCACTGTACGAATTTAGTGTGATGCCTGAGACACACACACACACAGAGAGAGTGAGAGAGAGAGAGAGAGAGAGAGAGAGAGCACTTTCCTTTTCTAAAATGCAACTTGCATAAAATAACATGTCAGAAGAAATGTAAGCAAGAGATGCTGTTAGGGGAGAGCCTTTAGATGATGTTCAAATGCTCTGAGTTAATCAAGGTTTGCTTTGAAAGCACATGTGGTCATTGGTGTCTTCCAACCATAGTTCCACAGGAGAAGCTTGAGTCCAACGTAGGGCGCAAACCCGCAACCCTGACATTAAGCGTCTCCTGCTCTACTGACTGAGCTAACTGGGGTGCTTTAGCCCAAACCTAGTGGGATTGATGCTGATGCTTCAAATAAATAAATGATGATGAAAGTCAATTTGAAAATTAGTATAATCGATAGAAAACACCAATGACCTGTTCACTGCTCATTTTCTTGTCTATAACTTTCCCTCATTGCTTCACATTTCCTAAAAAGTTTACACACTCATGTTCTGACCCTAGAAATATATTATTTTGAAGCAAGTAAGTACACAAAATTCAAATACTAAAAACTGGGGTTGGTTTCATTGCATCACGTAAAACTCCATCACAGGATGGTGCACCCCCTAAAATGACGAGAATCTCTTTAGGTTAAAGAACTTTATCCCTCCAGCCAACAATAAAACTTGACTTCTGGACAAGACTTTTACAAATAGGCACGAATGAACAATAATCCCTTATCATAAAACTGTTGAGGTCACTTTCAGTTTTGATATAAAGCACAGTGATGAGTACGAGCATCTCCAGCTATAAATCAAAGGCTTACAAAGTAGAAATAAAACTGCTGCACCTCATAAATTACAGGGGTACAGGTGAAGGTTTCTTTTCTGCTAGCAGGCAACACTATCCTCAGCTTTTCACTAATCAGTGTGATTCTGACAAATGTAAATATTTCTATGGAGTAAAGACTAACTAAGATCTACCTAATATTATCTAGCTGCATTACAAGATTACAGGACAGAGAACAGTGGGCCGACAGCATGAAGGCTGTGAGATTTGCTAACCCTCAAACACATGAGAACAAATGCTTCTCTCTTGCCAGGAAACGCCTTTCAACTAACCAGTTCTATCCTGCCTGCAGGGTGTCTGAGGGGGTGAAGGAGCCCCAACAATACCTGTTCCAAGGGGGTTGAAGGGATTTAGACCTCATACCACTCTCCTACACAAAAGCACACACTCACATAACTAAGTGCTGCTTCAATTTCTGCAGGCCATAAGATGGAGTCAGTTCCAGGAAAGGAGCATACATTTATGAGCACTTGAAGCTCCATAGCTTCCAAATGCAGATTAGTAGACAGGAAGGATGACCTGACAAGAATATACAAAAATGCGGTCATGTCTTTAAGTTGCTCTTGCCTAAATGCCGTCTACATATAGAGCAGCACAAGGAAAACAATACCATTCTGTTCACAGGATTAAAGACACATGCAGACACATTCCAGATATGTTCAGTCAGAGCCTGGGACTAAGTGGACAGTCCAAGCTGGAACAGACCGGACCAAGAGTAGCCGGATTTGTTCCAACAGAAAGTACCAATGGAAAGAACAGAGGAAGTGACCAGAACCATGGTAACATGAAAGCATCATATGAACAAAGGTGACCAGCACTGCAACGTGCACGCACACATGCGCAGCCTCCTATTGTCTGGACTAAGTATCAGTACAGTTTAAGACCACCCACCACCTCTCCCTCTGATCAGAGAGCATGGAGAGGAACAATTGAGCTATTCATGTAATCACATATTTAAGTGAGATTTAGAAACGGACAGTGTGAGTTTAGGATTTATGTCCAAGCATTGTAACTCAGTCTGGTAATCAAGAGGGATCTCAACAGCAACTTGAACACCAAAAAGTGACTAATTTGCACTGTAAAGTCCGGAAACTATCATCACTGAACCTTTTCAGGTTAACTCTCAAGTGTTTGAACAGGAAAAAGGAAACCTGCTGTTACTTTCTTCACTTAAGAGCAGATGATTGTATGTAATAGAGCTGCTTGCTCGATGAGGTAAAAAAAAAAAAAAAGCATATTTATTGTTTTAAAATCTGCAGAGACAGGGAGCAAGCCCTGGCACAATGACTACTGGAGGACAGAAAAATAAATATATCCGCGTGTTTCAAACACTGGCAGGAAGTGGACTGGGCACATTCTGACCAGGGACTAACACAGAAGCACACATGAGCAGTGAGGTCAGCAGGGGTTGTTCTTTGGGCGTCACCTGTGACATGCACAAAGACAGATGAGTAAAAACACATATTAGTGTGTCAACGTGAACTTTATGTTGGAGTCTTCTTGTGCTAGCTGTTTGTTTGCCAGCTGCTTGTTAATCATTATGTCTAAATATCAGCTACACTTCTAAGCTGTGCCTCTGATGAACACTCCTCAGTTCTCAACGCTCTTCTGCTCCTCGTCAGTGCACCCCTGCTACAGTTGGAATAGAAATGGAAACAGTTCAATTCAACAACTATCTCACTGCACCTTTGTGTTTATATTTTGAGTCGTCAAAGTTTACAGTGACAGTAACTGAAAAACACCACAACAGAATTTAATATGCGTTGGACTTGGAGCCAGCTGTCTGTTAAAGTAAACCACATATATGTCTATGCTACTGTTAGTTACTACTATTGTAGAGAAGCATTAGACAGGCACTAAAGACACAAGTCATTAGCTAAGAAAAGGAGTGTGTGTTTTGAGGCAGTTTTTTAAGAGTTTGAATCCTGCATATCATATGTATACATTTTATATTATATGCATATGGTGCTGCCACTAATGAACAATTCTGGTACTACTGATCTTTTGCCTAGTTTAAAAAAAAAATTAGTTGACTAATGTAAATGACTAATTAAAAAAAGAAAAATCAAGTATTTGTTATTTTGTTGTGTCCATTTTATTTTGAAAACAACTCCAGGGCCAAAACATAAAATGTCACCTGTACCATGACAAATGTAAACCATAAAAATAAAGTACATATTACCAAACAAAAAATTGCAAAGTGCGATGTTTTTCACGTAAGGGTGGGACACCTGAGGGGTGTGTGTGTCTGAACTGGTGTGCACAGATGTGTGGACTGGGGTGGGGGTGGGAACAGCGAGGGAATGTAACTCAAGACACTTATAAAGGTGGCGGTCTCTCTCTCTCTTTCTCTGAGGCGTGCCACAGCCAAAAATAAATAGGTGGTCAATAGTAAAACAACTTGTCAACTAAAAAAATTACCATTGGTTAATTTTCATGGTCAACTACATAGACTAAGTTGATTAATTGCAGCAGCACCACATATTTAACATTTATTATTCAACACAATCTAGCTATATATATATTACACATTATTAATCGAGGCCCAACTCTTTTAATTTCCTTTTAGTCCATATTAGACCAAGGAAGTTGACACTGTGTTAGAAAGGCTTTTCTTTCTGCTGTTGCACACCTCATAGTATTACATTCCAGTATGAAGACTTCAGAGCAAATAATATGTCCCAGAGGCGCAGAAGAGGTGGTGTACACAGTGGGCACATGGTGAGGTGTCTGGGAATGAAGACAACCAGCAAGACAATGGGGGGGGGGGGGGGGCAGGCAGGGTAACACCCCCACCCGGGGGGAAATA
>JAPSES010000219.1:11956711-11968472 GCA_029822895.1 Maxillicosta whitleyi
GTAATAGCCTTAGAGAAATCTTCTGGACAAAGTTCAAGGCGGACGCGGCTTCGGAAACGACACAAACACATAGAGCTGTGCACTGACGTGGAGATAATAACCCAGATGAAGTGTACCAACACAAAAGTTACAAATGCAGATTCCTGCCTGAATAAAATACACAAAGAAATTGGTAAACTTCCATCAGCTGTGGTGATGTTCTGAAGGATGCTAATCTAACTTTGGGATAGATGTTCTGTTAATGTTCTGTTTCTTCATTCAAGTGAACAAAAGAATTGTGGCTGATATTGCAATTTCCTATAATAATGAAAATTTCAAAAATAAATAAAATATCAAATTGCATAAAATCTGTATCTTGCAGACAAAAACGGACTTCAGATTTGAAGTCAGCACACTCAAACTGACTATAGAAAAGTCTTTTTTTAAATGCAACAAAATCAGTGTTCCCCAGTGTAATTTCTTTCCTGCTATTTTTTTTAATGCTGCTTGAATAGAGTGACTGTAACATACAATGATTTCCCCGTGGGATTAATAAAGTATTCTGATTTTGATCTAAAAGGTGTTGTTTCTAAGAAGCATGAGCCAGTTGAAAGCGTTATGCACATGATCAGGTTGATACCTCCTCCACTGCATTTTGAGCCAGGGAAAATGTCACGCTCACACAAAATACTTAACAGCTCTGATTTGTGGGGATGGTAAATATGTCATTTTTATTGTGTAGACTTTCCTTTGGATAGAGTAAATCTTCTAAACTGCTGATATTTTTCACCGTTTCATGAGGTGTATGTTTAAAGAACAAAGTCAGTTCACCTGAGTGAGATTAATGATGATGCATATAATTGAGAAATTCCTACAGGCAATAAAGCCAGACTATGAAACGCTTTCATTTATACAGGATATCCTTTCGGGATGTCTGCACAAGTGTGTTTGCATGAGATTACAAGAGCCATAAGTCTTCATCATCACCACTGGCTTATTAGAAAACCACACTGCATTCCCTCCATACCTTAGTTGTTCCCCTATGATTACTTGCATTATTCTTTATTATGATTATATTATTTATGCACACCTTTGCGTTTTATTCATTTAGAGAAACACTAATTTCTCTGCTCTGTGTGTAAAGGTAATGTTACTCGAATTGACAACAAATTCTTGAATGTAAGAAAAACACCCCAATAAGTGTTAATCCGTGTAAAACAAAGAATATGAGGTGGAAATCTTAAGAAACGATACAGTTTTTATTTGTGCAAAACAAAGTGAAACAATATTAAACAATTAGAAAGGTTGACAAAAAAAAAAAAAAGAACTACACTGCTTTTGCAAAGACAAACACTGTGATTTACTTTTATTTAAGCCTGTTACTCACCTTCCCTTTTTCTCCAGACTGAGACATTGCTACTCTTTACTTGATGTCTGACGAACCTAAGAAAACAAAAAGACATGTATAAATACATGAAATAGCTCAAAATTCCTCAACCTCATAAATCCTTTCTGTTGGTAACTCCTCCGTCAGACACCTAAAGCCTCTAATGCAGAGCATAATAAGAACATTTCCTTTATATTTGTAGAATGTGCGGTATATTAGTAATGTTTTTTTTTATAGGGACATTCATTATAAGAGCAGGAATTAACAAATATGATTTTGTTTTTATTTCCCT
Organism: Maxillicosta whitleyi; assembly: GCA_029822895.1. Taxonomy (NCBI): domain Eukaryota; kingdom Metazoa; phylum Chordata; class Actinopteri; order Perciformes; family Neosebastidae; genus Maxillicosta; species Maxillicosta whitleyi. The sequence continues at coordinate 11,958,370 of JAPSES010000219.1, forward strand.
GACACCAAAAAACAGTAAGTGTGACTAATATTCATTTGCAGTGGGGGAAAAAAGCAACATAGACCTGGTATTAATTTATTGTCCGTTTTAACGCCAAACAAGGCAAGTATAATCGAGGTAGGGACTATAAATACAAAGTAAATAAAGTTACCTTTCTTATTTTATGTAATTTCTGTGTGTTCAGGAAACTCCAATATGTGTCTAAAATCTTTTCAGCCCTTTAAGCATAAATTCAATCATGCAAAACCATTTATATTATCCATCATATAAACATTGGCCAGTTCAAGAAGTCGATATCTTCTATTTATTAACAGTCATCAGGTCCAACACTGGACAGTAGATTTGTGTATTCTTAAGAATTTCCAATAAATACAAAATTGGGAATATCATATCCAGTGATAAGCCAGTTCCTCCAGAAAAACACAATTATGCAATCACATAATTCAATGCAAAATCCAGCAAATAGCAGTAACGTTTTAAAACACTGCTTGCAAATTGGTGTCTCTGAATTTATGATTTGGCCTTCCTCATTTGTGATGAAACTGAATTATTTCCATATTGCACTCCTTGCTCCTGGCTTGTCAAAAAGGCTAGGATTGGGTTTGGGTGCTGCAGCCATTTCCTGCTCCTGTTCTGCTCATCTGTATCCTTCGCTACGTTACGTGCTGAGTTTTCCGCGCTTGCAAATACCGGTATTTTTCAAACGCAGTATAGTATCGATTCAAACGCCTCAGTACCTTGGTACCAAATTGGTACCAGTATACTGTGCAACACTACCCTGTCCCAAAGTACTCAGGCAGTCTGTCACACAGTAGCCTTGCACAGCAGTTCACATCCACAGAGAGGACTCACGAGTCCACATCCACAGAGGAGACCAAAAGCGGGGGGGGGGGGGCACACTTCCTCCGTGCGTATTACCTACTTCCAAAATGTATGTTGAGTATTACTACTGTACTTTTGAAATACGTCACACTCAGACGACGAACGTGATCATCACGATAAAAAGTGCGTCAGAAGTAGGCGATCCCAAGCAGCTCCTGCAGCGCTGCATCACGGTCTTACACTTCCTGTTCAACAACAGCTGTAAAAGATGGCAGCGCCTCCTTCTGGGTATCAAATCAAATCACAACAGATGTTATCTCATGACACTTTACATGTGGAGCTGGAAAAAACCAGACTCCAAGGCCAAATTTACAGAAACCCAACAAAAACCTTCCAAAAGCAAACACTAGTAATTGGTGACAGTGGCGAGGAAAAACTTCCTTTTAACAGGCAGTAGTGCCATATTGGATGGAAACAGTGGCTGATGAACAGACTCAGTGCACCCTCTGATATTAGTGGGATTTTCTGTGTGTTCTTCCAATCTGACGCATGATTGTCTTGTGTAAACCAAGGCTTTAAAAAAAAAATCAGTGCAAATATTATTGGGAATTGTTTAAAAACAAAAATGCCTTCAACTCCTCAATCTCCTAGCCTGGGCCCGCCCATTCCGTGTCGTCACCCGCTCTCATGATAACCAGGCTATCAATCTCCCCCGTGAGAGACGCTAATGTGCTGAAGGTGTGCTGGAAAGTGCGGACCAGATTTTAGGGAAACCACAGCAAAAACATGGAATGGATTATCTATATCGGTGCGCTGGAAAACCCGGGATAGATTTGGGGAAAATAACTGGATCGGGAGTCTGGATCGGATTTTTTCCGTGCCGGTCAATCCGATACACTTTTTTTTTTTTTTTTTGCTAATATCGGCAGCCAATCCAGACGAGTCTATTTCCCATCATACGTAATGTTCTAAGTATGTAAAAATTTAGAACAATCTGAGAGGGTGAGGTGGAAAATTTTCTTAAAATCTTTTGATACCATATGGAAGCCCCTAATGTAAGCAACCATAATGTAATAGCTGATGTTTTTCCACTAATAAAGTTAACAACAGTTCTTATCATGAAACTATAATTTTTATGGTGCTTCCAAGTAATGTTGCTAATGCAAGCTTATTCTTTCACAGATGCATTAGAACAAAGGTGCCCATTATTCAATGTTACACTAGTGATATGGAATTTAATTGTCACTTTTCTCAAAATTAACCATATAGGATTTTAGATATAGGCACTTCCAGTATCTTATTTCCCAGTGTATTACTACCTTCAGTCTAAAGCTGATCTAGGCTGATGATGCCTACTGTTTTGTTAACACTATCACTAGGAAAGAGTAGAGATTAGGAGCTCTGGGTAAAAATGTGGTTCCCAGACTCCCATTAAACTGTAACAGTCATGTGTACCTCATGCTCCTGCCCCACTCTATGACCCTTAGCAGACGACAGAGCAACAAGCCAGCTTGATAAATTAGCTACATAATGACTGAGCAGGAAGAACAGGCTCCATTTTATCATCAACACACTGACCCTTGACAGGTGGAGTGTGATAAGCATTAGAAAGAGGCAGGCTTCTGTGTGTTGCCAAATGGAGATGCTCTCCAGTTACGCAATGTCAGCCGAGGGAAAAAAAAAAAAAAAAAGGTGGCATGGGAACCTGAACTAACCCTTCTGCACTGGCATGTGATCAGCACACAACACACGCTTACACAATAATGTTAGATGTTTTAGATGGTGGCAGGAGCCCCTCTGTATCTACATGAAAGCGTGCAGAGATTTCTCATTCTGACAGGGTGGTTTCACTGAGCCCACAAAGAGAACAATAGTTGTTTATCCCTCTGGTTCCTGAAGCCTTTCCTAAACGGGGAACCTCAGCTCCAGGAGCAGGGAGAACACGTGCCTCACCCCTGATCACATTCAGCACCGCCTCCATGCACAACACAGAGGGGAGATGCTGGGGGGTTAGGAACATCAGAGGTCAAATAGTTAAGTTCAAACTAAGGGAAAGGATCAGAGTTCTTAAAGAAGGTAAACGATGTCAGTTACAGCAATTAGGACCAGTGGATTTCAAAATATAAGATCACAATAGGTCTTAATTTGGCAAACAATTTACCTTTAAGGGGGCTCTTACAAAATGTGTCATTAAAAAGATAAATGTCAGTGCTGAATGGGAAGTCCTACAAGCTTTAGATGTGATGTAGGTCAATATTTTTGTTCATATAATGTGCTTTAGAGTGTGGACGTGTTGTTGATTCATTGTAAAAGTCAACAGGACAAATGATTCTAAACAGTTTAGGTCATTTGGAAACAATGCAGTATCACAAATGCATGTACAGGTGGGAAAATATCTGACCGTTAATACTTAGTACATAGTCATACATAGTCAATACTTTAATAATGGTGGTTCAAAATGCAGTTTTTTGTAAGTTAGCATGAAAAAGTTACCACACAGTGACTAAACCTCCAGATATATGAGGAAACTAGATTTTATATGAAGAGAGAAACTTTGGATTCAGATCACAGATTGTGACGGGACCTCAAAACATCAGCATCAAATCTTATGGCTGGGTTCATTAGCCGTAGTATTAAAAGGGGTCATATTTTATTAATCCCACTTTTATTAGTCTTTGGTACATTTATTTGTGTATTTGGACCATAATAGTTAAAAGTTTGAAATGAATCCTTTTGTGACCTTTTTTTGACCAGACCCAGACCAGATCACTGTGAGTAACCCAGTGATTTGCGCATCACTGACGTACAGCACAGAATGCACCCCCATGTAATCCCAGGATGAACCTGTCCATAGACACACTACAGCAGGGGCAAACATACAGCCTGGGGGCCAAAACCAGCCCACCAAAGGTTCTAATTTGACCCACAGTATGAAGTTGGAAAGTACAAAAATGATACTACAGTCAAAGGTGTCATTTGTTTTAGTTCAGGTTCCACATTCAGTCCAGTTGTGATCTCAAGTAAAATAAGAGCATAATAACCTACAAATAATGACTCCAAATTGAAATCAAGATTTCACTGGAAAAAGTTGGTATTGGATCCTTATTGGTAAAACTAATTCTAAAATTGAATTGGAAGCAAAAAAAGATCCAAATCAGGACATCGCTAGTTGTTGGTTGTATTAACGAGCACAGGTGGCTGAACGGGACAGAGCAGAAGAGTCAACAACCTGGGGGGGGGTCGTGAAGTGACTCATGTGCATTATATGGCCTCTCAGCTCACATTAACTTTGTAAATAAACTTTTCCCTGGTTCCATCCCCTCATCTCTTTTTTGGAAGACTTAAGCCTCAAGACTGTATTTTGGCCTCCATCAGTCAATGTCAGAAGTTACCATATTTGGAGAAGAGGGAGAAGATGGACAAGCATGAGTCGAGTGGAGAAACTCATGAAAGTAACTTTAACTTAACAGCACAATAAAATTGTAAACTTTATGAAATATTCACATACCCACATCCTCTGATGGTCTAGACCAGTGGTTCTCAACTCCGGTTCTCATGACCCAGTGTCCTGCATGTTTTAGATGTTTCTCTTTTCCATCACACCTGGAAGCCATTAGATCATTATCAGGCTCCTGCAGAGCTGATGATGAGCTGATCATTATTTTATTCAGGTGTGATGGAAGAGGGAAACTACTGATCTAGATATGGTGAATACGCTGTCACAAATTCAACCCTTCTATTTGCCCTAAATTCTTATTTTTGGGATGATAATTTAAAAACCATAAAGAAAGCAAATTTGACCAAGTCACTCCTGGAAAGTTTCACTTGGATTTAACTGGAGCCCACATCTAGTGGTGGACAGTGGAATTACACTTTAAAATGCTTCCTCATTGGCTTCATTTTCAGACCGTGATTGTTGGCCCTTAGTGCAAATCAATGTGTGAAGTCACAGTGACTATGTACACTTTTGATAAAGTCAACACACAAAAAGCCATCAAGGATTAAAAAAACAAAAACAGCATGACAGTAATGAATGAGCTGCCTTTGTTAATGAATATCTACATTAATGCAGGTGCCCAATTTAGCCCTGTGAGTGGCACACACATACACAGACCCCAAGTGTTGTTTCTAACACAGACTCTGTGGGAACCAGCATTAGTCCGGCAGCAGCTTAATTAAACCGTTCCAATATTGCAGTTGTAATATGACAAAGACAACACTACAGGCCAGACAGGCGGGAGGCACACTTCAATAATACACTCTTAATAATAGCCATTTAATCGAGCGAGAAGCTGAGCTGCTTACATCGAGCTATCAACAGGCCAGACGTGGGGGAGATTAAACAGTTCGGGCCAAAAGGGAGAAATGCCACCTTAGTAAAGCCATAGTTGTTGGCATGTAATGCATTTACAGTTGATTTATTGTCTGGAGTGAAGCCATGAAGGGGCAGCAGCAGTACAAGAACTATTCACCTTCCTGACTGACAGTGTCAAGGCTCCTCGCACCCAGTCTCTGAAGATTAAGCGCTTTCAGCACTTCTTGGAAACACTGAAACAATCATTTTACACCATGGAGATTTAATGAACTCAGTGGCATTAACAACAAATTATAATTTACTGGCAACACTTCACACAGCAACAGGGACCACACGCTACTCTGGTAACATGAGAGTCTGATGTGTAGCATCTGAAAAAAAAACACACAGGCAGATACACAAGTGTACAGGGGATGGGGGTCTTTCAGATAATTAGGTGACCCTCAGCGGATGAAAGTATTTGTGATGTGCAACAGTAATAAACAGGCAATACTACTTTTAAGCCAGGGTTTTTAGAAATAATATCCAGACAGAGTACAGTGAAAGGAACACAAGCTACAATAGGCGGAATGGAGAAGCCTTTCAACCACACGGAAACCAGCAGGCCTTCCCATGGCACATAGAAGAGTTTAAAGCACAGGATAAAGCATTTATGATGATGAGGACAAGAGAGGAAATGACTAAAAACAACCGGGAGTCATAGAGTAAAGTTGTTATCTTAACATTGTGCTATTCACACAACCGCTAAAGTGGAACATTGAAAATCCGATTATTCATTTTGAAACTAAAACAGTGTCAACAAGTTAAATGTGAAACCTTTTAACACATACAACTTCAAAGACAAAAGTTACTAAATTTTACAACACCAAAAATTAAAATATTCTCAACTAGAGCAAACGCACTAATGTTGTTTTAAAAGTGGGTACAACAACACTGACTGGCTAAATTTAAATGTGAGTTTTTTTTCATTTCCATTAAACTAGTTAATTCTCCACTCATCAGAGGAGCAATGGTCAAATATCAAAAGCAGGTCTATGGACTGGAGGGCTGCCATATCAAGTTAAGAAATCTAGAAGAAAAAAAAACAGAACTGAACATATTGTTATTCCTGGAGCTGATGATGGCAGTAGTTATGGAGTGATCTGTTGAGAGTTATACAAGGTGAAAACACAGGTAAAGATGTTGAAATTAACTAAAAATGAGGATTTGAGGTATCCCAAAATGAGCCTGAACAATCTGGCCAAAGGGTCATTAGCAAGTTTTTGACGTACCATCACAATCAATTACAAACTTCTTAGACAAACTTCCTTTAGGCTACTTCTCAGGGCTTTTGTTGTTATCTGACTTGACACTGCATTTCTGCATAAGTTTGGATACAAATGACATATATTGACAATATCAAGCTGAAGTTAACAGTGGTCACTCTAAACAAAGAAACACTCTTTTGAAGACACCATAATTGCACTAATAAACAGGCCATTTCAGAGAAGTGTTTCAAATGGCCTGAAATTATTATTTTTTGTTTGTTTTTAATGACAAAATGTATATGATTAGTCCTAAAATACATCACATGCCAAATTAAGGTCCTGGGAAAAGGGTTCTAGTTTGGTGGTATTACAGGATATGAGAGAAACTATTTTGCATTTAGCTGCAGCTTTTGGAGCAAGGTTATTTTACAGAAGTGCAACAAGTTTTATCTGTAGAGTAACATAACAAGACTCACCATATAGCGACAACAACTACCAACAGCTTTCAAAAACATGACAAGTAACTTGAGTTTTTGTTATTTCATAACTTCAAGAGGAAGCTAAAAGTTACTGTCAGCAAATCTAATTCCTAAAAAAAACCCCTAAACATATTAGCAGGAGTGTTATAGCAGTTATGACCAATTGTAATCAACTCAACACAATCTAATGGTTGTTAACATAATTAATTTAAAATTAATATAAACTCATTTTATGATTTCTAAAAAAAAACAAACAAAAAAAAAAAAACATATAAGAACACACTGAAAGGTGATGAAATATGCTTTGTCTCTGTACTTAAAGCTGCAGAAGCTAAAATCAGGGTGAAAAACCTCTCAGTTGAGTGTATCCCGTGATGCTAAAAAATGATGAAGCACTGCAGCATTAAATATTTATTTTACACCATGAGAAAATCTAATAAATAAATATCCATGCAAGTCACAACTGTAAACTGTAAGCCGCTTCATTATTTCCTACCCATCAACTTTTTATACAATATGAAGTGGAAAACATTTCATAATGAGATGATTTTGTCATGGTATCCTGTGTAACATCATTATTCAACTCCAAAACAATAGCAGAGATCCATTTGGAGCTGAAGTCGAATCTAGTATTGTTTTTTTTACTTCACAGTACTGTACGGAAAGTTCCCTTTGTAGTTTACAGCATTAGACAGATGTCTTCCCTTACTTTCCCGTGGCAGCCAGTGTTGGTGAGATAAGGTCAAAGGAAGGGAAAAGGTCAGCAAGTGGTGAAGGTACTGGATCAGAGGCCCAAGACATCTTTCAACACTCTGAGATGTTGTCTTACTGATAACTAACTGATCTGTTTAAAAAGCTAAGTTGTTTCTGTAAAATAAAGGGCGGCTGCCAACATTAGATTACAGCTCTGCCATCAGGACTTCAGTGTTCACTGCTCTGTTTGGGTGAGAAAGAAAGGGAAATATGTGTGTTTTCACAAAGCCAAAAACACAAGCAAAGATGGATGATAATTCTTCAATAGTGGCCCTTCGCCACATCTTATACAGACACATAATGAGAATATGCTATTGTTTCCCTCTGTTATTGTGAAGTTGTCTCAGCGTGAAATTTATTTTGCACCAGTACGGTTTACAATCAAAGGTCAAGAATTAGTTGGATGTTAGAAAACGATTACAGAGTTCAGGAATGTTACACAAGAGGGATTTACAGGAAGTTTGTGAAAGTCAATGCTTTGAACAGCTTGTCTGATGCAGCTTAAATACAGACGCACAAGGGTGTACGGTCTGATGAACTATTACATGAATCAATGTAGTTAATAAATGTGATCTGAGGAAAAGAGACTACAAATTTACCCAAGTTATAAGTCTTAATAAACCATTTTGGAAAAACTGTTTACAAATGAGGTTTCAGACAATCTACACTTTTCAATACAACAAATCTAAGGAAAATAAAAAAGGAGAGACTGGTTTTGATGGCTAGATCATTTCAGGACTGAATAAGTGAAACATTGTTGAAGTGTGTGTGTGTGTGTGTGTGTGTGTGTGTGTGTGTGTGTGTGTGTGTGTGTGTGTGTGTGTGTGTGTGTGTGTGTGTAACATTTGGATGTCCACCACACCCAGTCTGACAGACACTGACTGAGTTTACACATCAACTGGAACACTCAATTTATAACCTGAACGTATTCAATACTGAGGAACAGCAGCTTCTCATGACTTGACCTCTGAGTTAAGACACCAGGCTTATGTAAAAAGCAAATAAAACACAATAGGGAAACTTTCCTAAAACGTTAGCTACATGTCAAACTTTAGCCAGCAACAGTTGTTCAGGCAGCTGGTGTCATGTTGCCCACTAGGCTTCAACGTCTTCACCTCAGTGTCTCCTTCCTTCCCTTAGGACTCATTTAGGCCGTTTGTACAAATAATATTCAACGACAAACCACAGAACGTTGTCTTACCTGAGATATAATGTTATAGTACAAGAGCTTTTGCCTCTCGTCGCTGTCCCAGCCCAGGAAGGGAACCCGGAAATCGTTCCCGTGAGTCCGCCTCCGTCCCTAAAGCCTTGTTGCGCCACTGACGCCATTCCGGCTCCCGTGTGGAGACCGTGAACCAGAGGAGAAGGCCGCGCGGATCCAACATGGCGGCCAATATAGCACAGTTTCTTCACTGTTAGTACTCCCACGGCAACTATTTATCCAACGAGTTGTTGACTCATATGGGAATGCATAGGAATAGGCCTATTTAATAAACCGAATTAACTACACACCTATAAACATATATTAAACTGTATTCAGATAAAATTACAATCTAGTAAATGTCATTTTAATAGGATAATTCAAAAGTACATTTCATATCGGTTAGAAAACAAGTGTAACGGTCTCCTCGCAGTACTCACAGTTACATCATTTGAGTTGAACCAGAAAATATCTACTGTTTTTGGCAGTTAATAGCATTAATGACTAATTTGTTTCTAAAATGTGGCGATTTGTTCAATTTATTGCGAAAGAGTTATCCTTAAATAAGATTAAATTAAATATCTTTACATTTTTGCGCTGTTATAATGTGAAGATATTCACTTTAAGCCGTTGCTATTTTTATTTTAAGTCAGTTGATTAGTGTAAAAAATAATCAATAAATGAATCGATATTTATAGAAAACGGTTACCTTACTGTGTGCTATTTAATTTACCTTTGAAAACTTTGATTTTTAATTCTTATTTATTTATTTATTTATTTATTTATTTTGCAAAACATACAACAGACTTTTATCGATAAATTCTCCTAATGTATATGTATACGCAGCATTTAACAGTGGGATTTAATTCCTTTAAAAATTACAACTCAATATACCACAGCTGTCCTGGATTGACCTTTAAAAATGCGAATACTTAAGGTCACAAATAAAATATAACAGCGTTTTTGGGAGCCCAATAACTTAGTAAAGCACAAAAAATAAAGCACGTGAAAAAACACAATAGTATAAACGAAATAAACACAAAACAAACTTAACTTTGAATCACTGAAAAGATGTCCTTTTTATGTGCTCTACTTGACAAATTGATTCCAAAGAGTGAGTGTATAATTGTGTCGCCTGAATAATTACTGTGTGTTTGCTGGTCAAATGACATTAGCCTCCGTGTCTGAAAAATCAATAACAAAGACCCTGCTCCGTCAAACCACTGCATTTCTTTCAGCTGCTCCATACCCTTAAACACCCTCCTGCACCCCCCCACCCCCCCAGC
>JAPSES010000219.1:12016568-12051143 GCA_029822895.1 Maxillicosta whitleyi
GTGACCATGGTCCAAAAGGGTTTTATAGACAGAAGTATGCATTTGACTGAGACACACACACCTGTTTATAAAATAAACCCAAAGCGGGCAGAACAGATAGGGGAGTGGAACATGTCTCTCCACTGTTAATGTTATTTTGAAAGACTTAAAGGAGCCTGGCACAGAAGCCTATCGAAGTCTACTGCATTATAATGAAGAAACCGAGCTAACCTCATATTTCATTAGCATCCTATATTACAAAACAAATATTCTGTTTTATAAATAATAAAATCAAAGATAACACTCAGTGGTTGCAGGACAGTTTCTACAAATCTAACGTTGACAGAAGGTTGCTGCACTTTTACACATGCATAAAATAAACTGGGTTTCTGGTGCGGATCAAGAAGTGACTGTGAGTTCTCTGTTTTAACTCATCAAGCGTTACTGCAGCTGTGACGGTACTGACATTCCCATGAAGAAAAACTACAACCATGGATGCCAATCATGGTCCTGTTCTTTCTACTTGTCAAAAAAATTCAATTTATCTAGAGGTCAAGTTTTGGGATCAAAAAGCATCTTGGCTTTTCTGCTCCACCTGTTCAGGGTCACAGCTGAAACAGTGCTGCAGGAGGAAGGCCATTAGTGTGTGTGTGTGTGTGTGTGTGTGTGTGTGTGTTTTCTATCACAGCTTACCTCTGGCACACAGGAAGCACCAGCCCACATTGACAGGGGAGGAGAGGAGGCCATTCTTCTTGGTGCTGCTGTGGCTGCTGCAGATCATGATGTGATGGGTGAGGACTACGCTGCCTGCCGCCACGCAGCTGTCTCCTGTATGATAAGCCAGCGGACAGCGGATACAGCGCATCAGACGACCTGGACAAGATACAGAGGGACAATAAACATCAGTCCAAACTCTTCTGGAAATTTTTTATCATGTTGTTTAGCCTTAATAAAAGCAGAATTGCTACAAAACTACTAGGAAAAGTTTAGGAAACAATATCAGTTGGGTGTAAAATAGGCCATTTCCCCACACCAAAAAAAAAAGCCCTTCTGTCAGAAACACTTTTTGCAGCTTCAATAAATACACTCAGATTCTTTTTAGTTGCAGATGTACATGAATGACACTTAAATGAGGAGGGATGAGGAACAACATTGGACATTGTGGACACTGCAGATACATACACTGCTGAACATCACTATTGGAAGGAATTCAGTTTGAGGCTGAAACATTTTAGAAAACAGAAATGACTTCCTGTCCATTTACTACTTGAACAATGCAGAGGCTGTGACGCTTTAATTTTGGGTTTCACTTACTTCACCACCCATTCTCACCCTGGAGACACAATTAACAACAATGGAATGTGGAATATCATATCTGACTTGTTTCGTCCAATAGGATATTATTGTGAAACACTTGGTGTGTGGTGAGGTAAAGCTAGGCACATCCCAAACAGGCCCTGTTGGGAACAAGGTGGAAGATACATCGATACAGCATGGTATCAGTCACACTGTACCTTCATAAAAGTACTGTCATTTAGTCCGTCACATCACTTACACACACACACACACACACACACACACACACACACACACACACAATAGACCCTTTCTTACATCATCTTATACTTTTGACAGATACAAAATACACCCTTTAACCTCACAAGAACACCTCCTAGAAACATCAGCCTGTGGACAACCATTCATTTCTTTGTACGTTATAGATCTAGTTTGAACTCATTTGATGTTTGCCTCAGCTGCAGACTGAACCAGGACATCAGACACCTGTGTTACCTTTACTGGCTCGCTGCAGGTCTCTCTCCAGGCAGCAGGTAGCGCAGCTGTGCTGAGGGCAACTGAAGCCTCCGCCAGGACTGCTGCTGAAACCAGGCAGTTTACGGACACACTCCTCATGGTAATAACAGCCACATCCAGACACAGAGCAACGTGTCACCTCCGTCCCTGTTGTTTTACAGCTAAAACAAGGGTGATTGCCTGGAAGACAGAACAGTAGAGAGTAGACACAGACTATGTTTACAAACACAAAATGGCACAGATTCTGCCCTTATTCTAAATTCATTCATTCTTTCTGTAAGTGCTCCATTGTTTGCAGGGATGCTGGAGCCTGTCCCTGTTTACATCAGACATGGGTGGGGTCCACCTTAGAGGTGTACCAGTTCATCACAGGGTCACAGAGACAAACAACCATTCACTTTCACATTTACACCTACAGGACATTTTAAAATGACCAATTAACCTATTATGGTTAATGTCTACAATTTTCTACAAAATTCTTACGGTGAAAATCAAATGACACACTAAAATTAATATTGTACTGAAGACTGAGAATATGACACAGTTAAAGAGCAAAGCAATAGGAAGTGCATCTTATCTGTCCCTGTACCATATGACATTTGGCATTTCTTTGAGCCATGCATCTCTAAGAGAGGTTGCATTATACTTTCATGTTGTCTGTTAGTTTCATGGACAGCACAACAGAAATTCTGTCCTAATCCATCATTACCCATCATGTAAATGTACATTTTTTTAAATATCATTTAGAGACAATTTGATCACAGCTATAATTTCCATAAAAAAGGAACAGATTCAGTACAGATTATGCATTTAAACACTGCCTGTGGTCATATCCTGGTTTGCATTTTTATGCAGTGACAGTGGCAGGCATTGAAATGCTATGCCTGCACACTTTAGGCAAACAGTCATTGTGCCTAAAGAGTAAAATATGAATAATGTAAATCAAAATTAGACAACTGCAACAAAAACAAAGTCAGGGAACATTGCTAGACTGCCTTCAGTCTAATCTGTCAAAATGATAGATGGCATTCACATTTTCATTCTGTCAATGATGGAAGATGCAACTCCTAATCTCTTGTAAACCGTTGGCCAGCTGGCTCGTATCCAACACACAATGCTAACTGTAAACAGGCAGGATGTAGTCTGTGCAAACTGCAGTAAGATCTCAAACTGAGATGCATATTCTGAATGTACTGGATACATGTCCAAAGAGCACTCTTAAAACCCCAATACCAGAACATCATATGTCTTTATTGGAGATTACTCTAGATCACATGGCTTATGTGACATACATTTAAATCAGAAATATTATCATTTTCTTGAATAAAGAGTGAAACCCATTCCTTCTGGTGTGTCACATAGGACATAACTGAAAAAAAATATGAACAGTCAATGATGACAAACTATTTTGGTCTATTTTGAACTGTGTTGTAATTTACATTAGAAATTAAAGTCACAGTTTGTTACAAAGATGATAAAGAAACATCTATTTTTTGTGAAAACAGCTCAATGGACAGCATCTTTCAGTGTATGTGATACATGTCACCAACACTGAAACCATTACCTCAGTACATTGGACATTAACCGTTGAGAGCAAACTGAAACTATTAAAAAGAGCAGAACAATCAGCACAGTCTGACCTCGTTGAAGCTACAAAGGCATCTGTAACACCTCTGAACAGGTCATAGATTTATGTATCTTCAGAGTCTGATACTTAAACTGTTTACCCCAAACTGAAACTTATTTGACTTGTAAAGTAATTTTTCAAATTGACAAACATCATATGTGTAAATAATGAAATAATTCAAATGACCAAAAAAAAAATCAGTTGTCTTCCATCGACTCTCATGCAATGTTTATTCAAAACAAGATCCCACGGGACACACGTGGATGGGGCGGGACTTCAGGTCAGTTGAATATTAGTGTGCACGTAGTGTATGATAATAAAGAGTGAAATATGAAATATTCAACAGCTGAACATGATGTCCACTCACCATTTCTACATTCCAGACAGGTGAACCTGCCTTCAGGTAGGGATGTTAAACCGAGGCACTCTAAGTGAAACTGTCTGTTGCATTCACCTTCACACACCACCAAACTTTCTCCGTACACCTCACAGATCTACAAACACACAAAGAAACAGTGTTAAAAGTCATGTCTGCACACAGAGGAAAGAACAACAACAGTAACAAAAACAACAGCGCAGAGGAAGCACTGACCTGGCACACGGTGTCTCTCTTCCCTGTGCTGCTGTCCTGACGGGACAATCCGGAGTCCACAGACTGAGTATCTGATGCATCTGCATCTGCAGCTGCTGGACTGTCAAGGCTCTTCCCAAATAAACCCTTTAACATTAACAAAGTGTACAGCCCATGTTAGTCACACACTGGAATCCTGCTTTACAATATATGAAAAGTCAAAAATAAGGAACATTGTAAAGAACAAACGTACAAAGGTTCTTATTAAGTTTCATAAAGATACATGTAAGACTTTATGAATGCTGTATAAGTATGTGTGTGAGTGTTTTGCACTGGAACCTGACTTTAGTGAGGCAGTACAGAATGATGCAAGTAGCTTTTTAATATTAAAAAGTCTGTTAATGTCTTTTTGACTAACGCCTTTATATGACATCACGACAGGCTACCTGGGTGTGTTGTTGGAAGTCCTGTCTGGGCTGCACAGTTTCCTTCAGTGTGTACTGGTTTTATCTATGACTATACGGTCAAAACAACCTTTTCTTAAAAAGGAAAGCCAAAAATTTTGCTTATTAGCTTAGACTTTTAAAAGACCCACATGGTGATTTTGCATGTGCGAGGCTCTGCTATTGGAAATCAAACATGACAATCAGAATTATGCCTTCATTAGGGTGGAATCATATGTGACTGTGATCCTGCTGTGCTGTTTTTAGCTAATAAATGAATCACTAGTAGTCTGATTACAGCCCCTTTAAACCTATTATGTTATTTGAACTCTGTGTTCATGACAGTCACTTACTGCGTACAATCACAGTAAATCATAGCATTCAAGAGTATATTCAATATATTGAACTACTGATGAACTGTAACTCTTAGCCTTCTGTTGTTTTATTAGAGAATTATTTGAAATATTCCAGCCCTACCTGCGGGTCGTTGAGGCCTCTAGAGTCAGAGTCAGACGTGTCCCTGTACTGAGAAGAAGCCATCTCCACATCTGTTGATGCTCTGCTTCTCTTCTTCAGGGGTTTACAGGCGTCTGAGATCTCACTGGCTCCTAACGATCACATGAATGCAACATTAAAACAGGAGACGTTTCATGCTGCATTAAAAAGTGTTCCCACAGCAGAGGCATGCAGTAGTCACCTACCTTTCTGTGAACCTGTCCTTAGTGTGGTCTCAGGAGCCATCTCAGCCTGTGATCATATTAAACATGCAGGTATGTGTCACTGTGGAACTGATTTTAGATTTAAACATGGCGCTCATTTCAGAAAATATCATTACCTGTTCCTTTTTGGTTTTTTTCTTAGGGACAGGTTCATTGCCTCTCTCAGACTCAGACCTGCTCCTGATGGACCGTCTTTGGAGCTTCCTCTCCTGAGAGCCTGAGAGCACATGCACATACATCTTGCATAAGCTGTGTGTTTGCAAGGGGTGACATCTGGACAAGATACATTTACCTCCTGGCACTGAGTTCATTAAAATGTTGAAATCTTATCAAGCTTAGGAAAACAGCACAATTAACAATGTTTTAGTAACATTTTTCATTTCTTTGTCTCTCCTCTCTGTAAAGTTTGCAGATTTTTTAGCTTGTTTTAACTGGTATAGAAATTTGTTCCTTTAGATATGTTTAATATTACAGGTTAGTTAATATTTTGTTGAATTCTTCTCTGGTTTCCTGTCTTCTTAAGACAAGCTAAAGCTAATTTAGCAATTATTCAAATATACAGACAGAAAAGGCCATGTTTACTGTTGTAAGCTTGAACATATTTAACCATACCCTGGTCACACTGAAGTGTAATAATGAAAATGAAATGTCAATAATTTAAATGAAGAAATCATCTTTAAATCACTTAATTAAAATATTATTTGAATGTTTCATGGAAAATCCCACAATACAATGCGTCACATTTTACAGATGTCTGATTCCACTGCTGTCAGTTACAGAGCTAAATGACAATGACCAACAGACTAAGGAATGTTAGTATTTTTGACAGCTTATACAATATCACAAAAGGTGATATTGCAACACATTTATGAATATTTCTTATCCCCATCTCTACCCATTCCCAGTACTCCACCTCCCTGTATGTGTGTGCTCTACAGACCTTGTGGACTGCTGTGGTGTGATCCAGGAGAGGAGGTGTGCTGCAGTCCTCCCTCCTCACTCCTTCGACTGGCGGGGGAACCTCTCCTTTCCTCCCCCTCCTCCTCAGCTTCCTCCCCTTCCTCCTCCTCCTCAGGACTAGCTTCAGGTTTAGCTCTGCTGTCCTGCTGAAAACATTACAATTGAATATTGCCTCACAGCATGACCACCATCGTCATGACTAGTATGTTTCCTGGCCTCACTTCCACTTTACCTACCTCAGGTGAACAGTACCCCAGGTCGGGCTGCCGGCCTTCTCTCTCCACCCTCTCCTCCTTTTCATCTTCCTTGTCCTTTTTGGGGGAGGACGCAGCTGCTTTCTTCTGCAGGAGCGGCCAGTCGCACTTGGTGATCTCCACATTCAGCCTCTTCATGGTGATGGACAGAGGCAGGAGTTTTCGTGCTGCTGCAGTTTTCCAGGCTCTGACCGGTGGAGGAGATTCCTGCTGCGTCCGTCCATCAGAACCAGAGTTTCGTTTAGGGGAGCCCGTTTTGTTTGTGTCGCCCCGGTGGCTCCCCTCCTCATTCGAGGCCTGGGAATGGTCTGTATTGGAAATACTACACTGTCTGCGAGGCAGTTGCCTGCGAGGCGGCTGCTCTCTGTCGGGTGACTTCACTGCTGTGTCCTCTCTCTTGTTGGTGGAGCCACTGGAACGTCGGGTCCGCTTTTCAGCTCTGACATTGGGTTTCTTGATGGGCGGGGTTTCGTTGGGGTCTGGATCAACGTAGATGAAGGTGTAGTTGTCAATCCGTTCCTGCCGCGTCATCAGGAATGCGTCCTCGGCGTGGCCAACACCCACTTCCCACTGGGAACGCTCCCTTTGAGGTATGGGCTTCAGGAGCTAGAAACAGAGACATCATCAAAGATTGAATAAATTCTACAATAGCATATACCAATACTAAAGATATGAGGAATGGGAAAGACATTTGCTACATTCTGTAATTAAGAAATGAAGGAGGTATCATTTGTAAACATGTAAATTAAAGTATGCTGTAAATAGAACGTGCTGGCACTTGAAAACCCTCAGCCTTCAGCCCATACCAAAGTATGTGCACAGACAGACAGATGGACAACAAACTGATGACAATACACTGCAGCGGGGCCCAAGGGTAAAAATGAAGGTAATTATCGATTTACAATTCTCTAATACCATTTATTTATAGCAATAAATAAAATACTGCTGTAATAAAATATGTTTTTTGTACAAATACAAAGCAAAGTGGCTTAGGTCAAATCATAGACTGTATACAATGAATGGATGGAAGGGCCATGATGGAACCCTGTGGTCTTTGGCTGTTTGGATGCCAGTAATTTTTGATCTGACCATTTTAATGTTCACTTTTTAAAGGCAGAAGAGACCATATTTGGTAAAAAAGGAACTACTACAACCAGAGGGGAAGGTGAGGTAAAGCTATGCTTTGTGTTAGAGGTTCAGTAAAATGGTAAAAACCTCATTAAACCATATGAAACAACTTCATTTTACATCTTGTTCATGGAACCTATTAACCACAACTACAACGGATCTGTGTGTAAGACAAAAATGTGTTTCATTAATAATCAAGGACACGTCCAACTTGGCAGCTCAGGGAGCTGTCATACAGACCTGTCAACGTCTGATATTGAATCTTTCCATTTGCCCTTGTATCTAATTTAACACTTAAAGTCGGACCAGATCACTGATTAGAGTTTTCAAATAAAACAGATGAGACCAGAATGACTCCTCGAACACAAAATACTGGATGTATATTTTTAGAGAAGTTTAATGTAAGTCTATGGGAATCAAGGATTTTTAGAGCAAGATCTAGGGGTCACCAGTGGTATTCTAATTTAAAAATACTGCCATATAAGTTTCATTTTGGAGCAGGTCTTTGTTCCTGGAGTACAGCACACACACCACTTAGACACAACCGATGCCAAATGGAATCTAAAATTAAAACAGAACATATAGTTGGTCCCAGTGGACACATTTTGGTTTCAACCTTCTTGGTGTTGTATGTTTATTGTCTACTCTAGCTTGCCCAAAGTGTTTTTTTTTTAATGAGAATAAACCAAAATGATCTGACATTTTAAACTAAAAAACCTTAAATATTCTTTTTATTCCCACCTGTACACCGTCTTCTACAAACAGAGGTGAAAATGCTGTCATTATCTACAATTATGTGAGAATGGATGCATAGTTCATGCATTAACATCAAACTTTTTGTTGGTGAGAACTCCAAACACTCCCACAAAACCCCACTTCCAAAATCCTGGAGAAAACCAGAGGATGTAATTCATTTTCACCACTTCATATCTGTGGAAAACTATGGACTCTATCAATAAAATATATGCAACAAATTATCAAAATGAACAACCATATATTGCTATTTACATTACCTTGTTACTTTTCTTTGACATGCAAGTTCATGTCTTCATTGTTTTCATATTTTAATGTAATATAGTCTATTATAGAATGGACAAATAAGAAACATTTTACATTCTTTTAGGTCACATGTGACCGCTGTTTTTATGGCTCAGCCTATAATCTGGATAAACACACTGAAAAAGCCACGTGTTTTAACAAATTCATTTGAATTATATGTTTATTGCCTCAGTTATTCTTGATGGTTTTATTGGTTTGGAGTTGTCAATGAATTGTCATCTAGTGTTTCATCACCACTGTTTTACTCTGGCTCCTTTTCCTAATATCTTCAATTACTCTTAAGGATTTATTGTTTTATTATTTCCATTATATTGTTTTATCACCATTATTTCTTTTTGTTCTCAGTTCTACTGTAAATAAGGCTTCAACATCAATAGCCTTAGATGATATGGTCCATCTGTGTTATGGGTGACTGACAATTGTAGTCATTTTTTTTCTACCTATGTAATTAAAAGTAGTTTTTACAGTAGTGTCCAGGAATAAATAACATTTTTTTATTATTATTATTAATAATGAGGAATTAGCCTGAATGAAGTGTTTAAGAAATGTATTCCTTGTTCATGTTATTCAAATAAAACAAAGATCCCTTGTCACGCTCATGAAAACTTACATTTCTTTCACCTGTGACACAGTTTAGATTGATTTTCCAAAAACTGCTTCTGTAAATTTAAGGGTGTTCTGTCTTCTGCTCTGAATCTGTAGACTACAAAACAACCAAAACAGACATGTATCACTCCCATGTGAGAGTGCTCCCTGTTCCTGTTGGTCAGATGTGTATGAGAAGGAAATAAGAGGGTAAATAAAGGAGAGCGTCCTGTGTTCTGGGTCAGTATAGATCCGTTAGCTGGTTCTACTAGACAAACTCCTACCTGGGTTTTATTTAATTACATTTAACATAAGACCTTTTAAAGACTTTTCTGAACGCTGTGGTCAGACATTTGTGATTATAAATGCAGAAAAACACTGATTCTTTTTATGTGTGTTCTGTTTCCTGCTTTACATTCAAAGTTGGTAAATATATTCTATTCAACGTTCTTCAACCAAAGGCTCCATTCAGACTATTTTTCCAGGGTATCTGCGGGTCTGAGGAAGGGTTAAGGTTAAGGGCAATGGGGTTTTTTTTCCAACTTAATCACACAAATTTAAACTAGTATAAAATAAAACCAAAACCAAAAAGGAACCACAGGAACTTTCATCGTTATCAGTGCGTGTGTTACACAGTATTTCTCTGCTAAGTGTCACTAAACCCAAAAAGTTATCAGAAAACTGAGAATGTGTTAATTTTTTTTCCATTTTTTTTCCCAATTAGATAACCTTAAATCCTCCTAAATCCAGACTTTGAGATTACAACTGTCATTCAATTAATCCTACAGCCCTACTTTTAGACGGCACGTGTCTGAACACAAAGACAGACATTAGACCTCCTGAGTCTGTGTGTGACATCAGGGTGCCAGTGCGGTTCTGATGGACTTGTACATACTTTGTGTCTCTCTACAGGGTTCGTGGTCTTGCGCAGAGTCTCGGCCTGAAGCTCTTCAAACTGCTGCTTCCCCTGGTACATGACTATCCTCTTCTCATGGATCCACGCTCGCTCAGCTACGCTGCCGAAGAACTGGACGTGATACTCCCTGTGACCTGCAAAATGACAAGAAATTTTAACTAATAAATAACCAAAAACAAACAAACAAGCTGACATGTTCAGACTATATGTCGTCTACCCACCAGTTCCTTTACCTCTGGTGTTGATGCGTGTGTGGACCTTCATCTGCGGGTCAGATGACACCATGCAGGGCCACCAGGGAAAGGTACCCACTTTGGACCACACCAGATCTCCAATGACGAACTCCTTGCAGAAGCCCGTCTCTTGGATCACTGAAGGGTGATGGACCTTCGGAACCTGAACATAAACATGTACATATGAGCGGTCGGACTTCCCCTGAACGGCCCAGAATAACACAGACTGAGTGGATGATGGAGTTCTTGTCAGAATGACCTGTTGTGCTCTTGCCTTTGGCGTCTTTGGTTCGGTTTTGATGACAGTCTTCTGGGGCTTCTCTGTCTGCGTGGTGGGTGTTTCTCTTTGTGGGGGCTGGGGACTGGGGGTGTCCTCTGTCTGGCCTGTGGTACCTGCCGGTGCTGCCTGGCTCAGGTCCAGGCTCTTTTCCTGGACCTGCTGCTGCAGCCTGGCACTCTTTTTCCTCTTCTCCTTCTTCCTCTCATGTCTGCGCTGCATCTGTGCAGCTTCATTCTTCTGAGACTCCTTCTGAAGTAAAGAAAAAAAAAAAAACAAGCCGTTACTTACCTTTTACTTTACCCACACAAAAACGGTTCAGTTGATACGCAGACAGAAAAACTTTCAGATATTCACTTTTCAAGCAATGCAGATGAAAAGCTTTCACACATCACTAGAAACATTTCTGATGAATCCCAGTGGAGCAGGACTTATATTGAGTTTGTAAGGGTCAGGTCAGACTTTATTCTTGTTTTTCCCTTTCAGAGATGTTCTTCACTAGCTGCTCACTTCATTTCACTGATCTATTTAGTAATACGAACATGCAAAGAGTACACAATGAGCTTTAAAAGATTAAAAATCTGCTGTTTTTAAGATTTTAGTCCCAAAACTATGCTGCAGAATCACAAACCCAAGTGGTGTAACACTGATGAAGATTCAGTCAATTGTTTTGTGTGTGTGTGTGTGTGTGTGTCAGAAACAAGAATCCTATCACATTTTTGCCATGACCTAATGTAATGTATTTACCTAAATTTCTAAAAGTGGGATGACTGATTTGAGAGCCCCAGGCCCACCACGACACTAGACAAGCTCATGCTATTGGCTGTATTGACTAAAGAACTACTACAAATTCAATCATTTTGCACATGCTCATTGCTCCAGTGATTACTATAACATTATCACTTATCTAATTGCCATTAGTCTGCATAATCATGATTATCATCACTATAGGTGGATGAAACTAATAAAAATGTCATGTAAGTGCACAAGTTTGTGACAAACCCCCCACAATCTCTGGATGGTACAGGATCATAGTGGAACACATTCCACTGGACTTCCTGAATTGCTTGACCCACTCCAATACAACCACCTGAGCTTCAGCTGGATGTGAAGACCTTTTTGGAACAGGTGACTGTAAATGTGTCGGCCGTTGGTTCTGATTAGGGCATTTGTTTGATCACGAGGGCTGTATGGACAATTTAGTCTGAGCAGTGTTTTCCTGTTTTTTTATTTATTCATCGTTTCTGTTGAGTGTGTTGTTTTTTTTGTACAAATGTGATATACATGTGTCAATGTCAGGTAGCAAATATTTCACTATTTCCACCACTTCATCTACTGAAATCATTGGGTTCATTTCATAGCCCTTCTGTTATTGACATCTATTATCAGTCATTTTTTTAAATTCTTCAGTTATGTCAAATTGGGTGTGTGCCATTTGTATTTAGAAAGTCTCTAAAGCACAGAGGTGCTAATTTTACTGATGTGTTTCAGTGTTGAATACCAATCGATGAATATTCTCTTTTGTTCTGTGTAAATAAACTACTGCAGTAATGACGTAAAATGAATAATCACAATTATGTGTATGGCAAATATATCAATTAAAATGTCATTACCATGACAATGATGATCTGCTTTTACGAAGTTTGTAGAGTCTGATCCTCGGAACCAGACCCCTGTAGAATAGTTGTTAACCAATTCTACTTCTTAGCTAACAACTGATGAGGTAGTTTTAAGGAACTGAACGCTCTGAGTTTTACATTAGTTTTGGTATGATTTGCAAAACTATTGTTTATACAGTGGGTCCAACATCATGAACCATTAACAAAGATGATTTTATTTATTTATTCATTTCATTTTCTGCCATTTTATTTAGTTTGAGCTGCACAGTTCATCGTAGTTGTTATTGAACTGTCGTGTTTCTGGTGCTTTAGTGAGGTTTTAGTTTTTCAGTTTCAGAATTGGATTTATCTTATTCATCCCAAAAGGCAAAATTAATGTTATCTTCAGCTCAGGGAAAATAAAAAGAAAAAAAATAACAAGTATTCAGTGAATTATTTACAGAATATTCAGACTCGGTTTTGTCTCTAGACTGAGGTATTGTACAGTCTGATGCAGTGAGGATTAAGGAGCTCCTGCAATGATCAGACCTGCATTATAATGAGGCAACTCGTGCACTCCAGACTGTTCTCTGATTGGTTAGAACATGAAAAAGAGGATGATCTGAATTGTCAAACATGTCCTCCCCCTTATCCCCTCCTCCACAGTTAGAGACCTGCTGGTCCTGGTGGGTGAGCTGGTCTGCAGTAGCTTGTACTTACCAAAAGTGTTCTGACAAGGCCATCCACATCTTAACCCAATCAAGCACATATTCATAGCACAATAGACACTCACCCACTTTATCTTAGTATTAAAAAAAACATTTGGGAATTTTGAAGATTTGTAATTATTGATGTAAGCCTAAAGTCATTCTTACACAACCGAACTTAGCTTTCAAATAAAAAAATGTCATTGTAGGCCATGTTTTCCCTTCTGGCCAAAATAGCTCTTTGGATGCTAAGCGTAGCTGAATTCTGCTAATAAAGCTTCAGTCTTGTAGGGCTGTGTAAACAGTGTGTATACGCCCGCCCTACCTGCAGTTCTTGCAGTAAGTCTCCACACAGCGCCGACTCGAACAGCTCTTTGCCGTTCTGGTACGTCTTTATGATCTTCAGCTTGATCTCTGGAGAGCTGGTTTTCTTCAGCACCCCACCAGGAGTGATGGACGGGGCATGGGAGGACTGCTGTGAAGATGGGGTGCTGTCCACAAGGGAAGGTGGGGGGCTGGAGGAGGGGAGGTGCAGAGGAGGCGGCGGAGGCAGAGTGTGGCTCATGATGTGGGGTGTCTGGGGCAGGTGGTGCTGGGAGGGCATTGGCGGTGGCGGAGGGGGGCTCTGCGGGTGGGTCTGCTGCTGTACGTGAGGTGGGTTAGAGTGGTAGTGGTGCGTCGTGTGGTGGTGGTGGTGGTGATGGGGGTGATGGTGGTGGTGGTGAAGATGAGATGTGTGGTGGGTGGGTGGCGGCAGCGGCGGTGACACAGGGGATAAAGGTCTCTCCTGGAGACCCGGGCCTCTCAGGACCGTCCCCTCACCCGGCATGAGGCCATGTTCCCCGTAGCTCCGGATGGCTCCATAGCCGTTGGCGGAACCGTTGGGGAACTGCGAGTACATGGAGAACTTGGTCTGAGGCTCGTATAGGCCCAGACCGGGCGGATAGCCGTTGGAGACCTGAGGCATGTCCTCCGAGGCCGACGGCGGGTACGAGAACTCTGCATCCAGGGCCGCATCGTAGGAGGGACCACCATCCTCGCCCGGGTCACTGCCGGTGTCACAGGTGCCTTCCTGTCTGATGTTGGCTGAGTCAATGAGCTGAGGGGGTTGCTGAATTGTATTTCCCATGATCCCTTGCATGAAAGAGAAGGAGAAATCCATTGTTGAGCTCCTGCATCCTTAACTGTCTTTTTCTTTGACTGGACCTACGGAAAGAGATGTATGTACACAATTAAAAGAAGGCAGGTTCAGCCTTAACTCATCAAAGTGTCCTACAGACCACGGGATTCCAGCTGCAGCAGCGCAGTGGAACATGGATCCGGTAAACAGTGGGTGAATACACAAGTGTGATGACATTAGTTCAATCTCAGAGTACGACGTACAGTCCATAAATGTACAAGAACACCTCATCAGTGCACGACATCTACCTGTTCCACTAAAGTTACACAATGAAACCAATGATCACACTTAACTGCACTTTACAGAAGTAGAACTATATGAACAGAACCAACTCCAGAGTGGGGCAGAGGACACGAACAAGCCCCCAGACCCTTTAGGTGACAATTTTGACGGTCTGTTGAGATTAATATTTTTATTTCCATAAGCTTCTGTGTCATATTGATCAAGGTGTTATTTCACGCTGTGTTCAAATTGATTATTGAACAGATGTAGATCATCACAGTTTCACACAATTTTGGACAGTTATTGGATTGTGATCTCATCCCGGGCACCTTTGGTCATAAGACCAGGAAAATGGCTGTCTGTGAACCTCTCTCATTCTGTGACATCAGACCAACATTATTCATTTAGAATCATAACTATCTCTACAGTCATCATTGGTCTTGGTCATCCCAAAATCCATATCTGTCAGTTTGATCTGACAGTGACCTGAGGTGCCCTTTAAAACCTAAGAACTGAGGGAAAATAGTGTCCTAAAATCTGAGGGTTTTCCAAAACATTTTACAAGATTACAAATGTTGACTTTTTACACATTTCTTTGTTATTTCAAAAATAATGACTCATTGCAGTAAGTAAAAGTAATAAGAAAATAAAATATTCACATTTAAGAAACTGAAATCAATACAGAGGTATTTTCTGTAAAAACAAACAAACAAAACAAAACTTTAACTCACATTACAGAAACCACACAGAACCAAAGATACAACTGATAAAGTACAAATACTTCATTATTCTACTCCAGTAGTTTTCATGTTCTTGAACTAGACTATTTATTTTTCTGAATTTTTTTTCCTGTTACTGTCGACATTTCAACACTAATTTCACTACTTCTACTACTTTTTTTTTAACTCCATATATTTTCCAAACAAGGCCATTACATTCATATTAATGCATTTGAAAAGATTAATGTTCCTCTTTGTTTCATCTTAATGTCAACACCAGTTTCAACACCAACAGGCCCAGATGGAACAAAGACATCAACATAAACTGATGAGATGAAAACAAGATAAAAGATCCAAGATGAAAGTCATTAAAGGCAGACTGAGCCACACAGAAAAGGCCTTGGAATGTTGGGATGTTAATGAGTTCACTTTGCACAAAGATGCTGTATTCAGAACAGTCAAGTAGAACTTTGAAGGACATCTGTAGACGTTTCAGAGGATGGAATATGTTGCATTTTCGGCAGTAAAAGAGGTTGGATTAGTACTTTTATCGTGGTCTTTTTTTTTACTCACTCTGTACTTCTACAGGAGGATAGTGTTGTGGACTTCTGTCTCCTCTGTGCAGGACACACAAATACACAGACCTTGTGTGTCTGTTGGTTTGTGGTTGGGTTACAGCGGTCTACCAGGGTATGACAAACTGCAGTTCATGCACTTATCTATTGTACAGTTAGTTTCAGAAAATTGTGTAACATGTTGCACATTTTGTGTATTTATTATACATGGAGGGTTTTGTTTGCATGTCAATTTAAATACATGTATTTTACATCTTAATTATCTCCATTTTTCTGTGTTTCACATTTCTTTTATATCAAATTCGGTCTGGATTTCATTACAGATTTCTTTTGTTCACAGCCCTTCAAGGCATATTTTACAATATCAGACTGTAATAAACTTCAACTGAAAAAAAGAATCTTACCTGCAAGTGCACATCTCCTTTTCTCCTCTCATGCCTGTTATTACAACTATGCACTTGAAAATAATGAATTATTTGATAGGATTGTGTATTGGTACAGGTCGATGTGGATTTCTCTGAGGGATGAATAAAATTAATTTTATCTTAAAAAAATCAATCAGACATAGGACTTTAGCAGTAAGGATGCAAGTCATTTAACCAAAACATCCCCAATGTGACAATGGAGTGATGTGTTCGTAACATATCACACCATGTCTTTCACATCATTGACACTGTTAAACTGTCTAACAAGAGAGAGGAGAGAGAGAGAGAGAGAGAGAGAGAGAGACAGTGAGATCTTTTTGCAATTAAATTACCACAAATTAAAAAGGGTCCTCTGGAACAGTAGTTAGTAAGAAAGGGTTTTGGCTCAGTTTGTGTTGTAATTTGGCTAAATACTACTTATTATGACTTTTGGTAAATCGTGGATCTCTAAGGTTATAATAATTATTAAACATAACAGAAGAAACACAAAAACTAGTCCAATCAATGATGAAGTTGATAATGTTTTTGTTTTTTCAAGACTAAATTTAATATGTTTGGTTGCTATTAAAAAAAAAAAAGGTGAACAATGAAGTGGAAATGTTAGGGTTTTCACGACTCTTATAAGATGGTCACACCTAAACTGACAAAACACAAAAACTACAGATGTTAACATGTTAAATAGAATGATAGTGTTGATTTTTTTTTTTTTTTAAAGTAGAGGCCATTAATTATTCATAAATTGAGCATTTTCTTCTCATAAATGGGATCAATGTTGTACTTTTCTTGCTATATTTTACCTGTCTGAGGCTTTTGTCTAATACTACGCAACTACAAAATATGCATTTTTAGATCATTTCTGAGCTGTATTGATCAAACTGAGAAAACAGCTCAAATAAAAACAATACAAATCTTTTTGTGGGGGAAATAAACACAATTTTGCAAATTATACACAAGCAACAATTTGTAAAAAGAATATTTATAGTAAAAAGGGGGGGGGGGGGCAATTTCAAGCAGATATAGTGACTTTTCTCTCGACAAAGTTTTTCTGCTTCTTCAACTGATGCAAAAATATTTATATGCTGTACCAAAAATCTTAGAACAGCCTGGAAAACCCTGATATAGTTCCGATATTATGCAAAACATATATCATAGGTTTTATTTGATTGATATGAGCCTGTGCAATTACACAACTGCAAAAAAAAAGTTCTTGAGGTTCAGTTTTAATCTAGGTTTCTTGTTGTAATCCCTCCAACTGTTAATTGAATATCCTTTGTATTGTGTACTTCACTATTGTTTATGGCTATTTCCTGGTTATACTGTCAAAACATAAGCCTTATTAAAGACTGAGTATAAGAAAAGTTTCTGTTTAAATTTTATATGAATATATATCATAAAAGTCTACCACAATAGAACTGTATGCATCCACATAACCCAAAGGAATAGCAATCAGTATTATGTCCCTTTAAGTAAAACACGCTTCACTCTGTGTGTCTGCCCAGATCACAAAACTATCAACAACAACAATTGGACTTAAACCAGATCCACTCAGCTTTGGTTTTTAGTCACATTACACACCCACAAACCTGAAGAAACCCCCTAAATCTATTACCTCTCTGACATTTGACTGACCGCTCAACTAAATGACAGAACATTGCATTACCTGACAATCCTGAGGGAATGCCTCAAGTGTAAACACATACACAAACCTGACTAGTACAGTCCAATTCTACCAGGATCACCATCAATCTCTAAAACAACAAAACCAACCCCCTCAGCCTGTGCTTTTAACACAGGGAGGTTCAGCTTCATCCTCATCACCTGTGCAGTCTGCCTCCTTAGAAGGCATGGAGCTGAATTTGCTCATTTTCTGTTTTTATTTCATCCACACATGGTGGCCTGTGTCAGCAAAACAAAGAGCGGTTTCCAGTGGCTTGCTTTCGCTCTCATATTCTGTCCACTTTTCGTGCCTGTGATGGATTCATCAAGTTAAAATTGGACAGAAATAGCCTCATAGCGAACACACTAATCCACTGAGTGTAGTTTAATTTATAAACACACACACACACAGTCTGCTCTGCACTGGCAAAGGTGAATAACGGTGATGTAAACACCCATAAGATGTCAACTAACGGTCACTCGCTGCATATATTTGTGCATGGTGTTATTTTGGACAACGGGACAATATGGCAAACATTAATGTGCGTCTAAAAACGTGTGGTTGAATTGAAAAACGACTGCGCAGACGAAAAATATTTCACTGAATTCTCCTGTAGCCTTCTGCGATGTTAGCCTAAAGCTACCTGCCATCAAAGGGGGGGTTGTCTTGAGACATGTTCACCATTTACGGGCTTATGAGCATATTTTACACCGTGTGGAGGTATTTAGTGTGTCTAACGGCTCCAAATAGCCTTATGTTGAAACGCAGTGTTAACACATTGACGTGCATCACACATGGAAAAAGATGAAAGGGAAAGCTAATGTTGGCTAGGCTAACGCTCCACTGCCAATATGGCTGCCTTTGCCCCTTTAAATCAAATTGTCTGGCGTGATTATACCTCCATCACTGGCGGTTTGGTGAAAAATGTGGCCGAAAACAGGCCAACCACAAGCACAAAACAGTCTGGGCAGGTACAGAGGAGGCAGAACAACATGCAACGGACGGCGGCAGCAGCTACAGCGGCGGCTACAGCAAACACGCTTATCGCTAAAGAGGAGAGAGCAAAGGAGCAGAGAGAGCACAGATTTAGATGGCGAGGCGAGAGATGCAGGGGAAGAAAAGATGTCAATACCTTCAGCGTGTCCCATTCTAAACACATACACCAGCCAGCAACGCTTCCTTGTTTAATCTATGGGGGGGTAAAAATCAAAAAATAAAAAAAAATAATCCTGTAATATTGATAAAGCGCAGGCCTTTCCTTTTCGTTTTGGTTTTAACGCAATTCTCAACAGAGAGGAGGAGGGGGTGTTACGCTATCTGGTCGCTACCCAATCCCATTGCTTGGTTCTTCCTCAATGTAGGGACTGGAGCATTTTGTGAAAAGCCTTCTAGAGACAGATATGTTCAATTCTCGCCCCCTCCCATGTGCATTCTTCCTGGTAATAATCTCTAGCTCCCTCTTCCTCTATCTTAACAAAAGCACTCTGCCTGCGCCTGCCTGTTCTGGAGCTGGAGGCTCGGCGGAGGTCAGCTACGGAGGTCGGTCTCCAGCTCAGCGCCAAATCACACCAGATCCGGCCTAGAGCCTAGGTCAACAGGCGTACACCGGGATGTGTAGTTTACTGCACATTTAGTCAAATAAGAAACATGAGCAGGGTTTATGTGGTCAAGCGCAGCGGCCGATATAAAAGTCACGCCTACACTGAATGCAAGGAGGAAACCGTGTCGTATTTCACTTGAGGAGGGGGGACGATGTGGACATATCGCGAGATTTTATTTTAATTTTTTTTTTTACTTTGTCAAAAAAAAGCAGTATTGAATGCTGTAATGTGATATATCTTAGATGTTAAATAACTGTTTTGATTTTCTCTCTCTCTTTTCCCTAAGCACAACGCGATGCAGATGCTGTAGTTACGTCTGCAGCAGCGGCTCTGATTGGCTTTTATCCGCCTCCTCGCATGATCTGAAGCTGAAAGGAGGAGACACACTTAAAGATGTCTCACTCTGACTCTTTTTTTTTGTTTGTAAAAAATCCACAGTTCTCAGGCAAATATGCAGTAGATTGAATTAGTATTTAAGTTTTATATTTTTACTTGAGATATTAACAGTGCTGACAAAATACTCAACTACATCAAAACTTTACTCAATTAAAACTATATTAGTACATCTGACAATACTTTGGCTTATATGCTTATTACACTGGTCTACAACTAAAACACCAACAGAATGAAAGGAGTGAACCTTTACCAAGCTTGAGTCACTAACAGTGAAATATTTATCAAAAACGGTGGATAACTGTAATTTCAAAAATACAGTCTTGGGTCAAAACGTGAATTTCTAACACTTATTGAGAGGATAGAGCAAACTGAATGTTTGTCTCAGCAAAACCCTATCAGTACATCACATACATGAACTTTTCAAGTTCTTTCTAGTGGAAGATTTATAAATCTATTGTATAGATGTACATAAACCAATACATATGTGTAATAACACTTGATCATATACACTGAAATCATGAGCTAACCAGTACATTTGTCATTTGTCTTCCAGTTCATCTTCTTAAAGTATTTAAAATCTGATGCATTTAATCTCTGGAGCAGATAATTTCTAAAAACTTGTAGACCGGTGTCACCAGTAGATTTAAATATAAGATTCAATTATATGTGTTTGAATCTGATCAAAAATGAATTTAAACTACAACTCCTAATATAACACATTTTCACAACTATATATTTTGCTGTGATAGCAACTGATAAAATGCTCCAGAGTGCAGTGTATTCTTGCATGTGTACTGTACTATATGACCTAATGTCAAATATACTTAGACATGCCATGACCGAACATAGTCACAGAAGATATTTGTGTTGAATGTTATTGATTCTGTTGGCACTAATGTGTTACTCAAAATTACTTTGTCTGTTGTAGTTACTCTGTGGATACTTTGGATGGATTCATTTGCCTTTCAACTGTTGAATTAAACCGTTATTTTACATGCAAAGTTGTAGTGTAGCAATGCCAAACCTTAAAAAAGGACATATTCAAAGTTGTTTTTTGTTTTATTTAGCCATCATCTTTTATATAGTTTTTTAAGCTGTAGTCCTCTTCTTTTCATACATTTTTTGTTTATAATATTAGTAATCAATCACGCAACCAATACACTATGTGACTGCAACAGTGATAGACACCATGCTTTAGTCAATGACCGTAGATCTTTATTGGTTTTGTCCTAATATGTATTAGAGATCATCTCCATCTCATCGGTTCACAGGATGTTCTCCTCACTATTTATATGTTTAACAAAAATTCCACTCACTTAACAGGTGTTGTAACATTTTGCACGAGTTTGGGGACTCATAATTATAGTAGAATCTGTGGTAGAGTCTGTGAACCTCTCTCATTCTGTGACATCGAACCAACATTATTTATTTATAATCATAACTATCTCTACATTTAGTCATCATTGGTCTTGGTCATCCCAAAATCCCAGAAACCACACAGGACCAAAGCGACAACTGACAAAGTACAAATACTTCATTATTCTACTCCAGTAGTTTTCATGTTCTTGAACTAGACTATTTATTTTTCAGACAAAATGTTCCTGTTACTGTCGACATTTCAACACTAATTTCACTACTCCTACTACTTTGTTTTTTAAACTCCATATATTTTCCAAACAAGACCATTACATTCATATTAATGCATTTGAAAGGATTAATGATCTTTTTTGTTTCATCTTAATGTCAACACCAGTTTCAACACCAACAGGCCCAGATGGAACAAAGACATCAACATAAACTGATGAGATGAAAACAAGATAAAAGATCCAAGATGAAAGTCATTAAAGGCAGACTGAGCCACACAGAAAAGGCCTTGGAATGTTGGGATGTTAATGAGTTCACTTTGCACACAAGATGCTGTTTTCAGAACAGTCAAGTAGAACTCTGAAGGACATCTGTAGATGTTTCAGAGGTTCAGATTAGACATTTTGGATCAATAAATCTTAAATAGGTAAATATGTATTATTATAAATGTAGTGATACATTTGAAAATTATACCAAGGTGCCTCAAAATGTCCTACATTTGCATATGGTTTATTATGTCCCCAAAGACATTTGTGTCAGTATTTTGCAGAGTAAGAGTCATATAGCATTGAGGTAGAGATCACTTCTGACAAATGATCAACAATATTATCAGAAGAGAAGAAAATTGTTTAAAATTTATGGAATCATTTAGTGAATTATAATAATAACAGGATCATCACACTTCATGAGTTCATGAATCCTAATACTACTATGATTTCATATGAACTTGGTGCAGTAGTCTATACAAAAGGACAATATGAGGGGGTTTGATTGTGAACAAAGGAGTGATGCTCTGTCTGAACACAGATGATCTTGGTGGGTGCGCGCACAACATTCACGCATGTCCATTGTGACCTCTGAGTAGTACAGCTGCTTCCGAAGGCTGCGCACACGGAGTCGACGGAGACAGGTTGAAATACGACGCAATTCGAGGCTGTTTAAAAGTATAAACCCATCGTAAATGGGTATATTACCACCTATTCCGTTACTTTCGTCGCGTGGTATTTTAATCGTGTCCGTTTCCGTCGTGGTGGTGGATGGACTGATTTATACACGTCTTCGCAAGAAGTCTCCCAACGCCCAGTCAGCAGGAGCCACAGATCGGCCATTGCCGCTGGAGGTTAGTGGGCTGCCATTTCACTGGCTAGCTTCGCCAGCACCTAGCTAAGCAGGCTAGCTAGCTAGCTAACCGGCTAGCAGGCTAGGTCATTCAGTTTAATAGTAAATGGTTAACTTGCTAGCATGACGTTACCAAAAAACCTTAAATGCTGATTTGGTGTTATTTGGGCAGGTTTGTCCAGTGCCTTTAAGGTATTTATGATATTATAGTAAGGGTTTCAGCGTCATGTCATGTTTAGCAAACGTCTCACTAAATCTATTAAAGTCGTTGATATAGGTAATAATAATAATATGTAAGATAAAGGTATCGAATCTCACGGTCTGACCGTGGCGTCATTTCATGTTGTGTGTAAATTTCTCTCATAAAGCTTACTGTGGAAATGATCAGACACGCTGTACACAGACTCGTGTGAGTAGGCTGACAGGATATCTGTCCTGCAGCGAAACGCCGAGGCTCCGGCTGTGTTGTTACCTAACAAGTGGGGTCTGCGGTGGTGTACAACGACTCTGCTAACCTTAGCTTTGTAACATCATGTCGCTCATTGTCACCGTTGCGACTTGTTTGTTTGGCCGCTGTTGCGTGTTTGCCAGGAGAGCTGACATGACAGATAATCTTACCGAGCTGCTTTTTGAAATAACCCTATGTTACTCCCCGTGAATGTAACCGGACACCTGTTCACTCCCTCTGTCTCCACATGTGCTTCCACAGAGTACTGAAACCTGCCCCTGCAATGGCAGTCTTCAGTCCCCAGGTCCTCCTTGCAATTACAAGATCAAGGTAGGTTCGCTGATGTTCACATTAGACATTTGTTTGGTTTAGGGAAGAACATACTCAAATCCAAGTCTTTACAACTGACAGTGAAGTTATAGTAAGTTTCCATTGCTGTTTAAGAGTCTGTTTGCATAATGTCTGCTGCAAAGCCCATTCACATCACTCCACTGGTTTCTCTTGTTCATGGAACATTTGATATTAGGCTACATTTACAGTCAACCCATTGCTTGGCACTGGTTTGTGGGTTTCTTCTTTAATCACTGAAGGCATAAATTGATTATACAGAATTATACCTTATAGCTAGGCCTTCAGTTTAGTAGTAGTAGTAGTAGTAGTTGGCATAAGATGTCGGACCCTCATTGACTGTAGTACAAAACATGACTGGGCGATATGTAGACAGATGAAATATACGCTATGTATTGAGGAAAGAAATGTCAATTGGCCTGATTTTTGGGACATTTGAGTAAATTTGGGCATACATTGGAAGATTTATGAGATGTACTTGAATGCAGCAGTTTCTGTCAGTGGAAGCAGAAGAGATATTGGCATTTACAAGGCACACTGAATACATCTTGTTCTTGTCTGTGTTAATTAAACTCGAGCACAGAACACAGGAACAGAAGCAGCTAATCTGTAAATGAGACCAAATGTACAGAATTTAGCTGCAAGGTTACCTCTTTACCCTCATGTGTGAATAGCTTTCTAACAGAATATCTACTTGTCTGTGATGGTTGGCAGGTGTTGTGTACATTTATTTCTTGTGCGTGAATGGCTTTTCGATTTTTCTGTGCTGTGTTGAAATATAGAACGCTTCTTATCTCTTAATATAAGTTAGCTATTAAGAGTCATTTTTTGCTCAACACCATCCTTTTGGTTTTGAAAATAATTCCATGGACTTGGCATTACTATGTCTTTTGCAGTTACATCTTTATGCTCTTTATTTTCCTTGCTCATCCTTAGGTCTGGTCAGAGATTGGCAGGAATGGTGCCACTTTTTGGTGGTTAATAAAGTGATGACAGACTAATAAATGGCTTACTGTGCATGTATTTAATTTTCATGTTACTCTTGTAAAGTCAGAGTAAATGATGTTCTGTTACAGACATGCTTTTGTAGCGTGATGTTTTTCAGTTTCTATTGCATATATTCACATCATTATAATGATGTTAAATCCACACACTGCAGCCCTAATTTTAACTTAAACCTACAAATACAGTTAACACACATACTATATCTGTCTTTCAAAGCCCCCGCAATCCTGTCAGTGTATTCAGTGACCTCAGATGGGGCCCTGAACCAGAGATAAAGAACCTTTGTTTTGACGGTGATGTTATTGATCGTCAGCTGTGATGTTTCTAGTCACTGTAAGAATTTAAACCCATGGCCTTAAATGTCTTGTACTAAACTGTCATTATCCTTTATTTAATAAGAAATCTACTACCAATAGTCACTTAAGACAGATTTGAGCTATTGTTTGATACCAGTTGTAAGTTATGTTTGTTGGTATCTGGTCGTAGACATGTTGTCATGAACAGTTGAAAAGGAACAGAACATTGGACAGATGACTGAGCTGTAAAGTGTTGATGACAGCAGTGTGTCTTTGAAGTAGCCACATGAGGAGATCTTTAAGGTGGTGTGATGATCCACCAAATGAATTCTGAGAGAAATGATTACCCATATCCTTTTCTCAGAGGTGTTTCTATAGTGAATGGTTATGTGTTTGTCATGATTATAATTATAAAAGTAGGTTTGGCAGTTTTGTAAGTATGTTTGGTCCTCACTCTACAAGGCTGTTCTACTAGAATACCTGCCCTTGTTTAGTTAGGTTGGCCTAGTTTCCTTGCAGTCTCCTTCACAGACAGTTATGCACACATGGATGTAATACACATATTACTGTTTTTGGCTTTATTCTGAAAAATGTCCAAATGAAGACACAATAATAGTGTGCATGTAAATGTACTGTTTGATTTTACAATATGAATTACTGCTTTGTGTGACACAGCAACTGAATGTAGATAAGTTCAACCGATGGGAGCTCTGCAATTAAAGCTTTATCTATGCACCTAGTTAATCATTAAAATAGTAGACACAGGTGAGGAGAATGTTACATGACTGAATTTGAAACTGCATTATTGCATCCTGGCTTATAAAAACTAATGATTTATACAGTCAATGTATTCATATGTAATTGTTTTTCAATATTCAATGTTATGTGATTGTTTTTCTTTATTGTTATGATTATTTACCATTATTTAGTTACATATGTTTTTTTTGTTTTTATCATTGAGTTACTACCTTAATTTCCTTAACTTCTCCAAGGGTTCTGTCCATTAGTGTAAATTAAAACTTAATTTTTCCCCTTAAGAAAGATGTCATGCTCAATATTATGTAATATCTAACCAGTTTTCCTTGTTTCTGTCAACAGGGGATCGTATTTATTATCCAAGAGAAGCAGTTCTTCTCTGTCTTCCAAAGCCTATCTTCACATAGACCCTCCACTCCAATGCATCCCCTTGGTGATCCCTCCCAGGTACTCCCGGTATGGTTCTCCCCGCTGTTACTGTGGATCGCAAGCTTTCAGCCACGCCCATGGACGCAGGTTGGCCCTGCTAGCACGCTCCCTGCACAGCTCAAGCATCTGGCTACAGGACGTAAAGCAGGAGGACACTAAGTCCTCTGCGACTGCTGCTCAGGATGCTTCTTCTACAGGAAAGAAGGACTCGGGGGCCAGTGCTGGAGCCCAGACCCAGGCTACAGCCCCCACTCCCACAGCAGCTGCCATCCCTCCGGTGCAGGAGAGGGCAATTGTCAAAAAGTCTCTGTATGTCAGGATTGTGGATGAGTTGAAGCATTATTACAATGGCTTCCGGTTACTTGGTATCGATATCAATATCGCTGGCAGGATGGTGTGGAGACTTTTGCATGGACAACTACTCACCCGCAGGGAGAGGAGAAGGGTAAGACAAGCTGGATGGAAGTGACAAAAATTGCCTTTAAACCTGTCATTATTAATGTACTGGGATGTTCCATTAATATTCCACTGTTTAACCACCCAAAACTATACTGTGCTATAAGTAAATGACTATAAGGTTTAACTTAGGTTCAGGCATATTTGTGCACTGATGTGAAATTTGTGTTGAAGTCTCTGAAATAATAATGAAATGAAATAATCATTTACTGACGTTGGCAAACTCCATCTGTAACATAATGACTGTTGAAGTTGCCTCCATGTACAATAGCAGCCTGGATACTGATTTCTATGTAGAGGATTTTTAGGGAGGCCATTTAATGATTTTGGCTGATAAATAAGGACTTTATATGATAGGAACATTGGGTTTCCAATTATGATTGTGCAATAGGCGATAGTTTTTTAACCATGCGATGGTGTAATATGAAAAAATACTCAGGAGACTATAAAAACTGTGTGGTGCCAATATAAAGGGTCAAACAAATTAGTTGTGTTACCTCTCATTGTGGCAACAGATGCAAGGCACTATCAACACAACACGTGTTTAAGGATCATCCTTGTAGCGTTTACTGCTGACCTTATTCCTGGAAAGTTAAGTCAATTGTCATTGTGATATTAGGCTGAAAATGTTTCCAGATATCTGATATTGCTTTTCTTTTTGGCACCAGGTCTTTGGTTTTTGTGTTTGTTGCTCATTTTTCAATATTGTTATCAGTAACTCACTCCATGTACAGGGGTGTGGTCTCCTTCAGCAAACTGATTAAAATTCTGATTGCTGCGTGTAGTGTGTCAGGTACCCAGGCTGAAATTAGATGACAACATGTTGAGTTCATTTGCCACGTACATTGATGGGACTATTGCACACATGTCCATTGCGATGACAATGCTCAGATGATATATTATGCAGCTCTATTTTCAGTAACGGCCAATGGGTCGTGTTAAACTCCCCAACTGGAGCCTATTGAAAAATGACAACTAACAACATAAATATTACACCTTGACCAACCTACTTTTTTTGTCAGGTTGACATTTATTTTCAGATTGTTTTTTTAATGTAGCTATTGTTGCTTTGACTCAAATTTTCACTTCAACAGTTATCTAGCCTCTATAACTGGCCGTGGGCCTTTTCACGTTACAACTTAGCATTAATATAATGGCTTTAAAAAAAAGTATTGGTCACAATTTGGTCAAAATCTATTCTTAAGATTAATTGACTTTTAAGACAAGGGAGCCACGAGTGCATTGTCATTGGTAAAAAAAATTTGCATTCATTACAGATATTTTTAAAATATTGTTGTGGATTTTTCTTGCACATAAAAAAAAAAAAGTAGGTTAACATCAACAAATAACTGGCTCCCACCACAAAGTTCAAGTAAACACATGAGCATGAGCAAATATAAAGTATTGGAAACACTTCAGCCAAGTTCTTTTTTAAGCTGCACATTGTTACTTTGGCGTCCTTTGCCCTCAGGTCACTGCATCATGTCTGTCTAGTTTTTAGTCAGTCTACTGTCTGTTCATTGTCCTTAGAAAAAACTCCAGGAGGAGTCGTACTGCTCCTCTACAGTTACTCTAACCCTCTGGGGCTCTGACAATATATTACTTTGACATATCTTCTGTCAGTCAGTAAATGTTTCACACCTGCCAATGGGGAATGTGCACTTTATGTTCTGCAGTTGTAACAAATGTGAGCTCGCTGGTGCCTTAGGCCCCGCCCACACTATTGTGGAGACTAATAGAGAGCAATATGTTGCCAAATAACTTTTTTTTTCTTCTCTGTTTGCGCTTCCATCCACACAAACAGCATTATAGACCAGTGAAACATGGAATAGAACCTACTAAAGTGATGTTTGTTTGTTTTTTTTAATGATTGACAGACACATCGGGTTTAGAAAATGAACTTGCACCCCAACTCTCACATGACTGTTGTTGTTTGTGTAATGAACATGTACCTAAAGTGCAACAGCCACGCAGATGTGTAAGGTACCACTTTGTTTTAGCTCTATCATTTGAAACTTTACAACTTAATATGGTACTGCTGCTCAACATCAGTGGCACACCTAATTCTCAGCAACAGAAGGGCCAGTATTACCCGGTCCATAGTACCTACAGAAGCAGCAGTTGGTTTTAGCACCTGTTGTCCTTTGTGCTAACTTATGTGTAAACACACATTTTGTTAAAGGTTGTGTGGATGGAGCTTTTCTCTTCCTGTGCTTCTCCTTTGGACCAGAAATGTGGATGTTTCTTCGTAGCATGCGTCTTTCCCAGAGGTCTTAATCCTTGTCTCTGCTCTAGTTGGTGAACAGGAGCCACATGTGGAAGCCTGCCATAAAACCTACAAATGTGTTTTAAACAGATCTAAGGAATCCTCATAGAATCAGGGTATCATCAGCATATCTCTCATATGGGGATCTGAAAGGCCAGAATGTCAAAAAGTCACAAATTCAGACTATCCAAACTGACTGTTTATTTGATATCTATCCCATCCACCACAACACCATGTTTGAAATAATGATCTATTATGAAACTTATCTTGAAACGTTTGGTTGAACACAATGTCCATGAGATTATTGGAGTGAATTTTAAATGCAGAATTTGACTTTTCTTTATCATGCTGCTCTATGTATACATTTGTCTTTTTTTTTGTTTTTGTTTTTGTTAGTCGGTCAATAATTATCATATGTCATAAAATTTGACTGGATCTGATGGAAATGCCATCTGCACTTTTTGGAGCAGTAAGTGATAAGCTGAGATGTTGACTGTTCTGGGCTCCTTTCTGAATTAGTCTATGCAAATGCAAGACTACATTTCTGTTAATCATTGGACAGAAAACACTACTAGATGTTGAATAGTCC
The DNA here is from genome assembly GCA_029822895.1 of Maxillicosta whitleyi. Lineage (NCBI taxonomy): Eukaryota > Metazoa > Chordata > Actinopteri > Perciformes > Neosebastidae > Maxillicosta > Maxillicosta whitleyi. Next base: position 12,045,508 of record JAPSES010000219.1, read on the forward strand.
TAAATTAAACATGTTCAGTATTTAGAGAACATACTGTACTTAATATCTTGCTCAGTGGTGTACACATTGGCTGTGTGCATGCCATGGTAAAACTATATTTGGGCTATTTTAAAATCAGACCGGCAGAGTGTCAGTACACGTGTACTGGAGTTTACATGCTGTCACATAAGAAGTAGTAACAGGTAGTAAAAAATTGTACCGATCCCAGTTCTGTGTTTTAATAGAATTGTTTTTCTTTGCGTTTCCAGCTGATGAGGACCTGTGCTGATCTGTTCCGTCTGGTGCCCTTCATGGTGTTCATAATTGTTCCCTTCATGGAGTTCCTTCTTCCTGTCTTCCTCAAACTCTTCCCAGAGATGTTGCCCTCCACCTTTGAGACAGAGTCCAAAAAGGCATGTGAACATATACACAGACACCAGACTGACCCCATGACAGAGTTCATTCTGGTTATGTAACTGCTCAGATAATATTGTTTCTGCTCCTTTAAGAGGAACTTCAGTTTGTGGGTGGAGCAGTCAGACCACTTCATCTAATCTAATCAGTTTGTGTGTGTGTGCGGGTACGCAGCTGCACATGTGCACATTCTAATTTACCCTTTGTTCCCAAAGTTAAATGAATATAATGATTTCACTCTAGTTTTGTTAGCTTGTGATCTCCTGAAGCAGCAGGTTTCTGTCCTGGTCCACTGAGCTGTCAGCTCCTGTGTTTTTTGCTTGACTGATTCTCAGATATGCATTTGTAGTCCTAGACAGCACAGAGGTGTGCAGCCTTTAATGTCACAACAGTACATAACAGGGGAGAAAAGTCTGTTTTTATGGTACTTTCAGTGAACAGTACTGTGTCCAGCGTGTCTTCTTTACCCGAATTCAATTTATAGCTGACACTGGATCATAAGAATTGCTAAATACTGTCAGTTTGACGTTAGTATTTTTGATTTATTGGAAAAATCTTTCATTTCTTATTAAGAATATTACTTTCCTATGAATCACTTTGATACATATTTTCCACAAAACATATCTTAATAACAACTAAACCAACATGGACGTTTAAATACCAACTACCGTTCATCCTGCTGAGTGTCAGATCACACCTAGTGTGTCCCTATGTGTCCTCGTGTCTCTTATCATGAAATGTTCAACAACATGTAGCTGAGAACAGCACATTCAAAGCTTGGTTGAATCTTGAACAAACAATCGGCTTGAAAACCTTGGTAACTTTTGTAACGAAACACAAGGTACATATACTGTCTGTAGGTTGTATGGGAAGTCAGGTCACCATACAGTGGGCAAAAAAAACCTGACATCACCCACTATTGTTCTGTTTCTGCCTTAGTAGCATTACCAGTGTGATCAAGAGCAGCCTATTGAACACCAACAACTATGCCTTAAATTGCATCTAGTATTATCTTAAAACATCTTAAGAAACTTTAATCTTCAATTACTTGAGTGTTTTTTTAGAGGAGACACAAGTTGGTGACCACAGCCATTATAAAACAACATCAGGCTCCGTACCAAATTCTAATGTTCCATCTGCCATTGTCCCGTCCCTGTTTATCATGCAGGAGGAGAAACAGAAGAAAGGTCTGGCTGCTAAGCTGGAACTGGCCAAGTTTCTCCAGGAGACCATTGCTGAGATGGCTCGCAGGAACAAGGCTAAGGCTCAGACAGAAGATGAAACACAGCGCTTCTCCACATACGTTCAGCAGGTAAATTACACCAAAACCTGGATCAGCATTAGCAGCATGTGTGGAAAACCTGCCATGAAGTGCACAATGTCTCCTTGTTAAGACAAAAAGTAAAAGCTTATATAAAATGGAGTTTTTACTGGTCTAGTTCTTTCTCCGTACTGACCCTGTCGCTCCCTGTCAGGTCCGGGGCACAGGCGAACAGCCCACCACAAAGGATATCGTCAAGTTTTCAAAACTGTTTGAGGACGAGCTGACGCTGGAGCATCTGGAACGCCCCCAGTTAGTGGCTTTATGTAAACTGCTGGAGCTGCAGCCCATCGGTACCAACAACTTACTGCGTTTTCAGCTGATGATGCAACTCAGGACCATCAAAGCAGATGATGAGGTATGGAATGACATTTGAAATGGCTCTGCTTTTCTATAGATGTATGCAAACGTGGCTGTGGCTCAGTTGGTAGAGCGGGTTGTCCAATGGCCAAAGGGTTTTAGGTTGAAATCCTGGCTCCTACTGTCCCTGAGCAAGACACTGAACCCTAAATTGCTCCCAGTAGGGGTGTGTGTGTGTGTGTGTGTGTGTGAGTGTGAGGCTTTGTAAAGCACTTTGAGTACCAAGGTGTAGAAAAGAACGTGCAGTCCATTTACCATTGTTGATGTTACGTGAAGAAACAAGCACGAAATATGTTTGTTTGTTGTGATCGTTCTGGTGACCTACAATGACCATTGGACTGACAAGTGTAAAACTACTGGTATCTTCAGCCTTTGGAGCTAAACTCACGTTCTGAGAATTTCAGTGAAATCACAGACTTGACCTTCCGTCACGTTGCTCCATCCGTTTTGAACTTCCCCACTGTTTCCTCACAGATGATTGCAGCAGAGGGTGTGCCGGCCATGAGTGTGTCAGAACTGCAGGCAGCATGTCGTAGTCGGGGGATGAGGTCTTTGGGTCTCACCACTGACCAGCTACGTCAGCAGATGCAGCAGGTCCGTGTTTGATCTGATTTGAGATTCTTCCTTTGCAGGGGTGTACAGAGCTCACACTTTGGTACAGTGTCACTGCTGCACAGATATTTTTCCTACAAATCATAACATAATTTCAATTACTGTTAAAAATTTAAAATATTCCAGTGTGTAACGCTGTATAACAAAAATGGTTTGGTACAAATACACTAAGCAAAAGGGTTTAACAGTTCATTAACTATTAATAGAGGCTGAGGAGCCACGACTACCAGTGCATGCCATGTAAATAGTTATGATTGCAGTGAAACACACTATATTTTCAGTTCATCAAACACATTCACCCTGAAGAAGGAAACCAGATTTGTTATTTAATTTCTACATTTTTGTAGCCAAATATAGTGTGCAGTGCCTACACTGTTTTTTGCCCATTTACATTCAAAATGTTGCATCTGTCTGATTTATTGTCTCTTGTCATTTAGTGGTTGGACCTCCACCTAAAAGAGAATGTGCCCCCTTCACTGCTGCTGCTGTCCAGAGCCATGTACCTGACTGACCTCAAACCCAAAGCCCCCATCATCCCACCTGTTCCCAAGCTTGAGGTTTGACTTGTACAATGTGCTTAAAATCTTAAATACATCTCTGTTGTTAATTCCCATAAAATGTCCAGATTAGAGCGTTCTGCATTTCCACAGTGAAGGAGGTTTACACGTCACTTCCATTTGTTTGGACTCTGCCTTCCTGATACTTTTAACTCTGCCTGTTTATTCACAGCCCTATGAAGTAATAAATCAGATTTTAATTTCCTCATCATTTCTGTCATGCCATGTCAGATGTCCTTATCATGGCTGTTTTTCTTCTTTCAGAAAGTTGCTCCTCCTCCACCTCCTCCTACCCCATTGGAGAACACAGGAGCGAACACAAAATCAGTGAGTGCTGACATGTTGGCAGACCCTGCTCTCATCATTAAGGACAGACCGGTCAGTGCACTCCTCAAAGTAAAACACACCAGATAAAAACATGGTATGATGAGGAAAGTGGGTCATTGGTGAATATGTGATCACTTTGGAGCATGAAACTAAGAACCTTACATTAACTCAGTGGTTCTCAGTCTTTTTCTGCGGGGCCCCCCTTTGGAGGACAATAAAACTCCTGGCTCCCCTCAACCCCAACAGCATTGTAGAAGTGGTGCAATTAAAACTTTTATTGAAAGAAACATCAATATTATAACAATACTTTTGCTTTTTTTTTGTTCCAATTAAAGATAACTTAGATTTTTGCTTGAACAACACAAATAAACTCAACCAGACGTTAGACTGAGAGATTTGTTTTAGATAAATGCACAATTATCTTACAGCTATGACAAAGTAATAAAGTTACTTTTTTTTTTTTTTTTTTAGAACAATAAAGACATCTTGGTACTAAACTCTTCTAATCTAGTGACAGATCACCATGACAGTAGATTGGTTTGGTGGACATCCCTAAACTGACTCCAGGGTGCTCCAACACTAAAAAATTAGCTTCACCTGCTACATGTTCTAACCTGAAGAAAAAAACAAGAAATAACACACAGGACTGAACCCATAACCCCCCCCCCCCCTAACCACGTGGGCCTGTCCCACAGTTTGAGAATCACTGCATTAATCCAAACGGCAGGATCCTTGTTGCTTAGATCAGGTCCTGCAGGTCACTCATGTTGCATTGGCGTCTGTTTTTAGGTGGAGGAGTTGAGGGACAAGGCTCCTGTGGTGTCAGACAAACCTCTCACTCCTGCTGAAGTCCTTCAGGTGAGAACATGCATTTCCTCTGATCTTTCGGTGTTCACACAGACCACCATGGGATTTGATCCTGGCCAACATTGTGTAATCCAGTTAGTTCTTCCTAACTCACATGACATGCTAATCTCACAGTAGGACACTGGTACAGATCCTGAAACCAGCGTTCAGGGGGAAAAACAAGCTTGAATGGTTATGGGATAAATTTACAAGTAAAATAATAGCATAGTAAGCTATAAATAGTGACTCTAAATACTCTTCTTGGTTTAATGTGGAAAAAATTACATTGTGCCCATAATTAATGACAACTCCAAATGTTTTTTCTGTTTTTAGTGCAAAAAAAATCTCATTAAATTATGAACATTTTTATTTTAACAAACTATCCTTTAACATTAAATTGTGAATAACATGAACAAATATGAATTAGAAATGTCTAAAGAAAACAGTGCAATTTTAATAATATTCTGCCTGTTTCTAAAGGCACTGTTGATAAATCTGAGATGCATTGTATTTTTAAAATTGCACTTATTTTTCTTAAAAAATTAGTTTTTTTTTTTTTCATTCATAGGCTATTATGTTCTTACTTTACTGATGTGGTCCGCTTGAGATCAAATTGGGCTGAATGTGGAACCTGAACAGAAAATGAGGTTGATATGCCTGGCTTAGAGGGAAATATGTGAGGATTATTGAGACTTTATACAACAGTTTTAGTTCAGATACACTGGAATGTGTTTTTCTATGTTTCTGAGTTTAACCTAAATGGAAAAACGCTGGTACAGTCTTTAAATTATTAGAACTCTAAAAAGATCTGTTAAGTATAAAACTGTCAGACATACTTGCTTGGGGCTACATGATTCGAAAAACTAGTGTCATTGTAAAAAAAAGACTAGGTGTAGAATTTGACTGTAGGGTTAAGTTATTATGTAACTGTTTAAGCCTTATCTGTTATATAAACTTATACATTTTTAAAGAAATCTGTGGAAAAACACTTTGGGAATCCAAAAAGGTAACTAGATACCTGAGTCTACCAGGAAGTGCTGTCAGTCCATCAACATGGAGATAGTTCACTTCCACTACACCTGCAGAAAAAAAGCCAAACAGCAGCCATCAGTACCAGTACCAGGATACAGTACCAGCTGCATTCTAGAGCTGTGCAATATATCGTATTTAAATCGCGATAACGATATTGGCGTCAAACGATCTGAAAATTAATAATATCG
>JAPSES010000219.1:12093515-12104006 GCA_029822895.1 Maxillicosta whitleyi
TATCCCTGAATAAACAGGTCAGTTTCTTGTTTCCAACCATTGTGTATTATTCAAACTGAACTAATTCAGCTGGATAGATGTTATCAACAGAACTAAAACCCTTTAAAGAAGGAAAGAAGATAAATAACTTTAAATTTTAATACATGCTCATCTAGATCGGTATCGGCCAGTATCGGTATCGGATCGGAACTGCAAAAAAATATCGGTATCGGATCGGAAGTGCAAAAACCTGGATCGGGACATGGAGAGAACACGGTATAGACCAAAAAGCAACGCACAGAACCAGAACAGAACCCCCTGCACTTTATGGGCCCCCCTCAAACACTGACCCTTCACCATTAGGCTAGGACCTGACCTCTGAGAGCTGTCTCTCTCTTTCTTGCACACACACACACACACACACACACACACACACACACACACACACACAGTATTGTCCATTGTGTTGTGACTGAACTCCTGAAGCGTCCATATAAACACAGATGTGGAGGCTTTTCTCTCACCACAGATTCATTCACCACAGAGCGACATACAGACTTCATCACTAATAAACGACAACAGAGAAAGATCTATTCACCCCTCTGTGTGCAAAACTTCATATTTATGAGCGCTAGGTTATCCCAGAGCAGTTTTTACAGCGTACTGTCTCCATGACGACAACCAGTAGCACACGCAAACCTCATTTAAATAGGGCGTTCTGCAAGATTTTGACCTGTTTTTATTTACACACGCAATCTTAGTTGATCGCCCGTGACATGCAAAGCAATAATATGCTAAATTTTTAGTTCAAGCAAACACATTTGTGCCTGTTATTTGTATATTTTTTGTATTTGTAATAAATCAGGCCCATAATGTGTTCTGTAAAACTGAGGGTATAATGCAGGAAGATTTGATTCTCTTGTTTGGATGATTTTAAAAATTTGCTTGGTGACAAAATATAGCAAAAAAATATGATATATCATAATTTTCTTTCAGATTCTTTACATTGTCTGCCAATTCATCCATAAAATAATTCAGTATGTTATTTTTTATTTCTACTTCTGCATATTTTTAAGTTGAAAAGAGAAACTTTGCTTCATACTTTCTGCCTGGATAGGTCAGTTCTACTGTTTGTCACATGTTCTGACTAAAGAAGAGTTTAAAAGCACAAATAGTTTACATCTTGTTGCATTTTTTGTCATGTTAAATCTTTTCTATTGTTTATGGTTTGTCATGTCTTTGTTATGTTGTTTCTCTCTTGTTACTGCTTTTGCGAACAAACAAACAAACAAACACAATCCCATAAAACCACCTGCTTTCGTGAATTTTCTCTCAGCTTTTAAATATGAGAAAAATAATGAACCAACCTTTATGGTAAATAATTGATATCGACTGATATCAAGTTCAACATTTTTTTGTATAAAAACAAACAAAAAGAACACATTCTAATGTTCCGTTGGACCACCTGCAGCTGTGATTCCATGTAGATCCACTGTAGTATTTCAGTATGCATACGTCACAGCATTTCTTTCCATGATTTTTTTTTTATTATTATTATTTTCCAAAAAATAGTACTTATGCTGGACACTAGAAATAACGTACTTTCAAAATATCAGTCTTCCAAAGGTGATTTTAAATGCTTTTTTTTTTTTTTTTTAATGTAGATGTTATCCGTCCCTTGGCCAGCCCCAGTAGTTAAGTCCAGTTGTGTTTACTGAACAAATGGTTCCATGGATAATGCAGTGGAGCTTCACATCACTATAGAAAAGTTAAATCTCTAATCACATGGTTATGGGAGTCCTTTTTTCTTGATATGCATTTTAAAACAGAAATGTACCATGGACATAACCTTAGAAGATAGGGTTAGGACCTGTACTTCAGCCAGCAAAGAGGGACGGATTGAGATGCTACTTTTTTTTTTTCCAGTTTTATGAACAATCTGTTTTTGCCATGGTTTATTTGAACTGTCTCTCTTTGTTTGTGTTCCAGATTTGGATAAATGGTTCCACAGCGGGCCCTTTGCTGTGGACTGGCAGGTAGTTATTAAGCCACATTACAAGCCCGTCTCCTTCCATGTCCATGTGAAGATGACACAGTGAACAAAGTCTGACTAAAGTTAAGCTCAGCAGTCTGCCGGCCGTCCACTCCTCCTTTTGTGTACATCTGACCGCCTCAAGTCTTCAGTATGTATCAGATCGTCCCAGTGGCTCCTGGGGAGCAACAAATGGTGGGCAGCGGTCCCAGTGGCTCCCCGCTAAAGAAGAAGCTGGCTCATGAGGGCCGGCCCCTGGTGATGGCGGGTATGTTGGGCTGTGTGCTGGTGTTGGCCGCCGTGGTGGCGTGGTGTTACTACTCGGCGTCTCTGCGTAAAGCTCACCTACTGAAGACTGAGCTGCTGGACCTCAACAAAGACGGCTTCATCATTCGGAACCAAGCAGGGGCAGTCATCTTCACCATGACATTCAGGTGAGCGCTCTGGTGACGTGTTTGTCATTTAGATTTATTTTCCTTGTATGAATTCCAATGCAACCAAACAGTAAAGTCACCATGAAATACACTCTGATGCCAGGAAGCCTTAGCAAACAGTAGCGGCTTTGTGTTCTAACTGTTTTTTTGTTGCCCCGTCTCAGCAGTTTTCCGTCTTTGTGTGCTGGACACACTATAAGGCAGCTTGTCTGCTACATGTGCATGCACAATGGAAAGTTCCAAGGGGCAGACACATGATTACACCCTTAGAGGAGACTGATTTAGTCACGTCCCTTATCAGCTGAACTCAGAATGACAGAAATAGCAGCAGTACAGTCTTTGGGGCTGAAGTGAAACAAACTTTAACTTAAGCTTTCAATACTTCCCTTACTGTGATTGTAACTGCATCTTAGAATTGTGTCACTTTCCAGTTCAGTCCAGTGAGAGTGAAAGAGTTTGAACCAGGCTGATTTATTCCTTTATTGGAGGCTTTGGCACATTAAAAGATGACTTGAGTGTGAAAACCTGTGCTGACAGCTAAATCCAATGTGTTCTGCTTTAATAATACTCAGTTTAATAATATTTAGTTTCTAATAATATTGTGTAAAAATGTTTGTCATGAGGATCAGCTGTGGCCTTTCAGTTAAAACTTGTTATTACATTGGACTTTAAAAAGCCACTCTTGGTTAACTTCCAGCAGAAATGTGACCTGGTGTTTGCTGTGTTATGTCCAAGTCAAACATTTCTTCTGTATTGTCATTCTTTCTGCTCACACACCATCCCAGGTCTGGCACTCTGGATCTGGACTCCTGCTCAAAGGAGGGAAACATTCTCAGCTGCACTCACTCTGACTCTGGCAAACTCAACTTCTTTATCCAGACAGTGCGACCAAAGAACACAGTGATGTGTTACCGTGTTCGATGGGAGGAGCTGCAGGACAAGCGCCTGGTTGAACATGCCATGGACTATAATGTCTCTCATTGGTACGGCGGTGCAGAGCTGGCAACACAGCATTGGCCCATATGGATTCAGGGTGAGGAGGAACCCAGGCCTTTCATTGCCAGTGATGTGTACTCAAATCGAAAGGCTTTTGGAGGAATTCTGGAACGATATTGGCTGTCATCAAATGCAACTGCCATCAAGATTAATGACTCTGTACCGTTTCATCTGGGCTGGTCGGAGAAGGACAGGACACTGAGGTTCCAGGCTCGATACCAGGACTCCCCATTCCGACCACCAGAGGGACAGCAGCCCTTACCTGAACTCAGCTACAGAGTGTGTGTGGGCTCTGATGTCACCTCTATTCACAAATACATGGTGAGTATAGATGACACACAGCATTCCACCATCAGCAGTATAGGACCATTAAGAACACCACCCTTCTGTGGCAGCATATGTGATTTGATCTTTGAATAAAGCTTGTTAAAACCCTTACATTCATATTTCGTTAATCACTAGGATCAGGACGGTGAGATTAGTCACATAGACACTATAGTTGGTGAAGTCAGTCATTAACACAGGCTTGAGAAAAAAAATCACAGGTATTGTTACATTCACACACAAAGATGTAATACTAATCAGACAAGCCCATGTCAATGAAATAGCAGGTGGACGCTTCATCAATAGTAATATGGAAATTATTCACCAGAATGGTCATAGAACCGGCCGTCTGGTCAACATAGTCAGGGTTCTAGCTAGCGCAATTTAGCGTATTGGCCCCCAATGCTAAAATTTTGACCCGATACGTTAAATTTTCTCCCGATACGCTAAATTTCAGTACTGTGTATCAGCATTTTGACTGTAATTGTTTGCCCAGATCAAACGCAGGGTCCGACATTAACGGTTACCCGAAGCTGTCTCTATCTGTATTGTGTGTGTTTCCTCGGAGGATACATTTACAGCCTGAGTGAGTGAGTGTGCTGCCATTGGCTCCCTCTGTGCTGACGTCAGGACACAGACGTACAGTTCTGCACCCCCCCCTCAACACCCCTACTCTAAAATAAAATCCTAGCTAGAACCCTGATATTATATATTGGTCTTTTGAGGTTGAATCCCGATCTCAATCAAAATTCTTCTACTCTGTTATTAAATCCAGGTAAGTTACTCAATAACTAGAATAAACCAAAAACAGTCATCTCATCACCTGGACCTGCCGGAGTCCGAGTAGTCTCACTTTCTTCTCATAGTAAACATACATTATCTCTGGGTGTTGTGTTTGTGGACTTTAGTCCTGGCCCATCTTTCTGCAGATCAGAGTACAGTAAATGCAATGGCACAACTTCCTGGACAAATGCTGGTGACAGTAGGGTTGGGGTTTTAACTTCAATTCAACCTGAAGACACAAATAAACCTGACTGACATTCTTTGTTTCCAGTCGGCCATTTACTGAAAAACATAAGCAGTTGACAACAGAACACCAAAACATATTTGAACTCTAAACTGAGTGACTTTAGTTACAGTTGAAGCAGTACAGTTTGAAAAACAGAAAGTGGTGTGATGAGCCTTTTTTTTTTTTTTTTGATACTTTTTATACTTTGACACCTGCGCTCTAGCCCATGTGTGTTACAGTGTACAACATGTGGCCCAGGTGATGAATTTGTGAAATATAAAAATAGATATGATATTAACAATCATTTTAGGTCAGGTTCAACATTCAGATCAATTCAATCTCAAGTGGGTCAGATCAGTCAAATAATCTATAAATACTCACAATTCCAAATTTTTCTCTTTGTAAATGTAAATATTTACACGTTTTTACACTAAAAGAAAGTATAATTTCACAAAAAATGTAAATAATCTCAACAAATATGAACAACTTGAAATGTCTTTAGAGGTGTAAGTGCAATTTTACTGCTTGGTACTAAATGTTTTGTGTATTTGTACACCCACTGTGTCTGTAAATTATAAAGAACATATGATAAATTGAAGCATAATATTGTTAAAATTACACTTATTTATCAGTTTGTTCATGCTATTCACATTGTTTGGAAAAAAAACTTGTGTAGATGTAAACATTTTCATTGTTTAATTTAACCTTTTTTGCTGTAAAACAGAAATTTTTGGAGTTGACATTATTTATAAATTATTGTGTTATTATTTTACTGGTTCGGCCCCGTTCAGATCAAAGTTAGCTAAATGTGGCCCCTGAACTAAAATGAGTTTGACACCCCTGGGCTAGAGGATCAAAACTCATGTTGAATTGTTTTGTTTATACCCGAATGGAAACAAAAAACTAGGATCTGTGTTTTGTGTTCTGCTCAGGTGCGTCGGTATTTTCCTAAACCTATCAAGGTTCCATCTACTGAGGTTTTCAAACATCCAGTGTGGTCCACCTGGGCTATCCACAAGACTGCCATCACCCAGGAGAAGCTGCTGCGCTACGCCTCTGACATCATCACACATGGCTTCACATGTTCTCATCTGGAGCTGGACGACCGTTACACCGCTGATTACGGGGAGTTTGACTTTGACCCACAGAAGTTCCCCAATGCCAGTGGTATGTTTGACAAACTTAGGGAGGACGGCTTCCAGGTCTCACTCTGGACGCATCCATTCATCAACTATGACTCTATGAACTTCGGAGTTGGTGTGGAAAAGGGGATGTTTGTGCGTGAACCCGGTGGTGAGCTGCCTGCTCTCGTTCGCTGGTGGAACGGTATCGGAGGAATCTTGGACTTTACCAACCCAGAGGCCCGTGAGTGGTATTCCTCACATCTGAGAACACTCAAAAGCCGCTATGATGTCACCTCCTTCAAGTTCGACGCAGGAGAGACCAGCTACCTCCCCGGTCAATTCAGCACCCTGGTCCCACTGTCCGACCCCTCGACATTCACCCGGCGCTACACGGAGATGGCCATACCGTTCAGTGAGCGCGCTGAGCTGAGGGTGGGTTACCAGAGCCAAGACATCTCCTGCTTCTTCAGGATCATTGACAGAGACTCGGTGTGGGGCTATGAGTTAGGTCTGAAGTCCATCATCCCCACTGTTTTAACCATTGGCATTCTGGGATACCAGTTTGTGTTGCCCGATATGATAGGAGGGAATGCATACCCCAACCGCACTACAGGTCTGTAACACTAGACACACGGTCTTTACATACTGATCTGTGATATGTTTGTACTTGTTAATGTGACCTCTGACCTCAGGCTTATATTTTAGGAGCTGTAGATGACAAAAGTGGCCTTCCAGACAGAGAGCTGTACATCCGATGGTTGGAGCTGTCTGCCTTCATGCCTGCTATGCAGTTCTCCATCCCACCATGGGCCTATGACCATGAGGTGAGAAAAGAATCAATGTTGATATGGGGCTCTAATATCCCTAAAATCTAATATCCTGATCGGCCATTTGATAATGTTCAAATAATGATGTGGAGCAGCAGATTTTCTGTCCAATCAAAACTAATTTACATAAATTGATTACAATGGAAGGCCTGTTTTTTGTTGTGTTATGAAGGGACTGTAACAAATGTACAGGCATGTCACAGTTCTGATTTTGTTAAAAGGTAATTATTACTTAAGTTATTTATTTACTCAAATTTTATGCACAGGTAGTGTATTTTTACTGTAAGAAGTAAAATTAAAAAAAAAACAACTACAGTTTGTGTAAAGACACATTTTTTATGTCATTATTACAATTAATGGAAATGTAATGATTCATATTGTATCACTAAATGTTGCTGTAACTATAACTTTTTACAGCAAACATTTAGACTTTTGACAGACATTAAAATGGTTCAATCTCAGTTATGTGTTTTAGTTTCTCACCTTGGAGTTGTTTGTGCGCATCACTACACGAGAATGGAAAAACAAAATGATTCCATTAACAATATTAAATACATTTGTGATTTATCTGCCTTTTATCAGCAAAAATATTTAAAAGGTATTTATACATTTAACCCCCCAAGCATTTTTTTTTAGGTTGTTCCAGTGTTTGTTTCCATCTCTTTGTGTTTTTAGGTTATTCCTATGGTTTTATGAGCTTGTGTCGTCGTTTTAGTCAAGGGTTCAACCTATTGGAAAAATCTGAACTGATATAAATACTAATATTTGAATTGATATTTTGCTCAATAGACTGCACTGACTGATGCTATTTTTTAACTTCGATAAAGTAATAGAGTTAAAGAGACACATAAGGTAGTAAATTCAAACTGTTATAAATTTAAAAGCCTTCGTATCAATTCCTATAAAAGACTATTATCAATCTGATCATTTTCAACAGTTGAACCAACTTTTGGTGACGACAGTGCATTAAATTCGCAGATCAGACATGTTTGTTTTGATCAAGCACCTCATGGAAATTGCAGAGTATTCATCGTGACCTAGTTTTTTAGATTTGCCAATCAATATAAACGCGAGCAGCTCCTCTTGCTTTTTCTCGTGCAATTTTGGCGCGTTTCTTGACTGATGATGACAAAAAACTTTTTTTTTTTACGCTTTTTCGATTCCCCGGCGTCCACCGTGCTGGATGATTTGCTGTTGTTTTGGCCGGTCCAAAGTCACGTCACCTCGGGTAGAAAAAACGGTCCGTCTGGAGAATGTAAACATTGCAATTTTGAGGGGTCAGAGGGCGAAGGATGATGTGTAACCATTAGTGATGAACTGTAGGTGTAAAATAGAGCCTGAGGCTGTGGTTTATAAACACTTTACCCAGACAGGTTTCATTTGGAATTTACTACCTTATGTGTGTCTTTACGTTACATTGGATTTAACTGACACTGTGTACATGTTTCTATGCAGGTGATACAGATCGCACAGAAGTTCACTGAGCTCCACGAGACTCTGGTGGCCCCGAGGGTTCTGGAGCTGGCTGGTGAGGTTCTGGACACAGGAGATCCCATCATAAGGCCTCTCTGGTGGATTGCCAATGATGATGAGGTAGCCTATAAAATCGACTCCCAGTTCCTGATTGGGGACGATCTGCTGGTGGCTCCAGTGTTGGAACCAGGGAAGCAAGAGAGGGACATCTACCTGCCTGCAGGAAGATGGAGAAGCTATAAGGGCGAGCATAAAGGGCCCATTTACCTCACAGACTACCCCGTGGACCTGGATGAGGTCGCTTTCTTTACATGGGTTCACTGAAGAGGCTGAAAAAAACATATACACTTGCATACATTCTCAATTGCACATGCACATTTACATGAGCACACACGGCCAAGTAACAGCAGGAGAATTGTGGTTTTTAAGTGTTTCTGTTTTGTTTTGTTTTGTTTTGTTTTGTTTTGTTTTTAAGGGAAATGTCCACTAGAGTTCTGCTGCCACAGCAAAATGTCATTTTCATGAAGGTTAGCCTCATGTCTCCTCTGGACTGCTGCCTGAAAATTATAACCCTCCACTAAAGGGATCAGAACGGAACTTGGATTTAATCCCGATTCTCCTCTTCCATCATTAAGCTAATCTTCATCCTCATGTGCCTTCCACAGCCAATAGTAAAACCGATCTCAGATTGTACTGTCACTGTGGTCTTCCACCAAATAGACATTTCTATTCCAGGTTCTCCTAAGGTGTGAAGAGTCAGAAGAGTTTGGGTGTTTTGGGAGGACAGTAGACTTTTTAATTATTTAACTGTGTTCATTTTATCTAGATGTAATGCTTTAACTGTGCTACTATGGCTGCGGTTTGACATGGCTGAGCACTGAACCAGCAATAAATATATTGTTTAGTGGAAACCTTCGGGGACAGAAAAATGAAGCCAGTGTCAAAGTGCCAAAACCTACAGTTCCTCAAATCTCCACCTGAGGCTTCTGGCTTCAAAAGGGACTTAATGGACTGTATTTGCATGGCGGCCATTTTCTTCTGATGTCAGACTTAGTTATGGGAAGTACCAATGTTTTTAATTTCATGCTATGTTCCATAAACACAATGGTCTTCCAAACTGTTCAAATTTCCAGTTGATAAGCAATGGAGATTACAATAGATACTACAGACATGGATAAAACTGAAAACCCAATAATTATCAATTACTTCAAGCAAGCCAGTCTTTACTGGACTCATGACTGCACGGTCAAAAACCAAAATATCCGCTATGATATTATATCCGCTACTTATAGATAACGGCTAAACATTAGCGTTCAGCCACTTCTTTGGGAACATTATCATCCGTGTTGTTTTGTTAATGAAGAGACATGAGATACTTCCACTAATGATTTAGAATTGAGTTGCACCTTCCTCTCTTTATGTAACATTACACGGTAGCGTTAGGTAGGAAGTGACTGAATGTTAACTGTCCAACTACAGCTACTGGTTATCAAATATGTTGTACCTTGAAATACAGTTCAGTGTCCGTCTGAATTTTCAACACTATTGTGTAACTATTGTCCCTTTTATTGGACAGGAGGAAATGAGGATTTGTCAGATTATCTACTCTTTATACCCTGAAGAAAATGGAAGCTTCTTGAATATGGTCCGTGTCCACAGACGTGTTTACAAAACCATCTGGTCTCTATGGCTTCCCTGTTCAGAAAGTGCACAATAGGAGAATTCTATTATTGAACCTGACTAATTAGTGATCAAGGCTCAATAGAAAAGAGTCCTGTCCTCTTGTGCACACATGTTTGTGCTGGTGTCAGACATTGACCCCTTTTCTTAAAAACTCTGTCAGTCACGTACACTCATAATAAGTCCATACACTCATTTCTATGTGCAAACCTTGGATCTTTTCTTCGGCTCCTCTACAGTGGCAGCAGTGTTCAAAATAAGCTATTAGCTTAGAAATGGAGTCCGCTAATGTCAACAGATGACCTGAGCACACTAGACCACCACAAAAACACACAAGCACATGTGAGTCTTTCACAATAAAACATAATGGAGCTTCTAGTTGGAGAATAAATGACAGTGTATTTCTTCATGACAAACAGCAGTACTATAGCTGTGGTAAAACACATTAACACACAAGTTAATATCATCATGTAAACGTGTCAGAGTTTATCATGACTTAATTACAGCCTAAACTCTTTGCATAATTCAGTGACATTAGCTAATGTTCATGATTCCATGTCAGATTCTGTGGTCTAGTTAGTGCTAATTAGTGTGTTTATAAATTCTACTGGGG
>JAPSES010000219.1:12127839-12145894 GCA_029822895.1 Maxillicosta whitleyi
TATATTTGTTGTAATCTCACTCCACCCCACCCCCCCCCCACCCACCCCCCCGTGCGCACCCCATACGTGTGCAGTTGCAAAATGAAGAAGGATTCCCATTTTGAACCACCCATTCAGAAGTGACAGGTCTGGATTTTTGAGACACCAGGTAACTAGCTTCTAAATCATGCGTGTTACTTAATTTTATGCTTTGTAGTTTTCTTATTATTTGAAAGAACCTGGAGTGTCTGTTTTTTGAGACACCCTGTAGTTCCAGCTCAGTCATGGATGCTTCATTGTAAAAACAGTGTGCCACTGCTTGTAAAAACACAAAGACTATATTAAACAGCTTACATGACAGCAAAACTGATGAACACCATCTAAAATGCTAGTTACTATGCTTTGACTCCACAACATATAAACAAGACAAACAAACAAGATATAGTCGAGTATCTCTACAGAAGGTGCATGAATAGCTTGTAGCTCATTTCTGTGGCCATAATTTTCCTATGCCAGGATTTCGAGGCAGGTGTCAAACAACACACAAACATCAGGAATCCATAGGGGGTATTGACGCAACATTGTCGGTTGGAGCACACAATGCTCCTCAGGTAAATAATACCTCTCTAGCGATAACAAACAAAGAACTGATAGATGTTAATCATCTAAAAAGACTAACACAGCAGGTTTTCAGCTTTTCATCATTGTCATTATGTAGAAATGTCAAAACAACAACACTAGGATTAAATGAGGCACTTTTCAAAAAAGGACCAGGCTTGGTTGTTAAAAAAAAAAAAAAGTTAATAAATGGCAGTACCCAATAGAAGAGGTATAACTCAAATGCAATTCAGAGTAGCAATATAAGGTATAACATACATTATAAGGTGTAATCTATGTTCATCCTCAAGAGACAATGACAAGGAAGATGTTTCAAAACTGTCTTCATATTAAGCTATTTACAAAGACAGCTTCAAAATTCTTATACAAAACAAAATGTCTGTGAACCAAGTTAAAATTAGTATGGTAATGTAGAGAATGATGTATATATGGATGTATAGTTTAGAATATGGAAGTAGATATAACGTATTTTTTACAGTTAATAAATGAGTAATGACAGAGTGAATGAAGACTGAATGAGCTGCAGCTATACACAGCTATACTATATTTGTCAAACTGTTTTTATAAACTATTTATAAGACACAAATTGTTTGTTTTCCCTTAATTTTCTTAAATATTTGTTTCCATTTTTGGCTGTTTCATCTGACATCTTAATTGATTGTTTTCTTAATTGTGATCAGTAATTACTACCGCCAGGAGGTAATGTTTTCGCCTGGGTTTGTTTATTATTATTATATGTGTTTGTTAGCAAGATAACTCAAAAAGTTATGAAAATGAAATGAAAATTTCAGGAAATGTTTGCTCTGAGACAAGGAAGAGCTGATTAAATTTTGGAGGTGATCTGGGTCACCATCTGGATACAGGAATTCTACCCTGTCTACCCTGAAAGCTTATTGGCTAGTTATGCTTATTGCTACCAATCAGCGCTTTCACTGGCCAGCGTTCGTTCGAACAGACACACATACAGTCACACACATGTTCCACGAACACACAGCCTCTCACACACTCACACAGTACAAAAAAAACCCAAACACCTCACATAGTCTAAAATCTGGGATATTTTATCCGACTCGCGGACATCAGGGAGTCACCAGAAATATCAGGGAGACACCCAGAACTTACAGGAGACTTGGAATGTCTGCTTTACCTTCTTTGTAATTCCGTTTGCTTTGGCGCTATCCTTGACGAAATTTATCATTTTGTCAAAGATGTCGGCAACGGACATAAAATGGATAAAAAAACAAATGTGGGAGTAATATTGCGCTATCTGAGTGCTTTTCTAGTTTTTATCTATTATTAGCAGCCATTTACTATTATTAAAGCCAAGTATTACAATATCAAACTAATAAGGTCAGTGTCTTTATTAAGACATTATGGTTGTGGTTTTAATTTAATCAGAGTGACATTCAACAGCTACTGTTGTTTAATAGAGCATGATACTGTCAAGGCACCAAGGGAGTTTCATATTCATCCCACGTCAAAGACAGGTAAGTGAATATAAATGATCACATTTGTCAAACTGCCAGAACACCATATATATAGTGTCCTCAAGCTTCCTGTTTTTAGAGCAAAGGAAGCAATCAATATTAGAAACAGGAGGGAAACACTATGGCAACATGGCTCAGGTGGCTCTGTTGTTGTTACAGGGTGTGTTTATATCCTCTCAACCCCCTTTGAGAGCAGGAGCAAAGAGAAAAACCTCTTTCTTAACCACAGGATTACCTACATCCTTCAAACAGCTATTACTGTCCCAATAGGATATATCTCATTTTGGATGGCATGTGTGAGCGATTGTCAAACGGTCCGATAAGCATGAAAGTTAATTCATACTCTGTGGAACATCTCAGTCACTAGAACACTTCAGGGAGACTCTGGAGCTGAGCCTGTCATAGTGTTTCCACAACTTTTTTTAAAAATCCTCTTCGGATGATTATCTTCAGTTAGAATGGTATCACACCAGACAGGTGATTCAAATCAACTCAAGCAAGGAGCCTCATCCTTATTAGGCCTGTCACAAATATTACATGACTGTCTATTGTATAATCATAATAACTAAAAAAAATTAAAAGCTGTGAAAGAGGCCAAATAAAATTTTACCCTACTAAGAGTATAAAATAAACAGAATGACAATAAAATCGCACTTATTTGTATGACAATCAATCATTAACTAAACTTATACACCATGACATTGGAAAATGATTCTAAACACTCCATTAAAAAGTTAAAATAATAGCTTTTTAACCTGTTCTGGAAGGTGTTAAGGCCATTGGGGACACACTGGACCCTCCACTGTCCATTCTGGTCAGGATAAAGGACAAACTTGATTGGCTTCTCTACCTGGAATTCCTTTTCAAGAGCAAACAAATGCTCCTTCCAGGGACATCCACCCTGAGAGAATAGCACCACCTCCCCACTGGCATCTACCTGGAAACAAGAAAAAAAACAAGGAAATGATGGGTTATTATGTGCAACAAAAAAAGACAGGCAGGTGAGGTGGAGAAAGCAGTAGTGTGAAATCGGATACGTTTGGAAAATAATGACAAAGTAAAAATAACTAACAGATAAATGTGGATCCATGCACGCAATGTACTTTACTCCATTCCAATTGATGAGAATGCTATCCATTTAGTTTATATGGAACCACAGCCAATGGCTTTGTCTTTTCATCTCCATAGTGATGTTACTCCACACCACTGTGCATTATATCAAAAATAAATAGCTGTAGCTAAACTGTCACAATGTGTATAAAGGAATAAAACTAAAAGCTAAACCTGCAGGCTTTGAACAGTCTTGCACCTTATTCCTCTCCTTAACAGCTTCCTCCACAACCTCACGAGCTGGCAACCAGGAAGACCTGTAAAAATCCAAACAGTCCAGGAATTCTTCCCCAACCATCACCATTGCTTTCTTGAAACCTTCCTAGAAACAAACATGTAGAAGTTAATGTGTCACAAAACAAGTGTACAACATCAAAATGAAGATCATGTATGCAGAACTATAGTTCATCATCTGACTACAGCAGTCATTTTCATTTGAAAAGTAATATTCCAAACCTTTAAATCTAACAGTTCTGAGTGACAGTGTAGTTCCACATATCTTGTCTCTTCTATCATCACTGACTGCAGAAACTTGAATTGTCAGAGATGAAGTATAGTACAACTACGTCGTGTTTAATTATTACACTCTTGCTTCACCCACTTCCTGTCAAGTCCTGTATAAACCTCAGGTCTTACAAGCAGAAACACAAGACAGACACAAATAAGAGCTTTTAACACCACCTCTGCTTGCAGACACACTGTTGTCCAGATTGAAGTCTAATCTATGTGAATCTGTATGAGAAAGCTGTGGTGAGTCTACTTCCCAACAGTCATCGATGGAAATGATAAAAATCCATTAGGTTTTTCAATTATCACAGCCACTTTTGAGAGTTCAGCAGGTCAGTCTATCATCAAGCTGTCTGCCAAACATTTTTCAGTACAAATCTTTCTCACTTTCCAATCTCTCAGGGCTCTTTGCCACATGGCAGAAGTGTGAGTAAAAGTGTAGAGAAATTGGAGGAAAGCAAGGAAAGAATTTTAATCGTGAGCTGAAATGTGATTTAAACAAATAGGCCAGCTACTCCAGTGAGACAACATACAGTATGCAAAGCTAGGTTGAAGCTATCTCATGAGAGCCTGCAGAAAGCAGGTGTTGTTCTCCTGCAGACTCTCCTCCTACACTAATGAGACACAGTAATACTCACTTTTGGGCATGCTTAAAAAATGGCCTATTAGCCATTAAACTTCATTCATGAAGCCATTAGACTGCACTGAGTTGTAGTATGTTTACCTAAACATATTTATACCTATTAGACATTTTTGTTTCACTAACAATGTCTTTCAAGCACGATAACCTAATGACTATTACATTATGCACCTGGAAACTCTATATAACTGGGGCGAAATGCTGACATACTATCAAATCTCAAGCTGTTGAAGAAAAACTAATGATTATTTCTCAATTAGAAATAATGATTTTCTTTGATAACTTGTAATTGTTGTCTTCCACTTATCCAGGTCCAGGTTGCAGGGGGCAGCATAGAGATAGACCGATAATATCAGCTGGCCGATATATTGCTTTTTTTCCCAATATCAGCCAACTGCCTTAAATTTTTTTGAAAGTCGATATTTGAGTAGTAGTAAAAAGGTTATATTTCATAAGGTGCCAGTGGGAAACACTTGAAGTTCAAAAATAGTTAAAAGAGTACTATGTCTACTATGTCTAATTTAATTTATATTGCTGCATAAAAATCTTAATTATCTGAATGTTTCAATTGTATTTTATGCTCAATGTGCTTAAAACAATTGAAATAAATGAAACATATGCCTTAAATATCACATCAAAAATTTGTCATAGTAAACAGCCACTGGATGACCAAATTCTTTAAAATTGACATTGGTCTTAGAAAATTCCATATCGATTGACCTTTAGGGCAGGAGCCTAGACAGCCCTCTTCTCAGCCACTTCCACCAGCTCTTCCAGGGAAATCCTGAGGCGTTCCCAGGCCATCTGAGAGATATAATCCCTCCAGTGTGTCCTGGGTTGGCCCTGAGGTCTCTTAGATGGACAAGCATCAGGAGGCTTCCTCACTAGGTGCCTGAACCACCTCAACTGGCTCTTCTTGATGTGGAGGAGCAGCAGCTCTACTCTGAGTCCCTCCCAGATGTCCAAGATCCTCACCCTATCTCTAAGGCTGAGCTGCAGAGGAAATTCATTTCAGCCACTTGTACTCGCAACCTTATTCTTTTGCTCGTTGCCGAGATTTAATCACCACAGTGAGGGTCAGAACGCAGATCGACCAGTAAATTGAGAGCTTTGCCTTTTGGCTTAGTTCCCTCTTCACCACAATGGATTGGTTCGGATCTGCCTGTCAATCTCCTGCTCAATCCTACCCACACTAGTGAACAAGATCCCGCGATAAACAAACTCCTGCACCTGAGGTAGGACTTTCGTCCTGACACAGATTGATCACTCCATCCTTTTCCATCTAAAGACAGACCTCAGACATCCCAGCTGCTTCACACTCGGCTGCAAACCACCCCAGCGAGAGCTGGAGATCACTGTGCGCTGAAGCCAAGAGGACTACATCATCCACAAAAAGCAGAGACCAGATCCTCCCACCGCCAAACTCAACCCCTTCTACCACCCAGCTGGACCTAGAAATTCTGTCAATAAAAGTTATGAACAGAACCAGTGACAAAGGGCAGCCTTAGCCAAGTCCAACCCTCACCAGAAATAGGTCTGACCTACCAATGGCTATGTGGACCAGGCTCACACTGCTTCGGCACAGGGACTGAATGGCCATTATATTAATAACATGTTTTAATTATGAAATTTTAGTATTCAACATTAATCTATACCAATATTTGTCTCATCTTAAGATGCTTGGAACTGAATTTAATATATATTATTTCTATATTTTGGAATACATGTTTTTGCATATACATGTCAGACTACATGTTTAATAATCAGTCATTGAACTTTTGTTTTATCTTAAAGTATTAACTATAGATCTCAAGCTAGAGGAGTAATAGTTGTTAATGTGATGATAATGGTGCTAAAAATATGTAAATGCAATTTTCTAAATCCTAAAACTTTAATTAGAGGGGATGGCCTTTCTGAGTGAAGTTTGCATGTTCTCCCCACGTCTGTGTGGGTTCTCTCCTGGTACTCCATCCTCCTCTCCTCCATTCAAACACATGCACCTTAATGGGTTAATTTGTTAATTTAAATCACCTGTAGGTGTGAATGTGAGCGGTTGTTCGTCTGCATATATCAGCCCTGCTATGAATGACATGTCCAGGGTGTACACCGCCTTCATCTGACAGGAGCTGGGACAGGCTCCAGCACCCCCGTATCCTTCTTGAGGATTAAATGGTTCCGAAAATTATTGAATGTTAAAAAGTGTTACCTCTTATATCTGCAATGCATGCATTTTAAAAAGCCATTAAATGTATGCTGTGCATATGCTGTGCATTTTACATGAGGCTTGTGATACCAACAGCAGAACTATAGTTCATGCAGCACAGAGGAATTTTTTTCCACTCCTGTGCATGTTTGTGTCCATGCTGTAAACACCTTCTGAGTTTCCCACTGTGATTTTTCTTGTTTGGTTACACTGAGGCACTAAGGAAGTAACTGATAGCTACAACTTGAAACCAGTCTATATGGCCTGTGGAATTTATTTATTTTTTTAAACTTTCATTTGACATAGGACTACTGAGAAGACCTTTCAAGTGTGAAGTCAAGGGGTTCCTAGTAACCAACCAAACAGCTTCATAGTATTTATAAAAGACTGTTCCATTTGAACTCATACAGATCAAAAGGAACAGTCCAGCACACATTAAAAGGTATAAGTTTGAACAACTTATTATCCCTTCAGTCACATTTATCACAACAGTTCTGAGTCAGAGCAGTGTAGGTACTTCATACTTACCTCAGTGTCCTGACTCTTGCTGTTCCAGCATGGGTTCAGGTGGCTGACACGTGAGCTCAGCGTGGTGGAGACGGCATAACGGGCTTCCCCATCATACTGTGAAATTCCATTGTCTATGGCATCAACCTCCTCTACAAAGTTTTCATACAGCTGTGGCAAGAAAGGATACATGTTTTTGATGGTACCAGGAAATAGCAGTTCATATTTTGAAAAAGATGAACTGAATATATACCCTTTTCTGGGCCAAATAAGTAAAGATCAATGAGAATTGAAGTCAATTTGTCATGGTGCACTTACTAAAGGTCAAAGAGCACTGCTAGGCCATGAAAGGAAGTGATCAACCAATTCTCAACATTTTACATCTCAGTGTGAAAACCCCATTTTACAAGTGGTTTACAAGTGAAACTAATCTTCAAGGAAAAAATAGAGGTTGTTTTTTTTTCTGAACTGTCTGAAGACCAGTCATGCAATATCCTAAAATAAATAATGTCTCATCCATGAGTAAAGGGATTACCACTGGTTTTAAATAACTGACACAACAGAAAACAGCAATAATATGAACTGAACTAAGATTTTGGGGCGCTGTCTGGTTTAGCCATCTAAAATTAATTAAAAATAACTGAGTCTAGTAGGAGAACGTTGTCTTTCACTTATTTTTAGTCTTAATGTCACATTTCTGGCAAAATTTTTTGTTCATTTTCAGGTTGGCAATCTTTTTTTATCCTTTCAGAGACACCACACTTCATTATAATAATGAAGTGTTTCTTCAATTCACCAGCAGCGGAAACATTTTGTGAGGCAATGGGTGATGAAAAACAACTGTTTTTGATACTGTTTGTGTTAGTAACTCAGTGACTTCCAGAAATCTGTCACCTTGTCATAAAGCACCTCCAGTTGCCTGTCGTCCTCCTTCAGCTGTGTCAGCTGGGCCAGCAGCCGACGACCAAAGTGGAGGTAAACCAGGCCGGCTGAGCTGAGTTTGGTCACCCAGGGCTTTTCTGGACAAAGGCTGTGAAAACTCTCTGTAAAGGTCCTGAAAAGAAAGAAGACAAACTGTTTGCTGACTGCCATGGAACAACAAAATGACTTATTAACACCAACAGAAATCATTCCTCTCAATTGTTAAGCAGATAAAGGTAAATAAAGGCAGTTTAATAATATTTGGACAGTGACACAATCTTTGTCTCTGTCCACCACTACAGTAGTATGAAGCAATCATGTGATTGAAGAGTGGACCTGCAGCTTTAATTCAAGGAGTTACAAAAAACATTGTCATCAAAATTTAGGGCTTACAATCAATTCAAATGTAGTCCATCCATTTTCAGCAGCTCAGTAGTAATTGGACAACTGACTGTGAAGCAGCTTCATGTCCAGATGTTCCTTGGTTATTCTATGACAAATGAAGCTGGTAAAAGGTCTGGAGTTGATTCCAGATGTTGAATTTGCATTTGGTAGCTGTTCACTTATATTCTCTACATCCAAAGATGTCCTCTACATCCAAAGAGGTGTCAATGCAGATGAAGGAGTTGGACATTCGGCTGAATAAACAAAACAAATCTATCAGAGGGAAGAGCTAGCGAAAACTTTACTAGTGGCCATTTAAGCAAGTTTGCACATTCTTAAAAACATAGAATCAGCTGGTGGAAGAACAGAAAGGACAACTGAAATGAATGATCGAAGAATTATTTTCATGAAGAAATCCTGTTTTATAACATTCAGCTCTTGATCCAAAGCACACCACATCTTGTGTCCAACATGGTGGAGGCAGTATTATAAGATGATCATGTATGGCTGCCAGTGGAACTGGGTCACTGGTGTTTATTGATGTTGTGACTGCTGATAGCAATCAATGGGCTCCAGACGCCAGGCCATCATTGACAGCAAAGGATTTTCATCCAAATATTACAGATCCTTACATTTATAATGATCTTGCTTTGTCCATGTACTTCTGAGCCTCTGAAAATAGTGCAATTTTGTGTAAAATAGTTGCAATTCCTGGCTGCTGCAATATTTTTGGTGAACTCTTTGAATTAAAGCTGAAAATCAACATTTTGAATAACACCTTGATTGCTTCCTTTCAAATTGACTCTGGTGGTGTACAGAGGCCAAAAGCAGCGTCAGTGTTGGGTGTTCCTCAAGAACAAATGCATTTTTATACCTTAACAAATGTAAATTTTAAGGTGTTTTTCAAATTATTAAAAACAAACTTAAGTGAGGTTGCAACAATTAGGCTACCTCTTCTGTCAGGTATTTCATCTCAATTGTTGTGTTATATTTTCTCAATATTTCTCTGTGTTGTTTGGTTTATGTGTGTGCATGTTATATTATTATTCACATGTGATATTATGGATTAAAAACTAATTATGAAAAGCTCCATCTAACAAATAAAACTAGTCACATCCTCATCTGACACAGTGCTGAAACAGTGATGCTGACCATTCCCCTGAACTGAAGATAAGGACATCTACATGCAGTCAGTTCCCAAATTAACAAATAATTAGCTGGCAATAAATTTCCAGCAGCTTAATGGATTATCTAATTTAGATTTTTAAAATCAATCTATGAGCTCAGGTATTCAACCCCTAGTCATATGCTTACACTGCAGTAAAAGTTATGTCCCTGTTGTAGAAAGCAAATGCCCAACAGATCATATCCTTGCTAAAAATTAAACACTGCATGGTCTGTTTTCTGTACATATCTTAAGAGGAAATCAATATTCGTCAGCTTCAAGAATGAGTTTGCATTGACCCAAGAGAGACAGGCAGCTCAGGCATGTATGCAAGTGTGAGTGCACATAAATAAAAGCTACTGAAGAGCCTTTCCTCATCCATGTGCTGCAAAGGGGGTGCTCAAGCAATGAGTCTCTGCTGGTCATTTAATTCATGCTTAATTAGAATGCTTGGGCTGCAGCACATCGGAAAACAGACCGTCAAATGAATGAGTGACATGCAAGGGAAGTGAGGGTTAATCAGAGCCATTAAAAGGCTAATTGGCAAAGCTGAGGCATTTCTAGGTTGATTATCAGGAGATGAGAATGAATGAGCAAGAGGGAAATAACTGAATTGGAGAATTGCTGAAAGAGACATGCTTACCATGGAGAAATGAAGTGTTTTTGTGAAATCAAAGATAGTTACACCATGTGGGAAGACTGCCGCTTAATATCATATTAATAAAGGATTATCTTGCGAAGTAGAATACAAAAAACAGTACATGAACAAACTCCCAAGAGCTTTACAAGATGGCATTTTCTACAGAATGTGTATTGGAGACTGTATCACTGTAGTTCTTTGAGTTCTTCAGATTTATTTTATCCAAGGAAAGGTTTTAATCATCAGTGATGCTTCTCTGAGTGCTGGGGTTTTAGAGTTGAAGCAATCAACAGTTCTTGACCCCTTTAATCCTGTTGGTTAAATCTGAAATCTGTGTTTGTATATTCTGAGTTATTAAGAAATGGTTCAGCTCTTTTCATCACTACAAATTCTGGCTTACTGGCTTAAAGGGATAAGCCACCCCCAGACCAAATTCAGTGTATCCCCCACACTCCCCAGACTAAATAAGTGTGTGGAAGCATTTTCCTGATGACCTAGCCAATGTCCGAATCCATGACAACTGACCACTGGCTGGCGACGCGTAGTAACGCGTAGTACATGCATCCTAACGTCACCAACGAAGTGAACTCAGCCAAAATGAATTAATGTACCACTGTCAGTCATTAAAAACTTTGAGGGACAAGTTTTGAATTTTTGGAGTCTATATAGGACAGAGGATTTTTCCATTTATTTTGTTCGTTTGTGGGTTGTGTGAGTATGCTTGATATTGATGAGTTGCATCCCGGTCACAACTGACTGCACGTCTGGGGGCTTATTTGAGAAAAGTGTAGCACATGCAACTTGAGCAATAAACACAATGAATCTGTACAAATTAAGGAGTGGCCTGGAAAGCCTATATATGGGAGAACAGAAGGCCACCTGTTTCATTCCAGTACACGTCAAAATGCCACGGCTCACACCTGAAGAAAGACTGAGGGCCTTAGGGATGGTGCAGGTGGGCTTGACGTACAGTGAAGTGGCGAGACGTATGGGCTGCAGTCAACCCACAATCCGTAATTTGGTGGATCGTCACACCACTGAAGGCACCGTTGACGACCGACCACGCCCAGGTCGTGAGAGAGTCACCACACCTGACCAAGACCGGCATATCCGTCTGCAGCACCTGAGGGGCCGATTCCGGCCCGCCAGCCACACAGCACGTGAGACACCTGGCAGACACGCCCCCAGGATCAGCAGCCCAACTGTGCGTCGCCGATTGCGGGAGAACAACCTGCAGGCCCGGAGGCCTTTTCGGGCCAATATCCTGACTCACGAACGACGTCAGAGGCAGCTGGAGTGGGCTAGACAACATCTCCGGTGGACTCATCAATGCTGGTCTGGTGTGCTGTTCTCCGATGAGAGTTGGTTTTGTCTTGGTCGCCCAGATGGTCGGGAATGTGTGTGGCGTCGACGTGGAGAACGCTACACCCAGTGCTGTGTCCGCCAGTGCAATCCACATCCAGTTGCCAGTGTGATGGTGTGGGCAGGAATCTCGGCTAACCATCGAACAGATCTGGTTGTTGTGGAAGGCAACATCACTGCACAGCGCAACATCGACCAGATCCTGCAGCCACATGTCCTCCCGTTCCTACAGCGTCACCAAGACCTGGGGGTGTTCCAGCAGGATAACACCTGTCCTACCGCACGTGTGACTCAGGCATTCTTGCAGGCACAGTCAGTGAATATGTTACCTAGGCCTGCATACTCGCCAGATTTGAACCCGATTGAGCACCTATGGGATCAACTTGGTAGGCAAGTGGCCAATCGGGTTCCCCAGCCTCAGAATAGGCAACAACTGATCCAGGCACTGCAGGAGGGTTGGCTCCAGATCCCCCAGGACAGAATACGGCGCCTAGTGAGGAGCACGCGTCAGCGCATCACTGCCTGTATAAACGCTAACAGTGGTCACACCCGCTACTGACTTGTGTAAAACTGTTTTTTGGAAGTCACCATGTTTTTGGCTTTTCTTTGTTGACAGAAGTCATTATGGACACTTGTTTTTTAATGTTATTGTTGCTGATATATCATTGTTATTTTCTGTTAATAAAAAATTTGTCTTGCAGCAAGATAATAAAAACTGTTCCACAACTTTTCCCCTCAAAGTTTTTAATGACTGTCAGTATATTTTAACAGCTCTTAAAAAACAGGACACAGGCTCTACCCAGGTTATCCAGGTCTTCATCCTCCTCTGGTGACAGCCTAGACGTACACTCCTCTGATTCTACCTCTGAATCCTCCACTAATTCATCCTCATCAGATGAAGGCAAGAAGAAGAAGAAGAGGAAGAAAAAGCGGAAAGACAAAAAGTCTATGTAAAAATAAAAAAAATGGAACCAAAGACACGTAGGAGAGGTAAAAAAGCTACATTCACTTTCTCCCCTTTTCTACTCACTGGGCTTTTGTTTTGGTCCTTGGTATGCATGCTGTGATACATTGTCTGTGCTTGTTGTTGGCATTAACTCACTAGGAGCGTTTACATATGAGTCTAGTTGCACCTGCTCTGATTTGAAGTCTGACACTGCAGATTGAAACTCAATGTCAGTGTGTGTCGCTCCAGCCTACGTTGAATATCGTGTGTGTGTTTGTTTTAACTTGCAAATGTGTAGAAAAACAACTATTTTACTATGGATGACAGTAATTGTTGGTCCTATGAATTGCAGTCCAAAATCAGGCGGTGTCCCGGTACAAAAACATTATCAGGCTTTTCAGTCCGGACCAATTCTGCTGCTTTGAAGTGTGTTGAGGTGGACCGGAACACAGTTGTTGCCACAGCTCCAATGGCAGAGCTGGTCATTGCTGCACTCTGCAAATATGAGGAACTCCTTAAGAAACAGAGACTCTGAATCATCAGCTGAAGCTCAGTGTGTTTGCTGCTTCGACAGGAGGATCCAGGACAGTAGAGACAGTTGAATCCTACAAGGTTTGTGGAAAGCTGCTTCCTCTGAAACTCCGACAGCTCTAATATTAGATCACTGATCTGAAACGTTTAAAAGACAGAGAAGTTAAGTGTTGAATTTTGACTTTTGGAAGATTTTATTGCATTTCTCATAAAGATTTAATTAGTTTTGTTTTATCATGTGTTGAGTTTATTTTACCTATTCCATAATTCAGAATGATGTTGAATTACAACACTGTATTTTTGATACTGAAAAATATTATACTTTTTTAAATAAAAATTTTGATTTATTTAATACAAGTACTTTTATTTAGTACTTGAAAACTCTGATGCTCTGTGCTGTTGGTGTTAGAGGTGTTTGGTTTTGCAATAAATATTAATACAGTTTGTTTCATAATTCCATGTGTCATGTCTTTCCTTTGTTAGAATAGACTTTTGTGAGTCTTTAGGCATTTTTTTTTTTTAAATGCAGAACTCAGCCCCTTGAGAGAAGTTTGAGGGATATCTGGCATGTAGCAACTTCTTCAGTCTGAGTTTTTTGGTTACCATTGGACAAAAACTGCTGCATCAGACCTCCCCAGATTCTGCCTCATTTGTAAATGGCTAATGATTAGAATCATAGCTGGAACCTAAACGAGTAGCCTAGGATTCAAATAAAAGCCAGAAGAGTTCCATGACCATCTATACTGACTGCAGAGATACAGAATTTAACTTTAATGATATTTACTGATTCATTATTGTGTGAAGCACCATCTGCACCTCTAATCTGTGCTGTAATGAAAAGCTCAGATGTGTGTGTGTGTGTGTGTGTGTGTGAACACGTGTGTGAAGAGGCAGGCAGATATGCTGACTGACAGTAGAAAGAGGATTGTCTGTTTCACAGTGAGAGGCTAATCCAGAGTGCAGCTCTCTCTGATCTCATCTCTGTGTGAGCTCCTCATTCCTTCAAGTCTGTGGACTGAGTGGACCTGTCTGCTGCCTCCAACCTTCAAACAATCCTCAGGTGAGTGATGCACTGCAACTTCTACACAAATATTTTTCTACTTTCATTTACTCTTCAAATACCTGTCATATTATCGACTATACTACTGGAGCCTCAGAGATCTGAGGCAACAGATGAGCAGTAAAATATTCAGAAAAAAATAGTAATCTGAACTGGTATAAGTATATGCAGTACACAAGGAGCCTATTGCTTTCTCGTTAGTGAATTTCTATGGCAAAAAAAAGTTCTTTAGCATGTGCATGTGTCATAACACATCAAATCATATAAAACCAACTAATATCAACAACTGTTACCATCACTTTAAATTCTGAAACTCATCCATTCCACTGCAAACAACCCTAGGGAGAAGCTCAATATTCAAAAACAGAATTTAAATATCACCAAATTATCTTATATCAAGAAAAATAATCTTTCAATGAGGTCGATAGACTTTTCTTGTCTAGGTTTCTTAACTGTCCAGTCACTGAACAATTAAAAAAAAGTCACTTAATATTGTTAAACTGAGTTGTTCTAGTTGTGCCACTTTTGAACTAATGACAAAGGCCTCCTGAGGTCAAATAAAATCCATTGTATTAGTTATGTGTTTTAGCATCATACTGGTTCACTCCAGGTCATATATTGTCTAAAAAAAATAATAAATAATGAAAATAAAATGACAACTTGACAGACAAGAACAGTTTATTTTTTTAGATTAATTGCCCAGAAACAGTGCATGTTTACTTCCTTAAATTCTTTTTGTATGTTCAGAATATTCCCATGTAAAACCCTTAAGACTATTTAGTTTTGTCTACAGTGGACGTTGATGTTGATGGACATCTCTAATCCTACCATTTCCACTCTCTTTCCTCATTTAACCTCCTACGCCTGACCTCACCATGACCCCTCATATGTCTGACCTCCTCTAACCTCAGCACTTCCATCACTTCTGTCTCCATCTCTGTCACTTATCTTCATTTCTTCTTCATAGACCATAGCTTCCCTTGTTTTCCAGCAGTATTTAGTCGATTCTTCCTCATGGCCTGCTGATTCTCTGTCTCTATTTTCCTCCGTCTGGTCTTGTATAACCTCAGCTGACCAACCCAGAATATCACATAGTCATGTGTTGCACTACTGATGCCAACTCTAAGAAAGAAGATTACCCTCACCAACTGTTGCCATCAGTGACCTGTCTGCTTGCATCCTTTGGTAACAAGGCTAACTTCCAAAGAAACAACAACATCACGCATTTATTTGTAATGCAGTGTGAATAAATATTAAAATATTTGACATCTAGCAGGTCCATTCATTGTGTGTCCTACTGTACCTGACATTATGTTTATTTGTTTGACAATTTAGAATTTGTTAGTGTGAATAAAGCAACTGATCAGTAATAATCTATATCTAATCACAAATCATTTGATCCCCGGAGCTGGTAGATATCCTGAGATGACCAATCAGATGGCTTTTATCTGCTTCTGCAATTATCTCATCACACCGACTGTAGGCGTATTTTGTACTTGAGCATCTGATAGACTAATGCAATTAGTAGTTTAGTCCCATGTGTGTGTATGGAGTGAGTACATTTACATGTCATGAATTATTATCTTAAAGATATACAGCATTATTACTGCCAGGTCATGAACAGATTAACTTTGAAAATGATGTAAATTATTATAGAAATAAACTTTCTAATGACATTATTAAATGCATATAATTAAATAAATAATAATTATGTACAAAAATAAGAAATAACTAAATAAATAGCATGTTTCACATGAGTTGTATGCCACTATTATGAGCAAATTTCTTCTTATGACAACTAAAAAAATCTTGTTATGATGTGTTTATCTTATTGTCTTGTTATTAAAACAATAACAGTGTTATTTTCTGTTCTAATGTCAAATTTATTTATTGTCCTGGAAGCAGTATGCTTGTAAAATAAACATAAAGAAATATAAAATCTTTATTTTTGGGACATTAAATCAATTTTCTTACACATGAATTAATTATTATGAGTTGTTGCTCATTTTAAGTTACATAACTTACAGACATTTAGTTGAGTAAATTATAGAAAAACATGTATAATTACAACATATATCTACATATTTTACATCCATATACATATTTTGCTTGTCAGTGCTTTTTCTTCTCACCTTTACAAGTATAACCTAGTGGATGTAAAGTGCTGGGACATCATCCTTGCTGTATCGTCGCTCACAGGTGATACCCCAGGTCTGTTACCATGGCAAACTCATTCACCCGTGTGATGTCTGGCCGAAACACGGCCGTGATGTTGGCCAGTGTTGGAGCAGGAGCCCTGGCGTCTGGATACCTGCTCAGTGACAGCACTGCTGCTGCTGAGAGGAAGAGGGCCTACCCCCCCAGGTGCTGACCAATGTGGCCCCTCCCTTTTAGGGTTAAATGGAAACATTTAAAATGACAGTTTGCAGATGCCAATACTGATGTTACTTTACAATTTTTTATTTAATTTTTGTAGATATTTATTATGAACTGTGATACTAGGAGGATTTATGTGTTATAGTGCTATTCCCATTATTCCCATTATCATTCCTTTTCTCCTTTGTAGAAATGGTTACGATAAATGTAATAGAAAAAAAACGTGATGGCCAAAGTCCCTTTTGTCTAAATGTTCTACAGTGCTGATTTCCCTGACCTGAGGAAGCACAACAACTGTATGGCATCAGCCCTGACCCCAGCCGTTTATGGACGTCTGAGGGACAAGACCACTCCCAACAACTGGACCATTGACCAGTGCATCCAGACTGGGGTGGACAACCCTGGACACCCCTTCATCAAGACTGTGGGCATGGTAGCTGGAGATGAGGAGAGCTATGAGGTCAGTGTTTGAATGGTTGGCTTTGCAAATTGTTGGGTCTTAAAGGAGTGACCGTTCATTCCATGTTTTACCAGGTGTTTGCGGAGCTCTTCAACCCTGTCATCAAGGACAGACACAACGGCTATGACCCTCGCATCATGAAGCATCCCACTGACCTGGATGCTTCCAAGGTTCGATGTCACTCTCCCTGTCTTCCAAGTTCTCTGTCACGTCCATCATGTCTGTCTCCATTGTTCCAACTCCTCTGTTCCTCAGATCAGCTCAGGAATGTTCGATGAGCGCTATGTGTTGTCTTCCCGTGTCCGTACTGGTCGTAGTATCCGTGGGCTGAGTCTTCCTCCTGCATGTACTCGTTCTGAACGCCGGGAGGTGGAACGTGTGGTGGTGACGGCTCTGTCTGGCCTGAAAGGAGACCTGTGTGGACGCTACTACAGCCTAAGAGACATGACGGACAAAGAACAGCAGCAGCTTATTGACGTTAGTACATGACCGCACACACAAACGCATACTCACAATCAGGACCGGTCTTTGTTAACTGATGATAAACTCGGGCATCTAATACTCCCCCTGGTTCTTCTGTCCCTTCATTGATCATCAGGAGCACTTCCTGTTTGATAAACCAGTGTCACCTTTGCTAACAGCAGCTGGAATGGCCAGAGACTGGCCTGATGCTCGTGGGATCTGGTAAGGCCTGGACAAACTGTAGACTGGTAGAGTTTTGATTTTAGAGATAATCTGATTCTAGTATCTTAACAGAATGTTCAGGATGCATAGAAATAACTCAGTGAAGTGACTTTGTGATTTGATAAAGAGTTCAGTCCAAACACACACCTATGATGATCATGGTTAGATTATTAACTCATTATATACACTGCCCAGCCAAAAAAAGTCCATTTATGTACAGACTCATGGTGGCATCCTGTATGTTTATGTGGTGTCAATAAATATTTAACATACTGTATATTAACCTTCTATGTGGCATATTATATATTGCATTGATGGTAGGAGTCAGATTGTTCGGATTATCAGTGTGGTTCAGGTCTGGACCGTGTGGTTCAGTTCTGGATTGTGTGGTTCGGTTCTGGACCGTGTGGTTCAGTTCTGGATTGTGTGGTTCAGGTCTGGACTGTGTGGTTTAGGTCTAGACTGTGTGGTTCAG
>JAPSES010000219.1:12285042-12299357 GCA_029822895.1 Maxillicosta whitleyi
GTGTGTGTGTGTGTGTGTGTGTGTGTGTGTGTGTGTGTGTGTGTGTGTGTGTGTGTGTGTGTGTGTGTGTGTAAAGAAGCAAAGTTATTACAGCTCTCATACATGTGGTTTATATTTTATGGCTTTCTTTCTAATGGGTCTTTTGATATATTTAGGGAACTTCACCACCTCTGGAAGCACACACAGAACTTTTTAAGATTTGTTGTAAACATTTGCAAATGGATGTAGTAACATCTAAGTATGGAGAGTCTATTTGAATAACTTCATCACTCATCACTCACGCATTTCTCTTGTTAACATCTGTTACTGTCTATTAAACACGTAACAAGTTAAGTAAAGCCATTATTTCATCAGTTTGGAAGTAAATAATTAACCACAGTTTTATCAGTGTCATCCCAGGTCATTCACATCACTAATGTGTGTCCTTATAGATAGTTTCAAATTAGGCTTTTTTTTCTCCAGCTCGCTTCACTCCCAGCCCTCAACCATTGAAATGTTAAAGCTCCAGCCCACTATGAAGACACTTCTATACATGTATTCAACCCGTTGCACTTTAAACCTCACTATTAGTTCATTGTGACCACAGTGACGCAGTCAATTCCAGCCACTGCCTGTGAAAACTAGTTATAGCTGCAAAGAGAAAATATCAGTCAACAGCCATTAGTTGATGTCAAATGGAATAGCTGGAATAACTCAGGAGAAATGTGATATTGTAAATATACACCAAGTAAACACATTTCAGACATGGTCTATGTGTGTATTCTCACGTGGTTGGATTAGTTACCAGGTAGTAACTTTTGATCTGGCCTCTGTGTGTCATCTGAGGTGGACAACAGAAGACAGACAAAATCGAACAAAAGTTGACACAAAGTTGTATAGAAGGAAAAATATGATAAACAAATAAATCATATATTTATCAAAGGCTGTATTTCTGTGGTTCCTTGACTACTCAGCAGTCACCATGGTGTAATGTAGGTAGTGAGCTCCATTCGCTTTGGTGCAGAACAGGATTGTGGTTCAGCGTGTACATGGTATTCGGTCTCCTTTATGGTGGAGTTATGGTCTGAATCAGCACTTCAGTGACACTTGAAACATCAGGGCTATTTCTGCTTATAGCCCTACACAGAAAATATGCATCCATGCACACTTGTAGAAACGAGGACACTATACCCCTTTGCTGGGGGATTTGTGCTACCTCAGGTCACATAAAGACTGCTGATGAAATGCGACGATGAACCATAAAATTGGAGGCTATACTTCTGAACTTTGACTCTGTTGATAAACACTAGACACAGATCTATCCGTAAAATTCTCCCTGAAACTGGATAGACCCAGCACTGACAGAGCTGCACACCAC
The DNA here is from genome assembly GCA_029822895.1 of Maxillicosta whitleyi. Classification (NCBI taxonomy): domain Eukaryota; kingdom Metazoa; phylum Chordata; class Actinopteri; order Perciformes; family Neosebastidae; genus Maxillicosta; species Maxillicosta whitleyi. Next base: position 12,286,400 of record JAPSES010000219.1, read on the forward strand.
CACCACACTGCTGAAGGTCAATATCCTCATATCTGTATGTGTAGTGAACAGAAGATAAGAGCAACAGTGAAGGCAGTACAGAAGGTGTTATTGGTTAACCTGAACAACTGCAATAATCCATCACAAGAGTGTTTAAATTGTGTCTGTCAAATTAAAAAAAAAAAAAAAAGTTCCCAACACCGGCAAAAGATAATTCTACTTTTCTCAGACTTTAAATAACACATCTTTTAGGTCTGACATGTGCAAAACCTCTGTAAGTCACATGGTGCATGATTTCAAAGCACTATGAAGTCTTATCAGTCTGGTGTGTCCAGAGTGAACTAAATCCCAGAAGGTGGTCAGATCTATGTTTTCATGTCAACGCTCAAGCTATGAGGACACAGCAGTGAAGAAACATTTATAAAGTCCTTATTATACCAGGCGATATTTTATCAAGTGAGCTACAGTCGATCCAGTTTGAAGTGTCAAAGGCAGAACCAGAATATTGATAGTGGATTTTTTGAAGATTTTCATATTTTTCAACAGTCTATGAGAAATATCAAAGTTTTTGGAATTCATATTTAATGGTGACTGTTTTGGTTTATCATTAAACTGACAGCTCTGTCTTTTTATTCCAAACATGTGTCCCCATCTTACCTGTACCCAGACTATGTTGCTCAATGTCAAACAGTTATGTAGCACTTAGACTGATTTGGCACTAAATTAAACCCTCCCATGATATTCTAGGGGTATAAAATCAGAAAAGACGCACTCCAACCGCTGTTCGGGCCAAAGACTTGGGGTTTACTGTTAACAAGTGCTTAACACTGCAACTGAAACTTGGAAGAAGAGATGCCGCTTGTTAAGAAGGTAAAACCTATTGGTATATTCTGTACTGTCATTTATATGTCATTTATATACTGCTGCTAATGTCTAACTGACCTGTAAAAAAAAAAAAAAAAAAAAAAAATTTCACTGCAGATTTTGTGAGTGTAGTTTGTAATCTAGCCAAGACTGCAGCTGTCACTGCTGGAAAGAATAAAAATGATTTATATTTGAACCTTTGTACCCCAGCTACAGCCTCTTCCTCATAAACATTCACATAAACTCCTCAATTTTCAATCCATAGAATTATATAAAATGTCTCCTTCCACACTGTCTTGATACAATACATAAGTAGGTCTTGATGCTTTTTGATGTTTTATATACATTACTTAGCAATTTAATCCTTCCGTCTTTTTAATCCACCTCCATTTACTGTATTCCTGGCCTCTCTCAGGGTATCATCGAGCGTCTGAACGCTGGGGAGGTGGTGATTGGCGATGGAGGCTTTGTGTTCGCCCTGGAGAAGAGAGGATATGTTAAGGCCGGACCGTGGACTCCTGAGGCTACTGTCACCCACCCTGAGGCCGGTAGGGTTGACAGACACACAAAAACATCAGTGTATCCAAACCACTAGTGTTACAAACATCTAAATGCATTGCAAGAGCGCGCCTAACCCCTTTTGGAGGCGTGTGTTACCATTAAATAGTGTATTTCAGCTCATTGTACAGATTTAACACACTCCAAATGTTGCGTAAGTTTCCAGATATGTGATGAAAAGCAGTTAACACATATGTCCAAGTACTGTTTAATAGAAGAAAGGACTATCAGCACAGTGACATGTGTCAAACTTCTGTTTCTATCAGTGAGGCAGCTGCATAGAGAATTCCTGAGAGCAGGTTCGAATGTCATGCAAGCATTCACGTTTTATGCCAGTGACGATAAACTGGAAAACAGAGGCCAAACCCTGAAAATTACAGTGAGTACCCATCTGTAGCACTTCACAACCAACACCTTACACATTCGACAATGCTTTACATGCTTAATTGTGGGTTAATTGTAACACAAATCAACAAGGCAACATGTGATCTGGCGAGGAAGGTGAAGGAGATGCCTTCTCCTGATGGTGTGATTTCACTGTTATTTGTCATCTCTGCAGGGAGCCCAGATCAACGAGGCCGCCTGCGATTTGGCCCGTGAGGTAGCCAATGAGGGTGACGCCCTGGTTGCAGGAGGAGTGTGTCAGACTCCATCCTACCTGAGCTGTAAGAGCGAGACGGAGGTGAAGGCCATCTTCAAGAAACAGCTGGATGTGTTCATGAAGAAAAACGTGGATTTCCTGATCGCAGAGGTGGAATGAAAATTTGATAAAAAAAAAAAAAATGAATGTGGAATTTGACAAGATGAACACATGCAGGCTTGGGTTTGACTGTCTTTGTGTCTTTGCAGTACTTTGAACATGTTGAAGAGGCAGAGTGGGCCGTTCAGGTGCTGAAGACCAGTGGGAAACCTGTGGCTGCTTCTCTGGCAATAGGACCAGAGGGAGACATGCACGGTGTCTCACCTGGGGAGTGTGCTGTCAGGCTGGTGAAGGCTGGTATGAACTTCTTTTATCCAAATTAATCTCCCTTGTCATCTGTTTTAGTGTTCTTGTATTGTCAGATATGGTTATTGTACTTTTTTGTTCTTCTCCAGGTGTCCAGATTGTGGGAGTCAACTGCCACTTTGACCCCATGACCTGTGTGAAGACGGTCAAGATGATGAAGGCAGGAGTCGAAAAGGCCGGACTGAAAGCTCACTATATGGTGCAGCCACTGGCCTACCACACCCCCGACTGCAACTGCCAGGGATTCATCGATCTCCCAGAATTCCCTTTTGGTAATTGGAATATTTGTTAAATAATAATATATTGACTTTTTTTTTTTTTTTGCATTTTTTCGCTTTTTTCTGACATTTGCCTTTGTTTTTTTTTCTGTTTCTAGCCTTGGAACCCAGGATTCTGACCCGCTGGGACATGCACCAGTACGCCAGAGAGGCTTACAAAGCTGGCATCCGCTTCATTGGTGGCTGCTGTGGGTTTGAGCCGTATCACATCAGGGCTGTGGCTGAGGAGTTGGCAACTGAAAAGGGGAAAATGCCAGCTGGTTCTGAAAAACATGGCATGTGGGGCACTGCTCTGGAGATGCACACCAAGCCCTGGGTCAGAGCCAGGTAAAGTACAATGTATTCCAGTATTATCAGCGCAAATTAGTTATATATTACTATTTCCATCAAAGTGTCTACAAACATTATACATTTTATAACATACTGTTATCTAACTTTGGTTACTTCTCAGTCTATACATTTAAATATAAAAACATCATGTGCTGCGCTTTCAGTGTAATACCTGTATAAGGACCTGAATGTTTCTTACCCAAGGTTTAGAAGTAGAGGAATTAGTTAAATATATTCCTGTCCTTCCTCTTCTCAGGGCTCGTCGTGATTACTGGGAACACCTCAGGCCTGCCTCAGGTCGTCCCCAGTGTGCGTCTATGTCCACACCTGAATGCTGGGGTGTGACCAAAGGCCACAGTGACCTGCTGCAGCACAAAGAGGCCACCACCGCGCAGGAAATGCAGCACGTGTTGCAGATGCAGAAGAAGGGCAAGTCCACAGCATAAGCGAGACTGAAACTGAAAACCAGCGCACCTCTCCCTTCAGTTGAGTAAAGGGAGACGGAGAAAGGACTGAGCTCTCTCCTTATTCAGTTGTGAGATTAAAAGCACTTGTAACAGTGAACAGCAGTGGAGTATTCCCATGTAAACCCAAACCAATAAACACAAAATTATGACTATGTGTTTTCAGTGAGTTTTATTCTGCTCTTTTTCAAGGAGATGAAGTTTTTATTTATTGACTTGTCTACTCTCAAATAAAATCCACCAAATGACCAAGAAAACAGATCAACATCCCAAAGAGACACCCCCCAATTAATCCGGACTGAACTAGTAATGCTTACAATACTCTCATTCAGTTAAAGAGGGGAGGAGAAGGAGTAAACACAGCAGTTGTGTAAGTGGGCTCTTGCCAATCAGATCAGCTCTTCCTTTGACCCCTCCCCTCCTACAGGGAGATTTATAGTGGCCCTCTGTCACGGTCTAATGTCGCTTCACCCTCTCAAAGTCTGAGCAGTCAGGGGTCCACACAGCTGCAGGATTATGGCACCAGGAAAGAAGGTATGTCTGAACTTTTGCACAGAGGGATATGCAAGTAGAACTCTTCTGTAGATGTCTGAGAAAACTGTAGTAATTGGAATATCTTATTCTCAAATACTTTTGAGAGTCAGTAATAGTTATCAAATAACTTTTGTAAGTATTTAAAAGATGAAATAACCTCAATTGCAGGAATGGAATTTTTCAATTTTCTGACATTTACATCTGAGATTCTTGCCCTTAACCGCATGTAATATGTATGAATATTTGCTTAGGCTGAGAGACTCACTACATAGTTATAACTATGCTTTATGGTTGTTTTTCTGTATTTATTCTGGGCAGAAGTCTAAAAAGTAGTCACTCTAATGTGTCTCCTGCACAGCTGGCATGTAAGGTCATATTTCCCAGACCCCTCAGACATCCAAGCCACTCTGCTGTTTTATGTGAAGTCTCATAAATCTACTTCATAATAAACAAAACACAATAAAAAATATAGAACTGATGTAAAACTTTACAGATTTTAAATTTTTAAAGGACACTGATGTGTCAAGTGTTCTTTTGTCAGGGGTTTTACAAAGACTCCTTGGGCAATTATTTCCAACCAGAAACCTGCAGTCGCTACAGGGAGTAGTTCAATAATTATATATAAAATAAAAATAAAAAACACTCCTAATTTATATCCATGTGCATTTTTAAACCTTTTGTAAATGTATAATAACCAGCAGACTGTCAACACCACATGCTTGTCCTGGGACGACATGATAAGTAGATAATGGACGGGGTGTGTTCAGGGTTTAACAGCTTCTAGCCTGAGTTCACATAAATAATAAAATATAAGTTTAACATGAAGCTATTGATAATATTCTGTTAGTCTGAACAAATAACTATAGATACTTTTACATAATCAGTGCTGTTACAGTCATTTAGTTTATAGTCCGTGTAAGCAGAATTTAGATGGTCAACGCAAAATCATTCACACTTATGTGGTTATTTCTGAAGGAAAACCAGATGAAACAGTTTGAGAACCATTTACAATAAGGCATGATACTAAAGGTGGAATCTTGATGGGAGAGGTTTTCCTGATTCAAATACTACTCATCAAATTAATTCATATCCTGTTTCCATGTTTTCACTTTTGTTCTGCACACTTTAATCTCTATTCATGTGTCTTATCACAGGGAATCTTGGAGCGTCTTAACGCTGGGGAGGTGGTGATCGGCGATGGAGGCTTTGTGTTTGCCTTGGAAAAGAGAGGCTACGTGAAGGCTGGTCCCTGGACCCCTGAGGCTGCTTCAGAGCACCCTGAGGCCGGTGAGAACAGCGTCAGATTAGAACAGCTTCTCTATTTCTGTCTGCAGATTTTACTTTGTTCTACTAATTCCACAGAATTTCTTGTGTTAAGATCCAATCTGTGTGCTCTATGATTCATAGTGCGTCAGCTGCACAGGGAGTTCCTCAGAGCTGGAGCTAATGTCATGCAGACCTTCACCTTCTATGCCAGCGATGACAAACTGGAGAACAGAGGCAACAAGCTCTCCTTCACTGTAAGTTAACCTAGACATTTTTTTCTTTCTTTTGAAAAAAACTTTTGTCTTGTGTCATGCTCTGATAGCATCCAAGCCCTGCTGAACTGTCTTCAAGATGTGAAGGAACGGATGGAACCATTTTCTATTTAATTTTTTTTTTTTCATTGAATCTAGATCTGAGATTGTTATTTTGGAAAAACCTGATTTTAGTGCTGCCCTGGGCCTCATCCCTCAATCAAAAACCTTGGTGTGTTTTTAGACAGCTCTTTTAAACTGGACCAAGAATGTATTATTTGTTATTTATTAATTTGTAGTTCAATCTTGTTTTTATCAGTTTTATCAGTTCATCAATCTCCTCAGCAAGATTAAGTTATTCATGTTTTTATCATGTGCCAGTTGGACTATTGCAACTCTTTGTACTGTGGGTTGGACCAGGCCTCTGTCCACCGCCTGCAGTTAGTCCAAACTCTGCAGAACGACTGGTCACAGGTTATTCTGGACTCCTTACACTGGCTCCTGTCAACTACAGGATTCATTTTTAAAATATTATTATTGGGTTTTAAATGTCTTAATGGGCTGGCTTGCATCAGTCCATGTTCCAGCCAGAACAATGACGTCCACTGACCAGCTGACCTTAAATGTTCCAAGATCCCTGTTATAAACTGGTCATGACATTCTGTCTGTTTTTATTTGCCTGTTGGATTGATTTTAGTGTGATTTTAGTTTTAGTGTCGTTTTTAACTTCTGCATTGGCACTTTCAAAATGGCTGTAAAGCACTTTTGGAATTATTGATTGTTGACCTTAACCATGAGCACCTGATGGTCTGATTTCACTGTTATTTGTCATCTCTGCAGGGAGCCCAGATCAACGAGGCTGCCTGCGATTTGGCCCGTGAAGTAGCCAATGAGGGTGACGCCCTGGTTGCAGGAGGAGTGTGTCAGACTCCATCCTACCTGAGCTGTAAGAGCGAGACAGAGGTGAAGGCCATCTTCAAGAAACAACTGGATGTCTTCATCAAGAAGAACGTGGACTTCCTGATTGCTGAGGTAGAGATCTGTCATGTCATCATATGAAGCTGTGTCATGCTTTTGTTATTTGTTTCTCTCTTAGTGTATATGTCTCTGTCCTGCAGTACTTTGAGCATGTTGAGGAGGCCGTGTGGGCTGTGGAGGCGCTGAAACAGACCGGGAAGCCTGTGGCTGCTTGTCTATGCATCGGACCAGAAGGAGACATGCACGGTGTCTCACCTGGAGAGTGTGCTGTCAGACTGGTGAAGGCTGGTGGGTATAGAGTTCATCAATGCACACACCATGTGTTTAAAGTAATAGGTTTACTTTTATCTTAATAATCAATGAAGATATCAATTCGTTTTTAACCACGGAAAATTTAGACTATTGCAGAAAATGCTGTGAAAACTTAACTTTTACTGTTTTACTGGAACTAATACAACAGTAAAAAGGGGGGAAAACATAATGGAAATATTAGTGCAAGCTACTTAATCACTAAAAATAATAATTCAGATGAGGCAGATGGAATGACATGCCTAGTGCCTACAGTACAAGTTTGTGGGGGCAGTATTATGGTCTGGAGTTGATTCAGTTGGTCAAATTTAGGATCATTAACATTATGTATCAAAAAATTATGGATTTAAATGTGACACTGCTTAAGCTTATCAAATCAATACTAATATTAATGTATTAACAAAATCAAAGCTAAGGCAGTTCAACAAAATATTAGAGTGGAACTAGTTTTGGCCAGGCAGTGCTTAATACCAACATAAAAAAGTTGTGTGTTTCAAGTATGAGGATTAGGGTCTGGGATTAGGCTCAGTAATGCTCTCACTGTGAGAGCACACTGAGTTCTTTTACACATGCACTACAAAAGTCAACTGTGTGATGTCAACTACCTGACTGTTATGATAAAGGAAAAAAAAAAGTGTGGTGGATTTTATAATGGTGGAAAATGAATACTTAATAAAAAGTGAAAAAGTAATTCCTTTACTTTCATTGCTCAGAATTTGTAGTTTGTCAGTAACAGTAATTAGGCAAAACCACACAAAATCTGTCAAAAAGGTCATTTAACTACTCTAAATTATCAGGAAAATGTGAATATAGTGGAATCACCAACAAACTATTATGATATTTCTACCAGTTAAATTACATTGCATTAAATTACATTTAATCTGACATGTAATATCAACCTTTTTATATTAACTCCACAATGTAATAATTGAGTGTTTCTAAAGTCTGGGTATTAATGTGAGAATATGTGTTTTTAAATAAAATCCAAACACATGCTAACCTTTCACTTACAGAATATTATTATTATAGTGTAAGAGTTGGCTCAGACTGGTGCCTGTTCTTTTCCAGGTGCCCAGATTGTGGGAATCAACTGCCACTTTGACCCCATGACCTGTGTGAAGACTGTCAAGATGATGAAGGAGGGAGTCGAGAAAGCTGGACTGAAGGCTCATTATATGGTGCAGCCACTGGCCTACCACACCCCTGACTGCAGCTGCCAGGGATTCATCGATCTCCCAGAATTCCCCTTCGGTAATAACATCACCCACTGTGTGGCATTTAAAGCCTATCATACATTCAATAACAACAGTACAAAGTTAGACTTTAAAAACTTGTGCTTTTCTGGAATGCATACACGTACATCATCTGCTGTTGCATTGCATTACACTGCAGTGAGTTCAGCTGTTCAAAATGAGTGCAGCGACTTAAATGTGTTTCATTCTGAATCTGCTGTCAGGTCTTGAGCCCAGGATCCTGACCCGCTGGGACATGCACCAGTACGCCAGAGAGGCTTACAATGTCGGCATCCGCTTCATTGGTGGCTGCTGTGGGTTTGAGCCGTATCACATCAGGGCTGTAGCTGAGGAGCTGGCACCCGAAAGGGGCTACCTCCCTGCTGCATCAGAGAAACACGGCAACTGGGGCGCTGGTCTGGAGATGCACACCAAGCCCTGGGTCAGAGCCAGGTCAGTAGGATATGCCAGTCCTACCTGACTGGTGATAAAATCATAAATCTGCGCTGGAAATGAATCAGATGGGCTCTTGAACATCATGAATTACTGGGAAGTCTCAAAGTGCACTTTTTTTTTCCAGACTCAGACTCAGCTTTATTGTCATTCAATCAATAGTACATGATAGAATAAAATATAATTACCCTGGCCTCAATTTTGTAGCATGGAAGATAAAGGGATAAAAATATAATATAAAATATATAAAAGGTAAATATGGTAGAATAAAAAGTACCAAAAACAAAATAACAAAATAACAAAACAACATATTGATTTGTACAAAATGCAGCAACAGTACAGTTTACAGTTGCTACTTAAGCACTTATTTTACTTTTTTACTTTTACTCCCTACATTTTAACTCAGGGGTGTTGTAGTTGGAGTGCAGGAGAATTTCAGAGCCTGCACTTTTTCACTTTTTCCGTTTTAGTGCAGTACGTGACTCTGTACTTGACTAGAACATGTGTGTATATTTGGGAGTATTAATTTATTTATTTTTTTATCTCTTTGCCATCCAGAGCCCGTCGTGACTACTGGGAGAACCTGAAGCCAGCCTCTGGTCGTCCACAGTGTCCCTCCATGTCCATCCCAGATGGCTGGGGTGTTACCAAGGGCCATGCTGATCTCATGCAGCAGACAGAGGCCACCACTAAGGACCAACTCAAACAGCTGTTCGACAGGTCAAAGAGCCACTGAGCGGCAGCAGAGTTCAGTCAAATAGGTGTGATGTGAAGCTACCAATGTTGTACAATGGTGTATTTGTGAACAAACACAGTGGGTACATCTGTCACTGTGCTGACCTCTGATGTCGTACACAGGCTGGGTCTTCACTTGAGACTTGCACTGTTGTGTACATCTGTTGAGTTTTAAACAGAAGACACAGTGGAGTCTCATGTTAAGAGCCAGCCAACAATAAGATTGGGACCTTTTTTGTTTTCCATGACTCTGGACCAGTTTGTTTAATAAAATAATTGGTTATTTGACTCTTGGTGACTCAAGTTTCTTATATTTAATTTTTTATGAAACATGTTGAAATTCTGCTTAATCCATAAGGACCCAGTGTGACATTTGTTGCAGTTCCCATATTATTTCTCTATTTAACCATCCTTAAGTGGTTTATGACCATTTATTATAATATTATCTTCTGTATTTTGTGTTTTTTTCTGTGATCATCAGTTATATTTCTATATTTAATTTACTGATCATGTAGATGTTCATAAAAACTCAACGTAAAGTTAAGGGTTATTATACCAAAAGCAGAAAAGGCTGAAGGAAAAAGTCACTTTTTCAGCAAAATCAATCACTAACTGAACATAAATCATACATCTCCAAGCATTGTTATTGATCCAATTCCATGGGTTTTACTGGTGAATTAATGTTGTAGAAGATGACATTGTTTCCACGGTAACTACAGAACCACTGGACACCCAAATGGGTCATATCTGATGACCATGAAAATATGACAAACTGTAATTTACACCAATTATTTACATGTATTAATATAATCAGCGGTTCAGGAGTTATTAAGCATTTTATACCAGTAGATGATCGCGGTTGCTTGTGGATGTCTGGGTCTTTAAATAGCTTATATCAGTAGATGATTTTTGTCAGAGGCAGATGTTTGGGTCTTTATGGGTTAACTTCAACTCAATGAAGAGGAAAACTCAAATGTAAGGACTAAAAGTGGACTGTATATCAGTAGTGATTATCATATTATACTTGTGGCCTTTTTATACTGAGCAAAAGAAACCATTATACAACAGAGAGGATCTGGAAGTGGTTGAAGTATGATTGGTAGGTTGATGAAATCTATAAACCCAAGTAACATTTAATATTAACATCGATCAAACACCAGCTTTTTAGAGACATTCTCTAATCTCAAGCCTTCTCAACAGAGAGAAATAACAATAAAGAATAAAAATAATATCGAATAAAAAATCAGTCAAGCTTTGGACACCCTTCAAATATTACATAATATTAAAATATTCATTCATTCATCTTCTGAACTCACTTTATCCTCATTAGGGTCATGGGGGTCGCTTGGAGCCTATCACAGCTACATAAGGGTGAAGGTGGGGTACACTCTGGATGTGTCACCAGTTCATCCCAGGGCTGACATATAGAGACAAACAATCACTCTCACACCTATTTAGATTAACACCATTCACACCAATTTAGATTAACCAAGGGTGTCCAGTCCTGGTCCTCGAGGACTAGTATCCTGCATGTTTTAGATGTTTCCCTCCTCCAGCACACCTGACGATTGTTATCAGGCTTCTGCAGATGATTCTGATAGGCTGATCATTTCAATCAGATGTGTTAGAAGAGGGATAAATCTGAAACATGCAGGATGCCAACCCTTGAGGACCAGAATTAAACACCCCTGGATTAACCTATCAGTGTATGTCTTTGAATGGTGGGAGGAAACTGGAGGGGTCCCACCACTGACTGGTTTTGGAATCAAACTCAGGACCTTCTTGCTGTGAGACCCAAGCATGCTGAACCACCATGTTTCCCAATAGTAAATCTTATCATGAAACATTTTCAGAAAAATCTTTTTAGTGTTTCAAAATGTGTGGCTGCATTACACTGAAACAAACAAAAGCAAATGATTTATTTTATTCATTATTAAAAATACTAAAACATAGGCCTGTGTGTGTGTGTGTGTCTTAGAAAGCTTAATTCTATTTTTGTTATTCTATTTGTCTCTTTTATGTGTTAAATCGCACTGAGGTTGGCTATATATATATATGTGTGTGTGTGTGTGTGTGTGTGTATATATATATATATATATATATATATACATATATATAGGGAGACCTGGTGAGGACATCAACATTACAAAAAAGAAAAAAAAAAGTGACTTTCATATAGATTTTTATTTCATATAACTCATACATCTTACTCCACTAAACATCTCTGGTTCTTGTCTGTCCTCTCATTGGACGAGCGCTGACCACATGACCCGGTTGTCTTTTTTTTCTGAGGCGGAGTAAACTAAAGATAAGCCTGGGCGAATGGTACGCTATTTGTCTTTGCTTAGCATTGTACTGTGTTATTGACATTTATAGCCAACGCACCGACACTACCTCAATCAAAGTATTTGTATATGTGGAAATTAAAGCTGCTGGAGCCGCAACAGCAATCGACGGGTGTTGTCTTAGTGGATTAAGGTGTTTATTGCTCTATTTTGTGTGTCCTTTTTGACAGGAAGCTAACTAGAACACGGACTGATAGCATGACCAGAGCCTTTGACCTCCACCACACTGGCATCGTGTTTGGGACAGGACGGATACCGGATGCTTGTTATAATCGCTAAGAAGAAAACGACACAGCTAGAGGTGAGGTATAGGTGATAAATGACCTGATATTGGCTTTAGTGATTGAGTTCCTGTAATTACATGTGTTTTAAAGAAGAAAATCTTTAACAAATTGCGCAAAAACGTCTTGTAGTGATGGTGATGATCTATGGTATAAGCTGTGGCAGGTTTACTCCCCCTGCTGCATTTTCATCCGCATCCCATGGACCACTTTATCCTATAGAATACGCTTTAGTGTGGGTCATATTGACAACAGCGCCATCTTGTGACGTGTCTCTGCTCCTGCAGGTAACTCCTCAACCCGGAAATAAATCCGTGAGGTCATCATGGGGAGCAAAGTCAGCTCCAAAATGGCAGCTCCCGCCGCTCGAGTTATTCAGGTAACGCTGTTTCTTTACATTAATTAATTCAAAACTGTCTTGTGTTTTGCTCAAATGACCTCTGCCTAATGTAACGTCATATTTCTGTAGTCTTAGCTGTTAAAGACCGTTTTAATTGGGCATTTTAAAGTGACAAATCCAGTCGTACCCTTGTTGATGTCCTTGTTAAACCTCAAATCGCCCGGTCGTGTTATGCCTTTAGTTATGTTTAGACAGCAACAATGACACTTCACAAAAAATGTCAGACTTATTTGGCATATCTAATATTTTCTCAGGGCTGTTGGCTTAGCATGTCACGGCCGGTGGTTGGAGTCAGGTTTGTTTATGGGTTAAAATTAACCACATGAGAGCTGCTGGCAGCTGTTTTAGTCACTCTTTTTTCCCCCCCAGTTTGCGACTAAAAGTCAGTGACACATTACCTGACGGCCTTAAAGCTGTAAGTTTTACCGCAGAAAACAAAAGTAAAGAGATATGTAGATTACAGCCGCATCAGATCCGTTTTTATTTAGAAACATGGAAGGTTTGATTGTCCAGGAGTCCGGAAGTACTAGATTCATGAGGATAGATCCAGCACTTAACTCAAAACAAATAGCTATTCATCATCATACATGTATATGTGTGTGTGTGTGTGTGTGTGTGTGTGTGTGTATATATATATATATATATATATATATATATATATATAAATATGTGTGTGTGTGTGTTATATATTCAAA
>JAPSES010000219.1:12317424-12337404 GCA_029822895.1 Maxillicosta whitleyi
GCATTTTGAATTGTCTTGTACATGAAATGTGCTATAGGAATAAACCTACCTTGCCTAAAATATTTGCCTCTCATCAACCAACCTGCCAGTCGAATTGTTCATGAAATTATCAGTATTAGCCCAGATCTTCAAAACCCATGCATTGATGACAATTGAATATTATGACGACTATAAAAAACAATGACAGGATATGACATTTAAATGTGAAAATGGACTCAAAAAACAACTCTCAGAACTTAGTGTCATAGGTGGAGCAACTCAGAGAAACTTGAGAAACTCAATAGAATCTTCCAGGAGCAAACACTTGTAACTGATGATATATCCTTTATAATATTCTTACCCACAGGAGTCATGAGGGAATAAAAGGCATTCTTTGCCCGACTCCAGAGGTCCATGTGGTCTGACAGCTCAGAGCCGAAAACTGGTACGTACGAGACTGGACTGGGAAGAGCAATGGACAGTGGTCCATTCAAAGAACCGGGATAGAAAGCAATGTACTGGACACCTGCAGGAAACAATGAGGGAAATCCATCAACATGTTGATCAGTAAAATCTACATTTACACCATTTATACAAAGAATAGTGCTGCTTAAATACTGTGTAACTGTTGTGATGACATCATTTTATAAATACAGATCAGGACATAAAGGAATGAAATAAACTGCACACATACCAAGTTTGCGTGCCAGGATGAAGGAGCATGGGTTAAAAGCATCAAGAATAACCACATCATAGTGTTCCCTTTGGAGCAGGGCCATCATCTCTTTGTCTTCTAGAAGCTTGTCACACTGATAGGATAAGTGTCCCATGAAGGTTAGAAAGGCTTTAAGACTATCCCTAAGAAGGAAAAACATGGCTTGAAGATGAAGACTTACATGAATACAATGATGTAGATATTATCTACTAACTAAAATTGGCTCGATACCTTCCCAGGAAGAATTGGGTTTGTTGCTCCAGGAACCAGCCATTGTACTCTTTAGTGTATTTCTCCCCTAAAGACCAGGTGCTGGTTTGGTAACTGTGTGCATGAGCTGTGTAGGAAAAGCCTGGGAGGAACATGGAGATGTGTGCATGCTTAGTTTGTCCAAGAGAGGAGACATGTTTTCAGATTTAATGAGGGGGACAATGAGTGATAATGTTGTGTAATATAATGTAAAATTTCAGTTTGAGTGTGTGGTTCACCTGTGATGACAGGGTTTCCCAGCTGTAAGAGCATACGGACTTCATGTCCATGTTGGTGCAAGTTATGAGAAATGTCATCTAATAACAAATAGTGGCTTCCCCCTGAAGCAGCAGAGGAAAATCAAAAACAAATCGAGTACATGAACATGATATTACATTGTGTGTTGATGTACATGTACTAACACATACATGTTTTTGGAAACAACGGTACAACATGGGAAATGAGTATTGATATATTCATAGTTCACAACTCTGGCAAAGATATTTAATAAGAGTAAATTAAGTTAAAAAAAACAACAACAAACAATTAATGAAAGTTAAAAATACAGTGGAGTGAATTCTGTACTCACCAATTAGACAGATTGTGAGGATCTTGGCAGACTCTAGTCCTGGAAGAGCCAGAAGAGAAAATGTCCAAAATACAGTCCCCATGTTATCAAAACAGTTCTAAACAGCAGCCAACGTCCTCTAGTTCCTAAAATAGGTCACTGATAAATAACTGGAGTAAATGAAATTTTATGTGTTTGAAAAAAAAGGTGAAAGTCTGTAATAAAAGCCAGATCCAATAAATGACTGAGGCATTTAGGGATTTTAGCACAAAAAGATGAGAACCCTCAACAAAATAACATCAGAAAGATGGTAAAGTAAAAACTTTTTCAAAAATCTGATTTTTGGTGCATGTTTCTGCGCATTAATATAAATCCTTCAAGTCTTCCTTTTAATAGATGGGTGCTGCCAGGTCCCACTGACATAAAGAGTTTGTCAGGATTGATACAGGAGAATCCAAACTTAATGAATTTGGACTTTTCTCCAGACTCCAGGTCCAAACCTTCTTCCTCAGTTCAGTTCCTTGTTATTCATTGTAAGATGTGAAGGTTCTGCATTCAGGTCTGTGTGACACATGTTGAGCTGTTTTCTCTTAGATCAGACAGACATCCAGGAGCCCTGAATGAATGACTGAATTAAAACGAGGGAAAGGGCATTGGGAAAGTGAAGTGGGGAGTGGGAGGGGGTTCTCTAGCCCTTGTTGGACATGAGAATTGAAAAAATCAACAGGCATTTGGAGGGAACTTAACCCTCAGTCAGATAATGATCTATAACACTATAACACAACCCTCTGATACAACATATAATAACACTTATTACTTAACATCAAGGATAATGAAAATATAAACAACCAAACAAGGAAGATTCAAATACAAGAAAATGTCTTGAATTATTTATTGCAATGTTTTATATCAGCATTTACATTAAAACAAACATATACATGGTTTGTGGCTGATGTTTTTTGATCTTTTTGTTTTTATTTCCACACATCCATGTCAGTTTGGCGTGTTATAGACAGGAGTAGTGGACGCAGTCACTGCTGAACAGTCTGTGATGGGGTTACGGGTGCTCACCACTCGGACAGGCAGTTGCTGGGAAGTCAGGCTTGACATGTAGGTTATCCTGGACAATGCGCTCTTTGTAGCCACGACCAATGCCTTTCTGTGTCAGAGAGGTCATTAGAAAAACAAGTCAGTCAGAAAAACTGATGGAGTGTGTCAGGAGAAGAAAGTGAGTCAGAGGGGTCAATCCTGCAGCCGCTGATTGTTACCGTTGTCATTTTAATCATGTTGTCATTCCTACCTTCATCGTAGATTTCTACAGACTGATGCAACTGTGACATCAGACGAGATGCTGATTTGTTTATTCAATACTGGAATAAATATTTCCAACCATAATGTGAATACTCCAATGCAACATATGGACCATTTTAATAAGTTTGCAAATGAAACAATTTATGCATTTATGTGTACGTGGGAGGATTTAGGAAGGTTTCATGTTGTGAATCTCTCCTTCTTCCTGATGAGCTAGTAGCACTCTGTGAATGTTCTGCAACACACACAAAGATCGGGAGAAAATGAGATGAAAAAGTATCGAAAATGTCAATATTAAATGTCATAAATATGAGTAAAGATAAAATGTAAAGCCTCACTGATGGTTTGTCAGTTCTTAGTCATTTAACACAAAACCGTATGTAGCATGAGTTCTAAAAATACCAGGACATTAGTGATCTGTTCTGGAATCCCTATAAAACTTACTATAAACTGGTACTGAGTCGAGGTCTCCATCTGGTCCTGGATGACCGGATGCTGAGAGAGAACAGAGAAGGGGACTCGATCCTCAGGCCTGTAGCCCAATTCTCTGAAAACACACTGCAGGAGCTGGACACAAACAAAGGGACCAAAGGTTATCAAGACAAAAATGGTGGTCTTGCTTTCTCATGTCCTGGTGTTGTACCTCAGTGTGCTCCACCTGGCTCATACAACTGGGAGGAAGGTGGTCACTATCTGTCATCCTGACTCCTTTGTGGCAGGTGACAGCAGCCAGAGCAGGGAGGGACACTTCCTGATCTCCTGAAAAACTGCTGGATGTACAAGGATTCACCGGTTCTTTGTCTTCTCCAAGTTCTGGGGAGCTGAATTCAGCATCTTCTACTATACTGGGCATAGACTGTAATAAACACAAATACACACTCATATTAGCCAGTACATCTGTTTCTCACACCACAATTAATACGTAGAGATGTTTTGTAAAGTATCATTCAGTTTTTGTCTAATTTTTTTTTACCTTGACCAAGTGACTGGATGATGACTGTTTGAGATGCTGCCCCTGAACTACACTCAGAGCTCTGATGAAGCCCTGTTTGGGGTTTGGATCAGCTGCAAAGTACTGAAGCATTGTCACGTAGTTCAGATGAGGTGGGGAGACAGAGTGGTCTGCAAACAGCTGGAAAAAGAACTAAACAGGGAAAATGTTGTTGTTGTACATTTGTCACTTAAGGTCATATTTCTGAAATGAATAAGCTTAGACTTGACTTTGTAAAGAACTGCTGCAGATAAATTACCTTACGCAGGTTGGAAAAGCGGTCATACGGCAGAGGGTCAGAGGGGTCCTCTGGGACAGACTGGACACGATCATTGGAAAACCACAACTGTGTCTGGAGATAATAGAAGTCAGTAATAGGATAAAGGTCATTTATTTTTTTGCATACAGTGCTGTACGTCTGTATCATGTGTTTGAGATTCTTCTGGAGTATTTACACTTGATCCTGCATTTTATATAATAACTGTCTTCTTTTTTTTTTTTTTTACTTCAAGTTTATCTGTCTACCTGCAGGTACTGTTCTTCATTAACGTAGCCTGTTTCTCCACTGTCTGCTGTCTTGAATTGTTGAAGCATGGTTAACAGTTGTGTTAGGGTGGGTAACGGCCAGGGGAGGGCACAGCTGAGCAGGAACCGGCGCCAGTCTACCAGTTCATTTTCATCCTTCAGTAGAGACACTATGTCCATCAGCTGTATAGGAGAGAAAACAAACACTGTAATATTCTGTGATGTGTCTTTTATCAATATCTCACAGATAGAGTTTATGTACTATTAATGTCACAAGTGAGATATTTGCTTATGTAGCAGGATAGCTTTGAAATCTGTTTTTCTTGTTTTGTTGGCAGAGAATTTGGGTTTGAAACAGTGAAGAAGAATGTTATCATATATGTGGTTAATGACACGATGTCAGACAACAAAATCTAATATGACATAGGATGTGTGAGAAAGTTTCCGCAACTGCAGTGTAATCTTTCTCTTGTAAGACACAGTCTCATATATACTTCTTGTGTTTTGTTTTTTCAGTAAAAAAAAACAGTAAAGCACCTGTGTTTCATTCATTTTCATCCACCTCTCAGGCAGGGAGTCTCTGCCCATGTTAACAGAGGTGATGTCCATCAGTACATTGTAGAAGTCAAAACTGGGCATGAGGCCTAACAGTCAGAAAGGACAGACAGGGATCAGGAGATGGATCAACACATGAAAATATCTCAAATATAACACAAACATTGTTTTCATATATGCACCTGATGGGGCAACATCGTAAAACTGCCTATTGAGTAACTCTAGCTGAACAATGGTGAGGGTGGACTGTGCAGGTTTTTCCAAGGTGGGTGGACGGGACGGAGGTGGAGGGCTAGCCACCATGTGACAGTCTCCATTCAGATAAAAGTCAGTAGAGTCCTGTAGAACAAAGTAGGCAAACATTTATATCCTTAACTATCCTTAAATCAGAGATCAAACAGACTCAACCCTGGGTGAAAATTAAGCTTTTCTAAAATACTAAAATTAAGTGATTTCCTACCAAGATCAGCTCAGTCTGGAGCTTCACTGCAGATTCTATGTGATGGCGTACCACTTCTGTTAGTTGGTCAATACTATAGGGGAAGACAGATGCACAAAAAAAGGTAAACTTGACCTCTACTGTTAAATAAATATCAACCACCTTTAGTATGGTCTAAGTTTAATACATTACTAATGGCTTATTATATCCAGGTATTCTTTAATAAAACCTTCGGAAATACTTATGACAGAAATCATTTGCCACACATTAGTTCAAATAATGATTGAAATCATAATAAAGTATAAATAACTACAAAACTGTATAAATGGACTGCATCATTGTTCTTTACATACACTATATGAAGAAAATTACTGTTATTATACAAATTGCACAGACTCACCTGTTCATTTCAGTGACAAAACGTGCTTCTAACCACTGTTTCATGCTGTTAGAGGTCTGCTCTGCACTGTTTTTCAAGGTCTGCACCATTGCCAGGCCATGACCTTTCACCAGTGAAATGCGTACCTTTGCTCCTCGCTCTAGAAAACACACATATGCCCAAATACATAAGGGGACTCATGAATGTCCCCGGTATAAAAATCATACATCGCAGACCTGTTCCAAGCGTATTTAAGGGTAGAGGCGAGGTTTAACCATGTCTTATGTTCTGTGAGTATAAGTGTGTACCCTCATGGTCCAGTGCAGCTGCGTATTCATTATGTACTTTGATTGTGAGTGCTTTCATCTCTGGGTTTTTTTCTTCATCTGGTACAGGGCTGGGTACAGGAGGAGGAGGAGAGGGAACACCTGAAGAGAAGGGTTACAAACAAAGATAATAATGACAAACACTTTTAATGCCTCTACTGCTGTTGTGATTATTATTGTCTGACATGTTGTATTGTTACTATTATTTGTCACACACAATGAACTTCAGAACAGGATTTAAACCCTCACTAACATATACCAAATATTCCCCTGAGGACATACCTTTCTTTTTTTTGGCTGACTGCTCCTTTTTATTTTTTCCATGCGCACTTGCAGGCTTCTCCTTCTCTTGTTTCTCTTTTTGCAGTTTTGCCTCCATGTCACTCTGCGGGGTTTCTCCTGAAACCTACACATAAGCATAACATTTAGACATCAGGAATTCTGCTTCAACAACACCCCATAAAGTCATTCACACAGAATGGCATTACCAAATTTCTGATGGTTGTGAGTGCTTCTTCATAGTCAGAGATCAGTTTGTCATGTGGTGGCTAAAGGGGAAAAAAATGAAAAAAGTAGGTGTTACCAGGGCAACAGTATATCTTCATATCTCTAATTAGTAATATTTTAATGTAAAACAAAGAATGGATGTACTCTTTAATATACTAATATATGTTTAATTTATACATACATAATATACATGCCAACAAAACATCAAACCTGAAATTACCATGGCAGGTTCTGTCTGCTGCTGGCCATTTGTCTTGGTTCCTGAGGAGTCAGGACGTCTGGGGACAAATACAGTTTGGCAGAATTGTAGGAAATGCAACATGCATTTTTATATGTGTGTAACATTACGGTACTTTTATCAATCATATGGCAATAAACTGTAAAGAAGCACTGTGTGTAATACAGCGTATCACTTACAAAGTTTTCCTGTCTTCCCGTCCATCATCCATGGGACCATTTGTCTTTGCAGCTGCCGCCTCATTACTACTGGGACAAAATCAAATTGTCACTTTCTATCGTTTAAAACTTGTTCAAAATTTTGTCATTTAGTATTTACACTGTCTTGTGCTAAAGTTGTTAGTTTCTTGTATATACTTTAAATCTTGCCTCTCTTCTTGAGTTGTGGTATCTGGAGCGCCCAGCAGAGGGATACAGACAAAGCTGGTGATGGGCTCAGGCAGCACCTGTTTGCACATGCTCAGATAGTAAACCCTGAGCAAACAGAACGTGTCCTGGAATCGGTCCAACTCCGCCTACAGTATAAAAAATAAGATCAAGCCAAGATTAAATGTCTGCTGAAAATGAATGTAAGACCAAAGGTATAAGGAACATAATCTACAACAAAAAGCACAAAACTTCGAAACAGACACAAAGTGGAAAAGCACTCGGAGAGCACAGACCTCCACCAAGTGTATCTGTCCATAACTTTTCGAGTTATGTTGCTAACTAACGAACGGACAAACAGACAGACAAACAAACGCCAGCAAAAACATAACCTCCTTGGCGGAGGTAAAAAAGAGTTTTAAACAGAGAGGACAGAAAATGGCAGCAGAGGGTACCAACTTAAAGGACACTAGGAGTAGGATGACTGTATACTAGTTTTCAACATGAGATTACTACAACTACAACCTGAAGCTTGACTAAAAACATTGAATATTTCTACCCAACTAAATGGAACGACAGGTATTAAAGCTTAACCTGTATAAGTGCAGAGTGGTGGTTAATCAGGAGAGCAGTGTGATCTTCCAGCCACCCGTCACCCATGACAGCAGTGTGTTCTTGCTCATCCTCCTCCTTACGTTTATCACTCATATCCCACAAACGTTCACGCAGGTCCTGTGGATATATACATTACAACACATCTTACATATTTTTTTTTCAGCACTTTCTCCCGTGATGTACAGGTTAACCCATAAAGACCCAGTGTGACTTTTGTGATAATTCCCAAATGATTTTGTTCCTCTCTATTCAACCTTTCTTAAGTGATTTATCACCATTTACTGAAATATTATCTTCTATTTTTTGTGAATTGTCAGTGAAAATCAAATGTTTTTTTTTTAATATTTAATTTACTGATCGTGTAGAATGCTCATAAAAGCTCAGATTAAAGTCAAAGTTTATTATATCTGAAATTGAGGAAACTAAAGAAAAATAGGTTTTTTTTCAGCATGATATCAGTAAACCAAGTGTCTGCACCTGCAAACCATATGGGTTTTACTGGTGAATCAATGTTGTAGAACATGATGATGTTTCCACATTCACTATGGAACCTCTAAACGTCCAAATGGGTCATATCCGATGACCATGAAAGGATGACAAATTGCATTTTACACCAAATGTCTACATGTATTGATAATATTAGTGGAAAGTATTAGGTATTAAACAGTTTAGATCAGTAGATGCTTTTGATGGACAGTGGATGTTTGGGTCTTTATGGGTTAAATGTGAGTACATAGAATTATAATCAAAGTTCGTCTTACATCCAGTCTTTGATGCAGCTCTGCCTTTGTCTCCTCGTCTTCTCTCATATCATCAGGCATGTTATTGAACTCCTTCTGCCACTGAGACACTAACTCCTGCATCAGGTCTGGGCGCCCCAGGAAGTGCTTGAACTCCTCTCTGAAAATATACCATTTGAAACAACCAAGAGAGGACATTTTAACAAAGAAACTAACTTGTATTTACCAGGAAATAAGAAGCATAAGTTCGATCAGATTTATCCAGTGCATCATAAAATGATATTTAAACTACATATGACATTCTCTTAAATACTAGCAGCATTTAATAATTCATGTTTTATTTCAGAAACCTTTAGTTAATTTAATTAGCAACATTAACTTTTTATTTTGGCCACTAAAATTGAATCAAACTTCAGTTCAAGTCTTGAAATAATCCATTCATTAGAAATCAATGGACATCGAGGGAATTTATGTTTGTCCTTTGACCACAGTAGTCCTTGGAGTTCATCCTTGAGTCGAAGCGAGCATTTATATAAACCTACTGAAGACCAACCAGTGGACCAACAGGCACTGTGGAACTAATAAATGCATTAAAGTACCTGAGATTGTACAGGTGATGGGTGATACATGTTCGTTCTGGACGCAGCTCTTGCATCACTGCCTTTATAGTGTTCACATAAGACTCACATACTGTGTCCCAGTGGGTGCACAGGCACTCTGGGAGCTCCTGTTAATTGTGACAGGCAGAGGAAAAGAGAAGGTCAGGCAGTGAAGAGAAGACACAAACTTAAATAAAATAGAGCAAGAAAAGGCCTGATCCGAGACTCCCTGATAACTGAACCCCTTTATGAACTTCATTTTCAAACTTTGATGTCAACCAGTCAGTGGTTGAGTGTGGAAGGCTTTAAGAGAAGCTAAATTACCACACATCTCAAAAATAAAATAAAATGAAATAATTTTGACATTAAAAATAGCAATGGTGATACTTGTTGCTTTGTGAGTTTATAATGATCAAATAATCAGTTGGCTGGTTTTGTAGAAAACAGAATGGAAAAAAAAAACACCATTAAGACAAAGAAAATCTTCAGTAAGTCCCCAAAAGGAGTAAGAGAAAATTTCCCCTGAATCCTGTCTGTGAACATGTGTGTGGACCCCAGGACTGGGTCAAACTGCTGGTGCTCAGGTTTAGTCTGATTATGAGGACACCTTGTGGTAACTTTTGGTAAGTTCACCTCAATTTTGACAATATCCCATGACAGCATTTCTTAAGATGGAGGAAACTAAAAAAAAATTGCCTTTAATTCTAACAATAAAAATAAGAACTATAAAAGTTCTATCCTACTGGAGGAACCGGTTCATCCACATAGGGCAAAGTCAGTGAGCCTGGGTATGGAGAGGCCAATTCAGGTGGCTTCGAGGCCTCTTGGTTGTCTTCATTGGACACTGACACAGGTGTCGCCGTCCCAGATTTCCCTTTTTCTAAGAAAGAATACAGGAACATCAGTAACCATTTAACCAAGTAGATGAGTCATATGAACACTAATAAAACATTCACAATATTCATACTGGATGTCACTAATATATGACGCTAATTTCAGCTGAAAACATTTAACAAGTAAAGTGCAATTTTTAAAAAATAACCATAAATGTCACCAGGTCAACTCAGATCATCATGATTTGTCAGTACATCCATGTCAGTATTTGGTAACAATATGATAGAAAACAAAAAAATACGCTTGCTATATTTCTAGTCTCCTACTCTCTTTACACTCATTTTTATTCATAGCCAGAGTGGATTTAAAAAAAATAAATAAATAAAGCCACAGACTAATGATCAAATCACCTGGTGGGATGTCTGTTTCATTTCCTGTTTCTTCCTCATTGAGGCTGGTGTGAGACTCTGTGAGGGCAGGGGGTTGGTGTGCAGGTGGTGATTTTACTGAAGTACTTTGTTGAGCCGTTCCACTGTCTACAGCATTTCCAGTGTCTGACACTACATTTTAAGAAGAAGAAGAAGGAGGAGGAGGAGGAGAAGAAGAAGAAGAAGGAGGAGGAGAAGAAGAAGAAGGAGAAGTGGTTAGAACTCATGAGAAATGTATCGTAAAATTGTATGTATGAAGCTGTTGCTGTAGTGAACACAATCATTCACTGTGTAATCAGTCAGGACCAAACTGATCCCAAGTTACCTTTCTTTGGTTTATTCATAACTTCCTGAAGGACAGCCCCTATTCTCCTACAAAGCTCCTCCTCCTCCACATTTGCATCAACATGGACCAAAATGTTCTGTTTCTGACCAAACCATTCCTCTAGTTTTGGCCAGGCATCCTGAAAAGCAACAATCCTTCAGGGGGAAAGAATGACAGATAAAAAAAAAAAGAAAAAAAGATGAAAAAACAGAGGTTAAAATAGAGTAGTAATAATGCATTTAGTGAAGCCTGTTTTATGCAATATTTTTACCTGTGCGGTATCTGTGCCAGGTAAAGGTTCTTGTATGAAGGATCAGAGTGTATAGTAGCATCTGTGTCAATAAGAAGAGCGAGACAATCATTTATTTTAATCATGTGTGCACACGGACACTTTGCATTAAACCTCATCCAGTGTAACATGCCGGTGTGATTGTATCCGCGTGTGGTGACATGTTCATCTGGGATATCAAGCAGCACCACCACATCCAAAGCAGGAGCTGGGGGTGGTGGTGGTTTAGGTGGATCAGGGTCTAGGGCGAGGTTTATCCTGTTGCTTGTAATGTCATTCTCTCCTTCTATAGCTCCACCAAGGGCTTTCTCTAGCAAGTAAGCCTGGGTGATGTCCGCTGGAAACCCATCCAGGATCCAACCTGAGTTAGACGGGATCCGCCTGGTACAAGATTAACAAATATATCACCTTCTTGTTTTATCTACATATATTATACCAAATATTCTAAAAGCATATCCTTGTATGTCAGAATCAGAATCAGAATCGCCTTTATTATTATTGTAAAAATCATCACAACGAGATCTCCATCAGCTCCTTGTATAAAATGTTCCTAAAATATCATGCCTGTACTTAACAATTACAGAATAATTTACTTAAATAAATTAAATATTTGTACAATTAGCAATTTACAATTAAAAATATAAAAATATGAAACCACAGTAGTACATAAAATATTATATAAATTATAAGATGCTGTGAGACATTGCATGTGAGTCCCATTGAATAACATGCTTAAAGACATACTGTGCTTACCTGATAGCTTCTACTATAATATCTACCAGTAGTTGGTCAGGAACAGCTTTGCCTGCCTTCATCTCTTTATCTGCAGAGGCTCCTAGCGTGGCCTGAGTGGACAACTGAGAAAAGGACCCATGTAAGCAGTTTACAAGGGATAAAACTAATAATAAGTAAAGGATGATGCATGTGGTGATACTGAGTAGCTACATGAAAATATGTAACCGATATTTAATTCTTCCTTCTGTCATTATGTAAGTGTTTTGTGCTGTGCTAAAGCCTTAAGTGATCGTTTATTTTAATTATTAGCAAAGATATAATGGTCTCAACAGGTATAAATGGGAAACATGCAAATAGGATTAAAAACAAAAATATATTTCAGAAAAATATGAATATTATAGAAGCTCTACAGAGTCAGAGACAGAGAAAAGATAGTCCAAAAATAACACAAAAAAAAACTCTGAGATGTTTTGAAGGAAGATTGGTGCGATGTAACACAAGGTTATTCAAGTAAATTTTAAATAGATCCAGCACTTAACTCAAAACAAATAGCTATTCATCATCATCATCATCATCATTTATATATACATATGTGTGTGTGTGTGTGTGTGTGTGTGTGTGTATGTTTTAATACTGTAAACTTAGTCCCTACATTTTCTTATTGTATCTTAATAAACAGACTGAGAAACAAAAATGTAGGTGTATTAAAACCCTGTGAAAATAACAAATTAAATGTTTTTTCTCACATGTTATTCTTTTTATTTCAAATTTTAGAATGTTATTCTAAAGTTTATATTATAATAAGAAAACAAAAGAAGTACAGAAACACAGAATTTATACTGACAGTTTGAACTTTGGTGTTAATTTCTTCCTGATGGTCAAGATCTAGAGAAAAAAGAAACAGAATATGACATGGTATCTATTACAGCATCGCTTCTAACAAAAGCGTAAAAGTGAATTTCTTCATTTAAGTCAACTATAACATAAAACAGAGTCATTATTTTCTATTACCCACCAGATTTTATGGATAAGGAAGACTGGAGCTGTTTGTCACTGTCTTTTTGTCCTTGCTGTTCTGTGACCTGTAAACATTTGTTTTAAAAGGGTTGTTTTGTTTTCATCTTCAACTGCACATCTCTGAGTTTAAATACCAATTCAAAACTTTTTATTTTTTGTTTTTATTTGGTTTAATACTAGTATTTTGTGGTATCCTCTTAATGCAAAACTATTAAGTATATTTAACAAAACATCTACATTGTAATATTATGTTTGACTTGCCTCTTCTCCATTCTGATACACTTTTATTGCCTCATCAATCAGTGTGCCAGCTGATAAAACATAAATACCATGGGCTGGAGCAGAGAATAAGAAAGTTATTAAACAAGGTCCCATCCTTTCTTATTAGCAGTATAGTCATTTAATGTTTCATGTTTATGGTGCATTTTTGTCTGTATTTAGATTATATGCTATTTACCTTCTGCTATCTTGGCCAGACAGGTGGTCTTCCCGGTGCAAATCTTGCCCAGGACACAGGCCTTAAGGGTAAAGTCAGGAAATGAAGATTCGGAGGGCTTGACAATGGGCGGTTGTGCAATGTTCCTGAGTCGCACAACCACATGTCCAAGAATGTTGTTGTTACTAGGTGGTAACTGGGTCTCTCCTGCTTCCTCTGGCCACACCCACTCACCTACCATGTTCTGATAAAAACAATGTCTGGCTAAGATGAACAGGATGTGCAAGGGATAGTTCAGAGCTTCAAGATCAGGAACAGGTGAAACATAATGCCTTCTATATCAAAATGTGTGCTGATTTTATACTGAAACCGAAATCAACATGTATGCACACGTAGCCGCAGGTGTATGAGCACGCTGCAGCCGTACAGACATGATTTAAACACACTGCACGCTGTGTTTTACACTCACAGTGTATTCATCATAGTCCTGGTTGTTGAGTGCCTCCTGCTTCTTAAGCTCTACAGGATCTAGTGGGGTAGAGAACTCAAACTGCTGGCCCTCCGTTTCTATCGGCTCATAGAGAGGCAGACCACTGAACAGCAATTCCTTCCACTCTCTCATGTGTTTTTCTGGAATCAGACTGGACATGACATAGCACAAACATTGTCTTAAAAAAAACCAAAAACAAAACAAACACAATCCAAATGAATTATGATTATTATAAAACCAAAGTACAAAATATTGATGCTACAAAGCGACTATTTCAGTTTGTGTGGACATACTCATTTGTATTCATTTGAACATGTTTTAATTGTTTTATTGTAAGGCACCATTACCTACTTTGTAAACTTTTCTTTATATGTATGCATTAAAATGATGTATGTGCTATTTTTAGTGACGGATCCCATGAGGAATAGTTGTTACCTTGGCAGCAACTAATGGGAATCCATTTTAAACATATAAACTCAAGGTAAATCTGTAGGAATGTGGTATTCATCAGGATAAGAAGCAGACAATAGGTTGAATGTCCTGGTTTTTATTTTACCTCTGGTGTAATGTACAAGAAGGTTTTCAATATTGGTAATTAGTTGACAGGTTTTTGACCTGCAGTGTGGTGCACCTGAAGTTGCATCACACTGCAATACTTCAGTTTTCATACAACAAATATTTTCATTTCACCAATACTGCACTATGCTCCCTTTGTTTTACTAGACTAAAACAAAGACAGAAACTTAAATAAAACATTAAATTGTAACATAGCAGAAGCCACACAACTTAACAAACATTGTTTAAAAGGTCCACGTACTTATACAACTGTTTGTAATGTTTGAAGCCAGGTTTCATATACTTCTGTATACTATTGATTATTGTTACGTACTTCCCAGTAAGCTGATGATATTCTCCAACCTTGGTGGCCAAGTCCACTATCTGCTCCACAATGTTCTTGCAGCTCTTAAAGTGCTTCTCGTGTCTTTTCTGAGCATGTTCAGCAGCAATCTTTTTACAGAATTCACGTTCCTTTTTGATGTCCTCAGCGCGGTCCAGCTTAGCCTGTCGAGCTAAAGCCTAGGCCAGGTTCCAGTTAGAGAGATGAAATAAGTGGAGATGAAAGGGCTGTAATGCTCTTGCTGCATTAGATTTGTCAAGGAAGATGAAAAAAGCATTAAATAAGTGATTTATTGTGCAAAACACAAGAGTGTTTTTTTTTTGGTACTGGAACAAGGCAAACAGAGAAGTCTAAAGTTTGGTTAATAACATGTCACTGGACCATGACCACACCAAAGGCTTAACTACAACACTTAAATTAATGATAAATTACTATATGTTTAACACTGAAACAATGCCACATCATGGCTATAATCCTTTGTCAAGCATATATCCATACTTTGCCCCTTATTTTTTCCTTCTGAGCACCATACTAAAAATGTTCAAACTGAGAACTGTGACAATTAACAGACACCCTTGCCCATCTTGTCCATCCACTCTATTTTCCTATTACAGCACATGTATCGTCACTAATACAGCCTAATGAAAAGTACAGACAGAGAGTATTATTGCTCTTCAACTGTCATCCTATCTCACCGCCTCCCTCTCCAGAGCTTCCTTGAAGTCCTTCTCTCTGCGCTGCTGAATCTGCTGCTCTCTGAACAGGCGGTTCTTCACGATCACCTCCTTCTGCTTGCGCACCTGCAGGAGCTGCGCTACCAAACGCTGCTCCTGCTGCGTCTGACGGGTCAAACGCTTCACCAGATACTCGTCACGGCTCGCTTCCTGTAAGGTGGCAGTAGATTTTGTGTTCAAATGAGAAGGTGTGTGATTTGAGATACAGAGATATTAGAAAGCTGTGTTTTCAGTAGTTTCCAAAAAATACATCGACATATCACTATATATTTATAAGTTGTTGAGATAGACACTTAGTGGGTATTTATTTAGATACTTCTAATGTGCAAATTCAATTTAAAAAAAACTGATGAAGTATGGTTGAAATTGCCTGATATTGAACTAAAGAAAAGAAAATACTATAAAAAATTATGAGCATCTGATGCATCACCTCCTGAGCTTCATGGGCTTTGAGTTGCTCCACAAGGAATCTGTCTACCCTTTTCTCTCTCTGCTCACGAGCCAGTGCATCCTCCTGCAGCCTTTGTCTGATCTTCTGGATGTACTTGCTGTTGGACTGTAGTTGTGGCTTAACTTCATTTTCAGTGACCTCACCACTTTGGTTAGTTCCACTAAGGAGACAGTCTCCGGAGAAGGGTGAATGACTAGATTGAGAAAACACATTTTGGTTCAAATGATTAGGCATTGTTTTCATGCAAAATGAGGAATATCACCGCTAGTGGTAACATGGGCAACAAAGCCTCATAGCATAAATTTCCTAATAAATCGTATTTTTAACAAATTGTGATATCTGCATAAAATGAAGCAACATTGTTAGGAGTGTAAAATTACGCAGATATCACCATCTGATCAAAAATATGACATGGGCAATTATGTTATGAGGCTAATGATATGGATTTATGTGACAAAACCTGTATATATTAAAAGCTGATTTATTTTCTCACACCTTAAAGGGGAGGCAACAGTAGAAGTAACCAGTTTCTTTCTGTTTGTCTCAAACTGGGCTATTTCATTCTGGAACGCCTGCAGGGACAAAAATGAACAATTAAAAATATACACAAAAGCGTTTCCACTGGAACATTATCAACAGATGAGCTGTACTTTAGCAATTTCTTCAGCACAAGACTGTTACACCCCCCGTGCAAGAAGGGGCAGTTCCACAGGTCATTCCTCCCCACAACCATCAGTCTGTACAACAGCACTCACTAACCCCCAAATACATACTTATAAACCATAGTGCAAGGCAATGTAAATAATGTAAATATATGTTTTTTCTTACTGTCTGCCTATCGCTGCTATTTATATAGAAGAATTTCTGCACTTTATTATACTGCTGTAACTGTGAAGTTTCCCCAGGGTGTGATAAATCTATTCTATTCTATTTGATTTGATTCAATTCAATTCGATTTGATTCGATTCGATTTATATCAAACATGTGGAATAACAATAAAACTGGAGGTAATAACGTGTAATTCATGCAGTGATGTACATGGATGACCCTATATGGGTAAACCAAGAGTTTGATTCCACCAACATGTTTTATTTGATCTGGTTCAGACCTGTGCTTGTTGTTGCCGGCGCTGCTGTCGTTGTTGTTGTTTTTTCTTCATATTAATCAGTGAATACTTTGGAGGCGGTTTGGGCAGCTGGATGAGAGTGGTCTGGTTATGTGTCATGAGCTCACTAGGCTTCTGACGACATGCCTGGAACAAAAACAGAAAGTCCACTAAGGTTAACACTGTAAGTTGCAAAAACATGAATAAACCACAATTCACATGATTCAGTACCAAAGGATGTAACTGTGAAATATATAAAAACAACAAAATAACCTGTCTGTCTGGTCGTACAATTTGATTTTAACCTGATCCATTATGTTATACTTCTCGATACTGTGGTCTGCAGTGTCTTCTCAATATTCCTTACCTTTTTCTCATCTTGGACTTTGAGTGGCCGATGTTGCTGGACAGGATGAACCATCACAGACCTGTTCATCACCTGTTGGAATTTGCCATCATAGTGCTGACTGATTTTCTGGAGTTTCAGCTCTGCATCACGTTTTACCAACTTGTGCAGCCGCTGAAAAAGACATATGATAATGTGATTGAAACTTGATGTTTTTTGGTAAATATTTCCTGCATACAGATTTTGGAGAGGTCAAGTGTGTGCTACCTCTGACAAATGACAAAACATCATCAACAATCATCCATTTTATTCTTCAAGATCTCCAGTGAAAGATGCTGTCTGTCTAAATTATGAACATATCGGTAATATGTGAAGTCATGTGTTTATGTATTTCACTTATTTCATGAGGTGTTAATTGACAGATAATTGTGAAAACTTCTAAATCGTGTTGCATGTAATGTTATTTACTTGATCAATGTGAAGGCACGGTACACATGATTGGGATGGAATCATCTCAGCCTCTATAGGAACCAGAAAAACCCTGGATATGAGTCATGTTAAACTATTACTGAAACTATGTCTTTAAAGGGAAAAAGTATTATTTTTTTATCAGCACAATGTAATTGTACTGATCAAAAATCAAAGCTGTCATCATGTTTTGTCAAGTCAAAAGCCAAGGTTAAAGCCCATAAATATCTAGTTTGACTGTTTAATTGTTCTAGCAGAGACTACTATAGAGTCAGTGTTGCTTTCATTTTTAAATCAAAGAGGCACAAGTTACAAACACCAGGCCCCCTTACATCACAGTAGATCTCATGCTCTTTCTTCTGCAGGCTAGCAGTGGCAGCAGGCTGCATGATTTCCATTACAGTCCCTCTGATTTCTGCTTTCTTCTTCTTTTCAAGAGACAAATACAGCTGGTAAAGGATGTGTGTCGCAACTCCCTGCTTCTCATCCATCAGTCCCTGGGCTGTGGCCACGTCGAAGGAGATCCCCAGTAACCGAAGAGTAGGCTCAAGGCGAGTGAAATTGTTTAGTTTCGAGATAGAGGTGCTGTGAGAAAATTAACAATAATTAGGAATAATAATAATAATGACATGAAGGCAGAGCTGGATGTCAATAAGCCAGAAGTGATGTAATTCTGTACGTAAATTCAGTCAATCACAGTACTTATTTAACTTATATAAAGTACAAGTTACTTATTTAACTTATACTTTACTTACTGATAACATTTCTTCATTCATACTACTGCTTCGACAAGTGAGAGTGAAGTGTTCTGTTTTGTTTTTTTACTCCACTACATTTCTGACACCTAAGAGTTTGGTCTATTTCTGTGATAAGCAAAAAATCTGTTTTTATTTTATCTCTACATGTTGCTTAGTTAGGAAATGCAGTAACAGAGGGTTAGAAGACAACTTACTCTTTTTTCATGAACATACTGAAATCGTTTTGCAGCTGATATTTATGCAGAACCTCTCCGATTAGGTAACCACTGGAGAAATCCTTGGCAAAGGTCTTTGTCTCTGTGAAGATCCACATGATGTTAGTTAGGCAAACTGGCACCGCAGTGATACAAACAGTAAATCATACTGACATCTGATGTTACACTGAATACATACTGAACTACTTTTTTTCTGTATGTGTAAGTGCAGACTTACCTTATTTTATATATGCAGTTTTTTTTTATATTTTAATTTTTTAATTAGTAGTAGTAGTAGTATGTTTATTCATCAATTTAACAACATTCTTCATACATACATTTAATTTTTTTTTTCTATACCAAACACGGGCAGAAAGGTGTAGGCTGAAGCAACAGCTTAGCATATTATGCCTACCCTATTTACAAAAAAGAAATTTGCAGATACAAAACAGGTTAACAAGATGGTTAGTGCAGCTTAGTAGTAGTAGTAGTAGTTTCAATTACATCACCCTACCACTTAATATCTCTGCATACTATTAATAAACAGTTGTCATTCATCGTTAGCTTTAGCTGGATAATAGTGTTTATAGTTAACTATAGCTAGCTAATTAGCCTTGAGCTAACCATACATACCAACAGCCCGGGACAACCGGAGCTCCTCATTCAACCACCGACACAATATATCCGACATGTCCTTCCTATAAAATATATATTTTGTTTTCTTCTAAACGAAATAAATTATTTCAACATGCAGCACCGGCAACCTACAAAGCTGTCTGCCAATAGTTCGCCTTTTAGCTCACTAATAACAGCAAATACACAAACACAAAGTCTAACTCCCGACGGTGCGTCGTTGCCATAGTGACACGTCAACAGGGTTCACGTACACGGGGACGGGTGGGTCCACTGTTCCTGGATCAGTGTTGTATTTCTGTCACCACGAGAAAACCCGTTTGCAATTACTAGAAACTGATCCGCAATCGGTTGAGTTTCACACTCAATTGGTCAGCCGGGAATTGGTATTTTTAGCAACTCTTCACAGTAAATGTCGTCTACTAATGAGAAAACAAAGAATGGGAGTGAAAACCGGCTGCTGTAGGTCAGGTGATAAGGACGGATACCAAAGACTTTATAATATTTAGAGAATTACCATATAATATTATAATAAGAAAAAACGAGATTTTTTTTTTTTTTACATATTTCTCAAGACTGCATAAATATGTTGTTTTGAAAATATGTAGTAGTGTTCAATTGCTACTTTATTTGGTATTTATATCTGTACAATTCAGTGTAGATAGATTAGATAGATAGATAGATAGATAGATAGATAGATAGATAGATAGATAGATAGATAGATAGATAGATAGATAG
>JAPSES010000219.1:12337504-12347714 GCA_029822895.1 Maxillicosta whitleyi
AATATGTCTATTTCTGATGTCTGTATTGTATTTTGATATCATGGGTTGGGTTGTGTGGGGGTCGCCATGG
The DNA here is from genome assembly GCA_029822895.1 of Maxillicosta whitleyi. Lineage (NCBI taxonomy): Eukaryota > Metazoa > Chordata > Actinopteri > Perciformes > Neosebastidae > Maxillicosta > Maxillicosta whitleyi. The sequence continues at coordinate 12,337,575 of JAPSES010000219.1, forward strand.
GGGTGGGGGAATAGAGGGAGGAAGGAGGGGAGAAAGTGTGTGCATGTGTGTTTAAAATTTGTTTCTGTTGCTAGCATATGTTTCTAATGCTATCTGGTAATGTACATTTCCATGTTGACAAAATATAAACATTTGATAAAAAAAAATTTAGCTGTTAAAAGTAGTAACTGAAGTATGTATATTTTATTTGAAATGTACAAGATGAAAAAGGGTACGGTAGGTTTAGGGCTGCTGGGGGAAAATAAGGTCAAACTTTTTTTTTAATGATTATTCTGAAAAAAAAATCGGACTTTAAATTACAATTGTAGAAATTATGTCCAATTATTTTTTATTTTGTTTTTCCTTTATTCAACCAGTATATTCCTGTAATCCTTAAACACCATAATGGTTATTGTTGATAGACTTGACAGCAGTGCAAAATTATCATTCAATAGCTGCATGTACTCCTCCCGGGCGGTAGGGGGCAGTAAACAAACACAGTGAGGAAGTCTAGCACTGTACTGACGTAGAAGCGGTAGTTTTGAGCGCTTGCCATCAACAATAACTAAGGACAAGCTGTCAAGTTTTGAAAGGATACCGATAGGTCAGTATCACGACAATAGAACCTTCGGGTTGATGTGGACGGTCCACTTTATGCATATTCTTTGTGTTTTTGTCAAATGCCATGCTGTGAACATGACTTGCAGCTTGTCTTTCTTAAACTTCGGGTGCGGTTTGGTTGCTAGGAGCGCTAGCTTGCTAACGCTACTGGAAGAACTGCCAACTAACAGTATTGGAGCCCTTTGCACCTCTTCTTGCTCTGATTTGTAAAAGAATGTATGCCATGAATGTTTTGTACATTAAACTTTGTGAATACGAAATTAAATCAATCAATCAGCCAGCCAAGCTAACAGTATTGTATCTAAGAACAACTGAAACTGATCACTATATTATCATTAAGAAGCTAAGCTCTAATGTGTGCTTAGTAAACTAAATTCTAATCAAGCAAACCGTGTTCTATGCTGATAAAACTTGTAGAAATTGTTATACAGGTGAAGTTTTTCATCCCAGGTGGAGAAAACCAGGTCATCATTGTAAATGAGAAGATGTCCTCAATTGATATTACCTGGTAAAAGGTTAAACAGAATAAAAAAAATTTAAAATTAGACAAACGGATTGATCAAATTGTAACATGTAACGTATAACCTCAGCACACTGAAGAGGGGTTCTATCATTATAAAATTTGTAAAAAAAAAAATAAAAAAAAAGGCTTACAAAAAAAAGTCACCACCTGGAACTAAACTTAAAAAAAAAAAACCTTTAAAGATCCTTCCATTGGATACTTACTGCACTGACTTGTTTGTCAGTTGCAACAAGTTACTTAACTCTAATTGATGCAGTCATTAGTGCATCTAATGGATGCAAACAACCCTCAGTTTGAGAGAGTATAAAGATTGAACTGTGTTTCAGTGGGAAAAGATCATATGGTCTGATAAGTCCAGATTGACCATGTTCCAGAGTGATGGGTGCATCAGGGTGAGAAAAGACGTGGATGAAGTGATTACCCATCATGCCTAGTGCTAAAAGTACAAGCCTTTGGGGCCAATCAATACACCATACGATATAGTGCAATGCAGTGCCTGATTACATCATTAAGCAATTTTATTGATCAGTTTAATTGACTGGAACAAATGATTGTTTTTGTCTGTTATACTAACATGGAGGTACCCAGTATCTCAAATTGCTGTAGTTCATATTCAGAAATCAGTACACGAGAGGTGTTAAGTAAAATTATGTGAGCTTGTATTCTAGATGTTTCTTCAAAGATGACTTGGGGAGGTGATTGGAAGTGTGGACATACCCGTAATCGACATAAAAAAAATCACTGTAATATTTTTGCAAACCCCAAATACCCAGAGTCTTTGAAGAAAATGAAATGTTGATGAGGCTCAGACTAAAAGAGTGCTTTGGGGAGCATTAGATTGTTTTCACATACTGATTGGCCACCAAGGAGTCTAGACCAGAATCTCATTGAGAATTTCTAGGGCACAGGTGTCAAACATGCGGCCCAGGGACCAAATCCAGCCTGTGGGTTGAATTTGTGAAATGCAAAAATTCCACTGAAAATAATAAGTGGAGTCAAAATCATTTTAATTCAGATTTCACATACAGATCAATATGAGCTAAAGTGGGTCAGAACCAGTAAAATCCTATTATAATAACCTAGAAATAATGACAACTTAATAATTTCCCCTTGCTTTATAGTAAAAAAGTTAAATTACATGAAAATGTTTAAATTAACAAACTATCTTTTTACAAACACTATGAATAACCTGAAATGTCTTTAGAGGAGTAAATGCAATTTTACCAATATTCCACCTATTACTAAATGTTTTGTGGATTTTTGTAATAATTGTAATGCACATGTGTAAATGATAAACTGATAAATTGAGGCAGAATATTGTTAAAATTTCACTTGTTATTCTTAATACTTTTCAAGTTCATATTATTCAGATTTTTAAGGAAACTTTGGAGATGTAAACATTATCATAATATAATTTTACCTTTTCACTGTTATTATTTTACTGGTCTGGGACACTTGAGGTCATGTAAGGGGTAATATGGCCCCTGAACTAAAATGAGTTTGACATCCCTGTTCATGGGTAATGGGAAAGACTTCACACTGCAGTTCAGGTTTCCCATGATCAAAATAAGACCATGATTAAAAGTCATGGTGAAACTCTGGATAGAAATAAATGCTTCGTAAGTTTTGTGTTGTAATAAAAACTAAAGGTGCTAAGAAATATTGTGTATGCGGTCACAGATTAATAATAATTGTTTTACAGGCTTTAGATAGTAAAAGTATACTATTGTTTGTCTCTTGAGGAATAAAGGTGTACTCCTCTTTTGGTTTTAATGGATTGCAGATTATCTTGTTTTACTACCTGAAACAAGCCTGCAGCAGTCACAGCATTGAACCTTTTGTAGCACAACTCAAATCACTATCAGCATAATTTTCCAGCATCACTGTAGTTATATGCTAATACAAGTTCAGAACTTAATACGTCAGTTTGTTGGAGAAATGCATGTTGTTTTTTTATATGCACACTTCATAATATAATAATTTGCACTACTCTTATGTTTGCTTACATATTTTTGCTCTTAGATCAAAGATGGTTCAAGACAGCGCACAGATACGGCGGCGTGGAGCCCACGATTTCCTGTCATACTATGAGTTTGCCTGTGCCAGACAGGAATCAGTCCCTCTTCCTGCTGTTAAGATGAACCTCGAGAAAGGGATGTTGGACTTCAACGGGGACAGAGTTAAACTGACAGACTGGCCACCCATTCTTAACTCTGTTTCCATTAACAAACACTTGCACCACATTGCAATAAGTAGCACGTATCAAGCTAGCCTCGGCTCCGGAGATTCAGGTAAGGCAGAAAATAAAACTGTTTGAATAGCTTACGAAAAGAACTTATACCTATACGGTGATGAAAATGAAAAAGTATAGCTAGAAAGTAGAATTGATTTAAGCTTTTTACTTTTAAAATGTCACCAACAGACAGAAGATTCTATAAGTCTACATTAAAAAAGAAGATCCCAGCGATTCGCTCTAAGGACATGACGTTTAAGTTGTGCAAAGCCCTGAGAGATTGTTTGTCAGCGTCTTCCAACCTCAAGACTCTGCAGCTCAATGGACTACCACTGAGAGAAAGAGATCTCATCATCTTGACAAAGGTAGAAATCTGTACAATATGAAGTTGATTACTGCTCACAGTTACTGTTTTGTTTTTTTGTAATAGAGCTCATCATTTGTGGTTTCATCTAACAATATGGATTTTTAGAACATCACATTTGTGCTACATGAGCATGAAAAAAATCTGGGTGATAAAAGAATTTTCCAAAATTAAATTGAAAGTGATTTTTTTATTTATTTATTTTTATTTAACCAGATAAACTTGATCTATTTTATAAGGTCGTCCTGGCCAAGAGGTCAGCACCACATACCCTATGTACAAATTTAAAAGATAGGTAGTAATCTGTAATTACGGGTATATTTTCTGTTTCAGGGTTTTGCAAAAAGTGTTTCCTTGGAAAACCTATCACTGGCGAACTGTCCAATTAGTGATGAGGGGCTGGAGGGTACGTATATATATATATATATATATATATATATATATAATTTTTTTTTCACTATTATAATAAAGTGGTGAATAATTGAATTGAAGTGGTCTGTAATTTAACTAATTGTCTTTTTTTGTCTTTATAATAACACTTTGGTATTTTTCAGTCATTTGCCAAAGCGTTAAGTATTCTGCATGCATCAAGACCGTCGATTTTACAGGCTGCAATCTCACATGGAGAGGGGCGGAGCATATGGCTAACATCATCAAGGTATAAAATGTAGCTTTTAACATGTTAGGGTTTCTCCTTTTTTTCTGAAATTTTCCTTGTGAATCAAGACCTTTTTTAAAAATGGTCCTGTATCAATATCTATAGAACTTTGTATAAGAATCTTGCTTCTAACTTTTTCAGCACCAGGGAATGCAGAGGCATGGCACTGCGTGGGCGGAGTCTCTTAGGTATCGTCAGCCACAGTTTGAGGGAATGGGGGGCCTCAGGCGTATCACCCTGAACTGTAATACTTTGATTGGAGACCGAGGTGCAGCTGCCCTTGCCAATGAACTGACCGAGGACCTCTGGGTTAAAGGTTAGTGGCTAAGTCTGTTTGTGTGTGTCTTTGTTTGTAATAATTTGAGTTAAGTTTTATCTACTTTATGTGTTAAACAGCTGTAGATCTACAGAGGTGCGGTCTGTCCAGTGAGGGAGTACGTCGTCTGCTGGAAGCCTTGAAAACAAACTCTACTTTATGCGTACTGGATATCCGTAATAACCCTTTAGTTGGTAAGTCGCTGTGCCTCATTTGTGCAATAAAACTGTAAAAAACAAATTTATAAAACCCCAGCACAAATCGTTTAACATCCTTTTTTACCTTTACAGACAAGGTCCTCATTAAAACTATAATAGAGAAAGTGCTTATGAATGCAGATGGACAGTCGCAAGAGGTGAGTGTAGTATTGATAGGCATGTATTCTGGTACAAATTTTCTATTTTATACAAAGCATTAGCCATGTTTCTGATAGTTTGTATCCTCTTTACTTTGAAATGCAGTATTGCTGGATCAAGCCTGCAGCCACAGAACCACAGAGAGCTGCAGCTCATAAGAGGCGACCGCTGCCTGCTTCAGTGAGAGGAAAAGCTGCACTGAGGATTGGTATGTGTATATATTCTTCTGATCTCAGCCCTGCACTGAGAAAGTAGATATTTAATCTCCGGAGGACAATTAGTCATGATCTTTTTACACTTTACAACATATTTTAGGTGATAGGCCCAGATCGATCAATCAATCAATCTTTATTTGTATAGCACTTTTCATACAATGGATGTAGCACAAAGTGCTTTACATGTCAAGAATTAAAATTAAAAACACCCCACACACGTACATGCACATACATGCAAGCACACACACACACAAGCATACACACAGTAATGGGCATGCACGAGCATACTTAAAAGGACTGAAAAGGACTGACTGAGCACAGGAGGACCAGGTGGTGAAAGAAGAGGCTCTGTCACAGGGAGCCAGATATGCAGGATCTTGCATGTAGAATTAATCACAAAGTCATATAAGACTATGTAAATATTTAACATTTGTACTTTTTTTTGCTTAAAATTACCCTATTGAACACATCCCTTCTTGGAAAATTTCTAATTAAAAATATTTGGTTCCAGATAATGTATAGGCTATGTCTTACTTTTTAGTGTTTGTACAGTGTTTGCTTTACTCTGTCATGTAATGTTTATGCACTGCATATAGATCATGATAATTGTTGTCACAAATTCTGCTGGTAAATAGACACCCTAAACCCAGTTTTTAGGTGAGCTCAGAGAGACTGAGACATCATTCAGTACAGTGAAGGAACATGAAAAACCCATTTGTTGAATCTAAAACTTTTTTATTGAAATTTTGTATTTTAAAGAAGTTATTATATTTGGGTAACATACATGGAATATAGCTTTTTTTTTAACAAATATTTTTCTTACAATCAGTTAGTGAAAAGGGGGTGTGAAAGGTGTTTGTGTATATGGACATAGAAATGTATGCACACCCAATCATAGAGAAATATAAAAATAAAAGCACAACTGGACATATAAAACAAAACTAAATCCTCATATTCCCAATCACTGCCATCATTCTATGAAAAGTTTAATGTGCTACCATAATACACATTTCTGCTCCGTAAATAATTATTGTGGGAGGTGTTGTCAAGTTTTTCATCCTGTTTTTGAATGGATGTGGATTTTAATATTTTTGTTCCGACTTATGAGGCTTTATTTATATAAAACCTGCTTTTTAGAAGTCTGACAAAGATTTATTTATCAGTAATTTTCATTATAGCAAACTGTATCCATAGATAATAAGAAAAAAGTGATCATTCACTCACCACTTCATAGAATAAGTATAAACTATGACTATAAATATAGGTACTATCGGTTCAGTGAGAAGATTAAAAACTCACTGACACTCACTGTTTTTTCTTGCATAGTAACACACGGCGACCAACACCTTCAGTGAAATGCTGTATTCTCTATTGTCATTTGTAACATGTTTTTTTTTTTTTTACTTTTGGTGCAGCTTCACATAAAGGAGTGTCTCCTGGTGGACGGAATTCAGGTGGGGCACAGCCACGTCTCAGCTCCCATTCTAATTATGTGCCGTGGCGTGCTGCTGCACGGGCCGGACGCCAGAGGTGAGGAGACCTGTAATTCATTGGTGAATCAAGTGACCAGCAGACAGAAATGAACTGGCAACGGTTTTATCGAGTTGTTAATCATTATTGTATTGATATGCAATAATCAAAACATCTCTTTTTAGCATTACACAACAAGTCTAATGCTAAAAGTGTCCAAATTGTCATATTGGATTTTCTTAAACCAGAATATTTACAACTAGTATTTGACTTTAGGCAGTGACTATACCGTAGTTTACAATTTATTTTATCTGACTGTACTATACAATCTCACAAATACCCTGACTGGAACCTAAATGACACTAGACAAGGATGAAGAAAAGCTTTAAAACTCTTCTGTAGTTCCCAGAAGCATTCAGAGGTCCTTCTGTTATGGTATTAAATATGCAGTATATGACCTTCAGGCTAACAGTTCTTTGGATGGGTGCTTTCTTTACAGAGGTTTACCCCCTGGAGCTGCTGTCATAGACCGGAGTTTTGAGGTGAGTCTCTTTTTCCTTACATTTGATGGACTACTGAGGAAAAATGACTGCTGAAGACCAACAGTATTATCTCAATCTTTTGTTGTAGTAATAGCAAAATGGATATAAAGTAAATTAGAATTGTGTTTTTATTAGGGTGCAGCCACTGTGAAAGTTACTGTGGAAACAGATTCGGAGGAAGAGGAAGATGAGGAGGGAGAAGAAGTAGTGGTGGAAGTAGAGCAGCGGTCATCTCCTCTGAATGTCCATGACAGGATCACTGGACGACAGTTTGAGCGTATACAGGTCAATACATCAGCCTTGCTGTTGAACTGAGTTTTTGTTTATACCTTTAAACCTTTGGTGAGTCGATTACTACAAGGACTGATTAAGATGTGATGTGCATTTATGCATGTCATCCTACAGATGGAGCTAAAAGAATGTCGTTTGAGGCTGGCAGAGGAGCGCAGGGCCAGACTGAAAGCTGAGACTCGGCTCATGGAGGTAAAAATAGAATTCAAAATGAGTATTATTTTGCTTCATTTTTTTCTTTGCTGTTGTGATGTGCTGCAGCTCTGTTGTGTAAACAGTTCCATGTGTGCTGAGGAATGCAGTTTGGATGTAAATTTCAGGGTTTGTACATGTGTGAAATCCTTGAAAATGCTTGAATTTCAATGTTTTGTTGTCAAGGTCTGAAAAGGGCTTGAATTTTAGTTAGTGCTTGCCATTATAATGCTGTGATGTGATGAATTCATTTCTTTTTAATATTAATTCAAACCAAAGCTACTTATAGAGGCGATATGTTTTAAAAAATAAAACTTTGTCAAAAATTAAAATTACTGGGTCCTCTCAGGTCACCTTCTGGTACATTTGGATAAAACTTTGTGTTCTTCCACTTCTAAACTTTTTCCTATCTATCATAAAATTTTATTTTAGATGTTTAGAGCATAATACAATGTAAATCATTGTGATAAAAAGTGGAAAAAAATAATCATGAATATATGTATACCTGTAGATATGGATTTGACCCCAGTGATAAGGTGATATGCTGGAAAAATTTGAAGATGACTATGAATATGTGAACGAACCCTCTACATTTTGCATGTGTAATTTCTATTTTTGCATAAAACCTGTTACATTCACATACAAGGGATGATTTAAGGTGGAGTTTTGCACATTTTTTCACTATTAGGAATTGCATTTTTGTGATTATTACAACAATTCCTTGTGGCCATTGTGATCAGCTCAGTGTTTTTCTGTTTTGTATGCATGAATATATTGTAAGTAATTTATGAGTGTGATATTTTTCATTGATGCATAATTTTAGTGAATGGAAAAACAAGAAACTGTCTTGCTTTTCATTATCTTTTCTTTTCTTATTTATACCCAGTTTGAGTTGGAGAATGCTCGTCTTCATAGCACCAACTTGTCCCTGTCAGAGGCACTTGCATCCACTGGTGTTACATCTGCACCAGCTGCCATCAGCGCTCTGGAAGACGAGGCTGTGCTTGAGAGCATCGAAAGCTCATTTACTAAGTTCCATGCTTTCCTGGATCTCCTTAAGGATGCTGGGTAGGTACTCTTAAAGCAATGCATTGCAATACACGTCTTTAGAACTGCTCTGGGGTGTTGGGTGTTCCTAAAAACTGAACCAGCTTCAAAGACCCTGTTTTTAATATCAGGAGCTTTCACTTTCTATATTTGTTGTCTTCCGTCTTTTTTTTTATCATGATATCAGGAGTATCAGATGCGTGACATGTCATGGTCACTTAGGTAGGGCTCCACCTATGACACTAAGTTTCGTTCTGAGAATTGTTTTTTGAGTCACATTTAAATGTCAGATGCTGTCATTGTTTTTTATAGTCGTCATAATATTCAATTGTCATCAGTGCATGGGTTTTAAAGATCTGGGCTAATACTGATAATTTCATGAACAATTTGACTGACAGCTTGTTTGATGAGAGGCAAATATTTTAGGCAAGGCAGGTTTATTCCTATAGCACATTTCATGTACAAGACAATTCAAAGTGCTTTACATAAAAAATTAAGAGCATTACAGCAGGGAAGCAATAAAAAGCATTGACATGAGATAAAAAGGATCAAGATTAAGTTGTAAAAGATACAAAAAAATAGATTGTTGCTGCACAGAACAGTAGGTAGACCATGACATTTTTGCATATGTAGCACGACTAATCAGTCCATTTCATGATTTAAATTATTGTGTTTAAATTAGGTTAAAAATTGTATTAAATGCATGTGTCATGTTGCAAGGTGTTTGCTTTGTGCTCCTGCAAATGTGTGAACATCTGACCGCAACATCTCATTTCTGTTTCATTCTGAGAACACAAACGGTGCCAGGAGATGCTGATGGGGAGAGGTTGATATTAAATGTGGTCTGTTTCATGCTGAAAAGATACAAGAAATGTGCAGTTTACTCTAAAGGCAATGCATTGCAACACATGTCTTTAGAACTGCTCTGGGGTGTTGGGTGTTCCTAAAAACTGAACCAGCTTCAAAGACTCTGTTTTTAATATCAGGAGCTTTCACTTTCTATATTTGTTCTCTTCCATCTTTTTTTATCATGATATCAGGTGTATCAGATGCGTGACATGTCATGGTCACTTAGATAGGGCTCCACCTATGACACTAAGTTTCGTTCTGAGAATTGTTTTTTGAGTCACATTTAAATGTCAGATGCTGTCATTGTTTTTTATAGTCGTCATAATATTCAATTGTCATCAGTGCATGGGTTTTAAAGATCTGGGCTAATATTGATAATTTCGTGAACAATTTGACTGACAGGTTGTTTGATGAGAGGCAAATATTTTAGGCAAGGTAGGTTTATTCCTATAGCACATTTCATGTACAAGACAATTCAAAATGC
>JAPSES010000219.1:12384763-12433929 GCA_029822895.1 Maxillicosta whitleyi
CCCCCCCCCCCCCCCCCCCCCCCCCCGGAACAAGGCTTTTACAAAGTGAAATAAGATCTACTTTACTGAGCATCTCTGCTACATCCACACTGCCCACTAAACAGCAGGGGGCACTGTTGTCTCACAGATGATAAAACATCCCTCAGGGCCAGTGAAGTATCTGAGAAACAGATAGGATACATCATTTAACTTTGTGTTAAGGAAGCTTTAGTGCGCATAGTTTTTAAAAAAAAATTCCATCAGTGCACTTGTGATGAGAGCATCCTGTCTGTAAGTTTGTTGTCTTTCGAACTCCCTGAAAATTGCTCCGTACAACTTTTGCAATGTCAAAACACTGTGATGACTGAGAAGTAAATTAGTTTTGAATAGAAATGAAATTCTGCTCCAAGTGTCACACTAATTACAATGCAGATTTATAACAACCTCCCTGTTAACAGTCTAAGAGAGAGGGGAAGGGGGAAAAAAAAACTGCAAATAGGATAAATTAGCAGATTAAGGGTGACAGAGGACAGGGGAAGTAGGAAAAAAGGAAAGAAGAGGAGATAAAAGGCAATGGGAGAGGAGGTGAAAACAAATAAAAAAACGAACATGGAGAGTGAAATAATGAAGATGAAGAGGATAAAGGAGAGAAAATGAAAGAAAGGGAGAGGAAGGCAAGGGTGACCGTCTGTATGTTATTGATTGCTTGGAAGCCAAGTGGAGAGTTAGAAACTCTCCCATCTGACCAGCCTCCTGCTTCATTAGCACTCTCCCTGAGGAGGAGGAGGATGATGAAGAGGAGGAAGAGGACTGCCAGAGTGCTTTACATCTCCTTCACCAAACACTGTATGACATACAGTATATCTACAGAGCATCACAGTGGAAAGGTTTGGTCAAATGCAGTATATTTATTGATTCATCTATTATAGGGAAAACCTTTTACATTTTGCATTTCCCTCCCAAACTAAAAGCATACTGTATATTAAACTATAGGTCCCTTTTTTATGCTAAGCTGCTTACTTCACAAGGTTTCTAGAGTGCAATGCCTAATTTACCCACTAATGGATGAAGATGGCCTCCTGACATGTACACGCCTCAGTCACTTAAGAGGTAACCTGAAACCTGTTGCAGAGGTTGTTTACTTTCCTAAAGGATAAACAACTGAGACAGAAAAGGACTTGAATCTCCTGTCACAACAAAGAATGAAAAAGAGCAGATTAGAGGGTGGCAGAAAGAAGGAGAGACAGATGCAATGAAGGTGATGAGAAGGACAAAGAATGCGGGAGAGATGACACAAAAGAGCAGAAATGTGAAAATGCAATGACAGGGAGAGATGAGGATTTAGAGGATGAGTCAGTGACATTAGTGATAGAACAGGTGGAGGACACACATTGTAATTCCCCGTGGGACGTACAGTGTGAAGCATAGAGGGGTGGAAGTTAGATTGTTAGTGTGCACAGTGAGATGAAATGCTAGTTTAAGTAAGGACTGTCCTTTTACTCAAGCGATTAGAATTGTAGTTATTAATGATGTGCAGCACTTTCCATTCATCATCATCTGATTTGAAGAGACTTTCTTTTGGCTACTCACACTGAAGATAACCAGATTTAGTGTTTCTTCAACTTGCACAGACCTTGAAACAGAAGTGCACATCTACTCATTTTAATTTCGAGGTGTGCTGTCTCTAGTGGATTGGTCTTTGTGGGATAAAGCTGTGCTGGAAGAGGAGAGACTAAAAAGTGGTGGCTTCCTGCCCAGTACCTGTGTGTATGTGTACGTGTGTGTGTGTGTGTGTGTGTGTGTACGTGTGTGTATACCTTCTGTTTGGCTGCTGGATTGTGTAGCAAAGACATTTCTTCTTTCTGTTTAGTTTCATGTTCTGGTGTTTATTCCTCATTTTATGACTGTTTAAGGTCTTTTGCTGCGGCATAAGAGGCTCCAGGACATCATGCACAAACTTCATGAAAAAGGCTAAATAGTCAGGGTTTTAAGTATTTGCTCCTGCTGTAAAATTGCCAAAAAAAGATGCATAATTGCCAACAATAGGCTCCAAATAAACATTATAGAAGCAAGTATAGAAGGCTTTCCAAACAGGGGAAGTACTTATACTAGTAATGATGCACATGTCCTGCATGTAATAGTAGTGATGCTTGTCTTATTTTGTTAACTGATGGTTACTAACAATTATTTTCATTATTGTTTAATCTGTAGGTTATTTTCACAGCTGGTCTTTAAAAATGACCTGAATGTTTCTAAGATATCTTGTTGAGGCATGAAGAAACTAGAAGATATGCACATATAACAAGCAGAAATCAAAATGAAAAAAACAAAACTCAGATCAATCCATTGATTATTGAAACAGTTACCAATTAATTTAATACCTGACAGATAATCCATGAAAGGATTGATTGTTGCAGGTTTTCTGGAAATAAGTCTTAAGAGTATAATCATTCATTTATGCAGCAGAAAATTACAGATGCTCTATATCTCCCAAAGACTGGGTCATGACCCATCAGTGTGTCTCGGGAGATTTTATTGGGGTCACCAAATACATTTGCATTTCAAGGCCTTCAAAAAACATGTCAACAACAAGCAGGAGAGGAAAAGGAGAGCATATTACCTCTGCTTATCTGCATTCACTTAGCCTCATTTATTAAGTATTTGACCAGAAAAAGTATTTTTGATTAAAAAAAAAAGTGTTTTGGTTAACCTATTCAACATAATCTTATGAGGCCATGGTAATGGCACTTAAAATAGGCAGTAATCTTCATTGAAGTACAAATCTGATTGTGATTTTACATATAAAGGGGATTGCAGTGGTCTATTTATTTTTTTCAAGTGGATCCACAGACAAAAAAAAAAAGGTTTCTGTATAAAAAATATCAAGATATCAATGTCAGACACAGATGGAGTAAAAATGTTTCCATTGAATATCCTCAAAGTTACAAACTTAGTCTGCCTTTGTTGTCTGAAAATGCATGTATTGACAAATCATTTAGGACAGTGTGATTCTCACTACATTGTTAAAAGTAAAAGTTGATCCAATTGTAAACACTACCTTGCTTTAAGTATGTAACCGTTTGGTATTCCCACATGTTGTGTAATGTACCATTGACCATAGGCTTTAAAACCATTCAGACAATGATCGATCTACACTCTTATGCGCTTGTACTCTTTTCCTGCAAATGATGAAGAAAATGGGCAGTGATGGGCTTGGGCACAGTGATCACATGGATAGAAAGAACTAACTCACTAGCTTCATGTGATTTACGTCTGTGAATCTCAACATGATCATTTTCACTCTGTTTTTACTTTTCCATTTGTGTTGGAAACATGCAGGTAGCTGTCCTGATGTCACTTTAATGAGCTTGTGTGTGTTTCTCCTGCTGTGTCTCTATTCTGTGGCTTTACGGTGAACCGCTGCTCTGCCGTCTGAGGGTAGAATGACATTTATAATACAGAACATCCACTTGCAAGAAGCCACTACTGATTTCAATATTTATTGTGGACATGCCAGGCTGCAGAGGCACTGAGTAAGAGGCAGTGAGCTAATGCTGCATCTGCTCACTAGTTCAGGCTTCAAAAGGATATCTTTCGGTTACAGCTTCAAACCAACTCGATGAGAATTGATAAACCAAAGCTTTTTTCAGTTTCAAACCACAAAAGGGAAAAATGTACTCTTGCCTCAAAACAAACCCTCCAGACAGATTTGTCTTATGTTTCTCCTGTGACTAACAAACAATCAAAACTTGTGTATCTGTGTTAGGACAACTGTTTCACAGATGGGAAACTCCCTGTTGACTTTTCAGGACATAAATGTTCTTAGGACAGACAGAGCCTAAATTTACTGGCTTGATATTAAACTTAAAGTAATGTTTCCTCCTGTTCCACCTCTAAAATTACATAACATAATAACACATTGTCAGTTGATAGACGGAATATTAATGTTGTTTTTTTTATTTTATTATAATCTTATATTTGTCAAGCATTGACTCAATAGAATCATTATTTTTGATTGAATTACTAAACATTTATTTATTTATTTTTGTATTTGTGAAAGGTCAAGACCTCGCCGAAGGCTCATGGACAGGGTGTCTTTAATTCATCCTTAAAAAAATTAATGTAAAATTTTGGCCTTAAAATGGAATATAAATGATGATGATCTTGCTGAAACAAAATAAAACAAACAAAAAGCCCAAAGTGGAAGTAGTAGAGTGATGCAGCTTTTCCTTAAAAAAACCTTAAAAACTTAACATTATATGTGTCAGCATTACTAATAGAAGGAGGAATCTAATATGGTACTTGCAGGTTTAATAAGCACTGGAACATTAAACTTTCTGCCTGTTTGCAGGGGACTAATATAACCTGTGGGCCGTTAGTGATTTGGAAATGAATCATTAATATCTGTTTTATGTTCACTTGGAAAAAGCATAGTCTGTTTTTTGTTTTTTACCTGAATTTACAAACATTATGCCCTGTTTCTGGCAAGTGATAAGTGATTTACAAATAACTCTTGATAGAAAAATGTTCCTCATCATAGTTCATAATTTTTTAAAGGGCCTAAGTTTCCTCTGTCAGTGAGTAACCATGTTAGATTACAACAAGACCCCGCTGAATTTGCTCACAAAACGCATGTAAAACTTTCCTTTTTCATCACTATTGCAGCCTCCATCATCCTCAACTACGAGTTGGACTAAATACAAGCGTAACAGAAACAAAGAAATTTCCAAATCCCATCAAATCACAGAGATGTTATTTTGCACTGGACTAAGGTTATCACAGGACCTCTGCATTTGCTGCAATAGGTCATCCATTTGTGGTGTAACTTACTTTACAAGTCACAGACATGACAGGATTATGTTCACAGATGAGCTCCGCAATTATTAAAATTTACCAGAGGTCGTTAGGTAGTGTTAGTCCCATATAAATAAGGTTTATGTGGGACATGCCAAATTTCTGCCACTATGAATGTGACATAGGTCTTAAAGTCTATTGATGAGTGTCCTAAAGAGATCTTAAGAGTCTTAAAATTAAGCTTCTGCAGAAATCCTAATGGAGAGTACATCTTTTCTGACATTTTAGTAGTAAGCTGATGAGCAAACAGTCTTTGGTTTCATTTCACAATGACCCCTGATTTAGAGACCGGTACATCTTGTCCTCTGACTAACATAGTGTGTTATTGTACCATCTGCCCTTATTGTTATATCAAGTACCAGGGTGTCAGTTGTTAATACATTGGACAGATAGACAGATAACTTTATTTTAACATGTTCCTATTAGATATGATTTCTGAGTAGATCATTAGTATATTCAGTCTGTGGTTTAAATAAAAGCTCCAGCTGTATCTCATTTCAGTATTTTTCACTAGATGAGTGTGTGTAAGCGTCATAAAAACCCTGCTGTTAATTGCTCTCTTGCATACACAAGTGTCTCTGGGTTGTCAGAAATCTAATTTTTGTGCCAGAATTGAATGTAGCCACTCCTTTGACTCTTTAACAATTTCATTCCTCTTTCTTAACACATGGATTGCCTCTTTTATCTTCATATTGATCCTGGAACTAAATATCATTATACAGCTCTTCTTTTATTATGTTTGTGACTTATTCATGAATCTTTCTATTGTTGTTTGATTTTTTTTGTGTCAAGTCCTCCCCAGCTAGCTCTGAATTATAAGCCAACTAAATCTAGTTTGTGGAAACCTGCTTGTTTTTGTTATCAAAGCATCAGACATGAAAGACTTCTCTTCTTGTGATACTAATTTATTTTTTTCTGTTCTGGCTTACAGCAGCAGTGCTGTAATCACGGAGGAACGAGTGCTCTTTGTTTGAAAGCAAACAACACACATATACACCCGTTCACATTCAGACACGCTTGTGTGCACGCATCAGACCCTCCGTGGTGAGGGCTGTGACTTTATTTATTAACACTGTGTGATGAGGAATGCAATTAAACATCCCGTTTTGACTTCTGCGAGGAGGTGCTGTGATCAGAGCCTCCCCGAACATCCTTGCCTCACGTGTCTTTGTCATCACAAACAGCGGGCCAAACTTTTGAACGCAACTCAAAGCTCTCCTCAGGAGTTATGTAAATCCTGGTTCTTGCCTCCCACATGCTTCTGTCATGTATGGCAAATAAACAACACTTCCAGAGGAGATCTCAGCCTTTGCGTTTATCATTGGAGGGGATTACATGGTCTGATCAATATATTGGAGAGCCCTGATGTAAACGCTACCAAGTTGAAATCCTTCACACCAACCACCCACCAGCCAGTAAGGACAAAGGCGGCTTTGTCTCAATCTCTACTTGCCTTGCTCTACATGTCCCAAGATGCTTTGTTGCATTGTGTGCACATCTTTTTAAGGGTCTCTCTTTTCTCTCTCCGTCTCTCTCTGTCTCTTTCTCCATCTCTCTCTCGCCCTCCCCCTTTCCCACTGGTGATTTGTTTTTCTCCTGTGGGATTTGGGATCCCATTCATTGGTTGACCATTGTTCGGCTCTTATCCATTCCAGAGGACGGGCCCCGAGCGGCAGAATGGGTGACTGTGGGTGCTCTACCACTCCTCGCCCACCCCACTCCTCGCTCCTTGCCATGCGATGATGTCATGGCTTTTATTTGCTCCGGGGGTACCCATTGATTCCCTCTCCCCATTACACACACTCTATATCTCTCTCTTCCACCCACCACCCCAACCTCCACTCCTGTTTTCCTCTCCGCCAGTCCCTTTTCCCAGATTCTTTTGCCTCTCAAAAGGCGCCTGGGGGATTTGAGGATGTTTGGATGTTGTTTAGCACACCCACGGTACATGCTTGACACCCAGATAGGGAAGCCATCAACCCCACAAATCCAACTGAAACTCCTATTTAAATCTCACAGATTTAACATCCCTTTTATTCTCACATCTCCTTTTCTCGTGATTGGCTTTTATTTCTTTCTGGTTATTCAACCCTGTTTTGTTTCTCACCCAGTTTTTGAAGTAATCATTAATCCTCTGATAATGTGGTGCCGTTTTGCCATAGCCGGTAGGGATGGTAAAAGAGTACTTAAGACTGAGATTTTCAGATGCACATTTTTTTCTTCTTCTAGGACTTTATTTTAGAGAGGCTGCTGTGCCTCTTGGCTGAACTATGCTGGGGTGAGAAATCTATTTCAGTTTAAACAAGACGTACTGATTGCAGAAGTACAGAGCCAAATCGCATCCATTCATTCCAGTCAAAGTTGGTTGATAGGCACATACGAGGGGAAAAGGGCTGAGGTTTTGATTCAAACACCAAATATTTGTAATACTGCAAATATTTCATCACACCCAGAGCAGGTTTTTGATGTTAATTTTATATGTCAGGATTGTTCTATGCATCTCTTTTGTGATGCATTGTATATATTCATGTTTTTCTTTGTCCACTCACCCCATACTTGACAAGATAAAAAGAAAATGAAAGGATATGTGCTGTATACCTCTTTCCTTCATGGAAATAATGATTATAATGAGCAGGTTGAAACTTGCCACTGTTGTCATCTTCTGTGCAATGATGGGGCAAACACAGAGGGCTTCCTCCACCTGTACCAGCAACTAATGTCTAACACAACACGCAGAAGCTTTGATGTTTTGTTGAAGGTTTTTGATGAAAGGTTAAGTGTTGTTTCAGAAAACAAGCTGGTTTGAGAGTGATATCACCTGGATTGCTCTTCTTGACAGTTTTAGTATATACTACAAACATATTTTTAAGTTAATAAACTCAGTTTAGTTGTGTAGTTGTATTATACTCTGATAAAAAATAAAATAATATTAATTATTTCATTACAACGGTACCTTTCACTGGGTGTGATATATTTGGCAGCAGGTGAACATTTAGTTCTTGAAATTTGATTCACCAGGTCCATATTGCAACAGTGATGACCAGGTCAGAGCATCTCCACAAGTGCAGGTCTTGCTGGGTGTTCCTAGTCTTTGCTGGGTTAGTACCCACCAAAAACAGACTCAAGAGGGACTTCCCAATCTCAGGACAATTGAGCATCTGTGGGAGGTGTAAGACACCTGATCCACGAAGGTCCACCTCTTTACTTCCAGGGCTTCAGGGATCTGCTGCTGACGCCTTAGTCCAGATACCACCGCACACCTTGAGAGGTCTGAGGGAGTTTACAGCTCAGGTTACAGCTGTCTTTGTGGAAAAAGAGATAGATAATAGATTGGTTGAGATCCAGTTGCTCTTGTTCTTTAGATACTTTTGGTGGGTACTAACCACTTTACATTAGGAATATCCAACAAGTTGAGGATATACTCTGACGCAGTGATCTGACCATCATAATTTGTCCCTTGTCAAAGTTGCTGAACACATTGGCTTTGAGGGCTAAATGTTCATTTGCTGCCTAATGTATCCCACCCACTGACAGGTCCCATTGTATTGACATAATCAAAATGAATACCACTTTGCCTGTCTTTGCTGACATTTTTATGGTTGATCAATGTATAATAAGCTAATGTTGCCATCATTTAGACAGACAGACAGACAGATGTACTTTTTTTTTTTTTTTTTAGGTTATAATCAGGAAATATCCAATTAAATAACTTCACATTAAACATATGCCACATTTCCAAATCTGTGTTTTATATTTAGATGTGTATTTATGTTATATGAAATGATTCCAACAGTAACATTAAAAGATTTCCTCAGTAGTATTCAATGTAACAACATGATCCATATGGTTCTCTGTTAATGGTGTTATATGGCTACTATAGCTGCTGCTTGGCACTATTTTGTTAGAATTAAATAACATAATATGAACTTGCACAGATAAATGTAA
The DNA here is from genome assembly GCA_029822895.1 of Maxillicosta whitleyi. Lineage (NCBI taxonomy): Eukaryota > Metazoa > Chordata > Actinopteri > Perciformes > Neosebastidae > Maxillicosta > Maxillicosta whitleyi. Next base: position 12,393,542 of record JAPSES010000219.1, read on the forward strand.
TACTTTCAAATGAAACCTTTATACTTTACATACATATTTTCATAATCATTGGTGAAAGCATCTCCAATGGGTGTTCCTACTCTTCATCTCAACATCATCCAGTTACTACTTTAATTGTTTTTTAGGCTCCAAGTGAGGAGAAAACAAATACTTTTTTACATCTCTCTTTTTTTTAATGCCCTGCAGAAAGGAATATGTTTTGTTCTTTCATATTTCCATTTTATGGTACGTCACAGATACACAGATATCATACAGTAGATATTTCTATTGAAAAGATGCAGCTCTTTATACACATATATATATAACTAGTTCTAATCTGAAAACTCTTTTTAAAGTCAGTTCTGATGGAAAAAGTAACTTTGTGGAGCAACATAAGAAACTTGACGATACAGCACATTGAATTGAAGCATGACGTTGGTGAAGATTCATACTTGTGTATAGATTTAGTGTCACTGTCAGACTTGGTGCTCTAACTAGTGTACATCGGTATGATCCAAGTTAAATCCCGATGAAACTCAGTAATAAAAGTTACATTATTGTAGTTTTTTGTGGATGACAGTGTTATGTCTGATTTGAGTTCAAATGGTTTTGAAAGGTTATTTGATGGCCTCTTTCAGGCTTCACTGTAAAGTCTATCTAACTCTTCCTCGCTCTCATTCTGTCCCTCTCACACACATTTTAGTCCCCCCCTCTCTCTCCTTGTCTTTGAAAGCGACAGTGTCTACATACCATGGGGGCACAGGCCGGCTGCCTTGGCAATCCTCAAGCTCTGCCACATCGTGGAAAAAAATGGGCCTTACAGTCATGAATATAGCAGCCGTTACTTGTCTTGTTCAGACCACTCTTTTTGTCTCTCACACACACATGCATGAACACACAGCTCAGTTGCTCGTGACCCTTGCGCCAACCTCGTGCCAACCTAATACATTAAACTGCAAACAGTTTCAAAATGGAAGCCCTGGCTCAAGGGGTTGAGTGCGAATTATCTTCGAACCTGGCACCGTCATGGTTAGTCAGGGCTCACACTACAAGCTGCTGGCTAGCTTCAGCTTCTATTTCAGCGCACACTTAGAAGATTAAGGCAAATATCCTTTGACACAGCTTTTTTAGATGCTTCCTCATGTTATAGTAAGCATATTCATAAGTGAACTTGTAGTTTCAAAGAGGCAACCAGAAACCTAAATGGCTATCTATAAATGTAGTTCATTGTATTCTATACATCACAAATACGACATGGCTACTTCTCATTTAGAACATCAATTCCCAGAGCTGTTGGAAGCTAAACAGAGTTTATGAGCTTGGCAGTAGAGACTGGTACATGACATGGCACCTTCCCTCTTCCTCCGTATCAGGCAACGATAACTAGCTGCCACCACCATAATCATCTTGTTATGGCTCACACACAGCTCATGTTCCTTGGCTTGTTTATCTTGGCATTGGAGCTGTTGAGTGCCTCCATTCTTGCTCTGGCTCTGCATCATAAAGCTTCCTGATTTACAGCCTCCTAAACATTAGTCATAATTTTTTGCTTAAAAATTACATTGCAGAGCATAGAATACATGAAAATATGGTTACTTATTCACCACTAGAAGGTGACAGTCTCTTATTTGATCAAAATAAGTAATTTCCTAATGAATGTCACTCAAATCTATTAGTTTTTGCTGGGGACATTTTATGTTTTTTATTATGTTCTTTCACATACATAATGTCGCAATGTCATATACTATGCAAATCTAAAATACTTGATTGCCACTCAAAAAAGATGTTTCTGTCACCTTTACTTCTTTTTGGATCATTTAATACACAAATTGAAAGGTAGACTTAAATTGGCTGCAGGTAAAGCCATTTACATATCTCTGTAAGTATAATATAGTGATGATATCAATTAATTAAAGACTTGTGCACTAATCTGATCATTTCATTGTAGTGACGACATCTGTATTTTGTCAGTTGCTTTACTGAAAGCCCCAAAAAGCAATTACAAGGAGTTAAAGTAGGGAAACAAACTTAATCCAGCTAAGAACCAGATGAAATGCAGCCTTGCTTGTTATGTGGTTCCCATAAAGTCCAGTTTTGTTGTCAATGCTGATCACTCAGCCAGTAAAAGCATTTTAAAGATATTTCTGCTATTATTGTGGTCGCAGTATTTTGTGGAAAATTGTGTGCTAGAAACCTGTTTTTACATTTTTAAAGATTTATCAACATTGGTGTGTGCATGGCCTAAATTCAGTGGTTGAAAAGCTTGAGGGTTGAGCTCAAAGTCTTGTAAACATTAAGCTTTGGATAAATAGTCTGCAGAGGCAGAGCTCTCTCTGCCCACAGATAAACGGTCCGCTGTAGTCATTTCAGTTCAGTGGTGGACAGTTTTTAGGTTCTTAATGTTTTTTGATGTTTGCAGCCTTCATTTAGGAGGTGTAGGAAGTGTGAAGAAAGAACACGAAAGCACTGGCCTACTTCCAAGACAGATACTATTAAAAATAATATAGTGTACATGATTTGTTAGACCTAGAATCAGTGTGTTTCTCTATTTTTATTGTATGCATTTTCTCTTTTCTCCCAGCTTGCTGTTTTTATTGGGTAGCTAAGCAGTTTGTTTGAGGACTGTGATCAGGTAACTTTTAATGCTTTTTTTTGTTGTTGTTTTTCAACCAATATTTTTATGGCATAAATTAGACACATGATCCTCTTTAACATTACTGTACACACTTTCCTGCTCCACTGATATTAATGTTAAGTGGGCTGAGCATCAGTGTAAATATGGTACTTCACAGAGAGTGTTGCATCATGGGTCATTTGTGGAATTAATGATGCCAGGCTAATGAGTGTACTTAGATTCTTTAGAGTCTGTCAGCACTAAAAGTCTCCTTTAACCTATAGGACCTTCTGTACTATGGTTTAGTGTCACAGAGGAAAGAAAATAAGAATTCAGGCAGTCAAAAATGACAGCTGTCAGATGGTAGTCTCAAATAGACAATGGCAAAAGGGTGAACTATAACACAAAATGACTCTGACAGCATTAAGGGTGACGGGAGTCGACAGTAACACCACTTTACACTCAGGAACTGATCATGGCTGCAGGGATGGCTGCAACTCTTAGTTCCAAATTCATTATGTGAGTTAGTGAGGCCACAATCCAGAAAAAATTAATAAAGGGGGCAACCAGATTTGCAGGTGATCTACTAACAATGCGTGAGTTTAACGAATAGCAAATTAGCACAGAACTAGATTGCACATAGGCATGACATTATACATCAAGGCCAGGAACAACATGAGTGGATATCTGGGCTGTTTTTAGCCCATCCAGCATGAGATTAGAAAATTCTCTTCCCTACCACCTGCTCCCTGTCTCAACAGTGCCTCCGCTGTGTGGAATTGTCACATTCATGCCAGATACATTTGGGTTAATACATGCTTTTTTGGTATTATATAATGGTGCAATTAACAGTAAATCAACAACCACAAACCTTGGCAAATCACATTGTCATGGTTTGCACTTTGAAAGCAAAACTCCAGAAAATACACATGCAATTAGGCTATAGGTGCAAAAGTAACTGTGCCCATGCCTTTGCACTTCTAACTTCGTGCTGCATTCATTTTTGTGTCTCTCTACTGTATATTTTTGACACAAACAAGGGTGTGTGCTAGTGCAGAGCATTGGTAAATCTCACCCTTGAACCCTTGGTAGTCAAATGACAACAATAAAAATACCATCCTTGCCTCTTTAGAATCCTATGGTAAACTTTTATAATTTGCCTGTAACTATATCCTCTGAGCTAAATTGCAGTTCAGATTGTGGTTTGTGACTCCACCCCAAAGAGAGTCATATGTTCTTCTGGTCAGATTGTCCAGCCCTAATTTCAACTTTACTGAATATAAGAATATAACTAAATGCAGACATAGCATAATGCTGACTCTGCGTTTTAAACATATATACTGTGTGACTGCAACAACCCTGGTTTGTTCTGGGCATGAGTCCTTAAGGGGACATCAGTGCTGATGTATCTGCTCATGTGCTGTTGAAGAAATACCAGTAAACAAAACACAAAAGTGTTCAAAGTCTCTGAAATAGAAGAGCCTTGTTATGAACTGACAAAACTAGCAGCAGCAGCATTGATTTGTATTTGACGTCTAATTGCATTTATATGACAATCAAAAGTGTATTTTTTCAGCAGTTCATATAATGTAACATTAATGCTATAGATGAGAATGGTCAGTTATCTCATTTTGCAGGTAGGAGCAGTTTGAAGTGGACAAACCCCTGTTATCCTTCTTTCATAAGGCTTACATTGCTATCTCTCATCTATTGTCTTCATGCAGTTTTGATGCTGAGACTTAAATCTGTGCATATTCACACTTTCTAATGTGCAGTCAAAACTTCTCCCTGTCTTCCTTACCCTTTGTAGCTAATGTCTGAATTAAGGAGTGTGAATGAGAAGAGGAACATCCTGGGTATGCAGTTGGTGAGAAAGCTATTTTTGGTGTCTCTAAAGGATGACTCACAGTGACATATGAATAGATAAGAAATGATCCTTCCATCAGCTATGAAAAGCCACTTTTACTGTTCCATCATTGCCACATCCGCACCATTTCTTTTTGTTGTTATCTTTCCATTTCTGCAATTGATCATTCTTCTTTTTCAAAAATTTGACATATCTTTTTTTGTCTCTCCTTGCTTGCTTTCCCCCCCTATTGTAATGAGTACACACCCCATCTGCTTGTCCCATTTGTTGTCATGGTAATTGGAGCAGGTATCATATTGATAGCTAAAGCCTATGATGGTTTGTGTGTTTAGAGCATCACATATGTCACCTGCAATTAACAGTGTGTAGGTCTTTAATTATAGTTCATACATGTCTGTATGAAACTCACCGGAGCAGATGTGAGGTATACCCAAAGGAAGCATCCTAACATGCCTGTGTGATGAATACATTAAGAGGTAACCAGCCTCGCTTATTGGTATTATCAATCTTTCCTGATGTAATAGGCTGTCAAATTTTGTTAAAGATTGAACAACACATGAGGTCAACATTAAGCAGCTATAACTGTCAGAAAATATGATTTATGTTACATGCACAGTGTACTAAATGTATAACAGTGAGTTTTACATAATTCCAATTTATGTGGGGTGTGTATATGTATTTAAAACATCTTGAATTGTCTAAAGTTCATGTTTAAAAGACTTGAGAAGCCATTAAGTAATGTTAAACTTTTGTTTTTGGAGTTTAAGTTGTCACAATAAAGTATATCATTAAATTTATATAGTTAATTTCTCAATATCACTCACGCTATTTTCAACAAAAGTTAATATTTATGATATATGAAAATTTTAAAGTTACAGGAGTCTGTGTTTAAAAATAGAAATTTTCTGTTGTCATCTTCGTCCAAATCAAAAGACTAGATGTAAATACATATGACCTAATGTCATTTCATGCTCTTATGGAAAGTCCACTTTTGTCATGTCTAAGTTGCTGCTGACGGGCTGTGATTAACAACTGATAATTACAGCTGTCAATCGCATACTTAATCCTCGTACCTGTAAGATTAACCACAATCTGCATCAAGAGATAGATTTTCTACAGCCTGAGGACTTAGGCAAGTTGTAGATGTGAAAGTCTCCAATATCCTGAAAGGTAATTATGGAGTTTTTGGCCTAGCGCCGCTAAAAAAACCTCTCGAGCACTGCAGCTTTAAACCTGTTTTCCTTGGCACCATATTGATTGATCTAATGTTCTCTAATAACCATATTTCTACATGAAATCAACTTCTGCACAGCACCACATAAACTGCCCGGCTCAAAAAAGTGTAACACACAATATTTAATGAGCCACTTTTAGTATTGATAATGGGATTCATTTGCTTTGGTATTATTTATGCCACGTAATACTTAGCAGTGCACAATAAATGTCACAACATGAGTTTCCACCCAGACTTACATTAATTTTTCTCCAAGGTCTTGTGCTGATAATGGAATATGTCTGTGTCATCAGGGATGAAAAAAAGCCGCTGATGTTCAGACCTGGTCATTCAATATATTCAGGTTCAACTGACGCGTAACATTACTGAACCTACACTGCCTGGCCAAAAAAAAAAAACTTGCACATGCAATATTTGACTGCACCACCTTTGGTTTTGATACCAGGAGGTGTTCAGTCATTCTGTTTTGCCACATAATGCTTATGTAGTGTCACAATAAGGTTCAGAATATTTTTCCATCAATCTTTGCATGAGTTTTTGATTATTGATAATGGAGAATTGGACCACTGCATCAAGTGTTCATTGCATCCCATATTAGAGTTTGAACTTTACGAAGGCTTTTTATTTCTCCTGAACCATTCTGTCCCAAACCTGATGATCCTGATCAGTCCTGGCATTGTCCATTCTGTTAGATGTTAAAGACGTGAGAGGACACTTACTGCCGTTAGACTGAAATAACCTGTTCCAGCTCCAACATTATGAACCACTGCAGTACTGATCCATGGAAGGATCAGAACTATTGGTGCAGTTAAATCTACTGAATGTCTCCTGGAATCAGAACCAAAGGTGGTGCAGTCAAATATTGCATGTGTAACTTTTTTTTGGCTGGGCAGGGTACATCTGACTAACTGAACCAACCCCAGTTCATAACACTGCCCCCATAGGCTTGTACTGTAGGCACTAGGTATGATGGGTAATCACTTTATCCACCCCTCTCCCCACCCTGACTTTCCCATCACTTTAGAACAGGGTCAATCTGGACTTATCAGATCATATGAACCTTTTCGCTGAAACACCATCCAATTTGTATGCTCTATGTCAAACTGGTAGTTGTTTAAGCAAACTTTTTTTTTGCCCAGATATTGTATATACTATCTACTTTTATATTTATCTGGCTTGCTCAAATAAGTAAAAGATGAAATATCTGTCCAAAAATCAATTGTAAATGTGGTTATAAATGTAGTAAGGTCTTAGAAATATTTAATTTAACTGTCTGATACCTGTAAACACCCTGTAATGATGTGAAGATGAGAGAAAACTGCAAGCTGCCACTCCTCATTCGACAAAATCAAAGTGATAGATATTAGATGTGGTTTCACTGTTTGGCAAAAAACTTTCTGTCAATAAAATGATTTTTGTGTAGACAACAAAGTTCAATTACTTTGATAATGTATTCAACAATGGAACCTATCACACTGACTATTTACTTCAATATTTCACAGGAGAGTCACAAAACTATGTAATTTAGCAAAGGCAAGCAGTGAGAAGTTAAAGTTATACTGAAACAGACAGATTTTGCTCATGCACCGGGAAGACAAGTCTCAGGAGACAACAGGTCTAAATCTTGCATCCCTCTTCTGGAGTGATTGGAGCTAGAGTTTCTAAATATTGCATGATTGTTCTCCTAGTAAGCAGTAGGTGATTACAGGTGTATGTCACAACAAAAGAAATATGGAATGGTGTTGAAAGAGCCTTTGTTTCAGCGTAGACAGCAGCATGATTCATATTCAGCCTGTTTACATGTTTGCTTGTCTGTTTTCCTGATAATGTGGGTCAGAGAAAATCCATCAAGGCGGAGAGAAAATAGTATCCCTTATTCCACACGTGGCTGTCATTCTGCCTGCCTGTCAGTCGGTGCTTTTTTTCTACTATCACAGTGTGTAATACCTCTTATTAGCTGCAGGTCCTCGCTATCCAACTGTATTTTGTTTGCAGCTTTAGTGACAGTGTTGGTTTCCCTGTAGCATGTCTGATGGGAGCCAAACACTCTGTTCTTTGTTCAGAACCTGTGCTATGAATTATAGATACAGGAAGCTGCTCTAATATGTCATTTTGTTAAGCTTGGCACACACTCACACTTGAGAATATTAGACACAATGCAGCCACGTGCATAAAAACACGCGTACCGCAAACCATATCTATTTGTGTAAACGTACGTAAGTTGAGTTTATTAAAATAGACAAGTATGTAATGTTTACATATTCAGTACAGCTGTCACTGACACATGAGGTGGCATCCTGAGAAACCACTTTTTATTTATTTATTTTTAATCATCAACGCATTTCAGAGTCGCCCACAGGCGTTTCAAATTCAGTACATATACCCCTGGAATTCTGTTCTGGTTTCATTTGTCTTTAGTTCTGTTGGCAGATCCAAACTCAACTCAAACACACACATACACAAACAGATGCAGCGTGGGTTTGTTACAGACAGTCACATCAGTACAACCACAGGCACACATGCTTCATTTTAATTAGAATGTACCATCTCCCTGTAATGATAATCATGCTTTCTTGCTATGTACGTATCATTGTTTTGTTTTTTTTTTTGTTTTTTTTTAATCTCAGGTAAACAGAAAAGTCACAGCAGTAGGCATTCACTCATATTTTCACAAAGTCTGTAGTCTGCTTTGCTGCTCCATTGTCTTTTGTTATCTCGTGTGTGGATGTGTCACTGTAAGTTACAAAATGTATGTTGATCCTAAATGGGAACTAACCGATTATCATCCTGACTGAGCATCGTATCTCAAGTTCAGCAGTTTTTCAATTATTGCTATCTTTCCTTCCCAAATCCAATATCTGATCAAATCAATTTATTGCTGCTTTGACTCCGATGCTGTTGTCTCTGTCAGTCCACAGTCATAGACAATCAGCTCTTTTACTTCATGTACTTTATCATACTTTTTGGTGCTGTTTTGTTTATTTATTAAATTGTTCAGTGAACTTAATCAGAAATGCTTCTGGGAGCTTCCTCTATTTGGTCTTAAGATAGTGCTGACAAGTTTCCTTGCAATTAATTAAACATGTGCTTAAAGGCACTTCATTAAAGTTTGGATAATAGTTTATGTTATTCTAAATTCTGACAGCAAACTTGTAGTTTTTCTTGGTTCCAAATATGAATTATCCTGCTAATAATACATAATAGTACACATCGTCTACAAAGTTAATTACAGTATCATCACTACAACTACATGCCTCAAGAGCCATAATTAGTCATGTTTTGGATAAACAGCGCACTTGTATTTGGAAGAGAAAAAATTAAATCAGTGTCCAACAATGTCTTTCATGTTCACTTTAGCTCTGAACAGTTCTGATTATTAAGGGATTATTACTGATATTGTCCTCATTTTTTCTGCACTTCACTTAATGTTTTTAGAATAATGTGATTAAAGTGTAGAATTGTTTACAGTTTTAAGGTCATCTGTTTTTGCAAAGTTATAGCAATAACACATATCCTCTGTATTAATACACAATCATCATATATTGAAATATATGTAGCATTACAAACAAAAGTGTTAGGGAAAAAAAGCTTATACAAACCACATGCACTTTGTGTGACATTTCTTTCCAATTAGCATGTCTTTAAATGTTTAGTTCAAACATTTTGAAATTCACTACATTAATTTTCAAGTTTCATTGAACATGTCAGATGTTTTGTAGGCAATAATTTTACATGTGAAGAGGGGTCATGCAAAATTATAACTTTAGCCTGTAGAAGTCACTTAGGTCAGAGTGTTTTTAATACTGTGCATTACTATCACCTGTATTTTCTTGTTATATCTAACAAATTAAGAAAGAAAAATAAATACGTTTGCTCTTTTCAAATGTGCAAAAGCAAGATGAATAAAGGTGGCTTAAGGCTTTTACGCCGTGCTGTGCAGCCTTGTTGTAATGTCATAAACAATACATGTGTAACTAGACAGTATGTCATTTCTGCTGTTAGGAGTCTCTCAATCAAAGCAATAATAAAAGATCTCGTTGTAGCTGTTGTGAAGTATCTGTTGTGAAGTAGCATGGGATCATGGGAAATGTTTTCACCACTTTTGCCAAAGAAAATCTATCTGACAAGACTCTGGCAGATATGATGTTTACAAATGAGGTAATGTATTTCAATTATGTTGCTGAGGGTTATGAAGTGGATCTCTACTTATGAGAATTATAAAATAACTAGCGTCTTGACCCGTGGGGATCCGCAGGTTCTAGATATGGTCGTTTTTATGCTGTTGTGTATTTGTGTATGCTGTACTACATTTGTCCGGCAGTCACCACTAAAGCGTTCTGGGTATAACAACTTGATTGTAAGGCTATTGTATTCCAAAATTACTAATATCTCCCAAAATATTGTTTCTATCAACTTGGTGTTTTTGCTAATCTGTTGCTTGACCAAAAAATACATTAGAATTCCAAACTGCAGCAGTCAGCTCTTTCTGTATTTTGTGTAAATCGTGAGACACACAGACACACACACAGGCCAGTCGGCTTTTATAATATAGATACCATGCAAGCTTGAAGAGCTTAGCAAATGGGATGTGACACCACTGAAAGTCGACCTCATAAAACGAAAAAACATTGAATAAATTATACAGTTTTCCGAATGCGATGATTGGAAAATGTCTAGAAAGTTGTTGGAGTTTTATAACGTGTGAAAATGTGTCATAATGTCATAAGTTCTACATTTAAGCAGCACCTCCAGTGAGGTTATTCTTACCCTTTTGATCACACATTGACAAGTTGAAACTAGACCAGCACATTGCACCAAAGTTTGAACTCAGAGAAACTTAGACTCATCTCCTCAACTCCATGATGTCAGCAGGTGTGAAATCTGGAACTCCTCCAAAGATAATAATTCGGGAAGATGATTAATGTGTCTGGAAAATCACCCAGGGGTGTTTTCAGAGAACACAGATACTGTACGTGTTTTGGTTGAGAACTGCGAAGACTAGTGCACAAACAAAAAGCAGCTGTGAGTGCATGAGCAGGACATCTCAATCTTTAGAGTAAAAACAGGGCCTTCATAGCTCAAGTTTAACTCTGCGTAATTTCTCTCTGTAATTTGGCAGCTGGCTGTTGTGCATGATCACATTTATTTATTGGAGCCTGGTAGTGCAGTGCAAAAACAGATACATTCTTAAATTTAATGATGTTCTTTTTAATGTCTGTACAAATTGAGTAATGGGAAGTGTGGCTTACCGTGGCAGCAGTAATATTCTAAGGCCATTAGCCAGCCATGATCTGCTGCTGCAGTGCGACTGTTTTCTAAATGATATAGGAGGAGAGCAGGGAGAACAGAGGAGTAAGCATTTTTGTTATCATCTCCTTGTCAGATCCTCACAACCACAGCCCTCTATTACGCTGCTAATAATAGAGGCAGACTTTATCGCTTGGATCACTATCGCAGTAGGATAGAAAGGAAGAATGAAAGGGAGGGTGCTGTGCAATATTGACAAAACTCATATTGTGATTCCTCTTTTCAGAATATTGTAAGGAAGAAAGAGAAACAGACAGACACACAGACAAAGATGTTGTTGTAGAAAGTCCAAAAGCAAGTCGTTATGAACGTTTGATTGGCAGCCTAAAGGCGGAACATGGCTTTGATAAAGGAGATGGTGTGTTGCATCTTGACGGTGTCTAACTGTGTACATGCACATGAATGGGCTTTTGTAGTTTTTGGCTTGAAATATGTGTGGGTGTTGAAAGAACAGGAACCAGGTTTGCTTCTAGATTGAGCTGTTTCCAGTAGAGTCAGTTTTAGTAGAGATGGAGTTCAATCAAACAAGACTTTAAAAGGAGGAGTCAGATTGGAATGGGATGCTTTGCTGATTTAAGGTTCAGTCCCTACGCTATCTAGTTCAGCCTTGATGGTAACAGCAGGGAGATCGGCAGAGATTACCTGGATTAAGATGTAGAAATGTGTCTGGCAAAAATAAAGCCTGTGGGATGAGATATGGCTGTAGATGCTCACCTTGTTTGTTGTGGTTTTCATAGTTTCTTTAGTTCTTACCTGGCATCTGGATGTAAAAAAAAAAAAAAAAAAGGCGGGAGGATCTTTGTGTAGCTATGTGAGAAATTTCTTGATGTTTGGTCTATTTGCGGAGCAGAAAAGCTAATTTTGAGGTAGCATATTTAGAAACTCGGTAACATATTATTTTTGTTTTCGGCTTTGTGTCAAACGCCTGCGTGACTTAAATTTAACATTTACGCCTCCAAGTCCACAATGCGTTTGACATTTGTTTTTGTGCGCAACAAAGTTTAACAAGAATTTACGAGCCTATTTTTAATGGCTGGGATTATGCAGTGATGTTTCCTTGGGTTATTCTACAACTTTGATCACTTGCATGAGCCATTTCTGTATTGTTTGGAGCAAAAACTCCCACAGAACTTGTATCAGTGTTTGTACTTCTGCACTGTCAGAACAGTTCTACAGAGTCTGTGCAGACTCAAGATATGAAGGCTTTGAAAATGCAAATACGCACACACACACACATGGATATGCACATCCAAAATCTGTCTCTTTGGTACTTTCTGAAGCACACTCATAAACACACACTGTCCATCTCACTTTTCCCATCTACACACACACACACACACACACACACACACACACATGCAGTGACTGATACAGCCTCCTTTGGTCATATATTCTCTTTGCTGTGTCAGAGTGCTGGCTCACTTCCTTCACTTTGAGTGCACTGTGTGTGGGTGAATTCATCTTATCATACGTGTGTTTACAGATGAAGCATGGTCATATTAAGTGTGCATATATGAACACCTAAGAGTGCGATTCAGAATGTGTGCCTGTCTGGATTGCCACCCGTGTATTAAGCATGTATTTCAGAAAGTTATCTTGTCAGTTATAAATAATAGAGAGAGAGCTGAATCTGAAAGTAAAAGCAGTCAGACTGACAGTTACGTTTTTGATGGTTTGGTCTTTTATACACTGAAAACCAATTAGATGGGTCAGGGGCCTGGGGAGCATGACAGAACTGTCATCAGCAGCGTCAGTCAGAACTCGGGGACAACTAACACACACTGTATTCCTCAAACACACTCACGCATGAAAGAGTACCATGCACACATTCAGGAACTATAACAGTTAACATTTGGGTTATCTCAGTATCTGTGTATACATCTCCATTAAGCTGTCAAATGACTTGTTAGCAAGCTTTTGAAATGTGAGAAAAAAGCAAAATGCAAATTAGATTTCAGTTGTGTTGAGTCCCAATTGTGCAAATAAATAAAAAATCTGAAAAACTCAAGCAAGGCATTCAAGAGTCAGGAAATGTTCTTTATCTACTTTATGTTTTACTCATGCTTGCATTGAAAAATCATGATGGGTTGGATTTGTGTTCATGGGCGGTAACCGATAAAATGTTCAGAGGCAACATTTCAGATATTTTTTCAGGCTGCTGCAGCTCATGAAACTGACAAACAGAAGTTGGTCTTGAATTTCATGCAGTAACACTGAAATATATTTTATTCATCGTCATTTGTTTGATATTTAACATTCGTTTTTTTTTGTCTGTGTGCTCTGTGGCAAGAATGTTAACATAAAGGTCCAGGTTCTATCTCACCTTAACACTAAAACTCATTGATGGTACATGCTGTACTTATCTCATTCAGAATGACTGAACTACGCTACATCATACTATGTTGCAGTCATACATTTTCCACATCAATTTCAGGGAAAATGAACACTGCAGTTTGAGTGTAATTAAGACTCTTACCAACGTGTCTGTTACCTTTGGCGTTCTTACTCTCATCTTAAGCTATTTAACTTTTTTAATTTGTCCCTGCAACTTATTAAAGGAGATCAAATGTTAACTGAAAACTGAAGGCAGTTGTTTGCCATCTGATTTGCTCAACTAGACATTAAACTTTTATTACATTGGCAACACATTCTGTCTTGTACAGCACATTCATTCACACAGCATGCAGTTTCTCTTGAGATTCACTCATTTCACGTAGTGTAATAAAGTCTGATGGCATTTCTAATTTTATATGAAATATTTAAGATTTAAGTGGTTTAATCACAGCTAGGTATGTTGAGGACACTCATCCTTTAACTGATTTAAGAAGGAAGGTGAATGAAGAATGAAATTAGTGTCTTTATACATATATCCAAATAATATTAGATACAGTTTGTTATGATGCCCTAGATCATTCAAAATAACTAATATCTCAGAAATATTTGTCTCACTGGCTGTAATCTTGAAGTTAACCCACATTTTAGTTCATTTCCTTGTCACACAACCTCAGGCTGAATGAGAAGAAAAAACCAGAAGGTTAGGTGATAAGGTGCAGCTTCCAGACAAAGCCATGGAGGCAGCTTTGCTCTGAGCTGCTGAGATAGCAGTGGCCTTTTTCCTCCTCCCTCAAGCTGTGTCAGTTCGACCATTCAGCCAACCAAATGTGCCAACCTCATCAAGGTGCTCAGCGTTGCCCTTTTCAATAATTCATCCCCAAATTTGCAGGGAGGAGTTGAGGTTTGTATAACAGCTTGCTATACAGCGGAGTGTTTCTTTTAATTGGAGTGACATACAGTCCCTGTCGGTCAGCGTTAAATGTCATTAGACTTGCAGCCAAATACCATTTTGAGGCTAAGTCATACCCAGTAGATTGGTAGTGGCAGTATAAACTGTGGCTGACCTGACAGGATAAATATGATTATGAGTGGGACATTCAGGTACATTCACTGCCAGGCATGCCTCAAAAACCTGACTGATTCATTGATGATAATTCAATTAAATAATTAGACAATTAAAGACAATTAAAGCCTGTGAGTTTGCATATATTTCTACTATTTTCTCTTGGTTTATCTCACACATTCAGTTTGTAATTTTCTTTTGTTTCACAGAAACACAACCAAAACAACACAAATTGTAATGAACCAAGGCAACTAGCATGCCGCGTTCCTCATCTCCTGCTTTAACTAATGCAACACTTTAATAGTCACTGTTATTTTCTTGGAGCTAATTAGAAATTATACAAATGCACATACAAATAGACATGCATGCTTATCCTGTACTCATGCACATACATGCAAAGTGCACCCAAACTACCATGGAGAGGTATAATTACAAAGTCTAATTCCTGTACAGTTTTACATTATTTATGAAGTAGTGTTGGTAGAGTCACACTGACCTTCCTCTAATGATGCTACACACATATGCACATGCACTCACATGCACTCTATTGTGCACACAGATGTGCAAAACACACAAAGACATGTTTATACACCCACACAAACATATGCCCTACAATCCCTTTAGTGATCTAAATATTTCCTCACACTTTCAGCCCACTTTAAAAAGCTCCCAAATCAGTCCCAGCTGTGTACACGCTCAACAGCTTGAAGGTTGGATTCATTTTCATCTTGAATAATTGGTTGTTAAAAGCCAAATGCAACTCAAACTGTAGCATTAAGCAGAAACAACATACCGTATTGTCTTAAAAGGGGCAGACACTGCTGGCACTACTTTAGGCAGTAGCATTCTGTATTTTATGTGAATGATTGAAGACTTTATGGTAGCCAACAGCTTCAGTGACGCATTTTAGTTCTATATTTGATGGAGAAATACCAGTGTAGGTAGATTCGATACAAATGGCTGCTCACATTATTGCCAATGGCAGAGATTATATGGTGCAGTATGACATTTTTTTTTCTTAAATCTGTGCCATTCTCCTACACAAACAGTTTTGTTCATACCATTTGTCACTATGCTGCAGCACAGAGGGAACAATGCTGAAGATGACAGCTTGTCAGATAGGCCAGAACATGCCAGTGGTGGTGGGTGTAGAGAAATAATCCTCATTGTTCCAAGACTAGTACAAGTGTCAGAACCCACTTGTTTATGTAGGCGTCCTCTGCCACAGTGTTTCAGAGGCTTTGGCCCCGTTGTACACCCAAGCAAAAACACTCCAATCGTGATATGCACACTTTTTAAAACACTTGCTGCAGGCTTGATATCAGTGCTTTTGCCTTCCGTTTTACACAAACATCCCCACATACGCTTTCACGTGGATGTATCCTGCAGGAGATTTCCATCCCATCCTGTTGTGTATGTCATGACAGCTGGACTATAGTGTCAGTACAGCTGGGATTTACCTTTGTCCACAGCTGTTGAGAGAATATCCACTGAAAACAAAGGTTAATAGAGGTAAATGTCAGAGTCCAGCGCAGCAAAGTAATAGTTTTCTCATCTTGGTTAAAAGGGCAATTTTTCAATACTTTAATAGAAAAGTAACTTTAAAGAGAGACATTTTAAGTTTTCAATAGGGATGATTTCAAGTATTAAAAGTCATGTAGAAAAGACTCCAGAGCTTGTTACTCGTTTTGGATTTTTTTAAGGAGCAAAAGAAGTCAAATTGATCTAGACAAGCATGGAAAGCCTCTTTTGCACAATATTTTGCAGAAATAATTTACTTCTCCCTCCCTGAGGGGTTTTCTGGGGTATGTCATTTTTCTTTTACACCCTAAATATTAGGATAACTCCTGCTCTATTTCATGAAACTGAACTTTGTCATTGGTTGCTGCTTCTAATTAGAGACATGTCAAATCAAATGCTACTTTAGATTTCTCCAAGGGTAAGTGAAAAATATCTAACATTACTTTAAAACTATGACGACTTTACACATCTTACTCACATTAAATTAAAGTTGCTTTCTATTAAAGGATATTGGAGACAAACTCTCACCCAAGACACGCTGATGCCAGCGTTATACAGATAAATGATGCCTACTGATATTTCTGTCATTAGTATTAAATGCTCTCCACTTACCAAAGCTTTTTTGAGTATAACAATTTTTAATATTTCCAAATGTGTTTTTCCGTCATGCTACAGCACACCCACCTTTACCTCTTCCAGGACTCGCACACTTTACAGACATAAATATGCAAACTCTTGTGTGTGGTTTTGCAAATGCATACTTTAACAAGGTGGCACTGAGATATTTTCACCTCAGTGCCACATAATAAGTTGGTTTGCAGCATATATGTGTGCGTGCGTGCCTGCGTGTGTGTGTGTGTTTTTGTGGTTCCTTGTCACAGACTAAAGCAATGCAGATGGTTCTAATCTGGTGTACTAATCACACCTGCAGCACCTCAGAGTACAATAGACAAAGAACCAAACAGCCGCGTGCCTTGTCATGTTATCTCATTATTTGCTTCCCCTGTCACAGATCTAGGTGAATCACTTTTGCAGGAATGTGTTTTCCTGTAGATTTTTTTGTTTGACAATGACTCATTCACCGTTCTTGTTTTTGTCACTACAATAATAAACACAGTCTCCAGGTGTCAATGACTGTTACTGTCTAAAGTTTGTAGCTGTTGGCTGAAACACGACAGGAAGAAATTGATTGAAAATAAATGCATGTTTTATGATTCTGATTTGTGGATATGATTCATCTGGTGATTGATAGAGATTTTACTGTTGCCTAACATTTACATTTTTTTTTTTTTCCATTTCAATGCAATTATTATCTATTCCTCAAAATCACTTTGGGAGTAAAGCACTTCAAAAACAGTGCTTTTCTCAGGCTGGATTGTATTTAGATGTGTTCAGCATCTTATTAAAATAAGATGTCAGGTTGTTGTAAGCTTCACCTAGTCTCTTTTTACTGGTCTAGTTCCTCGCGACAGTTTTCATAAAGCAGTTTTTACAATTATGTCCATTAAGCACAATTTTTCTTTCTGCTGAATCCCTGAAGGAAATTGACTCTGGTGTAAATAGAGTTTTGTTTGGGGTTGATAAACCTGCATGTGCGTGTGCACTTCTGTCTGTGTGTATCTGCGTGAATGTGCTTGCTTGAGTATGCATGTCAGTTTCATTGTGACTGCTTCAGGGCTGATAGCAGAGAGGGAGGTTGACAGTAGCTTCTTCTCAGCCTTGCCCGTAGACCTGGAAAGCCTCGATAAGACATCCCAGCTCTGAAGCTGCTAAAAAAGACACATCGGTGTGGAGAGCAGAATGAAGAGATAGAGTGGTGATGAGGAGGAAGAAGTCAAGAGGAAGGTGGGGTGGGGATGGTGAGGTTGTTAAAAATCCTCCTCTGCCTTTTGGCACTTGCTCCCAACTAGGCAGTTTTTTTTCTTTCCTGCCATTACGTCAAAAATCCCCACAATCCTTTTAGTCACAGCGGGGATGGGAGAAGCCCTCAAAGGGAGGTAGTTACCCACATGCACATACACATGCCATCTTTTTAGGGCTTCATCTTTGTTACTGGTGATTTGCAACTTAGTTAATTCCATCTGAAGGCATGTTTCAATTTTGCCTGCAGCTGCAAGTCCTCATACACTATTAAAAACTATCAAAGTTATCTTGAATATCCCAAATTAGGTGCCATAGCCATATGTTTAAAAACATTTAAAGTGATTCTATATTTCAACATTTTCCTCAAATGTCAAATTTGGCAGATTTAATGCTAGAGTTATTTGGGATTTTCTAAATTAGATGTCTGTCGTTTTGGCTGACATGTTGGTTCACTTACCTGTTTTAAGAGACAGTTTATTATTAACACATGCACTCTGGGCTTTAAACTTGAATGGCATCATGCTGTATCCTACAAGTAAAAGTTCTACTTGCAGTCGCATTTTCAGTATGGCACTTAAGTAAGCGGATATCATCCATTTTTGAGAGCGAAAGCACACAACCTCGTTTGGAAACATTGAAAAACCTTTAAAAACCTTTCCAAAGTTTTTGACATGA
The DNA here is from genome assembly GCA_029822895.1 of Maxillicosta whitleyi. Taxonomy (NCBI): domain Eukaryota; kingdom Metazoa; phylum Chordata; class Actinopteri; order Perciformes; family Neosebastidae; genus Maxillicosta; species Maxillicosta whitleyi. The sequence continues at coordinate 12,411,999 of JAPSES010000219.1, forward strand.
TGAGTTTCCTTCAACAAAGCACATATTTGACCTGAGATAGGGAAAGCATTTGCTGAAAAATAACTCTAGCGTCTCAGAAAAGCTTGGCAGAGGCTGTGCTGCTGTCTCTGACGTCTCGGAGGCTATCACGGATTTAAGGTGGAGAGGTGAAGGGTTAAAAGTGTCAGTCATGATGGGTGCCTTGTGTACGTGTAAGCGTACAGGTATTTGTAGTATTTGTGCTTGGAAGTGGATGTAGGCCGAGATGGATGAGCCAGTAGCAGTGTGTTTATATAGTCTTGCATGAATGTGCACATACTTTCAGGTTAGAAAAAATGTTTTGAACGATTGATGGCACAGCCGGGGCAGTAAAGAGGTTGACAATGAAGAGGAGACACACACTGAGTTTGTTATGATTTGGTCATGAAAGACTAAAGGATATCTGTGGAATCTGGATGACACCTGAAGCTTCTTTTCCACAGCTCGTCTTCTCTCTCTGTCTTTGCCTGGGCTTCGTTTACTTTTCACACTTCAAGGATAAAATACAATCAAAGCTTTCATATCAGGGTTTTTTTTTTTTTTTTTTTCCTATGTAAGATGTTGAAAGAGAGAAGAAGAATCTAGGCGACTGCATTGGGATGAAATATGTCTGTGATGTTACTTTGCGGGGTGGAAGTTTATTTCAGGAACGCGTCACTTTACAGCAGTCATATAATGTACCTTCTGCCGTGACAAAAATGTGACTCACATTCTCAAATTGAGTTTGTCTGAATGACACCAATTATGTTGACTCTACATCTTAATATTCATAACAATACTTATACTGATGTCATAATTTGACATATTTGACAAAGCAGATCTAATTAAAGTCATGTACGTAGTGACAAAAGTATTTAAAACATAATCCTCAGTCATTCCATTACTTCTAAAACTAAAAGACGTATAATTATTCATTTGTTAAACAATTTAACATAAAGTGATATTTAGTTATGTTATCACTAAATTGTATTGAAACTTAGACTTAGATGTAAGGATCACTTTCATGTTTGTGTATTAAGTATAAAACCAAATCTTGCAGAGCTTTGTATATAGACTGGAAATTGGAGTCTTGTTTGATCAAAGATATAATTATAGTTCAAAGCTGCAGTGCTTGATAGTTGTTTTTTTTGTTTTTTTGCATCGCTGGGCCACACTTCATTAATTACCGTTCATAGTTTTGTAATTCAAACAGTGTGCAAAGACAAGACAAGCATTTACTTATTACTTGTGTTTTCAGGCTGATGAAAACTGTACCCCGCGGAATCCTGATTTTGTCTAATCACAGATGTTTTCAGATAGGTGGTGGGGTTAAATACAGAAACATCCAAAATGGATCAGAGATTGTGGGGGCAGTGTTATGATCTGGGGTGGTTTCAGTTGGTCAGGTCTATGCAATAAAACAATGGAATAAATATGTAACTTATCAAAATGATCCCAGGGCATGTGTTGTAATCGAAGCTAAAGGTGGTCCTACAATATATTACAGTGAGGGACTGTGTTTAGTGTTTATTGTAATCCAATCAAAAACCAAAGCATATTCCTATTCCTCATAAAATGGTTCTTTGTCTACTTGTTACATCAGAATGTCCTATACCAGTAGTTTTTTCTTTCCTCACCTCAGTTTGCAGCCATATATCTATCTGACTTTGACACCTCAGATATCCTGCAGGCTAATAAAAGCTGATTGTGGTACATGTGACTGAACCTCACAGCACAGGTTGAGCTCATTATGCTGTAAGTCGGTGTTCTCACTGCCAGTAGTGTTCCTGTGCGTGTGGTTCATTTATCTTTTAAACCTGTACTGTACAGGAGTTTCAATGAAACAGGGACATACTTCTATTAGAGTACTAGTCATTTCATTCATGTAAGCATGAGTGGAAAGAGGTTTAATGTTTAATGTACAATCTATAGACATATTTGTATATAAAGTTAGAAGGGTGTTGTCTCATTGAAACGGTGCCTTGCCTGGACTCACCTGTTATGCTTCTTTTCATTTTAACAACATTGGTATTTTATTTTCATGCCAAAGAAAACACAAAGTCCCTGTCCATACGTAGATGGCAAAAGTCCTTTTGTCCACACGAAACTGGCATTTTCAGTTGATGAAACCGCAACTTTTGGATAAATTTGAAAACGCAGGTTTCCTGTCTTCATTTGTACGACCAAACCACAACTTTTCTAAAATGATGATGTCATAGCCCCACCTCTCTAACCTTTCACTCTGGAAGCAAGACGCTACTTTACAACAACAACAACGGCAGACTACAGCTGGAAATATCAACTCAAAATCTTCAGCTACTGTTTCATTACAATGAGCAGCAAACAATATTCACTACATACTCTTGGATCAATCACAGAGAGGGGCAGCCAGATGGAAATATTGGAAGAACCAAGCAAGCTTTATGCATATGCTCCATGTCTCTTTGTCTGTTTTTGCGAGAGCATTACAACGCCACATACAGGCATGGCATTTGTACAACATCGTTTTCAGTGGTTTCAGGTAGACGTAGGTATTTTTTTTGAAAAAACTCCTTTTTGTGGAGCATTTTTTGAAAACAAGAAAGAAAAGAAAAGATCAAATGGCAAAAGATGTGGTTTTATGTGGGCATAGCCTTTGTTAACATTTCTAAATTCCAAAAAAAAACACACAAATTGCTAGATGTTTAACCAAACTAAGTTAAGACTAAACTAAATATTAAAAGAAAAAAAAAATCTATCAGAAAATAATGTTTTTGAACTTGCCCACGATGTCAAGAGAAATACTTAGTGTATTGATCCAGGGAGCCTGAGTAAGTGGGTGACGTATTCCACTAAAACGCAGCTACTTCACACATTCTTTATGCTTTTATCTCGTGTTAAACCTTTCCTCTTAGTATGAAATAAAGCAAAAAAAAAAAAAAAAGTAAAAGAAGAAGGGTGTCCAGGGTTACATTTCCACTAAATACAAAGTGTAACTGTTACTCTGGAGATTTTGCCAGTGAAAAATTAGCCTCCTGTAAGGTTAATGTGGCTTCAGTAAGTGAAGGTTCACAGGGGTTTGACACATATTTCTTTTCTTTAGAGAATGAAACGCAGCTCATTAGCCTTGAGCACATTGTTCAGTCCAAGTGCCTCCTGGCCAGTCACCTCAGTCAGTGTAGGTAATAATGACCTCAGCAACCTTTAGATAATCAGCTTCCCTGAAAGTGCCTAAGAATGACAGAGACAAGGTGTCAATGTGGCAGAGTGAAAAGGAACAGAAAAAGACAAGGCATTGAAGGGAGCTGTGATTCAATAATAGCACAGTAACAACAAAGACAGAAAGGTATAGGTGCTTGCTGGTGATGGTTTTCCATTAGTGGCAGAATTTCATGCAAGGGTTCGCTGCTAATTATAAGCAAAGGTCAAAAGAGTTAGATTTTTCTTCACTATTACTGATCCAGCATGCAGTTTTAATCAGATTCAAGGGGACAACTTAAGTTAAGATCTCACTGTTTTTAATGGGAAACAGTGTGGTGACAGGCACTCTCCTAATTTAATATCTTACAAAGGTTAAAAAGTTTTGTTAGGGCCATAAACAAACTGGGGACAGCAGTGTGTGAAAGTCTCCAAACAAAGTCTTGGGGGTTAGGAAAGTTCATTTCTCCTTATGAATGTGTCCGACTGCAGGTAGTCTTCCAATTATACTGATCCTAATATCCTGAGGCGCAATTTTTTAGCTTCAGTTTGACAGTTTCACTAATTAGGTCCAAAAAACCTAAAGGTTAAGCACATTTCAGTGGAATCCATGACTTAAAGATTAAGAAAAATGTGAAGGGCATGCAAACACCACAGGACGTGTTTTCACTTAACACACTTAGGTCATGATTACAGTCCCTGTCTCTAGCTTTGTCTGCTTTTCTAATAACTTAATCTGGCCATATCATTTTTATTTAAAAACTTCTCTACTACATTATATCCAAGTAAAATTAACTTTAATTGTTCAAATAAGCTTTCAGTAGCATAATGTGTTTTGTACAGTAAATTTATTTGAAATAAACTCTTGAATTAATAAAGAAAAAATAATATGACCTGCCCTGCCCAGGTTGAAGCTGTTAAATAACTCACCACACTGTCCTGCTGAGTCTTTTCCCCCTTTAGTGTTAGCCTCATTAGAAGCAGGAAAAGTTAGCTTTGCTGATGGTTGGGATACATCTGGTGTTACTCTAGTCACACACATAAAAACCAAATGTATATGTTTGATCCAAGTTAACAGAATACCATCTTCAAGGAGAAAACCAGTCTTGTGGCAGAATGTTTCTGTTCCATTTTTACAATGCAGCATGTTCACATGGTGGGCATTTTCCTATGAAGTTACACTCAAAATTCAATAAAGTGCAAGCAGAAGATTAATGTCATTTAAGATGAAATATTAGCCACTCCCCCAGAGGGGAGTGACGAAAAGGGACACTGGATTAATAGTGATGAACAGACTAAGTAAATTATATATTGGAAATTATAAATACAGGCAAAAGTGGTATGTAGTAGCACGTGCACACACACACACACACACACACACACAGCAGGGTATATTTTTAAGCTTTTTAAAAAAAATGGTTACTGATGTGGCAAATCTAATTGTATCAGGGAGGGTGTTCCATTTTTGTGGGGCATATACACTAAAAGCAGCCTCCCCTTTCTTGGATCTGGGACGATTAAGTTGTCACTGCCTGCTGACCCAAGTGCACTTGCTGGGGTGTAATGTGGCCCAGTATCCCTCCAGATGTGCAGTATTCAGTGACATAATAGTGATTTGTTTTTTATTTTTTTATATATGACTTGAAATAGAACATTATTAGTGCGTTGACCTGTGGGAAACTATAGGTCATATTAATACTGATATTGAGGAACTGAAGCTAGTAAATGTGTCATTCCTGTTTTCAACTTCATTTCCTGGCGTGGTACTGTGCTTCCGGGCAAGTGGGCAATGTGATTGTAAGGCTATTGTATTCCAAAACGACCAATACCCCCCCCCCCCCCACACACACACACACACACACACACATACACACACACACACTCACTCACAGATGCTCTGAGACCTTCCAGTATTATGATATAGATACAGATCTTGGCCGCTGTGCGAATATTGTCTGTTTTGGATCCATGCTTTTTATAGCCCTTTGCTTTCAGCTGCATGTTTGGTAAATTGTAATACTTTATAGAAGGAACAAGAACTGCAGTCTGCAGCTATTCTGGTAATTGATTTACCAGTTGTCTAAATTGTATGATTCCATCTTCTTAAAAGTTAACATCTTTTAGTCTATTTACTCCTTGTTGACAGTAAATGGAATATTTTTGGGTCGTGAACCAAACAAGCCATGTGAGGATATCATCTTTTGAAAAAGCACCGATCAATATTTTTCATCCTTTTCTGATATTTTGTTGACCAAACTGCTGATTGATAAATAGAGAAAATAACTGCCAATTGACTGACAGCATAAGTAGTTGCCTTGCTCATATACTTAATCCTCATAATATTGTATTCATCATGGCATCACTTTTGTAACACTATATAAGTTATTTTTACAGCATATTCCCTAAGCTGTATATGTTTATGAAGGAATAAAAATGATGTACTGCCTCTGTACTTGCCTTTGCATTTCAGGGCTTGTTCTCCATAAAATAAATTATTTCAACTGACGTTTTAACAGCTATCTTGTGTTAGTGTTTAATGGACCATATATTAATGATGGACTTATTACTGTGATTCATTAGCATTATATAAAATACTAATAACTATAATGCACAATTTGGCATACAGCTAACATGGAAATTCAGTTGTTTAGTCAATTCATTATACTTAGTTTTAATTCTCATCAATGATTCTGCTGTCAAAACAGAGGTCAAAGGTCAGAGATGGGCAGAAGTTTTTGCTTCTTAAAAGTAACCAATCGAAAGAGCAGAAATATCAACCAACATCTACACTTCCAAAGTCTCAGAAGGAAAGTGCTGTGAGCTGTGTGATTCACTGAGGAACAGAAATGGCTTTCGACTCACTGATACCATTTCCTGTGCTTGTACATGTACACGCAGCTGATCTACAACTTTTGAAAGTATGAGAAACACAAAGAACTTTTTAGTTGTAGAAAAAGAGGACAGATACAGCCCAAGCTGGAAAGAAGCGCAGTCAGGCCTGTGTCTGAGAAATGAGCAGCGGTGGGAATTAAGGAGCAGGACATGGATGGTGAAAACAGAATAACACAGAGATTGTCTGAGGATGTAAAAAAATATGGGTACAGAGACAGACAAGTAAGTCTGTCTTGCACATTCGGGGGTGTCTTATTAACTTTTCCTTTTTTTTTTTTTTTTCTTTTACCCTACATCGATTTTTATCTTTGCCCAAATTGAGTCCATCTTTTCCCCACCACTTATCTCTAACTCTGGTCTTTGCCTGCCTTTCAGACTGTGAAATGGAGAGTGGTAATTTCCCCCGCTTCTCTCTGTATGTTAATGAAGCGCTAATCTGTTCCTGAGCGAGTGCCTTAATGAGGGCGACGTGCCCCTCACTCAGCCGGCTAGCTCCTGTTAAGCTACCATTATGGAAATAGCTTGGTACCGTTCGTCGTCCTGGGACCGGACTGAAATGTATGCCTTATTTCCACTTTTAAAGCTTTCTTCTCCCTCTTTAACAAGGCTCGGTGTTCCTCTGAGGGAGAAAGCAGTAGATAAACAAACATGGTAATGACGAGCACGGGGAGAGGCTTTGCACACTTTGAGGTCTGGTCGTTTTCAGATGCTGGATGTTGGTTGGGCTAAATAGGCCACATAGGACAGATTGTTGGCGATAGAGAGCACAGTGTGAGCCAAGCATCAAACCACTTTCTGAGATATATGTAAGTTAGCTCTTTTATTATTTAGCAGCATTGGTGTATTTTCTCAGGTGCTTTATATGTTCTAGTCTCTGGCGTAGTTAAATATGCAGGTTAGGAAATGGGATTACTGGCCTTATTTTCTGCCAAATTACTTCTTTTAATTGATCACATCACGTCCTCCTATCTGTAACGCCTGGTGATGACGATAATACTTGGCTGTATTTAGAAAAACACCCTAACCAGATTAAAAGTGGGAACAGATGCTGCTTGGAGCTGTACAGATTTTCAAAGACTTCTATCAAAGGATATTATGGCTTTATTCATTTTGCATGTATCTAGGCCAGCCCAGCCCTTGCCACTCCCACAGACCACATATGAAGGGTGGAGTGGTGGGTGACTATGAAATGGATTAACGTCTTCTTCTTGCTTCAAATGAAATTGCTCATCTTAAGGTGGCGTTTCTTTGTCCCCTTCCCTCATTTCCCTCCGTTATATTCCAAGCCTCTTCCCCGCTTTGTCTTTATGCTTTCTTCATTATTGGAATAGATCAGCATTTGTGGGTGAATTTTAAAGTAACCGGAGCAGGTTCAGAGCGGCTTTCGCAACTTATCCTCACTGCCTTACAAAATGCTGAAAGATAGAGATTACATTTATGTTAAGCTGTTATTCAGCCAACTTTCCTATCTAGAGAGACTTCCATCGCTTTTGAGAATCACAAAGTCATGAGCACCATAGGTAATAAAACAGCACGAAGCAGGAAAAAACACCATTAAGTGCCTTAAAAAGAGATAGTTTTCGTGAAAGACAAGTAAGAGTGAAGTTACAGTGTGTGAGGGAGGTTTCAAGAGAGGAGGAAGAGAGGTGTATTCATTTTTGTTGCACTGTGCTGCTCATATTACACAAATTCACTACAGGGGCTGAAACCTCAGGATTCCTCTTAAGATGATGAAAAGATGTCTGTGCCTTGTCTCAGATGTGTCTTTAAGGGTGTGCTTGGATTTAAAGACTCTCTGGAGGCTTTTGTTATAACTTTTTAAGTTCATACATCAATGAAATAGTCATGAACTGCAGCAGTTTGTCAGATTAAGGTTGTCAAGATTATGTGGATGGGAGTCTGTTTTGATGTAGGCAATGCTTAATGGTCTGCACTGCTTCCTCATCTCACCCCATATGGAGATGTGTAATCAAAAATACAAAAGACTCCTGAGTGCATTTCTTTTTTTTTTTTTTTATTTTATTATTATTATCAATAGTTATCAGTCTTGTTTCTTGCACTGGGTTTCAGTCATGACTGAGGTATATTGTATGATGTAAAATCCATGGCAATAGATAAAAAGTTACTTGGACAGTCCTAGAAATGAAGAAGAAATTTCCCTGGATTCACCTGTTGAAAATGTATTATTTTGTACGTGGGATGATGTGTATCAGTCTGTTCTTTCTGCAATCGGCCCAGCTTTGGGCAGTGCTAGCTGTATCTGTAATAGAACATATACAGAATATGAAGTCAGATGAAAGAGCAGCTGCTATAAAATCCCCAAGTCTGTGCAAAAAATGTGTAATCTGACTTGTAAACAGATCAAACAGACTTGTTTGGCATTCAGGTATTAAGGCATTTAGTCACTGGGAACAAGACAAATAAATAACATGAACATGCAAAATACTTTCCTGCAAATATTTTGCATTAAAACTATTAATTAGTGGCTGTGATGTTCATCTCTCTCCACAAACTATAACCTATATACTCCAACAGATATGCTTAAGCAGTGCCCCATTATAATGCTACACCTACTTTATTATGAGGATGTTAAAATTGTCACTATTAAACATGAGAAAATTAAATTCACTTAAAGAGGATGTACTGACCTTTTATTACATTTTACTAACTTAGAGGTACCGTCTGATTGAATCTGTGCCTGTTGTTGTACCTTACATTACATAAGTAACCACTACTTTATAGTGGTCTGCATGACATGGGGTGGGGTAGGGTTTGGGTTGGGATGGGTGGGTGGGGGTCCAATTTGTTAATTTCATTATACTTTTTTTTTTTTCTACATTCTAATTAGAATGCTCTTTCTTTAGGTGTGTGTGTGTGTGTGTGTGTGTATGTGTGTGTAAATATGTGTCTGTATGCATATGTGTTTATACTTTTAAAAAAAAGAGAGAAGGTAAATTGCAATTCTGTGATTGTGATCGGAAGTGTTCTATTATTCTTCAATAAAAAAATATTGGGGAAAAAATTGTCATTGTTCTGATAGCCTAGTTGTTTTGTCTCCCCACACTCATCCTTGTAATCATTGTTTTGTAATTCTGTAGCCTTGATATTATCGCTTTAATACAGGGTGGATCCAAATACAAGGAACTGAAGGCCAAGACATTACATATCCCCATAGTGACTAATGTTGTTGGGTGTCAGATAATTCAAGTACCAGCAACAAAACAAGAAAAAATCTCTACACCAGTGTAGTTCACATTGGGTTTAAACCACCCAGGATGTTTCAAACACCCATAGTTTCTCTTCTTCGTGTTTTAATCCAAAGCAGGAGCAATACTGGTGTGCAAGTTTTTGTTTTGTTTTGTTTTGTTTGGGGTTGTTTTTACTATAGAAACACAATCATCTGAGTCAGTATTGTTGCTCCTTATCCTCATAACACAAAGCAAAGTTGACCTTGTTGTGACAAAAACATGAAAATGCAAATGAATTGCATGAAAAAACACACTACCTATATATAAAGTCCTGTATAAATGTTATCCTGTTAGAGGATATTTCATGTAAATCCTGTAAATTTCATTAATAAATACTTTGTGTACAATGAAGATACGTAGGGAAGGCAGCTGTTGTCTTTATCCATCTTTGCGATTCTTTGTCCTATGGTGTTCTGGGGGTGAAAGCCTCTTACTTGCGCTGTAAGAGTCTGGGGATTGTTTTGAACACTCATCTGTACTTCTGTGGTTCTCATCTGTAGACTCTTCTAAGACTGTTTGGTGTGATTGTTATGCAAAAAAACCTTGGTGGTGTTTGAGACTGTTGTTGGACCGGTCTGTGGCAAAATTTAAGTTCAGTTTTCTGGTTTGTTTCGTTTCAGACTTTTTATACCTAAACCAGGTCCATATGACAGATCTAGCCCTTATTTTAGGTACAATCTTTGTTTTGTTTTAGGTTGCCGGAGTCCTTCTCCTGTTCATAATTACCTCTGTCTGTGTCACGTTTACCCTCCTTCATGTTTGTTTGTGTTGCCTTCATGCAAATTTCCTAAAATTCATGAGAAAAGCAGTTTACTTGTCCTCGTGTGTTGGGATTGGTTTGGGGTTATGGACTGACTATACAGCCATTGAAAAACAGACGACCGCACCATATGGCAGATGACGCATAGCAGACGTGCCGAGGAGAAGCCTGATCAGAACCAGGTTCTGCTTCTATTCAACGCTGACCACAGCACTGGGCGCAGAGCACGGAGGGGTTGAGGAGCTGTCATATATCCCCGGGTAGGGAGGAGGAGATTCCCTTGTGGTTTAATAATAATGTGGCTCTACCTCAGTACACTACAGAGGGATGTTTTAGGGGAACAGGCTACAGAGAGAAGGGAAGAACTGGTCATAGGGCATTTGTCATAGAAGTTCAGAAGTGTCACTAACACCACAAAAAGGGATTCCAGTGTCTGTAACCCCATAAAATTTGCTTGTGTGCGTGCATGTGAGTGTGCATGCTTACTTGTCAGTGTTTTTCATTTAACTTAGGGCTGCTAAGCATCAACATCCTGGCACTGAGGATGTGGCATTGGTGCAGTACTCCCAGTCATTGTCAGTTAGCTCACTGAGGCCGCTGACGAGCACAGATGTTACCATGCTGCTTCTGAAGCACCACCAATGCACGCATCACGTAAAATGTGAGCCAAATGTATCCCAAATTGCAGCCTGAAGCTCAACCAGAGTAGCAATATATTTCAAAAAATGTGGAAGTCAGAGGAATGTTTTTTTTCTTCTGATACTGGTGGTTTATTTAGTATACTTTTATATAGAGACATTGGGAAACCAGAGCCTCATCACTAGCTGACAAATGGCTCTTCTAATTTGCACTTATCTCTGTGTCAAATCCACATTAAGCTTTTGAAGCCACAGTGTGAATCTTTGACCCCCTTTAAATTAAAGTTAATATAAGGATCGGGATAGTTTCTGCTTTTCAATTAAGTCATTACTCACAAAAAGAAACTCAAGCAGTAACAATCAGTCATGTTTTTTTTTTTTTTTTGGTGGTCGACTACTTAGGATTAGTATCCAGCAATTTACTTCTGTAGAGGCTTCTATAGAATCAGTGCTAGCTGACAACAGAGGAAAGAAGACAGGGGATGATGGGAAATGAAAAAGAGAGATTGTGAATATTCAAAAGGCAACAAAGCATATGCACACCAAAAATTTGAATTAAAATAACTCATTTTACTCTGTTACATCTCGAGATTACTCATCCATTGTCTTCATTCCTTCCAGCATAGTTCTGTCAGTCTGCAGTGTTTAATAAAGCAAGACAGAATCTTTTACTAAGAAAACGACAGCCGGCATTGAGCCCTTTATTTCTGTGAAGTCTCTGAGTGTTGGCCTCTCCTATCTTTTATGAATTAACTGATCAAAATGCCACAAAATCTCTTTATGCCACCACGGGAAGCTGTCAAACTGGAACAGTGGAATTCGCCTCATATGGCTGTTAACTCAGCAAATGCTTGATTGCATGCTAATAAAAGTAAATGTAATGCCTCTTTGTAACTGATTTAGTTGATCCTAAAGCAAAATGTATGGCCTGATTATACGTCTTAGCAGTAAGTGCTTCTCATATTATCTAAGATTGTGAGGTATTCAATCAGGCACTTGCAGTCTTTTTCTTGTTTTCTATAATAAGTCAATTCGGTGGTTAGTTAGTAAATCAGATAGTGACTTTGTCCATCCATGTGTTTGTGCTAGTTGTGGACCCCAAGAAGACAAAGTGACAGCTCTGTAGGATACTGCTTCACAGAAATAACTCTCTGAATGCAGTGTGTGTTTGTTTGTTCGGTATGTGTGTGTGCGCGCGCCCGTGCCCGCCCATAGGCAGCCTGTCCATGTATCTGCACCCATGCATCCATGCGTTTCTGTCACTCTAGTTCAGTGAGTGTCCCACTGGGTGCAGACAATCCCAGGCTTTGTGTGCATGTCCTGCTGCCATGCTGCGTACTGTACTGAATGGGCTCTAGGGGCCAAGGCGTGTGAAAATCCCACCCTTGCCCACCTAGACACAGTCAGCTGTGTATGTGTGTGTGTGAAAAAAGGAGGAAAAAAACTTGCATGTGTGTGTTGGGGCTGAAATACTGGGTGAAAGAGTATACTTCACACTGAAACAACTAAAGTCTGTGTTGTATAGTACAGAGAGATGCTTTATTATTCTTTTATTTCATTAACTGGAGACCCTAATGACCTGACAAATGACCCCAGCAGAGGCCACGCTGTTCTCTCAGACTCGGTACCTCCACTGAGGTTTGCCTTTCTTTTTCTGTGTCTCTCTAGCATTTTAAATACCATAGCAAAAAAAAATGCACATGTGATACTAATAACGCTAATAATGGCTATATTCCAATTGGATGTACTGGGTCAGTGGTGTGGCTTATTGTTTTTATTTTAATGAACCAAGTACCCATTAAAACTTAAAGAGCCGAAATCAAAGGGAAAATGCCAGAATTGGAAAATGCAAGCCTTCTTTCTGCAGCTCTGTCCTCTGGGCTCAAATCAAAACACTAAATATAGATGACCTGACGTCGTCTCACACCATTACGGCAAAGTGAAGTCACTTTTTCAAACCTCTGTGATGAGCTATGGAGTAGAGCCGTTGAGCCACGTCTGACTGAATCTTAACAGCAATCTGTAATTACTGCTGTCAGTCACATATTTAACCTCCTTCCTCTCTGATATTGCTTATAAACCTCCCATCACAGAGTAGATTGTCTATAGTCCAAGACTCCAGAGGCGATTTCAAAACAATGTAGGAGTCTTGTTTCCTGTCAGACCATTTTCTGCAAACAAAATCCAACCAAAAGTGAACCACATGACATCCCAGTGTCTAACAAGATACTGCAACATAGTAGGTGAGCCATTACTCATGGCTCGTTTTAGCAGGTTGGCACCACTACTGCAGAGGCGTGTGATGCTCATTTCATTTGGCAAGTCACCTCTAATGATTTTCTTCTGTACATCTTCTTTACTCACAGTAAAGAACTTCCATGTCGATGACACATTAGTTTGTGTGTGTGTGTGTGCGTGGATGTGATGTTACTTTCTGTGTCACTGCGTACATGATGTGAACTGTCATGTGGCTCGTGCATGTTAATTGGAACCAAGGGGAGATTTATCTGAAGACAGAGACAGCTTATGACAGATGACACTGGAACCTGGTAGATTTTTTCATCTAAAGCAATCATGAGAAGCGGTAGTGATCCTGTTTTAATCATAGAGCTGATTGAAGACACATTTATTTCAGAAAGGGAAGTTATTTAATGTCATTAGTTGCTTTTCCATTTACTCTCAAATTGTGCGAATATAACTTGCACATAAAAATTTACCTAATGAAAAAAACGACAATTTCACCAAAACTCTTGTTTTTTGAGTAAAAGTTTTTGCGCTGGCAAGAGTTAGTTTTTCAGGTGTAGCGCAATTGGTATATCACGCAAAACTGCAATGGAAAGACCTTTTTCCACAACTACAATCATGTGAATTAAAAAAAAAACAAACAAAACATGTTGATGGATGTTACAACAAGTGATGAAGAAGAGTTTTAGAAGAACCATGGCACAGTATGTGGAAACAGAATAATCTTTTGAATTGCATTTAGTATAAGACAGAGGAGTGATATATAATAATAATAATAATAATAATAAATATATCTGGAAATCAACACAATATTTACATTTGGTGCCATATTTATGGAATGACTTCTTGTGTCATCTTGTGATAATAAATAAACACATCATTACATTTGTGGTTTAATGGGAAAACCGACATTATGTACTTCTGTTTTTTCGGCATTTAAAAGTAAATATCGGTAAGGATTTACGCAGATGTCCAATGGAAAAGCATCTGCTGATATTGACAAAACAGTCCGTATTATTCAAACTCCATTGTGATAAACATATGCAAAAGCATGTGTACATTTTCTGCATTGTCTTCCGTGCCACATTACCGTGCAAACATTCCAGTTCTATTATAGGAGTCCCATCATAGCCTGGAATTTTTCCAAAGTGAATGCCTTTGTATGAAAGCCAAAAAAATGTATTTCTTTAACAGATGTATGAACCCAGTGACTTCCACTTGCCGTGTCTGAAATGTGCTTCTGTCTCTACTCTTAGTCATTAATAAAGTATATGAATGGATCCCTCAGATGTAGGAAATTATCCTCATCAGTAGTTCCCTCTTGTGTTATGCTGTGCCTTTGCTCTGTAGCATGTGAAGATGCAGGAGACGGATGTGGGAGTTGTGCGCTGTGGTGGAAGTCTAGTCATGTTCCCATTGTCTGTAACCACAACACAGGATGTGGCGGATTCTAATAAGGGAGGTGACTCAATGGTGAGCACAAACAAATAATGAACAATGCCTCACACACTACCTGGACAGACAGGACATAGGTGACCTCTTCAATGCGAGCCAAAACCAATAGGCAAAATAGCTGTCCTCCCATTCAGCTGAGCACTGAGGTATTCATTTGGTTAGTCAAGCTAGCCGCCCCCCTGCTGCTCATAAATGTCAAACTTCATCATGGCTGAACAAGAGTTTGCTGCACCGTTTGCCTGTGCAGGGGTCCCTTTGTTTTTAATGTCTTGAATAAAGGTGTTGTGTGTTTATTTAGCAAGTTTGTTATGTCTTTTCTACTCACAATGCACTAATTGTCCTCCACCTTTGTAAGACCATTTAGCGTAGGTGGTGGTACTCCCATTTCCCTGAAAGTTTACTGCTATTTTGTGTTATTTTGTATTCTGTTTCTCCTCTTTTTCTCTGCTCTCCATTTTTCTCTTCTCCTGGTTTCTGCTTGTTTCTCCTTCCTCTCCTGTCCTTTTCCACCTCTTTTTGTTTCTCTTCTCTATTTTCCTCTTCTCTTCCATCCTTGTTTTTCTTCATTTCTCCTCTCCTTTCCTATCCCATCCTCATTCCTCTTATTTTTTCTCTTCTATTCTCTTCCCATTTCTCTTTGTTTCTCTTCACTGCAGCTCAGTTCTCCCCTCCTTTTTTCTCCATTTCTCATTCCTCCTCGTTCTTCTCTTTTCTCTCCTGATTCCTTTTTGTTTCTCCTTGTTTTAGTTGGTTTCTGCTCCTCTTCTGCTTCTCTTCTCCTCTCCTCTGCTCTCCTTGTTTCACCTCTCCTTGATTCTCCCCTCCTCATTACTCCTTTCTTCTGAACATGTAGACATATGCCCTGTTCCTCCTCTAATTGGTTCTCCGTATTCATGCGAGGACACAGATAGAGGCTGGGAGGATGCAGGTAAAGCTGACTTTTAATAAATGTCACTCCGGATTCAGGCTATGGATGGACAACTCGCTGATGGGATGTTTATAACGAGGCGTCATTTTAATGCAAAGGGAGACAGGAGCAGAGACAATGAAGAATACATCAAAAAAAGGTGATAGATGTTTCCAATGAGAAGATGTTGGAGAGACAGAATCACTTCAGCAGACAGAGACAGAAAGAGGCCTTCCTTCATGCTGCTGCAGCCCGAAGTCAGTGATTGTGAAACAGTGTCATGTGTGTGAAAGGAGGGAGATCCCAGATGGGTATCGGTGTGTGTGTGTGTCTGTGTGTGTGTGTGCAGCCGTGTGTGTTGTGTGTAGCAGCACAACTACTCTTAAATGCATGTGTGTTGCTTGCCCTGTTGTGTGTTTAAGTGGGAAACTCGCATGTGTCTGTGAATGCTCTCCCATTATGTGTGCAATATGTGTAGTTATTTTTTGTGTGTGGCATAGTTTACCCTGGTGTATTTTCAGGAATTCTTCCTTCCAGGCCTGGAACCTGCTCCCTTCTCCTAACTCCTGTCTCCACACAAAACAAGGGAAAAAGCTCCAGTTTGTTTATTGTTTTGCCTGCCTTGTTTTTCTTTTGATTGTTGTCAAAGTTCCCACTGTCTCCCCTGGCACAGCAGCATACACTGCACTCTTATTTACTCCCTCCAGTTTTCAGGGTTTAGATAGAATGAGAGCGTTATCAAAAGGGCTGTCGAATAGGAAGTAAATGTTAGGAGCGATGAAATATTCAGACTGATGGAATGTTCTAGGCCAGTCCATTCCCAGGTGATCTCACCAATCAGAATATTAGGAATGACACGGAGTCTCCTAGATACTGTTTGGGTGGGCCTCGACTCTACACCGAGGAGAGAGATGAGACGGATTTACATCATGTCATTGTAAATGTCAGTTTGACAGATGTTTTAGAAGCTATCTCCTCTCCTCTCCTTGTTTCTCCTTTATTCTCCTCTCACCATTTCTCCTCTCCACTTCTCATTTCTCCTCTCCTCATTTCCCCTCTTCTTCTCTTTTCTCTTCTATTCCCCTCATTTCTCCTTTATTCTCCTCTCCTTATTTCTCCTCTCCACTTCTCGTTTCTCCTTTATTCTTCTCTCTTCTCGTTTCTCCTCTCTTCTCCTCATTTCTCCTTTATTCTCCTCTCCTCATTCCTCTTCTCCTTGCCTCTCCTCATTTGTTCTCTTCACATTTCTCCTCTCCTCTTCTCTTTGTGCTTATATCTGCTTGTGCTCATTTCTGTTATAAATACCAGGGCTGATTGACAGTTTCTAGTGTTTGGGTTTGACAGCTCTTATTTGTTGTAGTCGACAGGCTTTTAGTGAATGGCTGACGTTTTGAGGTTCCATGTCTGTCACCGTGTGATGACTATGGGGCAATGTTGTGTATGCGGATATACCAGCTCATCATGCCACCCTTTAAGCATCAGTACACAGAGCATATGTGTCTCTTAATGGCTGTTTTTCAGCCTGGCTTAGAGCTCAAAGGGTCATGGGAAGATTAAACATGGTTGTTTTTTGAACTGTTGTTTTTATGTTGTTGTTGACAACACATGGTATCTCTATAGTAGTTGGTGAATATTCGAAAGGAAAACAACAGCCAATAATTATATCAGGGTGTATTTAATAGATGGTGTGATGAAACAAGTCCTTTTACACTGAAAAAAGTGATGGTAAACACCATGTTCCACAACCAAAGTTAAGGGATGGTGGGGTTCGGTTTCAGAGAAGATGCAGTTTCTTCTCACTCAAGCTTTCTTTACTTTGGCAAAGGTTCAGGAATCTCTGAAGATGTGAAACTTCTCTGGTACTGCTCTTCTCACTTTCGTTTCCTCAGTCCTGCTCTGTGAGGTCATTTGCAAAAACACTGGGAATTTGGGAATTCAAAAAACTATATTCATCTTGCAAAACTAAATCACAAGTTAAAAAAAAAACTTTTTATCTCCTTCTCTAGAAGAATGTTTTTTCGTACATGCAGCAGAAAGATAAGGGCAATTGCAAAATTACTAAACTCTTATACATTAATAATATTAGGATGCTTTAAGTGTTTACAGTCAAATTCACAGCCTGATCTATTTTTTACATTGCAGTACACACAGTACCATGGGAGAGACGTGTTTTCAGTAACTGTCAAAAAAGTTTAGATAAACAAATCTGTACAAATATGAACTGTTTGATTCCTTATAAAACATCAGAATATGAACTATTGAAAAGCATTAATGATGTAGATACTATCATATGACATTTGTTTCTTACCTGGGAAACAAATTATATTTATACATACATGACACATTCTGCTAATAGTTGTCCTTGATTTTTAGATCGTATTTTAGTCTTATACTCCAATGAGGAATTTGGTATTTTTAATTCTGCTCAGCTAAACCTTGAACATTTGTCCAGTTCCCATCTGTGTTCATCCTCTGTAGTGAATCAGGTTCACACTAGTCAAACATCAGCGGTGTTAATGATGAAGTACAGACAGATGGACAGAAACATTCACAACATTAAAGAGACGCTGCACACCTGTAGTGCTGAAGCAAACACCAAAAATCTTTATTGAGACATTAAAGTCCTGTGTTTTGACAGCGCAGCTGTCTGTGACAAAGTGTCTCTTTTAACGACAGACAGCTTTGCAGCTGAACAAACTCACACACAAACACATGCATCCTCAGAAAAACAAACAAGTTTGCCTGATGTCCTCATTCTGTAAGTTCTCTCTTTTTACCTCACACTCTGGTGAAGCAGAGTATTATTTTTGCTCATTTCTATCTGGATGTGAACACCATAACTTTCAAATCAATGCACTGACATTTATGAGACTTAGCAGGCATACTGAGTAAGTCAGTGTCTACGAGTGATTAGATTGTGGTACATGTGGAAGGAAGGAATCCTCATGTGGAATACTGTTTCAGTTTCACTGTAAGTGAAGAGTATTGATTTTCTGTGCAAGGTTTGACTCTCCTCTTAGATTCATTAAGATTGAAGGTACAGATGTATGAGTTCACATCTATACCATTTTTTTTTTAGTTTGTTTGAAGTAAATAAGAGATGATGTGTAATCTCAAATTAAAACGTGAATGTGTGGTACTTCAGTTGATCTGTTACATGTCGTCCTCTCCTCATCCCCTACAGTTCCCATCTCTACTGTACCTAACATATTAAAGCAGACAACACCCAGAAAATCCATGTCCATATTAAGGAAATTTCACCTTTATTCCATATAATTCCATGTTCAAATGTTACACAATGTGTTCAAACAAGAGTTCAATTTAGGTTGTCACCTGCGTGTTTGCCCAGTGACAGGCCACCATCTTCACCCACTCCACTGTGGATCACCCTTCAATACGATGGCAGAATGCAGCTCAGACAGCTGGGGAAACATGTGAACGTAGGCTGGCACAAAGACAGAGCAAAGGATAGGCAGACAGGCTGGCAGACCTGTGTGTGTTGTCAGCTAACTGACAAACAGTAATGACACATACATAGTGGTTTGGCTGACCGACAGACAGATGCACAGAGAGCCAGTCAAGCATGCAGACGAGCTGATAGACGAGAAAACAAGATGGACCAGCAGTCTTCAAGTTTAGAAAAGATAATGCTGGACTGGAAGTACTTTCACTCATGTTTTGTACCTAAGCATTATTTTCAGGTACTTATACTTGAGTATTTTCATTGTATACCAATTTAAACGTATACTCCAGTACATCTTAGAAGAAAATATTGTACTTTTGTTGGACAGCGTGTGTAACTTGTAATACTACTTTTTTTTTTTTTTTTAACACTTTCTTGTGCATACATCCATCCAGCCACTTAGTCCTTCTGGGGGGTGCTGGAACCAATCCTGGTAACCAATGGGCTAAGGTGGGGTGCACCCTGGGCATGTCAATTGTTCACGTATATGGACCAACAACTATTCACTCCTAAATTCACACCTGTTGGTTGAACAATCATCAAATATCCCCAGATGAGTTGGATTTGAGTGTTTGTGATAAAGTACATACATTATGGGCAGAATTAAAAATTCTCAGTAAACTCCTTGGATTCACTGGATAATGCATGCAAAATATAAAACTGGCCAACAGTATGCACTGGACCATAATACTACACAGGTTATGATCTTCTAGACATTGGTAGATTGTTGTGGATTAAGCTACCAACAGCATATGAAGTACTTCAAAGTTGCTGGACTGTAAACATCCACAGCAGTTGAGAGGAGCATGCACATGAATATGAATACAGACGCATCATGTATAAAAGTGAAACACTGACAGGGCCATTTCACTGCAGGATAAATACTTTTACATTTTGCTGCAAAACCTGACATCTTTCTGCTTCTGTAATGTACTTAATGCTGAAGTTTTACTTGAGGCAGAGTTTTTTCACTGTGTGTTATTAATACTTTTTCTTAATTAAAGGATTTGGAAACTTCTTCAAAGAATCCTCTGATCACTTAAATTATTCTGTGCATTTATGCTTAATAATGGTCAAAAAATGTGTTGATACCAAAAAGAGAAAGCAGAGTTCTTATTATCATAAGGCAGTTAGGAAAAGGAAGAGTGTATTTGTCATGTATGTGTGTGTGTAAGTGCACATGTGTGTATGTATTAAGAGTAGGAGGGATAAAGGGTTGCCAAAATCTGACAGCTCAGCCTCCTGTGCATTCCTTCTCACTTTCTGTGTCTTTGTCTTTCACTGTCAAGACTTCTCTCTGTCAGGCAAAAGTCAGCGACCAAGCATCAGCAGAGTGCTCCAATTGGATGAACTGTCAAAGAGCTCATAGTCACACAAGACATATATTGTAGCAAAGTCACACAGAACATATGATGCACTGTGCTTTTTTTCTGCAGAACACTTTGGCCTTTTTAAATTACAGTAATCCTCTCTTTTGTTGCTAGTTTAATGTTGTCGTGGTGCTGTATTATTAGAAGCAGAAAACCCTAATCATGTGTGTCAGTAGCACATTACAAACAGTTTTATTTATTGTATTGTGTGTATTAATTATAGTCCAGCAGACATAACTGTGGTCCATTTTTGGAAAACAACATTGTTTTAATGAAAACTGTCATTAGAAATAAGGTACTGACATCACTGTTTTTTTTTAAAAAATCTGTTGATATATTGATGTAAAAATTTTAAAGTGCAACAACATGCATATACACACGTGTAGTTATCAGTACATGTATCATTTCTCTGCAATCAAGAGGTCTGATTCCTGCCTAAGTTGACTTGATGTGACTGTAACATGATATTTGCAAGTAACAAGCTCAAGGTCAGGGAAAAAAAGTCCCCTATGATACATCTACCCATGCTCCATCACATTAAATTTGCCCCTGTTCACCCACTTGTACTCTCCTCTCACTGCAACAATGACTGACATGAAGCTCTGCATGTATTAGATCCAGTGGAGATGTACAGTCAAACAGCAAAAGACAGTTTTATGACCATGCCTTTTCTGCTGCACCATGCTGTAATCTAATAACACAATGATAAACAAACATCTGCCAATAGACATTACTAATGTGCTTTTGCATTGTGTAGTTATGTCTGCAACATAAATGGTTTTTTTTTTTTTTTTTACCTCAGCACAGATGTAGTTCCACTTATTTCTATTTGTTGGTTTGAAATAACAAAGAAGAGCCCATTAAAATTTGGAGGAGAGCCATAAAAGTGTGGAGTGACTCATATTTTAGAATCTTTTATGCTCATGAGAGAGCATTTGACGGAATGACAGGTCTTGGAGGAGGTATACTCTCTACCAGGAGCTTATTCTTGCTATGGGTAGTGACTGAATGAACAGAGTCATGGAAACAATGGGCAGCATTGTGATGTAGTGGTTAGCATTTCTACCTCACAGCTAGAAGATACCAGGTTTGATGGACTGGGGCTCACATGTTCTCAGGTTTTACCCACCAAAAAAACCCCCCCAAAAAAACCCCAACATATATACATAGGTTAATTCTCCCCATCCGGCTTAAATGCGTTCAGTACTAATCTAAGGTGCTGTGTGTGGTAGGACGGGTCAAATGCAGCAGCCTAATGTCCTTATGGGGGAAGTGACCTTTAACCTTAATAAGTGGCAGAAATTAATTTCCTCCCAGGTGGCTGGGGTCTCCATCACAGATAAAGTGTGTGGGAAGTAATTGGAGTGGACTGAAGGGATTATACATCTCAGCTGACCTGGGACTGCTGCCCCTGCGACCTGCACCCAGATAAGCAGTAGAAAATGTATTAATGGTTGTAACATCGTGAGATGGCAGTAGGAAGTTTAGTTTTCATAACATCTCTCGATGGAACTACAGACCACTTTGAACTGTGTTTTGCCTAAGAATTTCTTCTATTTTTCCGTCTTATTTTACAACATGCTCCACAATATAAAATAGTTGATTTTAACAGTACTGCCAATATCTACTTAGCAGGACTTAGAATTATCATAAACAACACTCTGTATGCAGATCATGAATAGAAAAGAAAAGACGTGTTTACTGTCAAATATAGAGGTACACAATAAATCAGTGTGAACCAAAACTTAGAAATGGCTGTGCATACATTTGTGATATCAAA
>JAPSES010000219.1:12476459-12503790 GCA_029822895.1 Maxillicosta whitleyi
GTATAGTTACTAAATACAAGTGAAGGTAGAGGACACTTTCTGTCATGTTTTCATACAGTTTCAAGCTAATCCAAGGCAAACCTTTTATAATGACACACACACAAAAAAAAAATCAAGAAATCAAAATCACGTTTTTTTTTTCATAAATTGCCTTTGAGCAAAAGGCATTGTTCTGCTGATGCTGGAATATCCCTGACAGTTATTGGGTTTGGTTCCAAAAAGCTCTGACTCCAAAAGACTTTGAAATTGCCTCTAAAGCTAAAATTTGTTTTCTCAGGAGTAATTCTGCTCTCATCCATTTTATTTGGATTCTGTAATAAGTGATCTGGTGGTCCATCTATACATTTGGTCTATATATGTTAATTAGGTCTCAGAGTAAATAAAAGATTTTAATGCACACTTTCTGTTACAGTTCTTTTTTTTTTTTTTAATTCTTATTTGTTGTATGTGGGGATGTCTGTTATGATGGGTCAGTGTGTTTTTTCTTGTACTGCTGTCACAACAACACAATTTCCTGCAAAGGATCAATAAAGTATCTATCTATTATGACAGCTCACTTGCTTGTCAGACTTTCTGAAATTTGGATTCTTTGATAAAAGCTGCTGCTGCGGCTCATGTTGCTGGTGTACATGCACTAACACCTTAAGCTGTTACTGCTGCTGTATATTGTGCAATATTGTACATTGTCAGAGGTTTATTTGATCATATTCTAGGATATGTCATGGTAGATTTCTTGTATTTACTGTTTATATATTTTATTTAATATTTTTATCTTATTTCATGTTGCAAACATGAAACCTGGGTAACTATATTTTGTTCTATCATGTCTATTGATTGAATGACAATAAAGCTCTGCCTATCTGGCTCAGGCTTTTTTATTAAAATGTTTTATTTTTTTTCCTAAAGGACAGGTTAACCCTTACATACTAGTCGGGTCAAATTCCACCTGTTTTGACATTCAACAGTATTAAAAAATACCCGAAGCATCATTCTTTTATTCTGAAATTTGATTACTTTTCTTAAATTTTGCCAAAATACACAAAAATGAAAATAATTTAAAATCTTATACTTTTGTACAGTTGCTACAGATTTTTGGACACTGAGACTAGTTCAGGTCAATTTTATATATAAATCATAATGGCTTTTATGTTTTTATGTGTTATGTAAAACAGGACATGATACCGTGTGATAGTAGATGTTTTTCTCCAAAAAACAAGTTTGTAAACCTTTAAAAAAAAAAGTGCTCTTCCTTATTATATTTATATATTACATATATTTATTCATTTGTGATAGTCTATTTAGACATTCTAAATAAATCTGTAGTTGGTTTAGACACTTACTATGAGGGAATTCTGGGTTAAATATACCCAAACCAAACTGTGATGGTTTAAGAAATGATCAGTTTGTAAATGTTAAAAAAGATCCACAAACAAAACAGATATTGACTGTTTCACATTGCTTGATGATTTTTTTTTTTTTGTTCTGCTAGCCTTTTTAGGCTGCTGTAGTTGCCTTGTCCAAATATAGTAACATCTGGTCGTAAAAGCCAACGTGGTCATGGCCAAATCGCAAAATTGGTAGTTCAGAAAAAAGTGTTATTTTATACAGTTTAAAAGATTCGAGTAAATAAAGTATGATGTCGTGTTGTGCACTATAGGGTACTTATGACAGGTACAGTATTCTGTTCCATCTCCAATCATTCCAGCCTTGTATCATTTATGGAAATATCTAGAAAGCACTGGAAACAGATGATCAAGTATATAACTTAAACAATCACTTCATCAAAATAAAATATATAACAAACAATATATGATAAAGAAAATATACTAATGATATTTTAATGTAGAAATTATATATATTAATTATAATATGGTTTTTCTATTAATATACACTTTTTGTGCATTAATTCATATTGAAATACTTTCTGTAAATATTGTGAACTTCTGAAAATACATTCCAGCTTTGCAGAGTGACACATATTTTAGCTGATGCTTTTTTTTTTTCCACACTTAGAGAAGCAGTGTTCTTTATTGGCTTTCTCACTTTCAATAAATTGTTCCAACAGAATCAGAACTCATGTGCTTTTAGTCAAAAGACACACTGAACACTGAAAATGATCTCACTGCCTCATTTTATGGCTGATGAACGCAGTTGTTTATGTTCAAACACAGTGATTAAGAACACAGGCTGAATCACAAATCACAAGGCATTTCCCATTTATATCTTTGCCCCCTCGAGACCATCTGCTCCTCCTAGAATGACACCATTAACAACCGCCGAACTCCCATAGATTCAGACTTTTGGGTTCTCCTTAAATTCATCTCCACATTTTCTTGCCACTTGCTACACCTACGCTGTTGGAGACGGGCTCTGTCACGCTAAAGCCTCTTGCAAATACAACTCACACTATTTATGCCTCAATGTAGACACACATATGGTCTTCTGATCGGGCCAATTGTAGCGCATAACTGTGACTATGAAAATAACAGGAGTATTTACAGCAAACGTTGAGGTGCCCCGACACTGAAATAATTGGATGTAGTTGTGTTGTTGTTATTCCCACCCATCAAAGAAGCTGACAGCATTGAGAAACCAGGTCACAGATTATTGTGGTGTAAAGTTGATTGGCATCTTCTCTCAACAGTTGGTGGATGTTTTCTCCTGGCCACTGAAACTAACTTTCTCCACATAAACAGTTTCATAGGATTATCTTTGCACTTCTGGCACTATCAGCCAGTTAAGAGTATGCATACTGACTGTGTGTATGTGGTCTTCAGTTCCTGTGAGGTTCACTGTCCTCCTGCTCTTGGTGGTGTGTCTTTTGGGCCTATCGCTCCTTCTCTTATGGTCATTATTCTCTGAGTCCTCTTGGATATGTGTGTGAGTATGTGCACGTCCGAATGTGCAAATGACCAGTAGATGAGGAGCAGACTTCCATCTCCAGTCCCTGAGCTTCCCTCTAACATCACCCATGGGCTTTGTTTTGATCTCCGTGCCAAACTTTCTCCTCAGCCGCTTCTTAAGCTGTGTGAATATTATACTGTATGTGTGTCCGTATGCAAGCAAAGGCCACAGGGATACATGCACTGTGTCCCCCTTAAGCCTTTTGTGCTCCAAATTTACACTATCTTGCCCTTATTCCCACTGCCAATTTCTTCCCTGCTCATTCCTCAATGTATGCAGTGTGGGGCTTATAATGGCAGAACAAGGCTTGGCTCTTTTCCTTGCTCACTCTGCCATCAGAAGTCTCAGAGGTATACTCCTCTTGCAGCTTCTTCACAACCCAAGGCTTTTTTTTTTTTTTTTTTCAAAGTGTAAGAGACAGTTGCTCTTGCTCCTGTTCCTGTGAATCCTCGCTGAGAATCTCCTGCTCGATTCCTCTCGGTTTCTGAGAAGTTCGAGCTGAATGATGCATGCTATAGTACGCTTGAAATTATACAAGAATAAGCAGTTGTGGCAGCTTTCCAAGAAATACTCATTGCCTTCTGTGCATGATTCAACGAAACATCATAATTGAGAGCAGTTCAAGTACATTTTATTGATGGGTTTCTAGAAAAAGAGCAATTCCAATGCTCAGTACAAGGAATACAGTTATTATTATTATCATTAACTCCGTCATGTTTTGTGGTTTTTATGAGTTTGTCTGTGGGATTACATGAAAACTACTGCTCTAACAGGTTTATAGTATATCAAATGATTTATATTAATCAGAGTTTGGCTTTTTAAAAATTGGAAAAATGTCAAAATCCCCCAAATTCTGACTATTCCCCAGGAGACCTTGTTCATTGAAAACTAACAATGCAAGTCATTTGCCTCTTGTAATATAATAGTTGCAAATATGTTTTTCCAGATTGTATATGGCTTATAGTTTTAGTAAAGAAAGCCAACTTTTGATTCATGATTTTTCTCCATATGTTCTATCCTGAAAGCAATCAATTCAATTCACATTTAGATTTACTTTACTGTAATTGCACATATTTCAGACCAACAAAATTACGTTCCATTTCCAACCGACCAAGATTACATGAAACACAGACATACATTTGAATACAGATACAGTTGTACTGATGAATCACAATGGTGGGTGCACTCCATATTACAAATGTTCAAATTGATCATAGCACTGAAAAAAAGAGATGCTTTGTTGTTTGTTTGGGTTTTTTTTGGGCCATATCGCCCAGTTCTAGACTTAGATTATATTTGTCGTTCCAGATTTTACATCAAAAATTAAATATCGATGCAGTTGACTCAGCACTATATATGCAGGACAATACATACAAGATAGAATTGTAACTTTTCTTTTGGCTTTTCCCTTCAGGAGACGCCAGAGCGAATCACATTCGCATGTTAATTTGGCACAGGTTTTTATGTCGGATGCCCTTCCTGACACAACCCTCTGTATTTATCCAGGCTAGGGACTGGCACAATGAGACACTGCCCCCTTGTGGCGACAGGTATAGGGATGTATAGCGTAAAGGGCCCACCTGAGTATCGAACCAGGAATCTTCCGCACCCAGTCAATATATACAAGATAGAATAAATATGTACATAAAAACTACAGAATATAGAAAATAGAAGAAATATGCATATAAAAACTATGTATGAAATATGTATGTAAATATATATGTATGAAAAAACTTTTTCTGATTTAAAAAAAAAAATCTTTTCAGTACTGAACATTGCAGTTATATTAGACATTCTAGCTGCACTGAATATAAAACTTTTATGAAAGAAAGGCAGGGGTTAGGTCATGGACTCAGCACAAACCCATTCAGTACTGAAATAGATCAAAAAAGGGGGTCTTTCTCTGCCATAATTAGATAAGGACTTTGATTGAATTACAGGACTATGGAAGTCTGCCCTTGCCGAGTACTCTTCTGGTTTTTGCATGAATCATCTTTGAAAAGTGCTTGGAGTTATTTATTTGATTGCAAAGCTTTGGCATCATTAACATACTGGATACATTTGATTTTGTTTTATTATCACAGTTTTGCTCTTCATCTAATTAAAGCTGCTATAAATGTTCATTGTAAAACTGTTGCTTAGGTTGATGACCCTGCAGAGAATTATATTACCTGTCACTGCAGTTTCTATCAACTCTGTGGAGCTTTATGGCGACTGTGTGCTTATTGTTGGCCTTGGACTTGGCAGTAAACACCTGCTCAGAGCAAAAATTATCTGAAAACCTAGTACGCACAAACTATTCTGCCTAAAATGTAAATTAACAAAATGAGCAACATCCTGTAGCTGCTATTCTAAATAATTTAACAGCTGGTCAAGACCACAACCGGAGTTATTAAAATACTGCTGAATGTGTAAATTAGCAGCAGCGCCATAGCAACTCATCAGGTCATACTTTGTGAATATTATGTTGAAAACCTGCTTCTACTGCTAGCATGCAGCCACAAATTATCACACACAAATCTTTTAATTTGTTTAGTCGTAGGCTTTATAATTCATAAGCATTAACAGCAGTATAAGTCTGTTTGCTTGTTTGCTTCTACATCTTAACAGATTTATTTATTCACAACAAGGCCATTGAAATACCTATACGGTACATTTAGTCCAATTGAAGTGTTAGAGATGTGTTAATATGTTTCCTACAAGGGTAAAATGTCTCTAGTGAGCTTTTATGCATTCAACAAAGCAGTAATGTCTGCTCCGCACTGTGTTTTGGCCAAGGTCCAGATTACTGCAAGACCTAATCAGCTTAATATGAAGAGCAGCAGATATTGTTGTGTGCACAAGGCATAAGGTGTTATAGGAAAGACTGAGGTGGCCATTAAACCACAGAGAGCTGTGATTACCAGTGTGACATGTTATTACCACTACACAATTCCTCTTTAAAGCATTATAGTTTGTATTTAACAGGAAAGCATAGAAGATTTGGCTTTGTACACCATTATAATGCTTAACAAAAGTGCTGATTCAGTTGCAGTAGCCAAATTAAATCCAGTATTTTATTTATATTGTGGTATATTGTGAATACAAGTCTGTTGAGGCCAGTTAACAATAGAGCCACAATAAGCTTTGCATTTCCTCTTGGAGACTGTTTTCCTCAGAGTGCCGGATCAGGCATTCATAGACAGAGCTAGTGTGTATCCGCATAAACACTAACCAGGAAGTTATGCAAATGCACAATTTATGCTTTACAGCCTTTAATACTTCTTCATTGGTAAGATTTTGGTTGGTGATTTGGATTGGTGTTGTTTCTTTTCATTTTTGTAACAAAAGACACTGTTGCCCATAAAGTTGGAATAAACAATTTTTTCCTTTTTGTATGAAATGATTACCACAATCTGATTTATTGTTGATAGATACAGTGAAATTAGGACTCAGTGTGTAATCATTGCACCTGGTCAAAAGTGATTATTGATGTGTATAAATAGGAACAAAAAAGAGGAATGTTTCTGAAAACAGTGGAATTATAAATTAAATAATATCAGTGACAGATGCTGCAATGTCTCAATCCCAAAAAAGTATTCATGCTGGTTTGTCCATTTGATTCAAATGAAAAAATATTGAGTCTACCATTAACCCAAATGTAAAATAAATAGTAAAAAAAAAAAACCTCCATACATTAAAAGAATCCAAAAATACCAGAATAAGCCTCTAAAATATCCAGTGTGTTGGTTTTTGGGTTCGTCTGGCATAAATTCTTATATTGCCCTAATTTCCCAGGATTGCTGACAATGTGAGTTTAGTATCAGTTCCTGCACTGACTGCACAATAGCCGCACACATGAACATAGTTGTTAAACAGACACACAGACTCCACTATCAGGCTCACATGTACTTAAAACATGACACGTTAACGACAAACCAACCAACACAGAGAATGGCCATTAAGGGGCCTGTTGACCCCCATTAATGACTCATAGAGAGGCACATTAAATCATAGGGGACACATAATTGTGTGTGTGGGCAAATGTGTGCCTGTCTGCTTCTCTGTCTGTGTTTTCACTTAATTTGAATCTATGCAGGCTTTTATTTTTAACAAGACAGATAATTATCTCTGCTGTTTATTTATCCATCTGTCATTTCGTGCATCTGTATCTCTTTTTGTGTGTGTGCCTTTGTTGCTGCAGCAGCCATATTTTGGCAGAAAAAAAATACATTTTAAAAACTCGGATGTTTGCCACGATGAGCAGCGGCGGATGCAGACGGTATCAGTGCTTGGATAATGATGGCGGGATGGGTAGGCGAGGATTAGCACATGGGCTAAGCTTGTTGTGACCACAGATTGCAGGGGCACTTGAAATGAGCAATGCCAGGCCGTGGCCAGGGTGGATTAGGACTGTGTTGGAGGGGGTTGGGACAGGGCTGGGATGGGATGGGATGGTTGCGTGGATATGACTAGATGGCTGACTTTAAAGGCAGGCTTTAGGGTTTAATGGCTGGCTGGTTAGCTGCTCTGTTGGCTGACCGCTGGGTGCATGGCTGGTTCGTTGCCGGGATTGCTGGAAGATTGGCTGGCTGCCTTGTGTAGCTGTCGCTGGCAGAGAAAATAGCATTGAGCTCATGGATCGACGGGTCATAATGTCATGTCACAAGCCAAAGTGATCTGTGCTGATTTACAGAGGGAAGATTTGCAGCTTACAGCTTTTTCACAGCCACTGCTAATCAAAGAGCAGTTCATATGCACTTCCAGACCAGTGGAGATATTAAGTACCAATGGATGAAACCACAAAACCACACTGACCCTAGGGCTGTCACTTGGATTCTCTACTGGAATGTGCTGTACCAAAACATGGTCTGCCTTATTAATAGTTAACTGCTCTCATTTCTATTTGCACATACAGGCTGCAGAAAGTATGAACTGACTATTGCCGTTATAGTCTGCAATAAATGTGACCTCCACAGATGTAGATGTAGAGAATTAAGTTTCTGCTCAAACTTCTGAAGAGAAATTTTGATTCAGTTCAGTGTTCTTGACCTCAGTGTATGACATTTATTCATGCCTATTCAAAATATTCTTTAGTATGAAATAAATTGTGCTTTGTGTGATTCTCAGGAAGAAATCTTGTCTTTAACAAGGAAGGCAGCATTTCCAAAAAAAAAAAAAAGTACTATCCTGTATTACCAAGAACCTTTAACTATTGTCCGTGTATTTATTTAGCTGATCTTTCCAGTATTTAACAGAGTTCATGGTCAATGCATCAGTAAACATGAAAACTGCTTCTAATTCAGCTAAACAAGAGCTAAACATACAACTCAAAAGTAAGGGACATGCATAAAATCACTGTTATTGTCATGCTATCATTTGTATTTTCTGATATATTTAACAGTTATACATTCATTTTCTGAGCCCGTTTTATACTCGCTATAGGATCATGGGGGTCGTTGTAGCCTGTCCTGGCTAGTTATGGGCAAAGGCAGAGTACACACCAGACATGTTGCCAGTTCATTGCATCACTGACATATCCTCATATTCACACCTAATTTAGTTCAGTGGTGGGAGGAAGCTGGAGTACCTGGAGAGGACCCACACAGACACGAGGAGAACATGCAAACTCCCCACAGAAAGGTCCTACCATGGACTGGTGTTGGAATCAAACACAGGACCTTCTTCCTGTGAGATGTGAGTTCTATACACTGCACCACCACGTTTCCCACACAGCTACACAATGCACCTTTTATGTTCTGATTACAAGGCTGTCATACACAACACACACAGACAGATTCACCTGTTCTGACTTCACTACCTCCATTCAATTCATCAACCACACTCTGACTCAGCTCTATGATAATACCCAATTCAGTTCAAGTCAGATGTGATTGTGCTCTTGTCATGTTGGAAAAGACTTGGTGGTGAATATCTGAATCTTGATCTCTGAGTAGTACAACAACACACGTCTGCTTCAGTATGGGCTGCACAATGCAGCATTGTGAAGGCAGTGACAGGCCTCATTAGCTGCACCACATCCTGGATATCTGATCTCCATGCTCAGTCTGACTCGTACCAACGCCTGAGTCTTATGACTCACCTCGGGATCAAAGACGACAGTGTCAAACTACCTGTCAGAGCCACATCCTGACAAAAATGATACCAAGGATTTGCTAACATTTGAAAGTAGAGACCTTCATTTGAAACTGGAGCTACTGGTGCTAAGTGTTAGTCAGTGCTGACGCACTGCGGGTTTGGAGACTTAGCTTTAAGATCTGGGTAAAACCAAAGACAAGACTGGTTCATTATTTCATGATTACTCTGTGAGTCACAACTACAAAAATGCTTTTACCTGGAACTGACACTTTCATGGTAGTTCATGTGCCTTCAAGCTCTAGGGTGCAAAGTTTCAGGACTAACATTTCTAAAAAAGGACAGTGGTTTTTCTTTTTTGACTTCAAATTTGCACTATTCAGGGTCATCATATCACCTTTACACAGATTAATGTGACTTGGGGCTATTTCATAATCAATAATATATGTTACTGAAATGTGTATAAAATTCAACACCTTAGCTTATTATCTGTAAATGCAATTTCTGTCTGAGTCCTGATGCATACTCATATGACCCCAAACTACTATTTGTCATCTGCTATGTTTTTTGTAAAGTACAAGTCAAGTTCAGTTTTACTGGTCATGTGGGTAAATTCACCCTCAGTGTTTCACCCATGCCAGAAGAACACACAAGGAGCTGTGGGCTACCACTGCAGGCACCCTGGGGCCACCTCCAGGTTTATACCAGTACCTTGGTCAAGCGCACTGGATTAAACAAGCCTGTGTTTGTTAGCAGGGGAAACCCATGGACTTCGAGGAAACCCACATGACTCAGGACAAACTTACAAACCCCACACACAAAGAACCTGGTACAATTCAGAATCAAACTGGACCAGCAGCCCCCCGCCCCCCCCTTTTTTTTTTAAATCTCAAAGCAATAGAAATTACATCACACAAACACTATACTGTTTGTGTCAAATGTCACCTCATATTTTTCCTGCTCTTTACATTTATCATTTCATTACTACTTGCAATAAATGATCAAACTTCTATATGATGTTAATTAATATTGTACCTTAACTTGTCTTCACTGAATTAATTTAAGTAGACTTTTCACAACCTTTTCCCAAATGTAAAGATACAAGTTTAATTTGTACGCTCACAATGTCATCAAGGCAAACCATACAACCTATTTTCTCTCATCTTTACTCTAATTTGATTCTCAGGCCTTTTGTATTAAATGTATTCACTCATGTTTTATCACTATTTGCTGTCTGCTCATCTGTACTTGCCCTTGAGATAGTTTTAATGCTTTCAATTCATTACATCTGACATAGTGTGTGTGCACTAGTTATTTTTCTCCAGTTGACTCTAGTTGCAGCTGACGAGATTTTAATTCAGTGTAAGAGAGAAAAAAACACCCTATCAACCATATTTGAAGAGTTATTATATATACTGTATTATACTATATTATATACCATATTGGGGAAAAAAGTGTTTAGTCTGAAGCAACACTTACAGACCCTTAATACCCCTCTGAACAATTATGTATTTTAATTTAAATTTAGAAAAATAACAGACAAGAGTCTAACACAAATCTCAATCAAGTAGTTTTTGCCTCAGAGTAGATTCCTCTCCTCCTGCTCATAACCTCCTCTTTTTCACCAAATAGATATAAAGTAAAAAATGATTTTCACATCAGTTTAAAGTGCTTTCAGTCACTAAGACGTGCTTTGTAGCAGCAGTACATGTTATTCTGAAGAAATGGTTTTCTGATCTCCTAGGGGTTGGTTGAGAGTTTTTTATAAGAGTACTTGAGGTAAGAAAGTTCAGTATTTTATTGCAGGTAGACAATTGGAGGAAACTTCAGTCACCGAGCAAACATGGAACTGGTTCTCTTCTAAAACAGTGTAGTTCTAAATTCAAGAACTGTGATGTTCATAGTACAAAGGTAACTACCCCAGGCACAGAAACAAGTGGAAAAAGTCAAGGACATATCACAGTCTTCATGACAAGAATTTTATTTTCTTTTTTTAATTACATTTTTGCATTAAATTAAAGAGTTTTTTTCTTTACAACATACATTAAGCTGTGAATCAGATGTTAAGGAAGTGGAGAGAGTAGGGCAAAAAACTTTGTGACGTCACAATATTTTACAAGCTTACAAAGTTCAAAAGGTTGAGAAGTTGAGAAGAGAGTTGATTTGCATCTAACAGCGGTGTATTATAACAAGGGTGAAAGACAAAAAGGCACACACCAAAGAACCTCACTGTCCACAGCAGCCTTCACAGTCATTTCCAATCTAGTCTTTGAAATGCTCAAACCCTCTCAGACATCTCGATGTTATGGAACATTAAATGCACCCACAGCTAAATTTTACATGTCTCTGCAGGAAGTGGACTTGAACTTTCTGACATTTGCTGTAACAAAGACTGAATTTTATGTTCACATTCTGTTTGGACATGACGTCTCTGGGCTTGAAATATTTAGCTGTAGATCTTACTCAAGGTCGAGAACATGATGGGTGCAGAACAGGTCTTTTCGAAGAGTAAATACAACCCTTCATACTAATCTTGGGTTAGTCGCACTCTAAATGTGATAGTATTAAGTATTTATTAGGAAAACTGTCTGAACTGACCCCAGACTTCTTTCAAAAGACTCCCTCTTTGACCTAATCCATTATCCATGACTCAGTAAATTTGCAACCAAACCCTGTAGGCATCTATGTACACATTAGTCAGGTCACAGATCCTTTTCAACATTAGCTGTGGATTGAGACATAGTTGGCTTTCCTCCATTGATAAACATAAAATTGCTCAATATAAAGAAAACTTTTTTTTTTAAAACCTATCTACACATAAAACACTAAGGGAGTGCTCTGTTGATTTAAGTGTTGAAGGGGTGATCAATAAAAAAATTCTAAGTAAAAAGGAAGTTAGAGCAAAAAAGGTCAAATTGGTATTAGTCAAACTCTCAGCCATTCCTAAGGCCTTGATAGTGAGAGTTAGTGAAGCAAAATAAAAACGTCTCTCTAAACTTTTATCAAAATGTACTTTTCCTCACAAAAGGGGGGTTAAATAAGATACAAATTTTTTTAATATTGTTTTAATTTGTCAACTTTCTTCACAGGAACCAGCCTGTTTATGCATTTACCTAACAACTGAGTGTTACGATGCACACAAAGGAGCCTAGAGCCGTGTTAGTACAACCGGGTGCTTTTGTGTATCTCATACTGTTAAGTTTGCTTGTGTTGTTGTTGCATTATTATTGCAGTGCACCAGAAAGATACATGTACATTGGCCTTCTCATGTAACAAATGTTAATTGTTCAGTTAATCAGTCAATTAACCATCACTCCAAACAACCAGACAGCAAAAATAAAGAGTAAAAACAAATACCAGGACTTTTAAATTGTATAAAATAGAAAATGAAAAACACTCACGTCTTCATCGACATTGCCAGCACAACATAAAGGGTTGCTTTAAGCGCATTAATGGCACAATCAGAAATGAACCACAAAAATGTATGTGTGTGTGTATGTGTGTGTGTGTGTGTGTGTGTGTGTGTGTGTGTGTGTGTGTGTATTTGCATGTGTCTGTGAAAGAAAGAGAGAAGGAGTAAAAGAAGAACAGGAATCTTCTTCCATATCTTCCCTCTGGATTTTAAGTGTGTTATGTCTAGGGGACCAGAATTACAACAATAACACCTACATTCTTTAATTGCATTTTTATCAAACCAGGGAAACGTTATGATGTAAGAAAAATAAAAAATACTACAAGGAGACAAAGTTAACAGCTAATAAAGAAAACAACACTATTTTAGGGTGTAAGGCACAAATTTACATGTGGAAAAAGAAGCAGGCAATACAGATGTTTGTATAGTTTCTCTTTTTCACCTGCTCATCTGTGATGCCGCTAGAAAAGACGATACGTTCCACGATGGAGGCATCGCCCCGTTCCCTCGCAGCGCCACTTACAGCTGCTTTTTGTTTTTGTGTGTTTGCAGATTTCCCTACTGTTGCTGCAGCTGCTTCTCTTATTTCTTTGCAACATGCAACAGTGAGCTTTGATGGCACCGGTAAGCCAGCAACCAACCAGGACAAATGTTACGACTCACACAAAACCACAGTGCTGATTGGGGGATGCTCATTGGAGAAGTGAAAGGGTGAGTTTCAGGAAGTCTTTTTTTTTTTAAATGATTGGTCAAAAACAATGGTTACTCTGGTCCGTAAAGGTAAAAGTCCCTGTCTGGCACAGTTTAAATAAATATCTCCTCCTTTGCACAGAGGTCACATATGTCAAGCTGCAGGTCCCACTGAGCACACAGTAAGACCTAATGGACCCTTAGTCATCAACAAAGTTCTACTGGCTCCAGTTTAATGACTTTAAATAGTTTTTTTTCCTCACACTTGATTAATTATTATTAAAAGATCTCTTTTCTCTCTCTCCTCTCTCTCTCTCTCTGAGCCTAGAAAGTCAGTCTTTTTTTTTTTTTTCAAAAGCACTTAATAAAAATAAATACAACAAGCTATTAGTATTAACAGTCATGTGTTATTCAGTAACCAGTACAGTAGAAGATTCTTCTGGCCCCGGCTTTCGATTAAAACCAAGGCAAGACTTGATTGCTGTAACACTGAGATGCTTTTCACAGTTTCCAACAGAACTCAGGTGGCTTTCTGTCCGTTCAGTTTGAGCTCAGTCTCTGGGTCCAAGTGCCTGTGTGTTCCTCCAGTCCTGTACACGGTACTGTACATTGATTATTCTCCAAACAACCCTATTCTTGTGTGTGCTTTTACCAGCATGATAAGACTATCACGTTAAGTCCCGGTGGCAAAAAACACAACAAACAGGAGCCACTGTCTTGGATGCTACAGGGCGTCGTTGGATGAAATATTCAGGACAAGCATCATCTTCTTCTTCTGTTTCAGTAGCACATGTTCCCATGTGTGTTTACAGAGGAACTGGAAGCCAGCCAGAGCATGAGCTCGATGACGGCAACAAATGACAACAACCATTTGTATAATATTTACATATTTATATAAAAAGAATGTGTTTTCTTTAAAAAAAAAAAAAAAAAAAGAACTGTGTTGCTTTTTCCACTGTACTGTACACCAAAAACAAACAAACAAAAACACTAAAAGGAGATGCAAGTTGTACAGTATTCCCTGTTTTTTGTCTTGTTCAGAAGAAAACCTTTTTCTACTGTTCGTTAAACTGACTGGTCATGGAGCTGACTATGTGCACGAGTCACTGGACTTGACTTTTGTTGAGAGGGAAACTACTGAGGGTTTGGGTGGGACATCAGGTTTGAGATGTTTGATGCCCGTCCGAGGCAGTGACCCGTAGGAGCTCATTCCAGGTTGCCGTGACAGCGATATGCCTTGTGCTGTCATTTGTATGGAGTCCACCCTCTGAGGTGCAGGGGGCGGAGTCTCCACACGGTTGAAGCTGTGATGTCTCGCCAAATGGGAGGAGTTAGATGAGTTGGTGTTGTGCTTCTTAAGGACTGAGGATCCAGAGGCGGATGACGCAGACCCTTTCCGAAGCCCGTACACTGACGAGTGCACCTCCAGGCGTTTGCCCATCTGTGGGACGGCAGGGATAGTGAGGGACGCCTCCCGCTGCGGCACACGGGGCGGAAGCACCCCATCTGGATCCACCATGTTAAGGTTGTGGCATGGGCTTTTGACAGTCTTGTACTCCAGAGTGGCCCCCTGGTCGTCCATGACGCCGTGGCCCATGCTCAGGTCACTGTGGTGCGGCTGCTCCACGTATTCGTGCTGGTACGACTGCTGATGCTGCTGCAAGTGAGGCTGGAGCTGGTGCTGATGCTGCGGCAGAGGAAGGACGACCACACTGGGGATGTGTCCCGGCGAGGCCCTCAGGGGCAGGTCTGTAGAGATAACAGGGGAGCCCATAGGTGGCATGTCCTTGGTGCAGGCATTGATGAGGTTCTGATTTCTCTCCCATTCGCGGCTGCCTCGGCTGGGCTTGCGACGCGGTTGCATGGGTGTGGACTCGGGTGTCGGCAGGGCTGCTAGATCTAGGTGGTGCTGGTCTGCCTTGATCAACATCTTTGCATTTGGCGTCAGTCTCCCATTGTGCATCAGAGGAGTGAGGATAGCCTCGGGGCGTCCATCTTTAGCCTGCGTCTCAAACAGGCCCGTCAGCTTGGTCACACTGTTCATGGACCCCCGGCGGGAGTGGAGGTGGTGGCTGTCCTTTTCCTTGCGGCCTGTCAGGTCTAGGTCTCGCCGGCGGTGGTCGCAGACGCAGTAGACAATGATGCCTGAGAAGATAGCGCCCATGGCAAACGCCAGGATGACAGCTATGGCCAACAAGGTCACAGGAACGAGCTGGTCACGGCCCTTCTGGTAGCTCTCACGGATCACACCTGCAGAGAGACGTGGAGAACATATTCAGACTGACAGACAGAGGGGAAGTGACACAGCTGCTGCGTGGTGGGAGCTGCTTTTTTTTGAAAATGTAGCTGTTGGACAAGATGCATATTATTAGACACAGCAAAAAATAGAGACTGATACTGAATAACAATAATTAAAAAATGATTGGTGGGTAAAGAGATTAGAGGTTTAAATAATTTTCTGAAAAACATGCAAATGAAAAAGGGTTTATCCCATCATAAAGAACACCTATTCACAATGCTAGCTTAAAGTAGCAACATTCAATATTTCTGAAAATCCAATCTTAGACTGAAAATGTGTTTTGGAGGAGTGATTATGATTCACATTTTAAATCCCAGATAAAACCTTCAGCTGAAATGAAAAAAGATATGAGCACAGATAAAAGAGCCTGAAATACCCAAACCCTTTCTTCTCATAGATGCAAATGGGAGACTTTTCATAAAGCTTGGATCCAATCTCATGAATCACAGAGAATACATTAAAAAGACTCTGATTAGGCGCTAAATCCAATGAGCTGTGTCATCAGTGTCTGTGTGAAAGCGCCACTTTCAAAGACTGGCAAAGACAGGCTGCGATACGGCCAAATAAAAGATAATTCAATAAAAGCAGCTATGAAGTATTCGAGCAGCGGGAGAGTGGGAGCAGCAGGTTGTGGGTAATGAAATGGGGTCAGCCATAATCTGCGCTCAAATACACACCCGTGTTAAAAACATGCCCCCACTACACACACACACACACACACGCACATGGATAACCTCCAGCCTGTTGATGAATGAAGACATCTAATGCAGCACTCTGCTCCTTGGGTTAAACACACCAGTCCACAGCAGAGAGATTTATAATGTGTTCACACATGACCTGTGGCTAACATAGATCAGTTACCACAGACAGAGGATTAGGCAGGTGGGCTCTATCATGTAAAAAGCTCCCACAGTGTACTGGTTCTGTCAGATGATAGCGTGACTCAGTTACACACGTGCAAATCACTTACCATCATATACAATGTCAGTGAAGGGAGGGTTACTTTTGAGCTGTAAGAAGATACCAGGTACTAACCAACCAGTTAAACAATGTAATGAGTAACTATTTTATGACTATTTTTATTCATTAACCCATAGAAACCCAAACAGCCACCAGCGACACAAACTATCTACACATATAAACACCTTTTTATCCACTAATCCTATCCATACATGTAAATAATTGCGTGTAAAATGTTTCTCATCTTTTCACAGTCATTAAATTTAAGCACACAGACTCCGTAGTGGACATGAAAACATAACATTCCACAACATTGATTCACAAGTTGGATCAATGACGGTGGATGGGCACGCTTGTTTTGACATTCAGTTAGCAATGTCGGTGCTGAAAAAGTAATTTTCTTCATTTTTCTCTGTTTTGACATAAATAATTTTGGAATTTACTCTGAGTTTTCAAGAATGTCTACATGATCTGTGAATTAAATATAGGAAAATACATGATTTACATTAAAAAAAAAAAAAAAAAATGCCAATACAGAAGATAGTAGTGTTTTAAAAAGCTGGTGATAAATCAGTCAAGAAAAGTAGAAATAGAGAAAAAATTATTT
Source organism: Maxillicosta whitleyi (assembly GCA_029822895.1). Taxonomy (NCBI): domain Eukaryota; kingdom Metazoa; phylum Chordata; class Actinopteri; order Perciformes; family Neosebastidae; genus Maxillicosta; species Maxillicosta whitleyi. The sequence goes on from JAPSES010000219.1 coordinate 12,493,407, forward strand.
TGGAACACAAAAATAATATTGGGTCTTTATGGGTTATTGTAAGATGTTATATTGGAGTGTGTGAAATAAACAAACAGTCTTAAATCATACAATATAACAATGTAAAGTGAGAGCCTTTTTTCCCCAATTTCAGATGAAAATAGTGTTGAAAGATCTCTTGCTGTTAAATTCCACACATGGATGTAGGTTTCTTTACGGGCATGCATTCAGTGTATGAATGAACACATGGAATTTTCATTGTTAAACACATTATTTCACGAATTGTGTTATTTTAAGTCAGTGCAAGTGTGTGTTATATTTTCAGCAAAACTAGTATTTTGTAGAAATGACTGTACACTACACAATGAAACCTTTTCTAAAATGGCAGTGTGCAGCAGTGCAGCTTGTCTAGCTCTGTGGTAGTATTAAAGTTTGAACTACTGCTGAAAACAGAACAGCGACAAAGTACAGTTCAGCAGAGCTAATGGAGCTGAATACCAGTCCTTTGAAGTTTATTTTATTATTATGTTTTTGCACATTTTCTGTTTTTTCCTATTCTATTTGGCATTTCTACATTTTATTTTTATTTAATATTTCATCTTTTTTTCATGCTACAAACACTGAGACCTAACTATATTTCGTTCTATCACATCTATTGATTGAATGACAGAAAAGCAGAGTCTGAAACGCTAGAGGGATTTTATTTTTTCATTTCAGTAGCTCTAACATCACAAACTCAAAATGATGTTTCATATTAACTAGAGAAAATAAGAAATAAAAGAATAAAAGTTGGAATAATTTTGTTTTCAGACACGTTCCTCTTTTTTCTTCCTATTTATATACATCAGTAAATACCTTCGACCAGGTCCAATGATTACATACTGAGTCTCTCATTTTATCTATAAAGAATAAATCACATTGTCACAATCATTTAATGAGAAGATGAAAAATATTTTATTCCAACATTATGGTCAACAGTCTGTGGTACCTCCTGTAGTTGTATCAGTATTTTAAGAAATACTTGTAATATATATATGTAATAGAAGTCTGCTGCTTGTTTCATGTTTGATCTAAATATTGTTTTTTTAACCAACAGATTAAACTCAGATTCAACCCTTTTCTACTCACTGACATGGTTGATTAAGAATTTAATTACCTTTTTTTTTTCTCAATAACTGTATTTAACACATTTTATATTGCAGAAATTTATTACATATGACTAATTATTCCCCAACAGTAAATGTTGTAGTAAAAAACTAAAAATACATTTCTTAATGTATGAGTCAGACTGTGGATAATATAACGAAAGGCAACAACCTGAAATATCTGAAAGAAATTCACCCAATAATGCCTGAAGGTTTTATACTTTTCTGAGAGAGGTGGTGTGTTTTACACTGAATTCACATTCTATAATAAGTGATGTGTGGGTGATATGTTATATATAACTAGGAGATCACACTGCCATTCACTGTGAATTATAATACAAAAATAATAGGCTGCTGGATTGGCTGATAAGCCAGCTGTTTATATTCACCTGCTTGAAATTAATTTCTGAACACTTTCACAACTCCATCTTTTGTCTATATTAGAACAATCACAATAATAATTACAGTTATGAAGACTTGTTAAAACCTACTATCGGCCTTGTACCTCGACGCAGACTAATGAGTCACATTAAATACAAATATGAAGCAAAGTAATTCACGTTGTGAGCACAACAATCTAACACAATAAACATATCAATCAAGACAATGACTGCCATTTTGTCTTTTTGTTACTTTCTGTTCCCATAGGTGCTCGTTTTTTAATAATAATAATAACAGTGCCTCAATTTGTGCTCTGTAATTTTTCAAAAGAAGATGCCACAAAATAAACCCTCAGTCACGATAATTCAGTAAAATCCTGAAGGAAGCTTGGTAATCGTGTTTAGGCTTTTCAGCACGGCCGTGTCACTGAGGACGCACTCGAGAGAATATCTTCTGTGTCTCTTCAGTAAGACATAACACAGACACAGAGACAGCATGGTAATCTGTTCTCATGGAGCTGAAATCCAGACTCTCTTAAACTAACATCCATAATCCTCCACTCGCTGCAGTCATACTTCATTAGCCCAAAAACACGACTTAAACCCGTTTTTTTGAGCTGAAATAAAGCACAGAGTGACGCTTCAAATTCTGTTCATCTTCAAGCACAACCTGAATTTAAAAAAAAAAAGAGCAGTTACTTTGGCTTCATTTCTCATTCATAATATAAACAAAGCTTTCTTTTTTCTCTGGCTGTAATACGAGTGCTGACAACCCACAGCTTGGTGATATCTCATTTAGTATTAAACAAAAGACTTTAAAACATGTTTTCTGGCAAAAATCACTTCTTATCAGGGACTCTGTTCTGGTGCGGAGATAGAGTGAGAAGTGATGAGTGTTATCTGCAGTGAAGCATTAAAGTCTGACATGTGTTATGCCCCGGACTCGTGTGACCAAATGGCCAAATGGCATTCCTGTCCGACTAAACATCTGCTTCTCATCTCAATACTGTAACATCTGAAAAACGAGACAGATATTGTCCCTCGCCGCCATCAGTCATTTTGTTGTCTTTCTGCCGTCCTCGCTCAGATCTGTTTTTTGCTTCTTCACTGAAAAGGAAAAAAAGAAAACCCAGGAAACCCAGGCTTTTCTTCTTGTTTCACAGTGTTTTTGTTCTGTTTAGCTTCCATATGGTATATGGGTTTTTTTATGCAGTGGAAAATGGCAAAATTATAATTATAACCTTGTGGTTTTGGTTAGTTATCATGCTTTGGCAGAAGCAACCATGGTGACGGGTGCTGGTATAAAGCTGCTGGGCAACACAAAAGAAAAAAGAAAAGCTAAAAAAAATTTAAAAAAAAAAAAAAAAAAAGGAAACTTAAGGTGAGAACCCTTAAAACTATTCATATAATAAAATTCCGGTGAAATACTGTCACCTACTTTGTCACCTTTCTAATTTTGGTGCTTGTTAAAAGTAAATACATACACTCATCCATCTCTGTCTGCAGTGCTTATGTGATGAAAGTGCAAGTCAAACTGTTATGAAATTTCATGACAGTGAATTTATTGCTGGTAAAGGTTAACTGTCTAAAACCAGGCAGGAATTTCACACTGAATAACAAGGCAGCAGAGCCAAGCGGGTTGTCCATTCTGGGCGAATTGTGAAGCCAGATCTTTGTCTTCTGTTCTGAGTGAAGGAGCCAGGGTTAAAGCCCTATTTAACCTGCACTGCATGAGTCTTCCTGTCGACGTCTTCATAAAAAAAAAAACTAAAAAAAAAAAAATCCTTTCATTTTTCCCCCCCTTTTTCCCCCTTTCCATCCCTCATGTCACTAGACTGCTTTACACACACACTCCTGGAGGGTACTTCGCCCAAGGCCTTGAGTGAAACAAGAAAGAAAAAGAAAAAAAAAGAAGGAAACTTTGAAGACTTCCATCTTTCATGTAAGGAATTGTTTCTCATCCTAAGATCAAACAGACTAGAAGTGTCCACTGAGGACACCGGAGTCGTCTCTGTTTGAATCACAAGACTTCAGGCGTTTGTATCAAGGTGGTACGCTGCTCACTTTTTACATTTCCAAATCCCTGTGTGTGATCTTGTCAAACTTTCTCCAAACTTCTGCTGTGGTGTGACCTTCAAATATATTAAAGTGTTGCTAAAAGCCGTAGATTTGCCGCTTTGGCCTCATCGTGTTAGAGCGTCAGACTATACACAGTGACTTATAATTGTCTGATTTCAACTTTGACTGCATTGCGAGGCATCCTGAAGCTCAACACTTTGAATTGAGCTTGAATTGATTTGAATTTCATGCCGCCCTGGGTCTCAACATTCAGATATTAAACACATATCTCAGATACTCCGATATTTCTCGCTGTCAAAACAGCCCGGGTAGGCAACACTTCCTTGTAAATCAGAAACACTGTAATGTGGTGTGACTGGAACTTATGAATGGTATCTCTCTGTATGTCGGACACACATACACAATCCGACTCTTTTAATCTCTCAGACTTTAAGTCCACAGAGCTGGTCTTTGTGTAGCATTGGGAAAACTTCAAAGAGAGTTAAACATCACAGAGGGGTTACAGGGAGGGCGTTGACCTCTGACCGCCGGCTGCTACACACATTCGTTGTCTGTAAAATGACAAAATCTTAATCAGTGCGAACTGCGCCCACTATGTTACTTGTTGATAGATAAAACATGTAAAGTGAAGCCAGTTGAAGGAGAGATGAAAGACAAGACACAGGAAATGTTTACTTTCCCTTCCCTGGAGCAAACGCCTCGGAAAGTCCTTATTTGCTTTCAAGGACTCGCTTGTTGTCATCGTTTTAAGAGAGTGCTGTTTAGTAGGATGACAACAATTCATTCATTAAGTTTAATCTCCAGTTAGGATATTATCCCATTAAGTCTTGTGTATGTTTGTGTTCAAGAGGCACTTGCATTAATGGTGTTATCCAAAATTAAAGCGTTCATCACAGTCCTGTGTCAGCGCGCTGCATACTGACAAACCAGTTAAGATATAATTAAACCCCTAATTATATCATTCTGCACATCAGGTACTAACACCGTCGTACTAACCTATCCACCTCCATGCATGTGTAGTGTAGTTTCTGATACTCAAAGGTAATCACTGCAAATTAAACATCAACAGGAACATTTTTCATTAGCTGGAGGACTCCTTAAAATGACACCAGTACCGTCTATATTAACAGCAGATAGAGTTATTAAAAGATGCTACTCAGTATGAGCAACACAGTTAAATGCTGCTCCAATTACTTCAAAAATTTTGGGGGGGATCTCATGTTGGTGAAGTTTTCATTTGACAGCAGCTCTACAGTAGTAAAAGTTTATCAGACACAGAAATCACAAGGTGCAGCAGGAGAAATATCCTGTAGCCTAGGCTGTTGTGTAGTGTTTTTTTCCCCCCCATAATTTCAACTACACCCAGTCACTATTCTTAATAATTGACTTTAACTCAGATGGTGAGTAATGATGAGGAGAAATACTTTGGTTTTTTATTTTTTAAATGGAATTATTAATTTTCCAACATTTCCCTGTGGTCTACATAAACTGTAAATGTTCTGCTCGTCTCTGAATTCTTCATTAATTCAACTCCACTGGTTCATCTTCAACCCTATTTGTGAGTAAAGACACTACAAACAGGTGGTCGTTTTGAGCGCTGGCCCTTTAAATGCAAATGTACCAACTTATGCCCCGCCCCTCCAGGTTGTTGACTGTGCTGCTCTGTCCCATTCAATCAACATCTGAACATTTTAGGTAATTGGCTCGAAGTTTGGACATACTTTCAGTTTTTACTACAACCAACTGCTGCTGATAAACAATTATGTCGAACGAAATGTTCATCGGATGTCTTCACCTTATATGTGCAAATGTTGTAATGTACCATAGTTATAGACATAACATAATAACATAATAAATAACATTATAACATAACATAATAAATAATAATAAATAAATATTATTATTTATTATAATAAATTAAGGAGTGAAAATGGATTGTAGAAATCCACTTGATTTTTGCCAGAATGAATATAGATAATTTAGATAGTTTAGCATCACCTGGAGGGTTCTAATTCAAACTTCATGAACTATTAGGGTCCAAATACACAAATAAATCAGCCAAAGACTAATACAAATGGGTTTAGCAAAATATGAGCCCTTTAATATGTTGATAATTCTTCTAAATAGACATTCACATGTGGCCCATCATTTTACCAATCCCGGAAAAGAGACTTGTATCTAACTGATGATTTGCCAAGTCACGGACACAGGGAATGTGACGATTTAACGCCATCTGAATGTGGGCAAGAAAAGCTTCAAAAGCACAAAGAACAGGCTGCTGTGATATGAGAACCGGGCTTGCATGTCCGAAAGATACATCAAAGCTTTTGTTCTGAGCATTTTTACCAACAAGCATCAGCAAGAGGTCTTAGTGAAAAGGATAACCAAAACATAAAAAATGGGAAAGTCTGCAGCAAATGTGTTTAGAAAACAAAAGCAGTCAGAGAGAACAATAAGCTAATCAGGGAGGAAATTATGGCTTATGGCTTGACGTCAACCAGGGAAGTGCGTAATGCTGGGAAAACATCCAGTTCACTGTTTCTATTATGATTCACAATGAGCTGCCAATAATTCAGCCTCTTAACAAAGACCTATCAAACTCTGTGGCCGCTAAGAAAAGAGTGGGATTAACTTCTATAGTTCATACAAGAATATACGCGTGTTAATTACACCTTCTATTGTATACTATATACCTTTTTCCATGTCTTCTCAAATGACTCTCCTCTCCAACTTTCACTATAACTCCTGTCAAGTCATTTTATATAAATTTAACCAAAGAAATGAGAGGTTACACTGAAACATTTCAGAAAATATTCAAAAATATATGGAAAAGTACCTTTATTGCTTCCAATCAAATATTGGGATGTTGTCTAAATTACTTACAATATGCTATTGTGTCTATATATTTCTATTTTCTTATTTTTTTGTTCTATTGTCAATGACTGATTGGTGTAAAATTCTTAATATTGCAAATAATGAAGAATAACACCTAAATCAAGTTCTCATAAAGGTATCTTTTGTTCCTGTTTTCAACAAAGAAAATATATTAGTGATTTTCATTTCAAAATGTACAAACCTATGAGCATTTTTCTTTTCATGATTAGAAACAGCAGATGCAACATTTGCAAAAGATTTAATTTTTCCTTTTTTTTGGCATTGAAAGACTGATTATTAAATATGTTTTATTGAACATATTTTCTGTTTCCTCACAGCTGACAGACTCACAGCAGTCTGCTGCTGCTTTTCATCTGTTTTCTTATTCTTTTTATTCATATTCTGATTGGTGGGAATAATCATCAATAAACACTAAATCAAGCGCTTTATAAATGTTATATCTATTGTTTCTATCTCTGAAAAGGTGAAAATAAAAACATGTTCTATGTACCGTGATGTATTTTGTACCTTGGTAATGAATTGATTGGAAACCACTGTGCTGTTCTCATAAGAGTTACTGAGTTTGCAGACATACTATTGGAATAAATTGGTGATTAAACCAGTGGGAGCATAGCTGTAGAATGGTGTCACATATCTGCCCTTAAAGGCATTCAACCTGTCACTGCACTGAACCTGCATTTTGAGATTTTCCTGTAAATAAAAAATGCATCATATTCTGACACTATTGGACATATTTGACAGTTTTCCATAACAACAGGTCACATTCATGATTGACACAACATTCCAAATAATGGTGGTAAAAAATGTACGTCACCTGACTTTCAGACAGTCATGTTAAAGTGAAATGCTCAGGCTATCAGGTCTTTTGGTAGAAAAAAAAAAAGCTGGATCCCTGTGTGAGCGGGGTCATACTCTTCCCTCTATCATACCGGCTTCACCTTGGCACACAGGTGTCAGAGAGCTGGCTGCTTCTGAAAATAACTTTTGCAGAGCAGCTGTCAAGCATTTGGTATTACAGTGAAATCCTCACATCAGAGAAATCATATTCCGCAATAAACTCCAGCAGCTCTCATGTAATGGTAAACAAACTCTGAACAGTTTAAGGTTTCGTTTCAAATCGACGTAATTGATTTAATCCACAAATTGAGTTTGTTTTCATCAAAATACACCCGCTGTATCATCATCTAAGTCTTCGTTTACATGCACAAAATATACAGTTTTTGCCCTTATTCTGAAAAACACAACATTTCTACCCCGATCTTTACATGTCATTAATGTTCTTATTTATACACAACAGTGCATACCCTGATTAAAATTTTTAAAAAAATTTCTATGATATCACTGTGCAAACTCATACTCCCTCTTTCATTCCTTCAGGCAACTTCTTAAAAATATAAGCAACTCATAACCAAAAACCTGTTGATATCTTCTTTTCATAATATATAAGAGTAGGTGTAGGTTGTAGGTTCTTTTTCCAGCCAGACATGTGGACTATCCTTTGGGGCATAATTCTGTACTAGGGAGGATGTTTGTTTCTGCCCCAGCTGACTGTAAATGGGGGCAGTGTGTTTGCAAATGAAACCCACAAATGAGACACACGCTTTGAATGTGGAGTAAACATATCTTCATTTGACCGGAATAATATAAGCACATCCCAAATGTCTGGAAAATGGAAAATTCTGCCTTCAGATCAAGGCCTAATTCATATTGTCCAAACAGAATATGCTGTTTATATGATACCTGCCTATTCTAATGTATAAATAATGGTGGAATATTGTTGTGCACAGTGAATTTGGATCATGTCTAATTGTTTCACGAGGAAACATGTCACTGGTTGAAATGTAATGGTTTTCATCCTCGACATGACAATGTTTAATATAAATATATAACATTTAGCAGTTGGAGATGAACTGGATTATAGTAAAACAGAGCATGTAGCCTGTTTAGGACAGTGTCCTGTGGTTCGGGATAAAAATGAATGAGCAGGGCAGCAGGAAACGGGCTGGTTCACCCTTTTCAGCATCAATATTTCACCTCTAGCGTCTCTTCTGATTCCCTTTTCTTCCATTTCATTTGCTCAATTCAGGCTTTCAGTCAGTTTGTCTACCTTAAATCTCTTTTCCTCTGCTTTATTCCTTCTCACTGCTTTTTTTTTTATTGTCCTGTTCTGTTTAATAAATCTTTATCATGTGATTGTTTCTCGCTTACCTTCCCCACCCTCCCTTATTTCCCATGTCTTCCCCCTCTTGTGTCTCTGCATCCCTCTTTCCCTCCACCTTTTCTCCTGGATAGCTCCTGTAATGAACCCATAAATTGGAGCAACACAGCGGTGGCTACAGGTCGACTTGGGGGAGGGTGGATGTAAGGGAGGGGGGTGGTGGACTTGACAGAGTGAAAGAGAGAGAGCAGAAGAGAAGAGGTAGAGAGAGAGCGAATGAAGGGGGGAGCAGGGCTGAGATTCATTCCTGCAGACGGGGGGAAGAGATATGAGTCCAGTTGGAGAAGAGACAGACTACAAGGGGAGAGACAGAGGGGGAGGAGGAGATACAGAAATGCAGGAGGAAGAAAGACAGAGAGAGGGCAAGGGGGAGGGGTTGTCAGAGGGGAGGAGGCTCCATAAATTGGTTTTAGGAATTAATTTGCGCTAGGTAGTAAGGTATAGCCTTGGAACATGCCATCCCAGTCAGATGAGCGGTCCTGTGGAAGGGAGATTGATCACAATGGCAGCAGATGTGGGAAAAACGGTGGGATTTGGCATTTTTGGGGGGCAAGATGGGTGATGAGGAGGCAATGAGAAGGGTGTGTGGCAAGAATAGGGAGGGTACGAATGGAAGAAAATATAACAGAGACAGATGAGGGGCTGACAGATAGACAGACAGAAACATCAAGCTCAAATGTACTGTGAAACGCAAGCAGCCACCTGGTAACTGTGATGGCCCCACTGGACTGGTGGATAACGATGCTGTTGGGTGCTAAATATCATCAGTGTGTGAATACTCATCACTTTGCAGCATTTCTAATTACACTGGTGGTGTTGGGCTAATACATATTGGCAGCACTGTAATATTCATTAGCTGATAAGATTCCACAATGCCTCAACTGCAAATGAAAAAGTTGGATAGTAATTGTAATTTCTTATAAATCATGAACACACTTGCTAAATACTTTGGATGAGCTAATGCATTTTCATTAAATCATAAAGTTTTTGCTTAATTTGAAAGATTGATGGCATGGTTAAATGTTTATCCCTTATTACTCCTGTAAAATAGGCCGCATTGGTTTATCTCTGAGGTATTAAAATGCAGATTGAATGACTCATTTACTTTTCTGACATACTTAGTTTGCGATTTCACAATCTTCCGCACTGATTCCATTTTAACTTTCGCATATGCAGTTTGTGAAGTTTTCACAGTACAGTTGACACCTGGAGCCAATCATACTGAGGGCGACAGGAAGAAAGATGAGGAAGGATGGGTGGAGCGGGAAATGAATTCTGTTGACTGTGGTGCTCAATTTGCCATGCTGAAAAAAAGCATTAAGCTGCAAAGAGGCAAAACTGTGCTTAATACCATCAAAGCAATCAAGGCAAGAAAAATCCAAATATATATACAGCAAAAAAAAAAAAAAAAAACATAGTCTCAGACCAAGCCATGCAAAATATCAAAAACTGCTCACAAGAATCGAACATAAGAAATCAAACAAATATAATCAGAGCTGGAAAGGAAAAAAGCCACGGTAGAGCTGAAATTGAAACAGAACTGATAAATACTGAAAAAAAAGCTGCAAAGGTGTCATAAAAATAATAATAATAACAATGATAATACAGAAAAGACAGCAGGAAGCATTGTTTTGAAATGTGAATTATTGCAGTTACCTGAGCATGTGCAGTTTGACACCCCCCCCACC
>JAPSES010000219.1:12513011-12530198 GCA_029822895.1 Maxillicosta whitleyi
GGGGTTGGGGGTGCAGAAAAGAGAAGAAAAGATAAGAGTGAAGAGGGCCTGCTTACTTTGGCAGTCTCCCAGGCCATCTGTGTTGCCATGCTCCACGTCCTGCTCAAAGGCCGATCTGCAGGGAACAGAGACATCATGGTCAGCAGAGGAAAACAGGCCAGGCTATGTAGGATCACCACACCTAACAAAGCAACAGCGCTATAGGAGACTTACTACAAAAGACACCCCCAAACACAGTACATACCATGCTAGAACATAGTGTAGGCTGCAGGAAGCCCTATACTGGAACAATATCAAAGAAGACCAAGCAGGTACCCTGGAGGCTTAAAATCACTGTTCATGAAGAAAGTTGGCAGGATAGTAAATCCAGAGCAGCCATAAGATTCACTCCCAGTAGAGTTGATAGAAATAGATTTGTGTTTTATTTTACTAGAATAAAAAATGCTATCTTTTGTGTGGATGGCTTCAGTATGGTCCTTTGGATAGATGTAAATGATTTCATAAACTTCTTGCGTAACTCTGTGTTTGACACTGTAGTAGAGTTATGAGGCTGTGGTCCCAATCACATGGGCCAAAACCAGTTCAGTGAGGGGTAACTGTGCTTGAGGACCATCATATGACACACAGAGAGGGAGAGGGCGAGAGACAGACAGAGGAGCAGAGAGTTTTGGAGATGTTATTTTCTGATGCAATCTACAATAAGACCTGTTTTCTTCCTGAAAGACCACCAAGCAGACAGTAAGGAGATCTGTGAAACAGAGCGGACCAACTGTCAACCAGGATCACAGTCACGCATGACAGCTTTTCACAGTCCTCCACAGCTAAACCCACCACCCCCACCCCAACACGCCTCACTCCTCCTCCTCCTCCTGCCTGTCCGCCCGCCTCTCATCTTCCTCACCCTCCACTGGTCACAATTATAGCATGAAGAAGAATGATTTTCCAAAACTGCATCATCCACCCTTATCCCCTGATCAGAGTTGAAGGCCTGAACCTGACAACAAGGACAAGTACCGGAGATTTCTGGAGGAAAATTAAATTTCATCTTTGGCCGTACACTCCAGAAGCGGAGTCAAACTGCTTTTAGTATATTTATAGTTTGGGATGATTGGAAATTGTGCATTCTTTCCTTTTTGACTGGCTCTCCACTTGACAGAACCTTAACTGGGGATGGGGGTGGTAAATTTGATTCCTATCTACAGAAGCTACAATTGTCATCCAAATAGAAACAGTAGCATCTTATTTTCATATTTGGACATACATTTAATCTGCTTATCTGATTTGCTATCCATACACAGTTATAATCACAAAGCAGATGCTGAGTTGTGCAATTAAACCTGTCTACGCACAAAAGCCACCCAAGCACTCCTGCTATCTCTCGGATTTCATCACAGATATCGTCACCCGAACCCATTCTGTCATGAAACATTGTGTGGCTCCTTCAAAAAGACCAAAACACTGGCAACCTTCAAGTCACGGTTTACAGTATAAATTGACAATAACATTAGAGATTCTGGTGAGACAGTGTTGAAATGAAAATTACCACGTTGCTGGTTGAAATCCCATTGGTCTCAAGATGAATTAACAATGAGTAGTCACACTACAGATGCAATGTCTGGCCTTGACTTAACATGTGAAAGTCAACTAACCATAGTATGAACCCTCTTTGAAGGGTTCAGGTCCCACAGCGTCTGTATTATAGCAACAGAAGTTCAGTGTGTTAGAATATGACATTACAGGCAGTTCATCTCAGGGTTAAGATACGACTGCAACTGCATAATGCATATTTAAATCCGACTCAAAATGCACTGTACATAACTGCAGGCAGCCAACAGACGCATTTTATATCATCTTGCATCAGATGTGATTATTATGTGGGATGGGCAGTAGCACAGAGGGGACGTCTGACTGCTGAAATGCAGGTCAGGCATAATATCATTAATTATTCATATCACAAGTGAATGGGCAACTAGAGACTCAATGTACTGTACATACACTGTAACTAAGTCTGATAAATGATTCACCGGAGTTACCAATTCATTTTGATTCATGGATCTGATAAAGCACTACCTGCAGTAATCACATACTTTAATAATCAGAGGCTCTGTGGGCATTGAGGCTGAATATGTTTGCATGTCTAATCACCAGAGGACTCCACCCCAGATCCACAGAGAAGGCAGGGTCTATGGCTTAAATTACCAGCAAAAAAAAATATTAATATGCTGATTTGTTTTCAGTGTAACACAGCCAAATACCTGGTTTACATAACAGCAAGCATACAGGATCATATGCAATCATATGCACGAACACAGGGTGACTGGGGACCATATTGCAAGAGACTAGAGTCCAAGCTGTTTATAGGCAGTAGGTATAAGAGGCATTACTCCACATGGGAGAGCTGGCATGCTAACACCGGGGCCAGATGGAAGAAGAAAGGAAGAGGGGAACGCAAGAGAGAAAGAGTTTGTTAGAGGCAAGATGGAAAAAGAAAGACAGATAAAAATAGATGCAATAACAGACTGTGGCTGGTTTATCTATTGAAGATGGATAAACACAGACAAAGAAAAACAGGGACAGAGACAGTGCAAAAGGGCATTTTAGTTTAATGATGAAAAGAAAAGGTAAGAAACCGACTGGAGGGAAAGAAGGGAAGGGAAGGGAAGTCTGTGCTCTTCAGGGAGCGTTCAAGCAAACCTTTTTATTTAACACCAACTGACTCTTTCCTCCCTCCCTTCTCTCCATCCCTCCGTCTGTCCAGCACAGTAAATGCTCTGAATAGTACACCACAGACTAGCAGCCTGGCCTAATCCCCCCATACATACACACACACACACACACACACACACTTGGAAATATTTTACAGTAAAGGAGAAAGGTCATCTCCCCTCTTAATGCCTCTGTGTCAGCTTTGGCTCCAAAGTGGAACCTCAATCAGAGCGGTCCACCACCTCAGCTTTGCAGAATAATAATAGGATAGGTTGCGTGCGTGCGTGTTTTTGCTACGTAAATTTTGTGTGTGTCCATGTGGATATGTGTGCGCATAAGCCTTTGGTGTAGCAGAGTGCCAGACCCATTATTTTGTAGCATTGGGATCAAATTCATTCAACTTCAAATAGCCACTAAAGCACTGGTCCTTTTGTTATGACTTCATCAGTGAAATGTTTTTTCCCACCGCAAAACTCCATATACTGTTTGTTCAGAAAGCATAATCTGGTTCTGTATCATAACTACGGCCACAAATTATAGCTACCGCGACCATCAAGCTTTCCCCAGCCTGCATACCTAACCCAGGCCCGGAGCAAAACAACACTTTTCTTCCATTCATCTTTCCAATAGCCCTTTCAGCCCGTTGAAATTGTACTGACGTGCTATAAAACTATAGAGAATACACATGACAAATTGTGAAACAAATCACACCAGTCATGAAGCAAGAAGGTAAGATACTGTCTAGTAAAATTTGATTAAAAACCACATGTTGTTCAGACATTTTTCAACATACTATAAAAGTGTAACAGCATTAGATTATACTCATCTGCTGCAGTTTAACTCTAATAGAAGATCCCTCAACATTAATATGAGACAAATGGACTTGATTTTATGGATGACAATGTAAAACTATTTCAATTTTACTGATTCGACTGAAATGAAAATAAGTTATTTTAATCATGAATTGTTAGGGAACAATGGTTATGGATGATTCTACATGACTAGAGTAACTTATTTTTTTCTTGACCGTAGTATTCTTATTTATCAGTGTAATGCTGATGTGTTCTGAACTTTTTCATTCAATTTAGTATGTATGTTTTGAAGCTGTTGGTCTTTTGTAACAGTTACTGAGGAAAACATGTGTTGAATGGATCAAATTCACCTTGAATTTGAAAGGCAACGCATATTCTGTCACTAGCAAAGACACAAACTTACACTCTGTTAATTTACAGGTTTTTTTCCCCATTTAACTAAGCTTTGTATTGATCCAGAGTAAGTTTAATGCCAGTCCAAGTCTAGCAAGAGAGTCAGAGGTACCTTGAGTTTTTTATTACTTTGTAGCAACCGTTTCATCATAAGAGCAAGATATGGTGAAAATGTGAAACACTCAAGTGATTTTTTTTTTTTTTTAAATACAAAAAACATAAGCAGACCATTTAACAGATGGCTTATGGAAATACAAGTTCTCTCAATTTTAAGAAGACTGTTTCAACCAGGCCTAGTCTTTTATCACTGCCCAAGCAGAACGTTGATTAGACATTGGAAGTATCTTGGAAATAACTCCCCTTTTGTGTTTTACTTACTTGGTGTTGCCAACCACCTGTCTGCAGGCTCCTTCTGACACCCAACCACAGTACGGGTCTCTGGAGGCTATACAGGACCTGAGTGACACATGCATATCCACATTAATATCAGTTCCCTGTTATATTTATTGGTTGATTGTATATTGATTGGTGGAGTGGAGATCAAACTTACTTCTTGCATCTTCCGTGTTTTTCACAGCGTGACAGCGGCACCTTAACAACGCAGGAAGTGAATGCAACCCACAAAGCATGACTTTTGCGGTCTATCTGTATACCGATGATACGTTTGTCTTCAACACCATCTATACTGCACCTAAAGTGGAAGACAAGGAAGAGGGTAAAAAAAAAAATAGAGATTGATGTGTGTGTGGTTATCTGTTGCCAAAGTTGTCAGAAAGTTAGACAGAAGCGTTGTGGTAGTAGTGGCAAAGTGGTGGAAAGAAAAACTGTGAGTTCAGAAAGAGCAGCGATAGAGCTAGAATCGAAAACACGGGGTCAGGAACATAGTGGGAGATAAAGAGAGATAAAGAAAGAAATGATATAGATACAACAGAAAAATGGACAGATGGGCACTGTGAGCAGTCAGCAATAACACTGCTCTTAACTGTAAAACCCACTAACACTAACACAACCCCCTCCACTTCAGACTCCACCATTCTTTGTCTACTCCTCCCCACAGGAGCCCACTCTAATCTCTTTGGGTGTGTCAAGCATTTTTATATCCGTTCTCTCCATCCCTTGCTCTCTCCATTGCAGCATCCAGCTCCTGGGATTTAATCTCCTCTTCGCAGTGCTCTGGTCCCGCATTAACGGTTTCAATTAGAGCTTAGAGTCCATCTACACCGGGTAATGCACGACAATCGGGCCGACGCTGATCCAAAGAGAAAGGCAGGGAGGCAAAGTCACTTACTGTACACTGCTAAAGCCAGATGGCCAGCAGCCGATGAATGCTCAGCCCATGCCACAGAAAGAGAAACAAAGAGGGAGATGCAGAGAAGGAGATACCATGAGGGAAAGTGGAGAGAAGAGCAGACAAGGCCCTTCATCCCTTCCATACGGTTCGTCACATGGTAGCAGCATGTTGGACAAAAAACAGTGGTAACCTTGAAAGCCCTCCTGTCAAGTCCTCGCTTTCCCTTCCTTCTTCTTCTTGGCTTTTGAACACAATAACATGCTCTGTGCTCTGCTTCTTTCCATGTCGTCTCACTGATGTTCACCTCTGTTCTTTCTCCTTGTGTTTGCGCAGCCATTCGTTCTCCCTCATCCATTAGCCCTCATCCAAATATTTGCTTTGGCACGGCCGTATCCTGGCTGATTTTTCCTTATTCACTTCTACTCCGAATACACAACAATGCTTAACTTGCTCAACTCACACTCACATCCATACATGCACCAACAGCCGTGTAATGTATTAGCAAGAGATCCTAGGCTGGCTCTGAAGACAAACACAGATTTAAATGTGAGTGCGTGTGTGTATTTCCTTTAATCAGCCAAGGTTTTGGAGGAGCTGGGCTCCGCTGTGGTCAGTAACCACAGCGCTACATTATCCAGAGCCTTAGGGTCTATGTCTTTAATTTAGTAGCTGTGGTTGGGCAGAGTGTAACCTGATAAAACTCTTTTAAATGATAGAGTAGCCATCTGGCTGGCTGGCTTCACTGTACAGCTTGGGTTGGGGGAACTGACTGGTAGAGATGTGGATGGTGGGTTGGCTCGGTTGGAAAATGGTTGGAAACATGCAAAAGCACATATGCTCTCACACACAACTATTCAACAACTGACCTTCCATCGTTTGTAGCAACAGTATCCATGTGTTTTCTTATTTTCAACTTTCAGCCCGACACATACTTTTCTCACACATACAGATATTCCACACAAACGGGGCGACATACTTTTCAGGATTATAGACGTTCAACTCTTCAAGAAAGAGGCTATCGTTGAGGAAACCATTGTTCATCTTGGCCAGGAACTTGAGGATGATGCCCTTCTCAGATCCCAGAAATACTACGGTGTGGTTCTTATGGGGACCTGCCTCATTGTCCACCACGATGCGGGTCAGACGATATCTGCAAAGACAGACAGCGAATACCATAAAAAAGGGTTCTCACTCAGTCCACTAACAAATAAGTGTGGCCATTGGCAAAGCAGCAGGTATAGATGAAATCAACAGGGGTTCTGTCTACGTATTTTATCTCTATTCAAGTTTTAGTGTTTTTAATTTAACCACATTAATAAAGTAATTAAACAGTTAAATAGAAAGCATGAAAAAACACACAGTTCTGTATAACAGGCATCAGTCAATCATCCTGTTGTTTACCTTTCAACATCAGTAATAAATACGAGACTATACGACAATAAGGAGCAGCAGGGGGGAATAGAAAATCAGCCTCTTATTAATCTGATTAATCGATTATCACTTGATACGCTACTTAGTCAGACTGCCATGGGGTACGACAGGTGGTTTCTAAAGGGGAAACTTTGCAAGAAAGTTAGCAACCATCAGTTCTGAGATTCTGTACTTCAATTCTTTATTGACAGCTGTGTATCAAACACTTTGGCTCAGCACCAGGCTAATGTGCATGAAACTTAATTTTCATCTCATTATTTAAATAAAAAAGATTAAATTAGAAAACTAGACAGCTGCCAGTCAGTGTGTTTTGGATTAGTGCCTAATTGCATTTGTGGGTGTTACAAGGAAAATTCAGACGGATTAAATAACAAGAACAGGTTTGAAGGAATACTTCTTTAGGTTATTTATTTTTATCATCAGATTTTAGACCCACGCAGATGCTCGTAAATGCCTCCCATCTAGTTTAAGAGCCTGGAAACTATTAAAACTATCAAAAAGGAACATATCTGATCATCAAAGTGTTTTATGCAAATTTGTGGTGTTTTAATTGAAGGAGATAGGAGGAAAAGATTAAAGATGATTTATCAAGAAATCTCTCCAATTTTACCCTCATTAATTACGACTTACTGTGTATTCTCCTTAAAGACACACAAAAACGTACACAGTGGTAAAACATCAGTTACTCTGAACTAGAATTTAACTAGTTGATGGCAATTTAGCCATAGTACACAGTACAGTTTTTAACCAATGCCCAAACGGAAAACAAGGTAACATCCTTTTATCATATTTTCTTATTTCCTTATGGAGCTTAAAATGTTCTGCATCCATGACTTTATCCAATTTATGGCACAGAACAGCAAAATTTAAGTAGGTTTTATCTATTCAAGAATAACAGGAGCTCCAAGGACAGTGTCAATGGGATTTGATCTCACTGGAAAAAAATACAATCTGAAGGACTGAGACATTCACTGTCTTCCCTATTCAAGATGGTAAAAATCTCAAGAGGGGGGCCCTTCAGAGACTCAGACCCCTCACTTTGATTATTGTACCCATCCAGCTGAGGTCCCTGCTACAATTCTCAGGACAGAAAAGCTTTTACAAATTTTCAGCAAAAGCTTCTACTGGATACTTGGGTGTCCCTTCTGGGGTGTAACAAAGATCAAAACCTATTACTCCTTTTGTTTCTAACTGACTTCTTCAGCCAAAGAATGCCAATCCATATAGAATGGAGTGTGACAGATAACCACAAAAGGCCTCGTTTCTTTCCCCCATATGCCCTACTAATGCTTTTTGAGCTTACGTAATGCTTTTAACTACTGCTCCTGACTTACATGCAATGCTCGGCTCACTTTGGTGTCATTTTAAATAAGAAGAAATAGTCCGATTCTTTATTATATAAAGACCAAAATGTGCAGAACGTAGCTGTGTGACATGGTGCCTTAATGAACGGAGCAAGTTGTAGGGATAACCTTGATGAAAGCTCTTCGTATTGTAGCTAAGGTGGTAGAGTATGTAGGTCAGACCACAGCAAAGCACCAGAAAGATGTGATACGCTGCAAATAATTTGTAAAACCAATGAAGAATTCTTTATGTAGATCATCTTTAAAGTGATGTTACCACCACTGAGGCTTGTCAAAGGTCTGGCAGGCAGTTGTAACCTTAACTTTAGAGCAGCTGCAATTCAGAACTAGATCCAAATTAAAAACTAGAGACTTTTTACTTCTTGGCTTTTTACCTCTGTCAGCTAGTTTCGCCTTGCCAGTGGCAGTGGGATGGCAGTGTGCTGTCGTATTCCCCCAGAGCCTGGCTGAAATGTCTGTGTGTAGTGTAGCTAAAGGCCAGACAGACCTTTATGATCAAACAGCATCAGCCACAGTGCACTGGCTTTTGGGATTGGGCTCAACTCCAAAGAGTCTGGAGAAAAGCCAGCCGCAGAACAAAATGGGGAAAA
The DNA here is from genome assembly GCA_029822895.1 of Maxillicosta whitleyi. Lineage (NCBI taxonomy): Eukaryota > Metazoa > Chordata > Actinopteri > Perciformes > Neosebastidae > Maxillicosta > Maxillicosta whitleyi. Next base: position 12,521,599 of record JAPSES010000219.1, read on the forward strand.
AAAAAAGTTTTTTCCTCCGGTGTCTTGTCATAGAAATATTTTCAAAGGATTCTAGCAACTAATTTGCAAAACGGACCAAATATTGTTAAAATTACCCATTTTATATGCTTAAAACTGTAAAAGTGTGAATATGAAACCTCTGCACAAAGACTTTGACTTCTCAAACAACAACACAAGTGAAAAATAAAACATTTCAGCACAAAATGTCTTCACTGTTAAACCAAAGCCAAAAAATTCCTTTCCTGTCTTCATCACATTACTATGCAGTTACTCTGGGAAAATGATATTATAGTGTTGATCAGCTTCACTGCACTGAAAATAGGTCAGCAGCTGAGTACTACTTTGTTTTAATGAGCCTGACTCTCAGAGCAGCTCTTCACATAATGTCCTGAGCTGAAGTGCCTCATAGACCTCTGGTGAGGGTGGTCTTTGGAGTATATAATACTTACCGGACCATGGTCTTGAGGAACCAGGGCCTGTTGGCAATGGATGACACAGCCTCATCCATTAGCGGATGCATCTTGATGAAGTTGAGTGTGTCATCTGGAAACTCATTGGATACTTTGTATCTTTCCATGGATGGAGAGCCGGCACAGGTACCAGGTCTGCCAATGGAGAGAAGGGGGAGGATGAGGAGGAGGAAGAAGGTGATGAGGTGGAAAAAAATTGAGAAAAAATGGTAAATGTAGGAGGAAATGTAAAGAGTACCAAAGTAGAAAAGAAAAAACTGCTACATTGATTGTTTGGGGGAGTGAGCAAAGTGTAACACAGACAGAAAGTTGTACTTCTTTAAAATCAATGACTGCAGACTTAAATTACTAAACTCCTATTCCAAGAGGCTTTGGTCAGAGCAAAGGACACAAGATGTCTTCTTTTCTTTAGACTCAGGGTATAGCACTGAGACATGCTATCTATCTGATCCTTTTACAGGGAGTTGGTGAGCTGCTTGTAAAAGAGAAGCTGCTTTTGATAGCATATCCCCTTTGCAGGCATCTCACCTCTGAGAGCTTGTAAAACCCCTTTACTGCGTGGTCTTTGATACCCTGCCACACCACATAATCCACACCAGGTCTTAGAAATATTATAGCCAACTGGCCACTGAATGCCTGTGACTGTCAGCATGCAAGGACCAAACCCTAAAAAACATATTTCTGTGCCCTCATGAGACAGGAATAGTCGCCTTCCCATGAAAATCTATGAGAATTTTTGACGTAGTTATTTGTAGAAATGAATGAAATGAAAAAGACAAAAACGTGTAATAAATCTTTCATCCTTTCCATGCAAACACATCAGCTTACAAACAAAGTAGCTGCATTAAAAAATAAATGAAAATGAAGCCATAATTTATCCTGCACCGACATTAAAAACTTTTAGCAAACAAGCCAAGGTACACTGGTCAGTCATAAAAAAAAAAAAAAAAAAAAATGGTAAAACAACTTGACAGATTTTCAATTTGTTACATCAGTGTTAGCAATTGACCCCTAAAGTGTTCCTGTGAGAATTCAGAGGCGGCATTCACAAAACCATTTGTGTAAAATCAAACACAGTCCTGCAACAGGTTTTGTGCTTGCAGCTACATTAATGCCTGTGGACATATGGGGAGCAGAACAGAAACAGACATCTCTTAAATACAAAAATCTGTAAATGATTCTGTATGAGAGTCTGACACATGGAGGAACAGACTGCTGTGGGGCCAGACCTAGGTGGGTTTGTTACAAATCTCCGTCTGTCTTCCTGCAGATAAAAGGTTGCAGTGAACCAGTGGATGGAAAGTGGGGGGAAAAAAGCGCCTATATCTAGAATTTGCATGCGTGACATTGTCAAAAACAAGATATGTAGTTAAATGCAAATTGAGGAAAGGGCGCAAATTGGCTAATTTAGACCCACGCGTTGATGAGTCTGCATGTGAATCTGCACGTTACGATACAGGCACACCATATGTGTTACACACACACATACACACATGCACAGGAGCCCTAACAATTATCATGGCCCAGATCTTTGTAGTAATCTGCTTTTTTCTTCTCTTTTTTTTTTTTTTTTAAGTAGAAGAGAGCAGCTCTTAGTGCACTAATTAGCAAGCAGTAGATGGGAGATTGATCAGGCTGGTGCATTTGTGGAATTAGCCAGCCATCTGTAAAATGATCTCATGCTTCATTTGGTTATAGTGAGCCCTTCTTTGATGCAGCAACATGTGTGGAGAGGTGAGGTAATGGGCTATGGGTGCAACTGCATAAGTGTGTGTGACTAAATGTGACATTAGATGCATAGTCTTCAACCAAAAAAGGAAGGATGGATATATTGAAAAGTGACGCAACATGATGCAACATGAACATATTACCATATAGCCAAGAATAAATGCGTTGATAAAGGTATTATGGATAATATACTGTATAATCTGTGGGGGTGAGATAGAGAGAAATCGAGTGAAGGGGAGATTGTGTGATTGTACTGCCTCCCATGCCATGTGTTTGCATGTGTGTGCGTTGGTTAATTAACTGCTGTCGTACCTTGGCTTAGGAACCTTCTCTTCAGGAAAAGGCGTCCAGGTTGAGTCCGGGGATTTCTGCTCTTTGAAACGCCCTGTAAACGTGTTTGCCACCTCTGCCATGTCATAAGCACAGACTGCAGAGCCTGGAATACTGCCAGAACACAGAGGAGAAAAAAAAACACATAAACAAACCTTTCAACTGAACATATCAAAGAAACACCTTGCCAACGCTTCACCCTGGTGCTGACTATGACCAGCAGATCAAAAAAAAAAAAAAAATCTCTTACGGATGAGTCATTTTAGTTAGCTCTTGTTTACATTGAGAAGAGACAAGTTTGCAATGTTGTCAAGTTGAGTTATTTTCTTTACAATTCACTGAGTCACATTCAAGATAAAGAAAAGGAAGTTATGCTAAGAAAAGAAACAGCAATATCACAATTAACTAAAACAAAGAAAGGACAAGCCAAACCTTTTCAATCATTTTACTGATGAATGATGCCAATTACAATGTAGGTGCAATTAGTTAAAGGCCCTAAAAAGTTCCAATTAGTGCACAACACCTGGAAGAGGAGGTTGGGAATTAGCATTGATTTTAAGAAAAGAGCAGGTGCAGTAGAATTGAAGGCATTTTTCCCCCTTGCAACATGAAGCAAAAGCCTAACAGTAGAGTATGTCAGGGTGAAATCCATCTGAGTAATGAAACAGTTCTGAAAGGCTGCTTGGTAAGGTCTATGTAGAATGAGACCAATAAGTATTATATCTGCCTTGGAGAGAAGACACCCCAACCTCATCATATAAAACTCACACATGAGAATCATGAAGTGCATTGATAGTAAATCTCAAGGCACACTAATAGACAGAGGTTTAAGAGTTGCAGGTGCAGGTCTATAAAAGACGCCAGTAAATGACATGAAAATTGTGTCACTAGCCATTTTCTTACAAAACATGGGAGAGATTATTTCTTTGCTCCTGGAGAAACAGTCAACCTTTTTACATAGTTGGCACACGAGGTTATTTATGATCGAGTTTTGCAATATCCTCTGTGCTTTGAAATAGAATAAGAACAACTACCTTTTCATGGTAACCCTGGCAGAAATCCCAATGTCTGTATTATTCCAGTGTGAATGCTCTTCTGTGCATATATTAGATGGTATTGCTGCATGTCTGTGAGTTTTTGTGTCCCTGCCAACCAGGCCTCATGAGGACACTAATACGCCAACCCTCCCCTCTTAAACTGGGTTTCCCCAAAAGCCTTGAGGCATCACAGTTTATCACAAGTCTACTGTTTGGAGAGAAATATGGACAACAGATTATCTTATTATTGCTATTCACTTAAAGGGGAAAAACAGCCGTCTTGTGATAGCTGTAGAGCCACTGGCTTCTTTCCGTCTGTGGGGAATCAATGCATAGTAGATTGCTGAGTCACTTTTCTATTTTTCACCCATCTGCTCTAGGAAAGTAGAAATAAAACTAGGATTTTTTTTTTTTTTAATTGGTTTAAAGTATGGTCTCTCTCTCTACCCGCATTTTTGGACTGTTGCATCATGGGTTAAACTCATCATTTGGACACAGCATACACAAGGGTATTATTATAGAGAGTCGGGTCAGGAAGCTGTTAATTCTTGTCTTAGCTTCTAAATTACAGTAGCAACCCCCTCCAATGGATATTTACAAAAAGATAGACAATCATACATCTGTTTATAGGCTACCAGTTTAAGAGGCTGATAGATGGTGAATGAAAGAGACTTTAAGAAAGTGTTGGACCAGATGGCAACTCTGTCAGACACCTAGACTGACACACAAACTGTCTGAAAGTAATTTCAGTCCCTCGCTATGAAATGGAAAATTAATGCTAGGATCAAAACTGGCGCTTATAGAAATTTTCAGCAGTGCTGCTTCATTGAGTTTTAATGTCCATTATCCATGCTCAATTGCATTGTCACAAGCAATTGTCTTATCTGCTAAAAAGTAGCCATAAAATGGAAAATTACAATATGCGCATGCTATCAGCCAAGCTCTATGGCTTTGTGGTAATTTTCAATTTAGATAACAACTCCTCCAGCCTATGAATATGAAAGCAGTTTTGAATATGAATTGTAAGGGGGAAAATAAGATTAAGCACCTGCATGTCAAAAGGGCAACAAAACTGTTTTGACAGAAGATGTAAATGTTGACCCAGTAGCCTCAGAAATAACATGTTGCTGGGAGGCACAGCACAAGCGCACCCGTTAATGAAGGTCAGGCTGACATAATGTTGATGAATAGAAGTATTTCAAAGCATGAAAGATAATTGGTTTAATTAACGTAAAGTTCAGAACAGTTGCTGTCACACATGTACCCACTTGGGATCAGATGACCGAATAAAATGACTTCAACAAATCCCTTCAGTCGAACCTCAGATGTATTCAGGTTTCATACAACTGCACTGACTCGTCAGTATTTTATTCATTCAATTAATTCAGTGTTTCTTCAGCGTACCTGTTGTAAGGCGTAGAGAAGGTTGCCATCACAACATCCCTGCCGTTGATGTGAATGACATCTGTCACAGCCTGCAGGATGTTGAAGTAGAAGTGTGAATCACCAGGGATGGAGCAGTTTAAGCGAGACTTGAGAAACGAGGTCCACTGCTTCTCCAGGACTCGGGGAGAGCCACCGCGATCGTTTTTACAAACTCTGGCCACCCGGGGAAACACAACCTGAACAAGATACACAGAGAGGAAAGGTCACATTTTAATAACTCTGGCTTTTCACATTTTCTTTCGGTTATGAGATAAAACTGACTTTTTTGCCACTGAAGAGTCTCTTTTACGACCACATTGAGAATTATATCATTAAATTACAACAGAAATATAATTGTAATCCTTTAATGATTTCAAAGTGGGTATTTGTGGCTGAAAGTCAAATTAATAAGTAAAATCTAAATATTTAACTACGTGATATAAGACATTATTATTGTATTCTAATACATATATTTTTGACGGATGTGAAGGATAAAATTCACTAGGCTGGTTGTTTCCATGGTAATGCAAATAATCGACTGAATGGACAGAGTTTGCTTTGTGATTCAAAAGCGAGATGTAGAAGCGAAAATATGACCTAGAGTTTATTCAATTTAAAAATGAATCAGGGTTATCAAACGTTGAAAAGAAAAAGATACGAAAACGTCACTCAAAATCAAAGCAGCTTCAACAAGTATCTGTTGTGTGAAACAAGCCCATTTTCTAAACCTGACTTATTTTGTGTGTAAACAAAGTTACACAGTTGTGAGTTACTATATTCATATGCATAAGAATCATCAGCAGTCAGGTGTGATGTTCACTCAGTTCATTATTATAATAATGTGCTGTGAATGCAGGGGTAACAATCTGTATATACTGTGTTTACAAAAAGCTCACAATGATGTTGTTTATGTGCTTCCTTCCCTGTTTTTGAAAAATAAATTACATGCTTGGTTTAAATACTATAAAGGTGGGTCCCAAGGTGAGACGAGATAAGAACCAGTGCTCTATCCAACAAGATGAATGATCATGTTGTTGGACGAGAACATCTTTCAGTGCTAGAAACATCACATTTTCCTTCCAAACCCCTGAATTAATTTGCTTAATGAATTGAATTTTTGACAATAAATCTGTAAATAATAGCAAATCATTTGCAGTCTTCTTGTGTATAGACACAGGTTGTACAAATAAAGACGTCAACACAACTGTGCACAACAAATATTAAAGGCAATATGCTATAGGTTGTAATTCCCTACACAGAGAAGTGCAAACACAGCGAAGTGCTCTAACTCGTAACTGACATCCAAGAAGAACAAGCAAGGCCTCACCGTTCGCTTTGAATGACAAAAATATGTGGGAGACGCTACAGTATTTTAATCCGGATTTCATCACTTCATAGCAAATTAAAGACACAGGCGAGTAAATTGGAGTTTGATATGCTGTTAAATAGTCAGCACCTGGCAACAGAAAATGTAAAGTACACAGCTTCAATAGAAGCCGGCGCTGTAATTACAACTGTGCTGTAAGATCATGTAGTGAGTATTGTAATTAGTTGTTGTCACACTATACTTAACAGCAATAAATCTAACCCTGAGCTGAAATTGCAACCTAGAGTAAACAGTGTGAATGGGAGTGAACATGCATTTAAACCAGATCCCAACGCACACACACCCACTGACATCCGAAAACACAACCGACGTCACCTACACACCACAACGCTCCCCTCCCTGATTCACAAGCACACAAAATATACATGCACAAAAACATACAATCTCAACAAAAAAAAACACGCACGCACGCAGGCAGCGGCTCATAAACACACACAGGCCTGATACTGAGAAGCAACGACACTAGAGGAAATACACTGCATTATACAGAACAGGTGAGAGTAGATTGCTTACAAGGCAAAAAAAATCTTTACTCCGGGCTTGTTAATTTACTTGTTAAATGAAATATTTAGATCTTTCCATTCTCCAGATATCATTTGTCTAACATCTAAACCAAAGCAAACACAAAACAAACACAGAAGATTTATCAATTTACCATAAAGCACAGATGACTGGAGGGCCAATCTACTGTAAATTAATGAAAGGATATCATTTGCTAAATGTTAAATTGCTCTGTGCACCATCAGTGCTACCAGCACAGGCATAATTATACTGACAGTGCTTTCAAAACACCCAGCAGATTGAGAGGCCTGATCTGCATTCATGCTCTGTGCAACACATGCCTGTCACTTCTGGCACTGAATCCATTATTTCTGTGTTTCTTGTTACCTCCGCTCTGTTCTCATCCGCCGCCTATCTATCGCACCCTCTTGTGTGTTTCTGTATATTTATTCTGAAAAATACATATTAAGCGGATGATTTCCATAATGTATTTCTGTCTACTACCTGGTATCCAATTAAACTTTTTCAAGACATAGTTCAGAAGCGAATTGAAGGGACTGATGGGAGGGAAAAGCCTGTTATAGTCATTCTAGCGTAAAACTTTAGGAAAATCAATTCCTTCTCGCTCTTAATTTTCAAAATGAATTCCTCGTGGGAAACAAAATGAGACAACAGGTCAAACAGAAGCATTATCGGGCAAAAAGCGGACGTGCAATTCAAGTGGTATATTTAGACTTCAAAAATGGGATCTCCACACATCCACAGGTCTTTCTTCTCGATTCTATTTCAGGCCCCGCATCCTGCTCAGTGTTTATCTGTTACTGAAAAATGCCTGGCCACTTTACAGCTCGTGAAAACCTTCTTCCCGTTATGTGATACACCCATATCCTGTTAGTTTCCTTAGGCACTTCCTGAATCTCCCAGTAAATAGGAAGTCACCTCTGATTACATTTAAAACAATAGTACAACAATAGGTTCCCTGCTTACCTTTCCCATTGTGTTGTACTCCATGGCAATTTCCCGAAAGAAGAAGTAGATGAAGTCCCCATAATTGACAGCCTGAACAAAGTAGGGCTCTGCGAAAGAAAAAAAAAAAGAATAAAATAAAAGTCAAAGTGATGTTTTGCCATGACAAAACCGTTCTGACACCATATTTCACAGTAAACAGCCAGAATATCTGTCATATTATGCATAAAAGCACCGACTGAGCCTTGAGTGCCTCAATCTATCATCCATCATATCGCCGAAACAATTTGCATGCAAGGAGAGAGGGATCTCTGTTGAGTTTTGACAGGATGGACTTGTGCTTGTTTCTCCCCAGGTCAAAGCAATTTCCTGGCTACATCGGCTCTAGTGGGGCAAGTGGGCAAAGTGACTTCATCAAAGAGCACGTATAGCATTAGCATAAGTACCGGCTCTACTCTACTTGACTCTACTCGGTATGCTTTTCCACTACATGGGACCGGCTCATCTCGGCTTGACTCCTTACTCCTACATGGTGCGTTACTTCCGTGTCGTCTGTTCAGAGAGTCGCTGAAATCTCGCTCGTTGTATATTTTCTCGTCTGGATATTTACGTCTGCTACCAAAGACTGAATCTACGTGACCGTCTATGGTGTAGTTTTGTTCTGTCGTCATGTGGTTTAATGTTTCGCTATTTACTGCTGTTGTTTTGTTGTGGGGTCATGAGGATGATCATCATTATTAGTATTGCATTTGCCAC
>JAPSES010000219.1:12530298-12562535 GCA_029822895.1 Maxillicosta whitleyi
ATTTTTATGGAAGATTTAGATGAAAAGTAAAAAAAAAAAAAAAAGATTTAGATGAAAAGATGTTAATATAATGTAACAAGTAACGGCATCAATTTATAAAATGCAAGGAGTAGAAAGTACAGATAACTGACACAAAATGTAGTGAAGTAAAAGTAAAAGTATGCATTATTATTTTTATTGCAGTAAAGTACAAATAAAAAAAATACTTAAGTACAATAATGAAGTAAAAATACTTAGTTACATTCCACTGCTGGCTTCAGTTACTTCCTGTAGCCTTGGTCAGAAGCTCCATCATGACGTTGTTGTGACGTGATTTGAAGATCCTGAAACAACACACAATACTGAACTGAGTAAAGTAAAGGTTCAACAGAAATAAATGATCTTTAAACCTGAGCAAAACCATATGTCTGCTCTTTGGGAGTTCCAGGAGGGAAGAGTTTACTGAGGTCACATTTCTGGGGGTGATAATTGACCACCAAATCACTAGGAAATCACAGAACAAACATGTACAAACCAAACAATTAAAAAATACTGTAGTGTTAAACAAAGCAAAGCAGGTCCTGGGTCAGAAACCAGTGCTTCTGTTCTACTGTTCTACTGTTCTGTCATATCTACAATACTGTGCAGAGGTTTGGGGTAATCATTAAAATGACGACAATACATCATTTAATTAATTTTGCAAACTAAGAGAATAATATTATAAATCATTTGGAAGTGGAGACAAAAATAGTTGTTTGTCTTTAAGCGTTAAAAATCAGTATTGGCCAAGAATTGTATTGGTGCATCCCTTGGTTTTATGGTGAAAGACTGTTTACATCCTTCTCATGTGCTTATAGAGCTGCTTTTCACACACTAACATCATCTCTGTGCTGTAGCAATCCATAATCCCCCCTCAAAAAACGATGCTATATGGTAATGCATTAAGCCTGTAAATAATATTAGTATCGTAAATGTGCCACAGAACGAACAATTTCATACATAGTGTTTATAGAAGGTAGAGTATTACGGACTGGGAGGTAACGCTTACGCTGATGACGTCAGCTTTGAACAGGCAGCTCTGGTTTCTTGCAGGCATCAGACCCATAATACAGGCCTGATAATACTCTCATCTCCTCCTCTAATGTTGGGCTATCACGACGTCTGAATATTTAATGCCCAGATGACATGTCCACAAAGGAAGTAGCCTCTTTAAATATGTAGTCTATCCAGTTGTTCTGCCAGCTTCATTACCACGGTTATCTGTGCACGGCACAGGATTCATAATTCATGTCCCTCAAATATTCCCTCAGATGAGTACACAGAAATCCCATTCATCTCCGATGCAAACACATTCTTGTATGTCATCTGAGCTGCTCCAGATTAACCCGACTAGGAATATTCATATGCACAAGTATTTATAACAGTAAACGCAGTATTTTATTGATGAATACAAAAGTAGATCAAGGGGCCTGCAGTGCTTTGATATCACTACCCGCTGATTGTTAGCGTGTTTAGAATGCAAATACAGCTGCTGTGTTTTGCTGTATTTTGTTGTTTGGTGGCCGATAAAAGAGGGTTGCATTCACAAGCCCCCGTGAGCTATGAGCATCTTCAAACAGTGCTGACCCCTTGGTGCCTTTGCTTTTATCTGTGCACTTCACTGTTTGCGGCAAGGTCAATTACAGCAGCAGCACACATGAATTGTTTTTAACTATATACTGTATCCTCTTTGGCTAATGCTAAAGGTGATCTCTATTCATTCCTGGCTGGGGTGGAGAACACAGAAGACCATGTAAGCGCTGAAGAGTAAAAAGAAATGCAAACAGTGTTCTGCTTAAGTCTTACGTCATGTGTATAACAGTGCTAGACAGTGTTAACGTATGAGGTCATGCTGTTGTTGCATGTGCATGGGTTTTCTCTCACCTCCTGCATGTCAGCTCAGGGAAGCAACCTCTGATACTATAAAACAGGAATAAAAAAAAGATAATCCACAAATAATCTGTGCACTGCAGCCTTCAACAGATATATTATCATTTATTAGTTTGTTCATGAAATCACTGTTAGCACACGCTATAATTTATAGCTATCATGGACGCCATAGCGATAATCAAATCAAATTATACTATCATCAAAACAGTAATTAATCAAATCTTTACAGACATATGCAGCATATATTTGTGTCACAATATGAAATCAATACAACTTTTTTTTTTTTTTTTTACTATTCATTACATTCAACATTTGGAGACTACAACATAACACAAAATGATTAAATGATGTAAAAATGATGTAAAATCCCCCCCCCCCCTTCCCCTGCCTGTCAGTCGGGGCTGGTGAAGGTATGTAATATCAAGGGGGGGTTGCTTCAATGAGGGGGCTGCAGTCACCCTCAGATAGCCATGTCTCAGTATTAAAAGTAATAAAATCATCAAATAAAAAGGATTTATTCTTCAGGGATCTGATGTTTAAAAGGCCCAAATGTACTGGAGTAAAAACTGGGATCTAACATGTGGTGCAGAGGTACGAGGAGCAGGTGCATACATTTGGAAACCCTTGTTTATTAATTGGAGTACCTTTAGCACTAATTATTGGAACACAAATTTTGTTTGGTAAGCTCATTGACCTTTGACCTACATTCACAGGTGAAGCCAGACACAGGGTCCATATATATATATATATATATATATATATATATATATGTGTATGTATATAATGTCACGCCTGCCTCCAGTCTTTAGTTTGTGTCTTGTCACTTCCTGTTTTATTTTGTTAGTCTCCCTCCTGTTTCATGTCTGTTGTCTTTGCTTCCTGTTACCCGCTTTTCCACCTCTCGGGGCTGGAGCCTATCTCAGCAACTATGGGCAGAAGGCGGGGTACACACCTGTATGAGCCGCCAGTTCATCACAGGGCCACACAGAGAGACAGACAACCATTCACACTCACATGCGCACACTAGAGTGTGTGCATGTGTAGAGTCGTGACATATAAGCTAAATAGGATAGGATAAAAAGTACTGTGAAATGCACAAAAAAAATGAATAACTAAAACAACTTCTTAATATGTACAAAATGACACGTATGCAGCAACAGTACGGTTTAAGTGATGGTGCATGTAGCAGTGAAGTAAAGTGACAGCAGTCATGTTAGCAACATCATGTTTTGTGGTTAAAGTGCATGTTGGACAGGATATGGAGGCAATATATATATATATTCTTTTTTTTCCCCAGCAGTCTGACTGCAGATGGGTAGAAGCTTTTTCAGTCTGTTCACAGAGGGGGGGCAGTTGGTGTGCAGGGTGAGTGGGGTCCTGGAGGATGCAGGTGGATCTCCCTGCATCTGGTGGTGTAGATGTCCCCTATGGGTGGTAAAGTGTACCCAGCCGTCCTCTGAGCAGACTTTACCACCCGCTGCAACATTTCCTGCAATGCTAAAACCATCCCAAAAAATCCCACAAACATTAAAATATTTGTCTTAATTTTTGTTGTATTTTAATTCTATCTTAAGTTGTTAAGTTGCAAGACTGCAGTGCACTTTTTTTTTTGAATGACTGATGTTGTTTATATAGAGATATTTGTATATATACTTTTATTTCTTTGTCATTTTCAGACATGTCTGTCACATTTTTACTATTCCTTCACCTATTTAATTCATTGTTGAGTCAAATCAAGGGGGAAAAAATCTATAGATCGTTAATATAATATATTTATAGATCGATTACAAAAGTAATCCTTAGCTGCAGCTCTAATCCCATTATGAAATGATATCAGGAAGGCAGGATATCATTACTGCTGCATCATGCTTTTGGGGTGCTACAGTAAAACCACTCACATCTCTCTTCAGTCCACCCATTCTTAGGTTAGCTGCACCTGTGGTGTGTAATTCCACAGACACATCCGAAGACACTGACTGACAAGGTGAGCATAATCATTGCCAAGGTTGGGTGATTCTGCCAGACTATATCTGATAAATGAAATGAGATGGAGAAATGATGGAGCCCAGCTATGCAGCAAAGAAGCATCCTTTTCCTCTGTCACTGTCCATCTCTATCAGCCTGTCTGTCGCTTCCTGTTTCAGCCCATGATGTTGTCACCGTGGTGACAGGTGAGCACAGGGAAAAGCAGAAGCTAAATCGTAATATGTGCCATGTTTGTCTTTGAGGAAACACATGCATCATCATCCCAGAGACATTTTCCTCACACTGTTGTAGTCAGATTTTCTCTACTGGCTTTAATCTGTTTTTCATTTGCAGGATAATGCTCTGATTAGTTAAATAAACTCAGGCTCAGAGGTTTACATCTCTCACTCAGACTTATAATATAATAGTATTGCATGCACAGAGAACACCTCTAGTTGGAAAGTGGTTTAATGTTTAAAAATAGCTTTATTCAAATGAGCGTTAGTCATTGAATGTTGTATTATCTGTCCACAAGGTGACTCAGCATTGTAGGTGCTAATATGCAAAGTCGGGAATGTCTTATTCCACTAATGTGGAGTCAGAAAATTCAATTGCTTCTCTTGAGCAAACACACACATCACAGGTTCATTAGCTGCGTCACTTCCTGTGTGGAAATACATTGTTCATCAGTGGCAAATTGCTGGTGATCATTATATTGATAACTAATCATTTCCCTCTTATAAACCATCAAATTATGCATCATTGTAAGGAAAAGCACATTTTTAAATTTCAAGAATTCTTTAAAAATATCTACATTTTTGAAAACTGTGATCCAACTTTGCAGACATTATCCCGGGGACGATACTCATAAAATCTGACATAAATCCAATTTTGTTGGAGAAGAAGATTGTTGAAATCAACACATGAACTTGTGTTTGACCCTTCAAGGTCACTGAAGGTCAAAGGTCATGAATATATATATATATATATATATATATATATAATTTATTTTATATTTCGAGATCACAATAGTCTTACAATTTACAACTGCAATTATCAAACGAACCTGGGTACTGACTACATAATGTTGTTGCAACTCCAATCTGAATTTCGTTGTTATTCTGACAATGACAAATAAAACTCTGAATCTGAATCTTACTGTCTACTTCCGCATCTTGATTTTTGTAAATCGCGGGTCACAGAGAAAACTGTCTGACCAATCAGTGGTCTGCAGTGTCATGACGTCACGCTTTGGTATCCGTTCCAACATTTTGGAACCTCAACTGAGACGGTACTAAAAAACTAGTATCGTGTCCCAGGTTCCAGGGTCCTTTTTCGAAATGGAAAAGCGAAAGAGCCGTGTAGAGTCAAGTAGAGTAGAGCCGGTACCATGGAGTGGAAAAATGACATCACTCTTCACATCCAAATTCAAAGAAGAACAGGAAAAACACACAAGTGAAAACACACAAACACACAAATCATGAATCACAAATCATAAAAATACAAACACTCGGTCACGCATGCTTGTCCAAACTCCAGTTTGTTTTCCAACTTGTCAGGGTCTCTGTGCCTCTAACCACAGGGGACTGTTCGTGTGTTCTGCACTCACCTTTCAGCCATTTGGAGTCGTGTTTGACAGTGCGCAGAGTCGGGCTGTCTCCTAGGCTACGATAGATGACCGCATCGATTGCTAGAAAGTCTGTTACGGTGGCCGAGTACAGCTTGCCATCTGGAGAGGGAACACATTGACAGAAAGAGCAAAAAGGAGGAAAGATGGAGATGGAGAGGTGAAAAGAAGAGGTGAGAAGAATGGGAAGACAGAAAAAGACAGAAAGGGCCACAAAGAAAGGGTAGAGTAGAGTGAAGTTTAGCAAGGAATGGAACATAAAGCCACTTGGAGGTTTCTCCTCTTTGCGGCCGAATACACAAACATGCTTCAAATAGTGTAGACCTGGAAAATGAAAGAATCACACAAACCGAAGAGACTCTGATGGACAACAAACAGCCTGTACACATAGTTAAACATTTTACACATTTGTAATTGCTCACTGGTGCAAGCACACTTCAGAAGTGCAAACAAATGCTGAGGCTGTGCACACAGTCACACATAGTCTTAGAGCTCCCATAGATTTATGTATATGTGCATGCGCATACGCATATGCTTCACACACTGAACATGAATACAATCCACCACCAGCATGACCTCAGCCTGCCATGGCTATAACCACAGTGGAAACTCAAACGACATAATTGAAAGGATAGCAGCGAGAGGAACCCTCCTGATTACTCAGTGCTTCCAGCTCCATCCAGGCAGCTCTGCTGCACATTAACCAGTCGGGCTAGGCGTTTACTCCCCTGCTCAGCTTTAAACATTCAGGGACAGCTCATCAATACTACCATAAATCGGTTCACAGTGAATATGAGTGGGGACTGAATGTCTTTAACAGCCACTTGGCCGGTTGCATCAGAGGAATCGCACCCCGCCAACGGAACGCTGACTCATTTAATCTGCTTCTGACTTATTTTTAATCTTAAGAATTTTGAAAGACAGCTAACATGAGACAAAGAGGACAAC
Source organism: Maxillicosta whitleyi (assembly GCA_029822895.1). NCBI lineage: Eukaryota > Metazoa > Chordata > Actinopteri > Perciformes > Neosebastidae > Maxillicosta > Maxillicosta whitleyi. The sequence continues at coordinate 12,536,747 of JAPSES010000219.1, forward strand.
AGAGAAGCACAATAATACAGAGGGAGAAAGACGATTCTGCTTTTCCCCCTCCGTTTCTAGAGTTTACTATTGATGTGTTTCCAAAGGACTCTAATAAGCAGCAAATTTCTGATGCAGAGCAAATGTGTCCCGGAGTTCGAAGAGCTCCAGTGCATGGTACACAGATTTGGCTTTCATTCCTGACATGTTGTCGGAGTACTGCCATTAGAATAAACCGCAGGGTATTAAGAACAATATTAAATACAACCGCAACTAATCCCCTCGCTCAAACAGACTCAACTTTCCCATCTAGCTCAAACATATTCCAGTTTGTAATAACTGCAGATAGGAGAAAATTGGGATTAATGTTTTTGCCTCATGGCAGTCAATGATTTGTAATGGTATCATACATTTACAACACAGGAACGTAAGTGTTTATCTCCTGACAGGGCTTAAACTTAAGAAAGTGTGCCAGAATACAAGGTACCATATATGTGTTTATAAAGTATTTTCACATTTACGCTAATCTTACCTGCAAAGAGGGCAACATTGGCATGCTTTGCATCATAAGGGCAGCGCGCCATCCCACTGATCTCCTCTCCTAGAGCTTCAAGGGTGTCCATCTATGGTCACAAATAAAGTTAAACATTACCAAAAAGACATTAAAGTGTTCTTAAACAAAATAACGTCTAAGACAAAAACGCTGCTTCCTGTTGGGACAGAATATGGTAAATGTGGAACAATAGAAACAAACTCCAGTGAGTCAAAACATGAACATGTTGTGCCAAAATAAATTGTGTTGGAGGAGAAAAATATGGTTTTGTCAGACTAAATTCCATAAAGGCAGAGATACACAGTCCAGGAGGGCATCCATCTGACTCTGACCTACACTAATACCCTGTGGATGCCACTGCAGTGTCCTACTGAGAGCTGTCAAAGCAGCCCATCTGGGAGTATCTGGGAAACTGTCATGGAGAAAGATAAAAAAAAACAGACATTTTCCACAGCGAAATGTTCACAGTGTGTGTGGAACAGGCTTGCTTACCCCTGCCATTCTTTATCCTTCAACTGTATGGTGTTAAGTACAAGTGTTAACAACCATCAAGAGAGACGTCAGGCCTATTTACTGCTGCCTGTTTGCCCTGCCTTAAACTCTTAAGGTCTGTGATTTCATTGGGAACCAACAGTGCAGACTAGAGAACAGGGAAAATGTTTACTAAATTACAGTAATTTTCAAATAGTGGATAATACGATGATGATGCTTGTTTCTCCACCTCTGCTGTGCTTTGTTCTATTCCAGGACTTGTTCAGTGAATTGAAGTACTTCAGGAAAGACCCAAATTTTACTCTAACAACTAAGAGAAGTAATGGCCTTTCCACTTTGAAATACACGTTTGAGCTCATTTTACCTTCGCAGACTCAGTTCAACGCAGCCTAATACCCCATTTCAACCCCTTAGCTGTTATTTATGAAGTATCTCTAGTCTAGTTTAGGGCTTAGTGTGATGATTTCTGCAAACTGGAATACAGACCAAACTTTTTTGTTTGGTTTTTGTGCGATTGGCAGTGACATGGCAGAGGATCAGATGTGGGTGAAAGGTCACTAGCATCCCTCCATGGGTAGGCTTGTCTACCCCAGCATGCCTTAGGACACACTCTTACCCTGGCTAAAGCCCAGAAATACACAAAAACACAGAAGAGAGAAGAAAATCCATACTGCACTCGGCCAGGGCTGAGGTCAGGAAAGATTACTGAAAACACTGCTTTCTGAGTTCAGAATACATAGTCATTTTTCTTCTTTATCTCAGTCTCTATCTCTCTCTCTCTCTCTGGTATACTCTCCTTTCTCACTTTCTCTACAAAGAGAAACATAGCTTGCCAAGGCTGCAAAGTGCTTACGCCACCCTTTCTGGTCTCTAAACAGGTCATTTTGTTTTCTATTCCTGTCTCGGCGGAAACGGTTATCATCTGCCCACTAAAAAGGTCACACACACTCCAGCGAAATGCTGGTAAAGCCTGCCAGAGAAATTGTTGAGGCTGATTTGGCAGAGAAAATTACAAGTGACCTTTTACAACAAACACAGAACCACCACCAGCAGCAACAGCAGCACATTTCTCGATTTCTCATTCCTTGTGTTTCAACAGAAATTATAAGATAAAATATGGGGGCAGGATTGTTTTAAAGTTATATATTGTTATTAGACAGGGGAGACGGTAATTATAGATTAGGCTGAGTTAATCATAAGGGACCTGAATAGCTGAAGGTCAGGTACGTCTACTGAATCAGAGCGTCTGGTTGTACAGAGTGATGGGGCTACTCCGTTAAGCTTGAAACGTCAGCAGCTTCTCTATCAGCTAACTAACAAGCAGCACACAGTAACACAAACACTCCCTCCTGTTCTGACACATCACAAACACACACTCGCATATCTCCCACGCTACAGAAGTTACCCCACCCTTCCATCTCCTCAGCTGATTTCACCGAGGCAGTGACCTCTGTCTGCTGGGCTTGGTCGGCTGTCACTGATCTATTCCTGCCGTTTGAATGGAGGAAGACACTCCCAGCCAAGCCACAGATATACGCACGGCTCCGCTCTCCTGTCAAGTTGGCATGTGTGGAAAAACAACAGCCAAGTGTTCACATTCAAGCTGTTAGCCTTGTCCAAAGCAATATCCAATATTTCAAAAAGGGGAAATAGCGATTCATAAAACTGCCATACTGTGCCATGACATTTTCAGACATTACCATAAAGAAATCAGATGTATAAACAGCCCGATGGATGTTCTTTTTTTTTTTTTTTTTTACCTTGTTTACCAAGAAAACCTTATTATGCTGTCATTTCTGCTAGACACAAAAGGAAAGAATTGCTCCTCCTTTGTAAAAAAAAAACAGAATTCAAAGTAATGTGAGAGAAACTGTAGCACCATCACGTTCATTAACAACTCCCTGTTCTTTAGGGATTTACTGTAGCTTGGCAGACAAATGCACAGTAACCTTGGCTCGGAGTGCAGTGTATCTCGATGAATTAATTACTATAACAACAGCCCAATTGTGTTTTCCATAGGCTATATGCTAATTAATTAGACAAACATAATGTAGATTCAAAACATGCCCATCAGGAGTGTTATAATTGGTTCAGCATCAGCTTCAGTAGGTGGATGAGAGACCCGTCCTGCTTCGTGGTCTCTGTTATTTTTATGAGGACTCTTAAAATATCTATTTGTCATTGCAATGGGACTTGAAAATGGTTCTGATGACAAACGTAGGGTGCACTGTGCTAAAGTTCTACTTACTTTTTTAAGAACCTTATCTTTAAAACATCAGATTTATTATATTATCATGTTAGTGTCAAAAAATGGCAGCCACTCAAACAACCCCTTAGAAAAAAGTTAAGTTACAATATATATAGATATTGGTGTCCTACACGCTGTAAGAAAGTTAAGTCTCTACTCAGTAGTTACACCTGCAGAACCTTCTGTATCTATGAAGGTCAAGTGCACAAGTTCACACCTGGGCCATGAGGCAGTTATGAAAACCTAACAAGGACACATCTCCCTGGGAGATTAATAGTCATGGCCCATTTCTGTGCAACCTGTTTCTGAGCCCTTAGGAGAATGAACCCTTTCCCTGACCATCCTCTTACCCTGGAGTAGGAGACTACAGCGTGCGCAGCTGTTGAGAGAAATTCAGAACTGCAATACACATAGGAAAACCCTCATTCATCAAAACTTTCAACTTTTATAATAACACTTTTTTTTTTTATAATTAAAAGTCCTAAAACAGGAATATGATAATCGTTTCTTAATTATACTTTTCTGATGTACAATCTTTGTTAATTACAGTCCTTTGACAATGTGTACTATTGTCTTTCTTTACAAAGAGCGTCATGTCAGTCAAACTGCATTTGGAAAAGCTGCATAAATAAGGTGCATGACTAAAATATAAGTGTGAAGGTATTTGATGGCACAGCCAATTTCCATACTGTATGTCTCTGCGTGATCATTCTGAATGCACACACACCAGACAGATGAGACGTCCAAGTACACCTCAGTATATGAATTGAGCATGTATCACCTGGGACTCACTGTCTCCAAGCTCCGCCCCCAGACTCCCTACTGATTCCCCCCGCCTCGCCCGGCAACAGGCGTTGAAACCGACTCCAGTCATATATCAGCCCAGCTGGATGGGGTGTTTATTATTACAACACAGCAAGGGAGTGACAGAGGGAGAAAGCAACAGAGGGAAAGATGGTGGAGTAGTGGTGGGAGAGCCATGGAGGGGGAGAGGAATTAAGGCTGGCAGGAGTGCAGGGGAGCAGAGGGGGAGGGAGGATGAATAGAAGGGGAGAGGGAGTTGGGTGCTGTGCCGTGTTGTGTTCAGGGAGAGGACTGTGCCATGGCTGCCAAGGTGTCTGTCTGTGTTTTTTCAGAATGCATGCATGTTTGTGTGACACAATGGGTGTGTGTTTGAGCACCAAAGTGTTGACACTAGCAACACAATGTGAAGGGAGGACACAGAAGTGAAGCTAATGACCAGAAAAAAAGGGGGAAAAAAGAGGTAAGCCGGCTGTAAAGGTGTACAGAAAGGACAGAGTGTGGGGTGGTACAGGTTTGGGAGCTCTTCTTGCCTCCTCTGCCCACCCACCCCCTCCACCTCTGCTCTCCCTCCATCTCTCCCACTCGCCCTCGCAGCGTTGTTGATTAATGTGGGATGAGGCTGGCCCCGAAACAGAAGCTCTTTTCAGCACTGTCACACTGGGGAGATGGAGAGGCAAACTGTGGCCAAGGTGGATTTAACCACAAACACACACACACCACAAGACACACACAGTCAGACACACACTTTTGCTGAAGCAGAGTGGATGAGCCCAGCACGCCATCAAAGGCCTGGTATCTGCCCAGAGAGTCTACCAGCCTGCCAGCAGTACAGTGTGTGTGATGATTTTGTAAAATGTGTGAGTTGTATGTTTGTGAGTTTGCACAGTTGTCCCTGTTTGTATGTCTGAATACATAGTCTGGGTGTTTACGTGGTTCTGTGCCAGAGATCACGGGTAATTTCAGCATTTTTTTAAAGTTTTATCACTGAAAATTAACTTTGTTGACAATGCCATTGTTTCAGTGGTTCCTCAGATAGTGACTTTTAATCATTTATAGTTAAATCAGTGGAAGCTTTGGTTCCTCTTCTGAATATATTTAAAAGATTAAAACTTTTACATGCTGCATTAAAATATAATTCTAATTTCTTTTTCACAAAATTTCAAAAGTCTTTCTCGCCATTGGTGGATTTTAATGAATGCAGTTGAGACGTCCAAGGACATAATCAGTGGTGGAATGTGACCAAGTACATACTAAATAGGTTTAAAAAGAATATCCATTTTATGCAACTTTATACATCTATTTAACTACATCTCACATGAAAATATTTTTACTCTATCTGATCATCCCCTGTCCACTGGTTTTAATGTGATAATTTTAAGTTCCTGAAGAATGATTTAGTCCTTCACAGACTGACAAAATTCTCATCTTGCTAAAGTTGAACAAACTCTTTACAAACCTTGAATTCACTGAAGATCCAGTTTCACTCATCTAAAAACAGGCCTCTTTTTTAAGCTCTTTTTTTTTTTTTTTTTTTTTAATGTTTCTCACATGACAGTGACATTACAAATATTTGATGAATTTTGTAGATTTTAATACTAAGACTGTATAACAGACATGTTAATACAGGTGTAATAACGATCTAATGTATCATATATAACAGTAAAACACCAACAGGACCATTGGGACATTTTACTGCACAATGACTACTTTCACTTTTTTATTATACTTTAAGGTTGTGCTGTCAATAATACATATTTATACTTAACTAAGGTTCTGAAAGCTGAGCATTTGCATGTGTTTAAGTATTGTTCGTCTAATATTGGTCTATAAAGGATCTCAATACCTTTTCAACACAGAGTAATTCATGTCAGTTTTATGAATTGAATATGATAATGTTTGTAAAATTGAGCCTTTTATCAAGCTTTATTTCCCTCTCTACCCCTTACTAGAGCAGTGGCATTATCACTGCAAACACAAACCTTGAAATCATAACCAGAGGAGCTATAAAGCTAACCACGCCTGATAAATGCAGAGACATAAATTCCACTTTTGCTCCAGGAGGAGTCAGTGAATTGAAAGACATCCACTCTGTGTGTGCTTAGCATGCTGAACCATAAAGCCAACGGAGCGGAGATGTCTTGTTTTTCTGGTAAACAGATCTAGTGAACCAAAGCAGAAGAGTTTTTCCCCACAGGCCACCTAGATAACATCTTTGTGGGCTGTGACCATCGCTTCACATCCTAACAAACCGAACAATAACATCCTCCAGGACAGAAACTCCTCTGAGTCTTTCAGTCTGCCTGTATGTCTAATTGTTTCTGGCTTTCATTCTCTCCTGTTGGACATTTGCACAGTAAATACCCTGGATGGCAGCTCAAAGTTTTTTCTACAGTAAACCTGAAATACTACAATTCTACCTTTCAGGTATGTGCTAAGAAGTTAGAAAAACATGAAAGAAATACAGCCAGTCTGTTTCATATGTTTGCCTCGCTGCCTGTTTGTATACTTTAACTTAGTGTGTGTTTTGGATTCATGTTTTCTCTCCAAATTTGTCCATCTGCTTCCCTGTATGCCATTTCTTTTCCCGTCCAGATCTTTCTTTTATATTGACATCAACATGTAGTCGTGCATGACCTAAGATCACTAAACTGCATCTTCACAGGATGGTTTGGCTTTTCCTTAAAGAACCTTAAAACTATCCCAGACAAGCCCTCATGGATATGGTTAGACAGGCTTCTATTTACAAGGAAGCCTGAATCATATTTCAGGCCTGCATCAGTGTGTGAGTGAAGAAGGTAGGTAGTTAGGTTTCCTTGGTTCTAAATCGAGCGTGTCAAAGTACACCTGGAGATAAAGACATAGGAGGAGCGCCTGCTGAGTTGTGAAAGTCATCCATCTATGTCCAGCGCTTCATAGCTTACCCCTCCAACTCCCACATGGTCTGAGTTGTATGTGAAATACCTGTGATTGTGTGAGTATGTGCATGATGATAACTGACAGACAAAGAAAAATAGGATACAGAGGGAATAAGAGCACTGAGAGACTGTAAATACACATTACCTATGACAACCTGGAGGTCAAAGCAAGGGTGAGGAGCACCAATCAAATCCCAGTATTCTTATATGTGAGTGTGTGTTTGCACCCGTACCTTATATGTTCTGCAGGAGGGGTTGAAAGCATTTGTTCCACACACAAATAAAGTGTCATCATTTTGCTGCAGGAGGACTTTGATGAAATTGTGGCACTCATCCTTCAGGCAGCACAGAACAGGAAACAAAAAAAGAAGAAAGATGGTCCATGGTGACATTACATAATAGATACATTTACACTAAAAAACACATACGATTTATGAAATGAAAGGCTGTTTCTTTTCATTCTCTTTGAGTGTGAAGGACTCTCCTGACAAATGAAATGCATGCGGAACAGACATCAAGCGTATAGTCGTGTAATGCAGTGTTTCCTCATGGTACATAGAAACGTATTTATAGCAGGCTTTAGTGTGTCATTCAGTGTCTGTCTAGTACAATAAAGGAATCATAATAAAGATTCTGTTACGCCATATAGAAAAGTCCGAGAAAATTTAATTACACTGCCATGTCATATAAAGATTCACATTAATGCGCTCCATAAATAGTCATTGCAGAAAGCTATATCACCTGCACGTGTGTTATTGCAGCTCTTGTGTGAATTTAAGGGTAATTTCAGTATTTAGCTGTTGTTGGGAGCACATTTTAACAGTGTGAGAACATTTTAGTAATATTTTGATCTTGACTTGGTTTAGGGTTATGACCCCAGTGAGGGATTGAGTTGTGATGGTTGTGGGTAAGGTAAGATAAGATAAGATTAGATAACATAACATAAAGGGTTGTAGGGAAAACATGTAAAGGGTTAATCGGTGTCAATGACTTGCTCTCACAAGGACAGAGAGATAATCATGTATATATGTGCATGTAGGACAGAGGCAAGAAAAGACCAGTGAAGAATTACATCTGTTGCAGCTCATTTGCATTGTATATTGTTCGATTTACAAGTGTATCATAAAGGATTTTTTCTGTTAATTTAAGTGTTGCATATGCACAGGACCAACTTTCCTGGTTTCAGCGTTTGTTTATGATTATTTTCTATACCTTATGCTTCCCCTTCATTCTGCAAGTGTCCACATCTGCCTGCCTGGACTTCCACGTCAGTTTCTGTAGAAAAGGGAAAAAAAGGGCACAAAATGAGGCTAGGATACAGACAGAAGGGAGGCAGAAAATGAGCAAAGTAGTAAAACATTCTGGCAGCAGAGCGGACAGAGAAAACTGACGCTGTAGGAGCTCGATAACCAATCTATACTGTGATCAATAATCATCATTTTAGATTCTCCACCACTGATTTCCCTCATGAGGCACCTGCTCTGAGGTGAACTTTATTCTAAGCGTCGATAGGAGATCAGTTTACCTCCTTGAACTTCCAATTCTGTGCCACAGAGGAGGAAATACGATACTGACCCTGGATCAGAGCGTCTAACCAAGGACAGATTTTGCCTCGGAGCTAAGAGCTCATTTCTGTGGATTGATAGTCCGGTCATCCTTGCACACAAACCTGTACATTCGCATACACTGCCTTGGCCTGTGGGTCAGTGCTAACCTGTCAGTCAGCTGCACACACACAGTCTATACACCCTCTTTCAGTGTCACACACAGTTATCAGTCAATGCTAACTTATATCTGATGTCCAGCCAACCGCGTACACAAATCCACTCACCACTCCTTGGCCCTGCCCTGTGTGGCCTGAGGGTCAGCACTGAGCCGTTGCTTTAGACCGCCACATACTCGCCGCTGTTGTACAACATGTTTGGAGCTCAGCCACTGATTAAAGACTCTCAGTCATCAATCAATCCGCACCTCTCCCACCAGCCTTTCATCTGCAGCCTGCTCTCATTAAGACCCACTCGCCGGGCTTTGACAATGAAGTGGATGAGGCAGAGGGATGGTGGGTTGTTGTATACATAAGAATGGCCTTGTCTGAATTTGGTTTGCATGCATTATGTTAAGGGCAAGTGATGCCAGTGAGGAGTGGTTGGGAATAGAATCAAGAGTGGCATATTACAGCTGAGAGCTGATGTAAATATGAAGCTGGAGAGGTGCCCTTTTTGCATCTGATCAATCCTTCCAAATAGTGGCATTTAACTATAGAATGCATGTCTCATCTTTATAATTGCAAGCTTTTTGGGTTTTTGCATGTATTACTGTTGTGAAGGCCACTTCAATCAAGACCAGACCGGGTACACAGCTTTACAAAGTTTTACAAATACAAACAATATGTTTGATATATTAAGATAGGGTCAGATCAATTTATTTTCTTACCATAATACTGAAAGAGTGATTAAGCATCTACAGATTAAATACAATTTTCCTTTTAAGTCTTCAACACCCACAATGGTTGTTAGTGAGTGGGTAAGTTCAGGCAACATATTTAACACAAGCACCAGACCTCCAGAAAACTCTCAAGCTCAAGAAAGGCAATGGTAATATTGTTACTATGCCTTGTGTGTTTAACTTTTTTAATGTAGTTTTTTTGTGTATCACATTTGTGCTTTTTATGTGCATCACTTATCAGTTATTTCATCTTCCTGTTGCTCTTTTTTGTCCTTTCCTTCTCTTTCTCTCTTGCTCATCTTGTTTTTCCCCTCATCCTCCCACATCCCTCCCACAGCTTCCTGTACTGTCCTCTCAGCTTCCGTTACACACTCATCAGTCCTTCCGCTGTCCTCCTAATGAGGAGCGATGACGTAGGTGATTCGCGAGCTGACTGATTGGATAATCTGCTTATAGGGTCACCATGGTGAGCACGGCACACTCACACCAGACTCAGTGAGTGTGAACAGGTGAGTAAGACTGCTGACAGACACATGTATGCGCACACACACATATATAAATACACCCACGTGCACACATACACACTCAGAGCCAAGTTATTAGGGTTATGTTGTCAATCACGGCACGCTGAGAACAACACGTCCTCTGAGAGGCAGACGTCTCACTCACCTTACTGAAAAAGATCTCTTCGCTGTTGGCAGTGTCTGTGTCCACCGTGTATATGTGATCCCTAGAAGTGATCAAGGGAGAGAGAGAGAGAGACAGAAACATTGAGAAAGAAACGAAAGAGAAGGGGAGAGATGAGAAGATAAGAGGTCAGACAGCAGCAGACAGTCAGAAATTCAACAAACAATAAACCCATTTCTTTTCTTCCCTATGTTTTACCCCCGGAGGCAGCAAACAACGTCAGAAAATGGGGCTTTGTATAAACTTTGTTCAAACTTCAAAAAATGACAATAAACAAAAGGAGGCCAGAGCTATTTGCTCTGTCAGACAGAAACAGTCAACAAAGGTTTAGAGCGCTGCGGCGCAGGCCCGGGGACAAAAGCCTCTTTGTCCCGGAGAAAGGTCTTGAGGCGGGGTAGGGGAGGAGGGGAAGGTTGAGACGGGAGGTGCCAAGTCACTCAGAGCTGTTCAGGTCAATTAAGCCTAGTGTTTGAGCCACAGGAAATCTATACTAACACTCATTATAGCTCAGACAAGAAGACTTATGTGTGCTGGCCTGGAAATATACAGGCTTCTCCTGTATTACACAGTCCAGCCATATAGGCCCCAACAGGGCATATGGAAGACATAAAACCCACAAGGGTTAACGATGTATCAGACAGACGGACCGGCTGGTTGACCATGTAGCTACACCTACTTACCATGGAGAATTAGGGTGCAGACAGGGAGAGGGAGGGGGCAATGAGGGTGGAAGGTGTGGAAGTGGTGTGAGCGGAAAAGGCAGAAAGAAAGGGGTTCTACCTCATTGGAGGAGAGAACCAAAGGTGACCGTGCCAAACGATGTAACTGCTTTAATTTGTTGGAGATTAGCTGTTGAACGTGTTTTTAATCAAAGTGTGTAACAGTGGCATTGTCAGACTCACAGCTTAATTACGTTCCAGCTCCCCAACCTGCGCTCAGCCAGGCAGGCTGCCTTGCTCTCTCATTAACTAAATCTAATAAAGTCTTTGGAGGAACAGGCATCTTGAAATGAATCCACTTATATCGCTTTCCTGGGGGCTACCTCCATTTCCTCAAGGATAAAACCCAGTCTACTGTACATTATCAGCCATGATGCTTAAATTGAATAATTAATCTTTGAAGCAGTTGAAATTACAAAAACAGAGCATCTTTCTCAGTGGGAGAGGATCTGTTTCCATCAAAGCTACGGCAGCCATCTCACTACATTTTCACGAGTGACAGCTTTGGTTTCTTTCGTGTTTTGTTCCACGCCTCTGCTGAAACTCGAAACACTTTTAGTCATGAAAAAAGAAAGGAAGAAGTCAACTAAAGGTTACTGAGATGCAGCACGTGCCCTTCTTAGACTCAAGTTCACTTGCTTTACCAAATGCCAGATAATGACTGTTACTGTGTAGATTTCCAGCATTTCAGGCCAAAACCACAAGCTCTGCTGTTAAATGTTTTTCATTTTAGCTCTCTGGTAGCATTACCATTGCACTGCTCTGGCTAATTGATCTGGATTGAATTTCCAGGGTTTCTGAAAAGAACAGAGTGCCATAACACAAGGCTACAATAATACTGATTATTATCCGTAAGGGCACTTGCAGAGCACAGACTTCCACCACGGCCAATGGTCCATTCTCATTCAGCAATATTATAAAACCACAAATCACGGCATATGTTTTCTTCCTTTCTGACAACTGATGCCACTGGTTGGTGGCACTAAAAAAAGGTCATAGATCTGCTCATTCCCAGTGTTAAAAAAGAAAAACCTACTGAGTAGAAAAACTGTGCTTTTTATGGAGGCCATTTTTCCAACTCACAGACAGGAGCGATCTCATAACCTCCTCAGAGGATTAAAAAAATGGTACCTGTAATTTTTTTAAACCTACAATAATCCTAATATTATCTTAAAGTCTGAAAAGAGGAAGCGTGTAAGTGTAAAGGACGATGGATGTCTTTACGTTCAACACTCGCTCTAAAAAGTTTTAATTATATCTTTATATTAAAATTCAAACTTTACAGAAACTGAATCGGAGGCAGTTAAAACAGAGGATTACTTGGTGGATTTAGTATAATCCCTTGGGTTATTTTACTGCCTGCAATTTTAAAACAGCTCATGAGTAATCTATAATTGACTGCTCTGTAATTTTTGACAGTAACCTTCCCGATCCTGTGCTCCTGGTCTTATACCGCTCCTGTCCCCTGTGCTGACAGCGTCTTTGAGGGCCAAGGCCTTCCAGCCACAGGGTTTAGGTTCCAGCAGAGATTAGAAGGAGCCAAGCGATGAGGCGTCCCTCAAACATCCTGACGAGCACTGGGGGAGGACAATGGAGCGGCTGTGTCTGTGTCAACACCAGCTTTCCAAACACACACACATGTGCAAGAGGACCCCCCCCCACCACCACCACCTCTCCTTTACCCCAACATGCTCAGACAAACACGCACCCACATGCACCCTATCCCCTCTTCAGCCCTGCACCTGAACTCACATTACAACAGATCACTTCCTCATTGTCCTTAAATCACATCGTTATAATTTGACAGTGAAAAAGGAGGACTGAAAGCAAGGGGCAGGAGGTTCTCCCCAGACCACACTGGTGGTATTGTCCTGTACGTTGTACATCATTAAATACAAACTGCACATACTTAAGATTACTGCGGACTATTTTACAAAGTGAACCTGAAGGTTTTTAATGGATTTTCTACCTTTGAGGCAGCTGGTGGTTTCCTGTGAGAATTGATTTGGAAAGAGTTGAAACATACTTGAAGTATATAATCCATCACAGTCAGCTTTTATTTCCTGTCAAAGTTATAAAGTTGTCTGATACTATACTCTGATATACCAACATTCTTGGTCAAAAAGTATTGCAGTCACAACTATTTTATTACATGTTGACACAGAGTGCAAAACCACCAAAAACTTAATATGGGCCTTCTATCAAGTTAAACCTCACCTAAATTTGATTGCTTAATAAATGAACACAAAATCAGCCAAGAATCTCAACCCTGTAGTACATTTTACTTGTGATATTATGTTTTGTCTTTTGTTACTTCAGTAAAATATGACTGTAAATATAGACAGTCTACTAACACAGCAGTTTAACCCATAAAGACTCAAATATCCATCACCAGCCCCAAAGCATCTACTGATATAAAATGTTTAATCCTTCTTGATCCACTCATCCTATCAATACATGTCAATAATTGGTTTAAAATATAGTTTTTCATCTTTTCACTGTTGATATAAACTGTTGATCCATTAATCCTATCAAAACATGTACATAAGTGTAAAATAAAGTTTACTATCTTTTCATGGTCATCAGATATGACCCATAGTTACCATGGAAACACCGTCATCTTCTACAAAATTGATTCACCAGTAAAACCAATGGAGCTGGATCAATGACAGTGGATGGACCCACTGAGTTTATGTTCAGGTAATGATATATTTTACTGAAAAAGTCATTTTTTTCCTGCAGTTTTCTCTGTTTTTGATATAACAGCCCTCAACTTTAATCTGACCTTTTATGAACATCTTCATAATCAGCAAATTAAATGTAGGAAAATACATTATTTATACTGATAAAATGCAAAATACAGAAGATAATATTATAATAAATGTTGATAAATCACTTTAGAAAGGTTAGATTATAGAGAAAATGTCATTTGGGAACTGACACAAAAATAGCACTGGGTCTTTATGGGTTAAAGCTGAGGTCAGATGTGCTGAAGTCAAATCAGCTCTTGCCTGCTGAGCACAGTTCAGACTAAACAACTGGCCTGAGTAAAAAGCTGCACAAATGTTGCAGAGAGTGATCATACAAGCTAATTTTATTATGGAACAGTCTGTTTCCATTTATGCTCAGCGCTTTCTCTGAATACGAAAGCTGGTGTTTTGTTGTGCATTGTTTGAAAGAGTAGAAACCATTTACATTACAGATGTAGAAATTTACATTTAATTTGTAGTTATTTATGTAGGTGGAATAATACATTCCTGCCCCTTTCTGCACAATATGTGGGAAAATTCACTGTGATTAGAAGTGAAGGAAAACTAAACTGATAAACTTTAATGTAAGTTAGTATGAATATTTGCATTTCTGTAGGTTAATTATCTGTAGGATGACAATTTTTGAGAATCCTGATGGTAAAGGTAGTCATGTAGAATTTCAGTAGGATGGGAGTTAGTTTTTCTGTTTGTCAAATGACTGAGATTAGGCAGAAAAGGGAGTTTATAAAAGGAACGGGAATCAATGTGTCAGGTGTTTTATATAAATTATGCATTTGTAATATGAATAACAAAATGAAATGCTGCCAAAAACCACCACCTTGCAAAATGTAAGATGTCAGAGGTGCCACAAAGCCAATCTTAAAAAAAGAAAAGATCGGACAAAAGTCATTATTCTAGGATTTTCATGGGATTTTCAAAAAAAAAAAAGATTTTTTGGAGTCAGATGGAACAAGAGTGAAAATCCACTCCTGTGCCACCGTCTAAAGTGTATGTAGATAACATAAGCTTCTTAGAAAAGCAGTTTTGTTTTTCATCTTCATTTTCATCCCATCCGACTTCGTGAAATGACTCTATTTACAGAAAAAATATCAGACTGTAGTTTTTTGGGGGTTTTTTTTGCATGTGATTCTCTTCCTTGTCATTTTCAACATCAGCTCTAAACTGCAGTGACTATATCGCAGTGTCATTATATAGAACATAGGGGCCTATAGGGGGTTTTGCTGGAATTAAAGAGCACACTGATATTCTGAGAAAAGGGAGATGGAGAAGTGTTTGACAACCGATAGATGCGGAACATTGGCTGTCAATGTGAATCATTTGGCGTGGGTTTCTCATTTCCCGAAATTCAGCGACAAAAATGTGTGAGTAGGACGGAAGGTATGCAAATATCCTCTCAGACACAAGCATGGGGGCACTGTAGAAGGATGGGTACAGCGGGAGAAAAAGAGTTGAATGATCAAGGCAAGACAGTAGACCAACTGAGCCGAGGCAAGAACGCGAGATTGAGTGTAATAGAGTGACATAGAGGGTCTCCGTCGGACATGTAGCCATGCGTGGCCACGGGAACACAAGGGCTTTGTGTGAAAGAATGTCGTTTTCATAACAGCAGATTTCTTCTGGGGTGACTGTGGGCCAGCTTGGTCCATCTGCTGGGCCTTTGTCAAACCATCTCGCACTTCAGTAGTAAAAAAAAAACGGAATGTGATTAGCATGCACCCCGCACCTTTTGCCACAACCCCTCTTCCTTCAAACTAAATGCCTACACGTCCACCCCCTGTTCCTCCCACCCTTCCTCTCTCATCACCCTCTTCACCCATATTCCTCTCTCTTCATACATAACTGAATCATGGGTGGTAGAGGAGGGCCCATTGTACATTGTTTTGGTTCTCACTGGTTCAAATCCTCCTCACAAAGTGGATGGGAGGGAACCGAGAAAGCCAGCAGGCACCTTTGGGCTGTGAAGGGAGTTGTTAAGGTTCTGAATGAGCTGAGGGCACAGAGAGGCCCTCGGTGATGGGGTGGCATGAAATACAACAAGCCAGGGTTCACTCACCCCGACGCTGAGGCAGGTTGTTCTTTTCGAAGGTTTAAGTTCTCATTATGGTGATTTACATTCGGTTCACATTTCCATTAGTGTGTGTGCGTGTGTGTGTGTGGTTGAGTGAGTATATGTGTTTTTGTATGAATCGGTGAAGTGAGCTGAGGTGGATCTTTCCACGACATGAACAGGCAATTAGGGTTCCATACCACTACCTATACAGTATAAAAGAAGCAAAAAAAAAAAAATACTATTCAATAGTCTTGAGGTGAGATAAGATATGTACTGATTAGTATTAACCCTTACATACTAGTCCGACCCATTTTGACATTCAACAGTAGTAAAAAAAAAAAAAAAAACCCTAAACATCATTCTTTTATCCTGAAATTTGTTGACTTTCCCTAAATTTTGCCAAAATACATAAAAATGTTTTATGTTATAAATGTTATATAATGTTATATGATTTTAAAATGTTGTACTTTTGTACAGGTGCTACAGATTTTGGACTCTGAGGCTGGTTCAGGTCAATTTCATATATAAATCATAAAGGCTTTTATGTTTTTAATGTGTTATGTAAAACAGGACATGATACTGTGTGATAGTAGATGTTTCTCTACAAAAATGAGTTTGTAAAACTTACATATATGTATTAATATGGGATGGTCTATTTCGACATTCTAAATAAATCTGTAGTTCAATATTTGGTTTAGACACTTACTATGAGGGAACTCTGGGTCTGGGTTAAATTTGACCCGAACCAAACTGTGAAGGTTTAAGAAATGAGCAGTTTGTAAAGGTTACATTAAGAAATTGTGGCTCTTGATTCATCAAGTTGTCAGCAGAGGAGCATTTGTTGCTCATAGATGTGAAAAAGTGCATCTCTGAGCCTCAGTCCACTGTTTTGACTATATTCCCCAAACTTTAGTAACTTTGATAGTTGCCAAAGTTAACAGTGATAATGTTATGATCGTGTGCTGTACTAGTTAACTTTTTTTTTATATGATCTGACTCCATTTATAATCTAATAGTAGCTTGCATTGAAGGCTGATGTAGCTGTAGAGGCACTAAAGAACCAGACAGCAACTGTAGCTCTGTTTGTAATCACAGATGTACACAACAGAGACAGATGTTAGCTTAGAAATGGAGGAAGCCAACATGACGAGTCAGATTCAACGAAAAATTGTATATACACAAGAATAAGCCCATCATACACTGTTATTATTTAAGTGTATGTATAGTATAGTGCTTTACTGTATTAGGCTGCACAATAGTATGAGAGCAGAATATTGGATGGACAGAATAATATTAGATCTGCCTTTAAGAAAAGTCAAGGGGATTAGGACAAATGCAGAGTGAATATGAAGGATTTTTCTCTCGATTTGTACACATCTCCATATTCAATATGTATGTGCAAGCTTTCTGCTCACAGACCCTTCAGTGTGACAGACTGGATTAACCACAGTGACCAGCAGCTGTGCCACCCAATGCTATTTCAAAGTCATCACACAGAACTGAGTGTATGCCTCTGCAGGTTAAATAAGGTACTTTTTACAAGTACCAGGCTTATTTGGGTGATTGGCTTGCCACAAGTCCTGAAACCTTGCAAGAAAATTGAGTATTTTGCATAAATTAAGAGCTGAGTTTTGAACAGAAACTTTGACCAACTTTTAATTCAGGTGATTATGATTACTGAACCAGCAAGCTTTGTTTCAGGGCACGGACGTGGTTGGATGTTGCTGGTGCTGAGGGGCGAGGGAAAGGAGGCAACCGTGTAATCCCAGTCATTAGTGGGTTTTAACAGGATTTGGTGCAGCTACAATAATGGAGACTCTAGTGGCCTCCACTGCGAAACCCAAAGATACCCAACAGGGAAGCACAGCAGCCACAGTGGCACAACTGTTCCAGAGGAGGCAGCTGAGAGAAGGTAATCTTTATTTTTGAGTGCATATGTGTGTGTTTTTGTGACTGCTAAGGGCAACCAGAGATTTTTTGGGCTGTCCATTCTCTTTCTCTCGCTCTCTCCCCCAAACACATTTAATCTCTGGTTCCCATGCTTCCCAGCCTCATAGAGGGGTGTAAACAATGTGTGGTTAGTGTTACCATGGCAAAGGCCATTTGAGGGCCGAGAATGGCGACTATGCGTTGCATGTGGAGGGACCTGGGGCATGCTCGCTAGGCAGGCTATACAGTAACACATTCACTCACACAAGCACATCATGTAAAGGCTGTCTGTCTTAGTCTCTGCATGTTGTCTTTTATCTTGTCCTTAAACTTTACCATGTTGTCAAAGAGGAATTACACTTTGTTGGTTACTTTTTAAGAGTTTTTTTTTTTTTCGATCATGCCTTCAAGTAACAATAACACTCTGCTGCTTCAGTTAATTACAGAAATCTTGTAAAAAGTGTCATTGCTGAAAGGAAGACAGATGGACCAAGTAACATTTAAGCAGATTGACAGTCAAACATGTATTAAACTAATGCTATTGTAAGCCAAACATATTTGGGAGGAAAACAAAAGTAGAAAATAGATGCTACTATTACTACTATTAATGTTCTCACTTTTATAAGGCCTAAACTGACAATAATGACAACCAATGAGAAACATTCTAGGTCTGAAGATGTCGTTCTGTCTTTTTAAAACATGGATAACAAGTGGTTTCGATCCAACTCATAGACTAATCACAAACACACAGTGGAGGAGTTATTGTGACATATTTTGGTTTCGGCTGTACACACCCACCTCCATGCACACACCAGGGTACACAGTAACATGCGCACGCAGATATTTTGCAGAGATCAGAATGATAAATCTTCCATTGCACAGTGATGAATGCCCTCTCTGTTGTGCATAGTGTACCCTGACCATGAAATATGGACCAATGAGATAGGAATCCTCCTGTGTCCATCTTTCACAGCATCTGGAGCAGTTTATTGCTTTTTGCTGAACGTGACTCTGCTACTAAATACTAAAACACACATGACAGCAGATACATATAAACTCATCCGCTTGTGCATAAAGGTGCTTTAATGTTCATAAATTGTATTTTGATATACATCATCATTTCAATATATCTCGGATAATGTAGAGCCATAGCTGGTATATAATTCACAGAAACAGCTTTAACGATGATTAATAACTTACAGGTACATCTGCATACAACTGCACCTGTATGCAAGGAACAGCTCTAAGGGGAAAAAAGATGCCCCTCTTTTTTTTTTTTTTTTTTTTTTTTTTACAAACAATTACTAGAGGAAATCCTGACCCAAGTGTTTGCATTATATAAACTGACCAAAAAAGATGTTTTCTGACAGTGTCCATATGAAAAGACACTTGTCTGATATCTTATCAGGCTGTTTCTAGGATAGCATTATTAATTCTCCTACCAGAAACTGAGCCATGGAGCAAAGTAAAGAATATTAGAGGACTTATTCATAAATGTAACCCATAAACAGCCATCAATATCGTATTTGAGTGTTTGAGGGCTGGCGATATTTATTGGAAAAGCCATACGACCTCATCAGCTGCGGTTGTTTACTTGTTTGTTTATCCACATACAAAAGCCTAACCACAGCTGCAAATGGATCATTTAATTCTACCAAATCAATATATTTCATTCAGAGCTTAAAACTGCGAATGAATTATCAGTTACTGCATCTGTTGCTCAGCTCCTCCTTTGCCAATGACTTGACTCTTTCCCTCTATGGATTAAGCCACTTTTGTCTATTTACAATTTTATCAGTTGCTATGTTTGTATGCAACTCGCAGCTTAGAAATCTTGTGATTTTATTGCCAGCACCAAATTAGGAGCCAAAAGGATTTAATACACTGAGCAGCCATTCAAAAAACAGCCTGAAACAGTGTTGGGCTTTGGACTGTGTTCACAGTGGCCATCTGCAAGCTGCTGCGCACCAAGAACTGAGGCTCACTGGTCTAGAGGCATGATGGCAGAGCTGTGTGATGCTGGCCCCAGAATAAACAAGTCATTTGACTGGACAACAGTCATAAAGGCGACTATTGAAGCTTTTTTTCTGAAGCATTGTTCCTTGTTTCGTAGCTAAAGCTGACTTGCCAACTTGATCGCTGCCTCACTTTCACATTGATTGCTTTACCGGTGATTATCTGCAATGTTTGCCTTGAACCGTTTGTCATTTAACTTTTACACGTCTTTATCGATATCCTTTTAGTGCAGATTGATCTGTGTGTCCATGTTATCGACTCAGACATTCTTCTCTGTGTCAGGATCAATGGCGGTCATCCGGCTCGGGCTAATCTAAGGCAGTCATTCCAGTTATTCAGGGGTCACATACCCACATAGCCATGTGTTAGAATTCCTGTCTGCTTTGGGAAGTATGCAAGTGTGGGACAGACACACCGGGCAACCTTGCACGCAGTTGACCCCACAAACGCCTGCACAACTGCCAGAGCAAGCAGACGGGATCACATGATGCCGGTGCACATACTACATGCAACTGCCGCACCCGCATGCACACCAACACATGTTCGCCATACCACATATATCCATCTACACACACCCACATATCACACGCAAGAAATCACTTCTAAATCCATTCAGCAACTGGTGCTAAACTGGGAAATAAACCCTCACACACACACACACACACATGTACAGACACACACACCCTTCCAATAAACCCTCTGCATCTCATTTCCCTCTGCTTCCTCACAGACCCCTGCCACCCCATTGTGGAGCAGGTGGGCGACAATCAGACCAACGTGTCTGGCCCCCCAACAGCTGCGCGCGCGCACACACACACACACACCTACACACACAAAACACAAACACACATTCTCTATTTCCTCCCTCACTCTCCACTCACCTCCTCTTAATGACCACAGATATGTTAAAAAGCTCTGCCACTTAAAGCAGTCGCCTCCCTCCAGCCCTTAATTTGACATGCTTGGAAGGAAAACAAAGAAAGACCCCTATTGTGTCTTTCACCACTATCCAATCAAGCCTGCCACTCAATTAGCTATGGATGACATAAAACAAGCCAATAAGGATCCATTTCATTGAGACTTTTTTTTAGGGCGCCTTTTATAATTGGTGTTAGATTTCAAAGTGTGCTGAAGGTAAACCTGCCTGGTGACGCTGTAGACACAGACATTTCACTTTGCTATAATCACTAGAATACTGAGGACAAGAAAGGAGACGGGATCAATACTGGTTTTCTTCACGTCTCCAGATGATGTAATTGAGCTATCTCATAAAGTTGAATCACACAAAATAAAAACTGATAGACAAAAGTCAGTATTGGCAGGGGACAAACAAGAAAGAACACAGTCATGCAGAGACACAAAGAGTTTTTAAGATCAATTTGTGAGGGCAATGAGGGTGCCAACAATGTGCCTTCAGTATTACTCCCATTTTACAGTTTATTGACAACAAATACTCTGCACTGTCACACACATCTGTAAATACTTTAAGTCACTTTCTGAGCTGGATCCTTTAAGCCCTAAATGAGGATTATATCATGATGTTCCTTCTGAAGAATTGAAAAGTATTTCAATCCTAAGGTTTTACCCATCAGATGTTTTCATCCGGGTGCATGTGCATGTCTGTGTTTGTGGGTTTATACGTCTGCCTGGATGTAGTGGGGCATAACTCTTCAGGGACGATGTTCGAGGTAAAAAGGAGCTTTTGCAGATGGCGAGCCCAAAATAGAAAACAACAAAGATGTAATGAAAGAAAAAAGTCCAGTCTGCAAAGTGCTTTCAATCCTCTTCATTTTGTTTGAAATTACCCCCTCGATTCCCAAAACTTTGAAAGAAAACAACACAGCAGGATTCCAAAGTTTATTTCAATAATCTCTGACTGCTGTAGATCTCGCAGCTCTCATCCATTTTTGAGTTTAAAAGCACTACATGTTCACATAGTGACTCGAACGCTCAGCTGGCACCCGATGATGAAAGTCGCTCATAAATGAAAGTCAAGTTTGATCAGCAACTGTAATACGAACCGGGATGGTGAAGTGTTCAATAATGTCTTCGATGCTCACTTACCCAATAAATCAATCTCAGCCTAAAAGTTCTGTGAATTTTGATTTCACATATGAAAAGTACGGAAACTCAGAGTAATAGAAATGACTTTTTTTTAACCTTGAGTCCTTCTTTATATCTATTGATTCAATATGGGCATTTGAAGGCAAAAAACAGACTATGCTCCCCGAAGAAAACCCTCCTGACTTACCTGGCAGCAATGTATAAAGTCCTGTTCATGATCATGATGAGCTGGATGTCCAGTTTATGCCGCTGCGTGTTGTTCCTGCCAGGTTTATGGCCCACAAATGCTGGATACTGCTTTGTGTCTGAAAGTACAGAAAACCAGTTCAAACCCAGGTAAAACATAATATGGTGGCTGAAGAGACTAAAATGAATGACAACTATATGAAATTAAGTTTTTCCGATGTATCTAATGACAACCCATGTGTCTAAACTAGAGGAAAAAAGTTCACCACAATTGTTGGTTGAAGTCTACTTTAGCCGTAAATTGTAGAGTAAAGCTGTGCTGCACTGTAGCGTGCAATTGTTCTATTGTTAGTGGCTTTGGATGAAAGTGCTTGGTTTGAATAAACAGTCTGATATAGGAGCAGGTTGGCTACTGTTACTACTTTCCTGTCCAGGAGATACAGCATTATGCCCAAAGAGAGCAGGATGAGGGACAGGACAGAGGGAAAACACAGAGAAAAACAGAGGAAACAATGACCATATCTTTAAAGCCTGCCACAGCATTTACACTATCACACACAGCATTAGGAGCCCAACAGAAAAATAGCGGATTATCCTTTGATGTGGGGTGGGCTCCGTTTCAAATGCTGCTTTAAGTCGTTCATTTTAGTGTGTGTATCCTTGGGCACTAAATTACACTCTGTGCCTTCAAATGCATTCAACATAGAGGTGGGGGTTGTAGAGGAAGCAAGGGTTGAGAGGGATGTGGAGGAGAAAAAGGATAGAACAAGTAACAGAGATACCAAGAGAGGGATTTGTGATGGACTAAGAAGTGGAAGACAAAGAAGAGGGTGCAAAGAGTTCAGGGAAAGAGCGAGGCAGGACTTGTAATGAGTGAAAGGACATTCCATAGAGAGAAAGAAAGAAGTGTAGGAAGGAGGAAAGGAAGAAATTAAAGAAAAAAAGAGGGGGAAATGTGAAAGAGGAAAATAGAAAGAAGAGAACGGAAGGAAAGAAAGAAGGAAAGACAGAAAGACAGTTATACTCACAGTTGCCGTGTGAGATACTAATAGGTTCGGTGTCCTCGGGGAAGCCTGCCCCGGCTATTTGCAGTAGCGTGAAGTAGAGTAACAAGGCCTCTGACCTCATGGTCGCACCAACGCTGCCGCTGCTGGTCCTCTGCTACAGATTTACCTCAGCCTGTATACAAAGACAGACAGAGGAGGTAGACAAGGAAGAAGACGGGGAGGAATGAAGGGGTGAGGTTGGGAACGCAGAGGGAAAAAAGGGAGAGAGAAAAAAAAACAGTTTGTCAAACAACTCAGTTTTCACCTGACTGCTTTCACAATTACTTTTGTTTTCTGCATTCGAGGAGAGGCAGAAACAGAAAGAAGTTATCCAAACACATTCAAGTCCACCTGAATTAGCTGTTTGTGCATTTTGCACGGCCCATCGCAGTCTGTCAGAGATATATTTATATATGCATTTTCGATGACTCAAGTGAGCCACGTAGCAAGCGAAACAGAATTAATTGGATTAGGGTGGTAATATGCGTCATAGATCGATGTCAGGCAGAGAAGCTCTATATGCCTCCGTTTCCCTCTCTCTCTCACTCACTCTCTCTCTCCCCTCTCTCTCTCTCTCTCTCTGTGACAGGGTCTTAGTGAAGTGGAAGAGCTCTTGTTGAGATTAGCCTGCTATAAACTATCAACAGTACCTGGAGATGGGGCAGGATGGTTTGGCAAGTGCATAATTTGCCACTTGTCAGTCTCCTCATAAGGTAGCAATCCCCCATCCCAAATCCTACGGGTTGATGACAACTCCAAGCTAAATTAGTGTATCAGAAGACCTATTTAACACTGTTTTACTAAGGACATACTTTAAAAGCCACCTGGAGACTTTCTGCCTCTTTACCTTTCTTCCTCATCTCTACTGCACTTGGAGTCTATCTTAAATGTCAACTGGTGATTGTATTTTCCCTCAGCAGGCATGACTCCTTGTTGCATGTCTTTAACCTTTTTGGTCTAATTTTTACCTTTAATTACTGAAATCACTGCTTCCATAACAAGACAATTTCCCTAAAGTAGTGATACATACCTATTGAAGCACATTTTTATTGCAGATGCCCTAAACTCTGTTAATCTAATGTCTTCATTGCATACACCATGGCAACTGAGTTTTTCTCACCGCAGTTTGTGGCAACAAATTACACCCATAAATCATCCAAGACAATTATTGCGTCTGTAATCTAATCAAGAATAAAGCATTTAATTTGCATAAAGCACCTTCTTTTTTTTTCACTGGAGTTTCTTGGGTGAGATGTAGCTGTGTAGATAGGGAGGGGGGGATGCTTCAGGGATGAAGAATTGAATAAAATAGTCGATTTCATTTGCTCCAATCTGATAAAAGTTGTTTATCCCACACTGTATTTTCATACGCTATTGTATGTCCGAGGGGAGGAAGGAACAGGGGCGAGAGACTTAGAGAGAGAGAGTTAGAAGGAGAGGGGAGACTACTTTCTCTTTTGTCATCTCTCTCTCTCTCTTTCTCTCCATGCTCCTGTGAATCACATTCAGGAGAGGAATGAAAACACTATTCACTAAGAGAATCACTTAAACACTGAGGAGAATACCAATACTAAAGCCTGGATACGACCTTGATCTCACAAGCTGCTCCGTTCCCTCCCTCTTTTCTCACTCCTTGGCCTAGTCCTCTTATCCTTGCTCCATTTTTTTTGTACTGCACTCCATATTTTACGAAAAGAAAAAATTCTGAAATGGATTTTCCCTCACCTTTATCATGCACTGAAGGTTGACTTGTACATTGCAACTTTCACTGAATTCTAAACAATAATTGTCCATCTGTTTCTTCCCTCCTCTCTATATAGTACAGTAAACACAGATACAGAGGTTGGAAATGTGTTTTTTTCCTCTCCTGAACCTTGACCCGGAAATCCTCTAGTAATTGACTGATTGATGAGCAGGAAGTATGTAGAAGCAGCAGTTCACCCTGAGGGAGCTGAGCAAACACTTAATGACAAATGGAGGTTGTGTACTGACGGGAAAAAAACATGGCTAACAAGCTAAACATGGATGTATATACTGTATAATTATATTTTCTGAGAGGACCAGAACCCAGAATGTGAAATGCAAAGCAATATCTGTATCTCCCATATGAGTGTAGATGCTGTGCTGTTATTGTTTGCATAAATTAATCTCAGGAGATTCATTGTGCACCAGACATTTATCTCGCACGTGCTGAGAATCTCTACTTTCATCTTTACCGCTGTGCTGTAATTGAATGCTAAAAGCAGTTTGTCAAATAATCTCACACCATCTCCTTTGATACACAAAATAAATTGAGCACAAAATGACTTAAGTGAAACCCTAACCCTTTCATTACCAACCTGGACACATGAGTAACAGGAGGCAACAAGACACAGTCTGTCTTTACCAAATTACACTCTTTTTTTTATGGAAGAGCAAATAGTTTCTCTCTCTCTCTCTCTCTCTCTGTGTGTGTGTGTGTGTGTGCTAAATCCTCATATAAAATACTATTTTTGTATCACATTATAAGTGGTTTAATGGCATGTACGCAGAGGAAAGGAGGATACAGGCAGGAATCAAGGATTAAACATGCTTAAATTTCAACAATGTAGTAAATTACCCACAATGGAAAATCATACTTGTGCAGGTGGAAGAGTGTGGATTTCCTCTCTTATAAAAGCTCTCATTGAAAAACAACCAAAGAAAAGACATAAAGAGTAACAGTGGAGCCCTGTGCCTTCTCCTCAGGCTTTTAATAGATAATAACATTTTGAGAACCTTTGCTGCTTTTTCACTACATCTCCCAGTCGCTCTCAATGATGAAGTAGCTGGGTTTGTGTGTGTGTGTGTGTGTGTGTGTGTGTGTGTGTGTGTGTGTGTGTGTGTGTGTGTGTGTGTGTGTGTGT
>JAPSES010000219.1:12562635-12585027 GCA_029822895.1 Maxillicosta whitleyi
GTGGGGGTGTGTGTGTGGGTGTGTGTGTGTGGGTGTGGGTGTGTGTGCGGGCGGGGGGGCGGTGGGTGGGAGAGTTAATCAAGCTGGATGCTGGCAGGAGGCCACCAGCAGGTAATAAAAACACAAGGACCCCCCAGAATTCCTCTACATACCCTGCCATCTTTTGATTAACTATCCACACATGCACGTGCACACACACTCCTTCAGTCACTCTTACTTGCACACAGTCACCTTGCATCTGACATAAAAGAAAAACCCACAAACAAAGCTAGACTCCTTCAAGAAAAATCCAGAAACTTTAGCTATATTATTAATAAAAATAAATAAATAAATAAAAATACTAATCATAACCCTTATACAACTCAAAATAGACGCACACAGACACATACATTCATACCCTTTTTTGTATCCACGCTGAGACACCCCACGAGGGCAGCCGAACTAAACAGCATTAGCTTTAACAATAAACACATTACCGGGCTTAATGATGTTATTGCTGCAGTTGGACCAACATTTTAGATGTGTTTCCTCAAAGGTAAAACATACACATGATGAACACAAATTTATTACAGCGACAAGGTCAGCTGCCGTGAGCGTCACATGGGGAAAAGGAAGGAAATGTTACCCAGTCGTTAGTCACACATTTGGATTGTCAGCCTAGTTAACAGAAACAACAAACCGAAAGACTCACAAGAGAGTTTAGATGGACATGACTCTCTCTCACACTCATACGGACACGCACAATGGGTTAAGGCTGAGAAGGTCCAGACCATTCATCTCCCGAAGGCCCCCACTGGGTCACTATTCAATGAAGTGAGAGAATGGTGTTTAATTACATCTGAGCTGACCTGTTGGTAGTAGACTGATACTTCTGCATGTGTTTGTGTCTATCTGCATGTTGTTCACTGCTTGCTCCATGACCATTCCTTGGCACATATTCTGAATGCCAGCTATGAGTATAAGTAGCTCCACATAACACGGCTGTAGTGAATAGCTGACCTGTGGGTTGAGGGCACGAGGTTGTCTGGTCCGTCTACTGACTTTGTTGTGTAACTCTATGTGATCACATTGCATCAGACCGCTCAAAAGGAAGATACTTCAATGTTTGGATTTTTGTTCATGGTCAAGAAGGAAGTGTCCCATATGAGGTTTCTAAACCAGCTTCCTTTAAATGCTGTGTGACAGCTTTGATATGAGTGCAGTCTGCTTGTGTTTATATTTGGCCGTCTGGGTAATGTCTACAGATTGGTGCTGAAGGGTTTACAGATGACAGGAATGCCAAAGAGAAGGGACTGTTTACTGGCAACCTGACGCTACACGTTTGTAATTATGGCCAGTCACCACATTTGAATTAGGTGCTGCTATTTGTAACTTTAAACTTTTTATAAGTATATGGAGCAACGGAAAATACTAGATAATGTCTTCATATTTTGCATCAGTTCTGTACTTTATGAACATGATGACATGAACTGTTGACATAGCAAAATTTTACATGTTTGACCCTGTTGCTCATCATAATCCATGGACATCACTGTCATTTGGACTAAAACTAATCAACACATTTCCTATGAAATAGCCATAGTAAAACTGTTCATTTCTTAAGCCTTCTCATTTTGGTTCGGGTTAAATTTGACCCAGACCACAATTAGTGTCTATATCTAATTTTAAACTACAGGTCGATTTAGAATATCGAAATAGACTATCCGACAATAATAAATATATGTAATATATAAATATAATGTTTTAGAGCAGGAAGAGCAGATTCTTTTAAAGTTTTACAAACTGGTTTTTGGAGAAAAATATCTACTATCACACAGTATCATGTCCTGTTTTACATAATACATAAAAACCTTTATGATTTATATATAAAACTAACCTGAACCAGCCTCAGTGTCCAAAAATCTGTAGCACCTGTACAAAAATATAACATTTTCATTTTTGTGTATTTTGGCAAAATTTAGTAAAACTCATCAATTTCAGAATAAAAGAATGATGCTTATGGTATTTTTCCTACTGTTGAAGGTCAAAACAGGTCAAATTTGACCTAACTAGTATGTAAGGGTTAACATTATCTTCTCAGAGAAAGTATACCAAGTCCAAGGTAATTATCAAAACCAGATACACCTCAAAACCTAAAAAGCCTAAAATTAACTGAATGTCTCAACATTGAAGATAAAAGGGAAGAAACGCTTTTGCCTATTTTGGTAAACATATTAAAAAAAAGCAAGAGGGGTATCTTGTCAAACAAGTAGAGGACTTTTACATCTGTATTCTGTGTGCATCTCTTTTCTGGGTTAAATCTAAATGAAAGTGTTTTTACAGACAGATGTAATTTCAACAACTTTAGGAGTGTAATCTACAGATTTACAGAGCAGAAACAGACCTCGCACAAGGGTGTGAACACTCCCACCCCCTGAAAACCATACACCACTTAAAGTGAACACTTTTACAACTCAACCACATAAACCTAAACAATGTAATAGACCAACGTTCGTGGTAACACCTTGTTGGGAACATCGGAAAAGAAAGAGACCGGAGGAAATAGTGTTTGGGGTGAGGTGTGAACGCAGAATTGAAGAGGAGCCGACAGAAAAGGTTGGAAAGAAAGCAAGGTGAGAATAACGCATTGATCCACCATATGGGGATATAAAATGGCACACATCCAACCTCCTAGGGGTCCCAAATGGGGGTGGATACCCTGGCAGGTGTTTACACTTGTCAGCTCTGGCCTGATAAATCAGAGAGAAAAGACAGGAGGAGCTGTCTGCCTGAACCCAGGAGGCCTCGATAAGAGGAGGGAACGGAGGGAGAGCGAGAGGGAGGAACTCGTGTTTCTATCCGGGAAAAGGAGCCAAAACGAGCATCCAACATAAGCACAAAAACACAGACACACACACTCTCTCTCACAAACAGTTCTCGAGCTATCAAAAAGCATACTGGTGTTTTCCTTCTCCTCCTTGCGTTCTAATCCCTTACATGTTACTCTCAAGTGAATACATGTAAGGAGGTAATCCATCATGGTTTGATTATTAAAAGACAATGAACTGGACATGAATGAGGCACCCTGTCGCTATAGGCCTTTTATTGAAGCAGGAGCCCAAATGCACGAACGTCTTCCTTTAAAGAGGTGACGGATTGATTCTGGAAACAGGCCAAAGACGACTCAAAAAAGACAAGAGCGAGAAGGAACGAGAGACAGAAGAACACTGAGAGTAGAGAGGCAAAGCGCCAACTTGGAAAAACAGCACCCTAACAAAGACATTCAGTGACTGGAGATAAGCTGCTATCTTTATAACTCTGCCTCTGTAATGTAAAAGCCATTAGCCCTGGACATGCTTCTATGTGTCTTAATCATTAAAAACAATTATCTGTCGCTGAGAAATGGATATCCTTTTTCTAGATGTATTGAGGACAGTCTTTGCAGCAAATTACGATACATTTAAAAATAAGATGAATAAAAACTAAAAGAAAACAGTGTGACAAGAATATAAGAAAGGAAAGGGGGAGATCAAACACAAATAGAGGAAGGAGAAGGGGAGTTAATGGGTGTTCTCTGTCTGAGAGTGATCCAAAGTAAACTGACATCACACCAACCCTGCCACCAGCAGAAATCAACCGTGGAGGAAGATGAGAGGAGATAACTACCTACAACTCACTACATTGTTTTTAAAAGTAGGTCAAGAACTTGTTAGGCACCCGGGGCTGAAAATGAGTTCCACAAATTACATAGGAAAAGGCTCTGCAGCTTAGTTTAAGACTACAGACAAAGAATATTTTACATGGAGTCAGATTAGTCTAAAAAAATAAATAAATAACACAAAGGGGCAATCATATTATACATATTCACCGCAAAAAACAAAACATAATGTAGTCCTTTCGCATTAGATGTGTGTGCCGGTAAAGACATAAAAATATCATTATACCTTAAAACACATTAAAAAAAAGGAATAAAAACATCCATTAGAGTATGTAGGAGAAATATGTGTACTGTGTTTAAGATGTATCGACAACTTTCTAAACAACTAACTCTCATGTTCAGGGAAAGTCACTCACAGCCAGATAGAACTATTTGATGTCAAGGTAAAGCGGTGAAAATATGAAGAAAAAAAACCAAAAAACAGTGAGCCGCAGTATTTCTTCTGTGGATGCAAACACCACAACTTTCCAGTAAAACTCTGCCCCCCTCTGTTGATACCGTTAAGTCTTAATCTTACAAATTATGTCTTTAATGAAAACATTTGTTACAGTGTCACCATCACTTCTAACCATCTTTCTGCTCTTTTCATCCTAATTCTCCTTTCGCTTCTTTTCATCTTTGCAATAATTGCAGCCAAGAAAAAAAGCGACTGCGGTGCCGGCTGTTCCTTTGCTTTGTCTGGAAAAAGCATTTATGATTCATAGTCCTCACTTTGTGGCACACACACACACAAACACAAACTCACACATACGCATACGCACACACCACTGACTGCTTAGGATACTGACCCCACAAAAAGAAAGAGGTTGCACATTTAAATATCAGAACCTTTTTCAAGCCTGTCAATCACGGCTGACAATGATACACACGGGGCAACTTAATCAACGTGGAGGCAGCTGATACAGAGCAGTGTGGGCTGAGCAGAGAAAATTGCTGCTGATAAGGACATGCATGGTGGCACATGGCCTTCACCGTTCTATCATTTGATCCGTTATCTCTTCTGCTCTTTTGATTATTCCTTTATGAACTTTATAACACGATGAGGGCTAGTTTGGCCAGTGGTCATTTCAAGTAAAGATCACCTGTCTAGTATAGGGTTTGACCCCCGGTTAAAAGAGCAAAAGGACCTGAGAGATACAAACATAGACTCGGTGCTTCTCCTGAGAGGCAGCAGGGAGGGAACGGCAGTAAAAGACGTCAGATTATCACTGTGCTAAATGCCACATTAACTCCACAGAGAGAGAGCGAGAGAGAGACAGAGATTCTGGATTGACTGAACCACAGCGCCCTGTGGAGCAGTGATGGGGGTGTTGAAACTGTCACACGGCATAATGCACATTTTACTTGGAAAGTCACTTTACGAAGGCCGACTGCGGGGTGCCTTCAGGCGATGCTGCACCGTTCTACACTAAGTCATGATACAGACCTTAGATATCAAACACCTTAAGGTTGGTGAGGCAAGTTATGCTTTAAATTAGCTTGGGGTTTATATATGTGACAGTTTGTTTATGAAGGTGTATTTGATGCAGGACTAGACGCAGGGGCAACTTCTTCAGCCAGCAAAAATAACTTAAAGGGAGGAGCGAAGCACATCCTTCTAAGTTGTATGTCCTCAGTAAACTCAGAGAAACATAACAGAGATGAGAAATCCATTTCTACGGGTGTCTGGTTAAGTATTCCTGAATCCAAAATGCATGAGCCTTAAAAAGATTTTTTGTGTAATTTCTAGAACAGTTCACTAACTGGAAGAAGGTCAGTTTGATAGACTTGCAGCAATCCATGCGTGAGATGTTTGAGTCATAGCAGAAATTAGTTTGGGTATTTGGAAGGAATATAGGAGACACAGCTAAGGGACACAGTGTTCCTGGGGTAGTTTTTCATACAAATAAAAAAAATAAAAAATGAAAAAGCGAGAAAAAAAAAGCATGCACAATCAATAAAACAATAGTTGTAATTCTGGCCCCAGAGCTGGATGGTTACAAACCCTTTTCCTCAACAGGCCGGGGCTGCAAATGAGAAAAGTCTCAAAGTCAATATTCAACCGTGACTTACTAAGTGGTTTTTACATGGGTGTAAAAGGCTCAAGGAGAGTGGAAGGAATGAAATGAATTTTTTTGCCGTTGCTGGCCCTTGTTTAAATAGATATTAATTTATATAGAAGATATGTGCGTAATAATTCAAGCTCATGTACTTATGACCTTAGTTCATATTCAGATTCAAAGACATCAGTGATAATATGACATCTGTATTTAACCTTGTACCTTCCATAGCAAAAACACTTCTGGTAAACGTCTGGTAAAAAACTCCAACTCTCAATGCATGCAAAACGTCCCTCTGTAAAACATTCTGTAACACTCATACAGCTGTTTTTGTTGTGTTCTTCTCTTCTCCTTGCAACTAAACTGCAAAAGCAGACAGGATATAAACGGATGGCCTGCAGGGACTGAATAAGAGGTGTGATGGTTTTTTTGTTGTTGTATCCATCTGGTGCAGTTTTCGCATCTCGCCGCCTTGTGCTTCTACATAATAGGTGTGCCTCAGAGTTTTACAAGGTGTGATACCATCTTTGTGCCTCATTGTGTACATAATGCCATCTTTCCTTTTGCTATTGCAATAGCTTTGAACTTTTCCACATTTTTCCGCATGTGTGCATTTTAGCCACTGCAAAATGTCACAAGCAATGTTACAAACAGTGTGGTTTTTATGTCAACTATCTGGATGGAGGTAAAAATACATAGAATGCCATGTTGTCTCATAAATAACACTGTTAAATCACTGCATTTGCATTTATTTCAGTAACAAGCTCTGCAAATGTACTATGATTTAATTTTGCGTTTTACCATCAGAGAAAATCATTTCAGGTCTGTTAATAGCATTTTTTCTTGTTGAGCTCCCTGTTCATTTGATGCAGGTTCCATTATGCTAAGTGACTGAGGCTGTGTCCTCGCAGATAACTGGCTAGCTGGCCTTCCGTTCCACAGCAACGGGCCTATCAGATCTGACTGAGCATGATGCTAATCTCTATTAAGGTAATGTGCTGGCCATGGGTCAGCGGAGAACAGAGCACACCACCAGCACACACTTTCTTCGTCTCTGCCAATCTTTCTCTCTCTCTTTCTCATCCACCAAGTACAAACCATCATGTTCAGTCTCTGTACATTACATCTTACATCACAGTCTTCCCTATTCTCTTTTTCTTCCATTTCCTCCGAGTCTTAAATCCTCTGTGCTCCCTGCAACAAAACTCCAAATATATCTTCAGAATAAAATAAAATCCGTCCCACAGACTCGGTTTCCCTTCATTTTCCTCTATGACAGGAAACATATTTTTATAATGGAGAACAGAATAAACTAAACACAATTATGCTCTGTGTTAGCCCGTGATATTGTGATACTGATAACAGAGTATCTTGTTTTCTGTTAGTGCATTATATCCAACAGCATTATGAATCATCTCGATAAACCAGGACATTCAATCCTGCTGCTGCACGAGGCCACACTCACTGACTGACAACGCATTATACCACAGTAGCAGTTGTATTGCCATATACAGAATGAATCTGTCTGAATGTTGTTATCTCTGCACACCATATTGTAGGAGTGATGGAGCTTGCATCCAGCTCTAAACTAATGAACGAAATGACAATGTTCAGGCAGGCAGATCATTGTGATGCCTGCAGTGTGAAAAACAAAATGTACGAAAAGAAAATGTGTTACACAGTGCGCTACAGCCTATTGCAGGTAATTGTTTTGAGTCTGCAGCAGAGAGGTAACCGTCATTACCATTACGTAATACGATGAAGATGCTCAGCTCTGAAAGACTAATAAAATCTGGTGTTGTATATGGTTTGGTTCAGCTGCCACAAATATCACATTGCAGGAGGGACAGGAAGTAATTAAACAAATTAAGAAAGAAAAGAAAGGCCAGGAAGATGCAGTCAAAGACAAGAGTGGTGATGTAAAGCATTTAATCCTACAGGGAGCCAGTCTCCGTCTCCAAACCTGATTACGGACAAGCCAATCAGTGCAGATAGACCACTTAGTCTGTTACCAAACCCACAACACGGGAGACTAGCATGTTTGTGCTAGTCAGCTTGCCCCGAAGGTGGCCAAGATGGGCTCTGGCACCCCCCACCACCCTCATAGATGAATGGATGGATGCCATTTCTTGTAAATTACAGCACCCTACAAAATAACCCCCTAACATGTTCTTTCTATTTCTCTGAAAGCCTCGTAACTACTACTAGAAACTTAGTAATCTTGCAGTGTCCGTGATCTGTGTTGCCCTCATTCATATATACAAGAAATAGCCTTATATAGGAAAAAAGGCTCTTTTCATGATACTGAGCCCATTAACTAAAAAGACTCTTTAGCAGTGCAGACTAATTAACTTTTAACAACCAGCTGAAAAACAAATGTCTTTATGTGCAACCATACCTGTGGCTGGATTATAAATTAACCTCAGTGAACTCAAAATGCACACATCTATATCGTCAGGGTAAACTGAATACCCTCAGATCCCTGCCAATAATAATTAATGTTACAACATCAACTTATAAATGAATGTGATGTGTTTTATGCTAAGTAAATTATGAAGCTGCCAAAGTTCCACAGTGAACCATAAGCTAATAAACACCGAATGTCAGGTTCATTTAATGAGCTGTATGAATATCGGTGCCACAAGAGAGCTGAATTCTTTATAATGATACCACAAAATCAATACAGAGAAGCAGCTCTGCAGCTCTACAAGTTCATTTATGCAGTAGTCTAAAAGACAGCCCCCAGGAAAAAAAGTGATTCAAGTTAGAAATGTTATGTGATCAGCATGAGGAAAAGAAATACAATTCTCCCCGTGTTCGTTCTGTTGTTGCCTACTGTAAGTGATGTAATTGTAATGCAAGTGCCCACAGCACTTTAAATGCTTGGCTGGTTGTGTAGCTTGAGTGAAAAGTACACATGCTAATTATGAATGTAACAGTGTGTGACAACTAAAAATATGTGCAGTTTTCTTAAGGAAGGTCACTCTGAAAACGCACTTACACACTCACCCTTTCAGAATCCAGACCAACATAAAGGGAGGTCTCTTAATAAAAAATAAATGTCACATAGATACACGAGACATACAGTGGGCAGTATGGCATGAAGGCGAAGAGAATATGACCTTGTGTTTGGTTTACTGCTGTGTGAAGCACAACTCACGGCATCATTTCTCATTTCTTCATCCACAGTAATTATGCTGTAATTACAGTGTACAGTTACAATGAACACTGGTTGTCCTTCAGAGTGTTCAACATCACATTCGAACTCATGGAAAACAATCTGAAACTACATCTGAATGACCTCCTTTTAATTTTTGAACACGCATCACATAATTTATTCAGAGTTTATATCAAAAGTAAATCAATCAATTATTAGCTATTAGATCCCTCAGTATCTCATTGCCTGAGCTTTCTCTGTCTATAGGTATATATAATACAGTCTCCTGTTTCATGTCACAAATTTCACCAAAGCGCAGATGACGGTTCTCCAATAAGTAATTTTCCGTGCTGTGTCACAGCATCTTTGTGATCACTAACTTCTTATATCAGCTGTGTCATGCAATTTTTCTAATGGAAGTGTTGCATTAATTCAGCAGCTAGGGCTATACATCATCGCTGCAATTTCCCTTGTGGGGTCTCAGCTGAAGCTAAGCTTAGCTGAGCCAGGTTAGACCAGGCCATACCAGGCAAGATGCTTGAGCAGCTTTCAAGGAACAGATAACTAATGATAGAGCACTGAGCTGGGCGATTAATGCTCAGCTTCTTCATATCACAGATTGAAAAAAAAAAAAAGAACAGATAAAAAAAAGATATAAAGCTGTTTACTTGGGAAAAACTTTATTTTTCTGCTCTTTTTGCTTTGTGTCACATTCTAAAACTAAGGCTTCTACTCTCAGCTGAATAGTTCTAGGATTTTCTGATAAAGTAAAGATCTTCATTCATCAGCACTGACACTTTGGAGATCTTAGGATTCCACCCAAACACAACGAAAGAAATATACAAGCAATAGATGCATCTTAATCTATTTTAAATATTAAAAACAAAGAAAAGAGATTTGCAGATATAAGAATACAAACGAGGTAGTGAAAAAAAAATGCTTACAGCGTCTGAGAGCACTCCACAGTAGTTAAAAATGTGCAATCTAAAATGTGGAAGATATTTCCTTCTCATCTATTTTCTCTTTCTCACACACTAACTCACCAAATGTTGCTCCTCTCAAGTGATAAAAGCTTCAACAGCCTCCCATTTCAGAATTTCACGCTTACAAATTGTGATTACTTCATACTTTTTTGTTTTTTTCAAGGGAACTTCTGTTTCAGACACTCACATAAAGAGAAGAACGTTCATAAGAAAACACCACAGGAGAGGTTTCTCTTAAAAAAACCTCAAACAGGTCCTCTTGGCTTTTATCTTAACCTTGCAACCTTGCATCCAGGTCTCTCAGGCAACATCTAAAGATCTACATTTACGACTTCCTGTCAACATAAGGTAAGAGGAGGGGGAAATAAAAAGTGACCTGTTGTTCTCAGACTGAGTGATAATGAAGGATGGAGTGTGAGGAGAGTGAAGGGGAGAGACTGCAGTCCTGAGCCGTTGTGTGTCTTTGTGCGGCATGGTTTCGTGCTTGCCCTTGCAGGTGTTGCGTTACAGTCAGTCACAGTTGCTCAGACGGTGGGCGTGTGTCTACCTGCAGCTCCTGGGCTTTCCACGGTGGAAACTCAGAGGGAATCCTGTCGAGCCCACTCACTAGGATGCTCAGCTAATACCAAGATTACTGCTTCCTTTCAATCAAAAACCCCTGCAAAGAAATCTGGCTGTTTCCTATCTGGCTGTCTCTTTGACTTCTTCTTTGTCTGTCTCCTGCTCTGTCTGCCAGCCTGGCTGCCAGACGACAAACCTCCAGTAGATCAGGTATGAAACAGTTTAAAGCAGCTTCTCTTAATTACACACTCCTACAGTGCATGGAGAGATCTGAAGAGGGACTTTAAAGCAAACTTAGGATGTGACTGCTGGAGAGCGCTAGTGAAGAAGTAGGTTCGAGAGCGAGAAAAGGTGCAAAAAAACAGACTTTTTTTTTTTTTTTTTGCTAAACACATCCATCACGGCTGTTTATTTAGTGGATGAAGAGTTTTAATGTCAGTCCACTTTTCAGGAGAATTTGATTAATAATGTGGCAGGTTTTTTGTCTCAAACACTTTGGTAGTTGAAAAAGACAAAAGAACAGATACTCTTTATCAAACATAATGATTGAGAGTCTGTAGACCCCGATTCAAGGCCGGAGCACTTCACTGATGATTTCCCTTGTTTTATTAAAAAGAAAGAATAAGAGTAAGAAGTTGAAAATTCTGTCATATGCATGTATGACAAAATATGTAGCAGTGAGTGATTGTGAAAAAGTCACATCAGAGACAGTGAAAGGAAAAAGGAGTGCAGAGATTTTTAATTTGTTCTGCAGCATTCACAAATGTGTATATTGGATGTTTTTATGCTAACCATGTCAGCAGTGGTAAGATTAAAGGCATTCTTTACTCAAACAAAGGTATAGATGTTTGCGTACAAGTAGTAAATCAGCCTCGACTAAAGTGGAAAGACAGTCTTTCAAATGTTGACTTAGAATAAAAAAAAAAAAAATAGGCCTTACCTCTCAGCTCTTAACTGAGTCTCCTGTCATATAATGTGAAGACTGTTTAACTTAAATTTAAAAAAATTCAAGAAAAACACTATACACCAAAAATAAAATTTTAAATTTGCTATCATATGCTAACCATCTCTTTCAAAGTCAAATAATTCAACATGTTTTCTGTGGGGTTTTTTTGTTTGTTTGTTTGTTTTTTACATCTTTCATGTGGTTCTGGTATATGGTAAATCTCTAATGCATCATATATATGAGTGCAGTCACCTTAGGGGTCATCTTGTATCCCATTCATCTGAATTGATATTGGGAAGACACAAAATTATTCAAAAATAACTAAACATTATTCCCGTCAAAATAATTAAAATTGAAATTGCAAGTCTGTAAAGCAAGTACGGATATTTTTATGTTATAATATGGAGAAGTAAAAGTAAGAGGTTTTTTAGAAAACTGCAATGATTTGAAATGCCCACAGGACCCATATTTTGGGGGGAAAAAATGTGGCAGTAGCGAGAAATAAGTAACTTTCTCATTCCATTTGACGTGTACCACATGTTCATTAACTTAAAAGATAATTTTATGAGCAAGGGAAGATGCAAATTGAGGTAAAGCCTTTATTACACTGGTGTTATGTTATAACTTATTATGTACATTAAAACTACCTTCATCTAAATTATTTTTGCTCTTACTGTATATATTGTATTGTACTCTATTATTATATAGTATTCTATCATTTCCCATTGTTGGCTCTGTCATGCTACTGTTACAATCCAATTTCCCAGGGACTAATAAAGTACTTCTATTCTATTCTATTCTATTCTATTCTATAAAATTTATAATGCAGCACCTGGTTTAGTGTTAAACAGCTCAGTGCACTGCATCTCTCATCACAGATTATTCACATCTGTCTGTCTTTGAGAGTGAGTAATTAAACAAATCTAACAAATCTAGTCTAAAAATCACTACGAGTCTGTTCATGTTGAAGCTGCAAAGACCACTTCAGTGACTCTGAACAGATCACGATGGAAAAATGTTATGATGATCTCACCTCTGCAACTTATATTTATATATTCTTAACATCAGGCCCCATCGAACATAAACAGAAAGAGCAGGACTTCAGCTCTCTACATTCAAGTAAACGACTAATGCTTGAAAATTCTACATACAAGCACAGCACCGGCACTGTGTTTATGTGCCGCCTCTCGACACGGCTTCTGGTGAACTGTACGTCTTATAATGCTCAGACATACACATACCGTCTCGGTGTGTACAAAGGTTAGAAGAAAGTGGTGGCGTTCTATACACAGCGGTGATACACTATACATGAACAACAGCAGTAAATACAACTTGACTTTCCTTGCTGGTTTGATGCATTTTGTGTGTTTATTTGTGCGTGTGCGTTTTCGTGTGCTCTAACTAACCATCTCATTTCCCCATAGGAGTCTTCGTCTGGCTGTTACTGCATCCTCTGGCACACACATTAACATTTCATCCTGATTGTCTCTGTCAAAGTAATTCATCATCATCGACTAAGACTGTGGCTGGAGCCTCCCCTGACTCCACATCGCTCTCTCTTAGTTTCTACCTCTATTCCCGTCTCTGCCTTTCCTTTCCCGTCTTCACCCCTCTCTCTCTCTCTCTCTCTCTCTCTCTCCTTCTTTTCTATCTTCCTCATGTCCATCTGGCTCTTGAGATAAAGAACAAGCCTGGCTCTCTTCACGCAGACAAAATATCTATAAAGATGAGTGTAATCACAGTGAACTGCACTGCTTTGGCTGGTTTGTTCATGCAACGCTCCAGCAGAACACAATCCATCTGCCTCCCTCATTTTTCTTTACCTCTGCTGTCTTCTTTTCTTTTTTTTTTCTTCCTTGATTCCCTCCCTTCCTCCTCACCAGAGTTTAGATTGACAAGCAGATTATATCCAGGGGAAACGTGATTAATGAGTTTGTCGGAGTAATGTAAATCAACTTAATGGAATTGAAGACACAAAATGAAACAGTGAAGAGGAGGGAGGAGGAGAAAGAGGAAGACAGGCAGAGGGTTGCTCAGGGTTCAAATATCCACTCAGCTAAAAGCAACGACGGTGAGCAGGCCTCAGCTGCTGTCACGCTGGCCTTGGAGAGGAAAGAAAGGAGGTTTCGCCTCTTGTTTTCCCTCATTCTGCCATATTTTGATGAGTCCCTGAGGTAACCTGCCCTCCCTTCCATCTCTGCATCCATCCAAAACTCCTTTCATCCATCCAGATATAATTCCATCCAAACCATTACCACCAGTACCATAGCTATCTCAAATCCAAAGACAGGGCCCGTAGCGTCACATGCATACAAACAATCACAGAAAGAGCCTTCAGGACAGCTCTTTACACTCGAGCAACTGCAACAATGAAATCTGTGCCTTACTGACAGAGTTAGGGCCCCTAAAGACATAAGAGGATCAAGTTGCTCATCCGGTAACTTAAACCATTTAACTGTTTGTGCGTTTAATTCCAGATACATGCAATTTTTAAACAGAAAACAATGCAAAGGAGCTATCTTGTCAGACAATGCTAAGGCTTAATACCCTGATCAAGATGGATTAACCAAAATACTCCAGTGGAATTCAGAAAACTGGAACAACTTCAACAAATGTAGCAATCATAAAGTTACATTTTGCTGCAAACCTTCAGTATTCCCTGTTTTGTTTTTTCCAAGGGTTCCTAATGTTCCTCCTCTTCAGTGAAACCTAGAGTTGCCTGCTGAATGCAAACTTTGCCTGTGTGTAATTGCCTTATAAGCTCAAACGTAGCAGTACAGATCCTCCAGAGCGTCTAGTCTCATTGTTAGGAAAGGATCTGCAGATTATCTTTACCTTAAAACTCTGAAGTAACTGAAGCTCTAAAAGAAGGATAATACAGCCATGGGATAATTAGCAATAGTTGCAGGGTTTTTTTTTTTTA
This sequence comes from Maxillicosta whitleyi, assembly GCA_029822895.1. NCBI lineage: Eukaryota > Metazoa > Chordata > Actinopteri > Perciformes > Neosebastidae > Maxillicosta > Maxillicosta whitleyi. The sequence goes on from JAPSES010000219.1 coordinate 12,576,942, forward strand.
TCTGACATCACATTAGCTTTGGTTTTATCCTCATTTCTGCAGCTAAGATATGTTCCTTTATTACTTATCCAACTTTGCCTGCATTTATGTGATGTTGTGACACATTAAAAAAAAAAAAAAAATCACAATTAACTGCCACATTTGATACTGATGAAGTCATTCTCAATTGTGAGATACACGACAAATAATTACTCGGTATAAAAACGACACCCAATCCTTTCTTTTGTCTTATTTTATTCATTTTTGTAAAGCAGCAAACATTAAAAATAACATAAAGACCCAAACCAAAATAGGTTAAATTCATTAGTGTGTGTAATACACATTCATGTTTGTGCATCTAATTATTTTCTATCTTTGTTTCTTCTCGGGTTGGATTGTTAATTGGTAGTTATTTGAGATCACTGGTTTCAGAACCAATTCAGCGCAACATTCCACAGCATTTCATTTTTCATTTTTATTTTTCACCTCCAATGAGTTGACACCTTAGAGATTTATCCTCTTGTGGTGCATTAATATGATGAACTATAATCAATCACTGACACTGACTAATATGGGTGGTTATGAAGAAAATTAGTAAAGGTGCTGTCAATAGACGGGGCAAGGACACCCTTCCCTAAAGAGACTATAGAACAGAATAGGAGAACTGGGTTTGTGTCTAAATGTATTTGCAGCAGAGACCTGGAAAAATGTAACTCCCCTTGAAATACTGCTTCCTCTCATGAGGGTAGAACAACAAGCATGTAAAGAGACACTGTCTGTGTATCTTTGTCATGTTGAATCTATGCCGTTTCAACAAAATCATTGGAGAACACACATATATGCTTGCACACAGACATCTGCTTACCCTTTGACACCATTTCTACATGTTCCAGAAACTGAAGCTGCCGACTGAAGGACTGTCAAAACTGCCTGTTAGATGTGAAATGACCCTCTAGACTACTTGTCCACTGGTGCCCCTTGGTGTGCGCTGACTGGCTGATGAGATAGGCTTATGGACAACGCTGAGACGAGGCAGCTAATCCCCTCGTGCCAAAGCAACGCTGCATGCCACGAGGATACCCAGCTGACTCATGGGAAGATTGCACAAGGGGAGAAGTCAAAGAACACTGGGATGGTGTAAAGACAGCGATATGTTAAATAGACTTGGAATATCTGGGTTTAATACGGGTAGAGTTTCAGCTTTCTTGTATTAACTTTAGTATGCAACAAGTCACTTCAACACTGATTTGTGGCCAAAATAACTGTCAAACATTGCATCCATCTCAATATATCTTGTGTTGGAGGCAATGTGACGAGAGTCAGCACATGGAAGGACTTAGTGACTTCAATGATTGTCGTGTATTTTAATGATGTGCATCATCATTAAAACACAAGCACATCATCATATTAATCCAAATGGACAGGATAATCTGTGCTGCGGAAAAAAAATAATCTCTTACAAAACAAACAGGATACGCAACTACAGTTCAGTCCATATTTATAGTGATACGATCACATCTCTAAGAATAAATAAGCAGGACCTAGTGAACTGTGCAGCAAAATCAGTGTTAAACCACATCTGTTTTATAGTTTTTAATATGGTTCTGGGTAAAATAACCTTCCCAGTGCTGCTTTAATATGCCAGAAAGGGTTACAAAAGAACATAATTAAGCAAGTACCAAAAGATAACTATTTCTAACACTTCACGAGTTAGATCACATGATCAATATGCATCCCTCATATTAGCTCTTTTTGCATTGGCTTTGTTTTCGTGTATATACATATATTTACACAGGATCTACTCCAAAAAAAACAACAAACAGCAAATTCCCAGATGTTTTCTGTCCAGAAAACATCAGACTGTTCAGTCATTCTGCTACATGCATGGCTTTCCCTGTATACTGCATATAAGCGGGCTATTTGCATCTCAGGCTGGTGTTGAGCTGAGGAGATGAAACAACAGCAGAAGCTAATCCGAGCAATGAACCTCGGAGGGTTTTAGCTCAGGGGATGGACTAAGAGGAGAGAGGAGAGAGAGGTGAGGGACTTAAAGCAGTCATTGTCCCTTCAGTAGCAGATTAACTATTTTAAAAGCAAAGGTGACGTCTATAACTGCCAGGTTGGCCGACGCAAACACTACCGGCGCGTTTTGATAGTGTTCCTCTTGGTAACTGTTTGTCTTTTTCTCTACAGTGTACTTTCCCCTGAGCAAATAGTTCATCTTTTGCTCAGTTTCCTTCTTGATCGGTCTCACTTCTTGTTCTCTCCATTGTGCTTAGTCTTTCTTTTCCTTTAATCAAGCAGGAGCTCGGTGAGAGCCATTCCGGTAACAATCTGAATTGCCTGAGTAGGGAGCAGAGCCAAGGCCATAATGAAACACCGTGTGCAAAGGGAGGACTGGTGATTAAAAGTTATTATGCGTCTGCGATGGTTCGAATGAGTGAATGGGAGACGTGAGGCCAGAGGGGGGGGGGGCAAAATACACATGGGAGAGCAGGAGATGGCACTACTTGAGAGAAGAGGAAGCAAAAGTAGGGCATGAGGTTGCAGAGATCGGGGTGTAAATATAAGAGTGCTCTATGCATGTGTAGGGGGCTGAGTGGAGGATGAAAGACTGAGGGGATGAAGCTCCGCAAAATAATCTAAACAAATGAGTAGTGAGATAAAAACACGCCGGAAGAAAGAGATGGTGAAAGTGAAGATGCACTCATGTTTACTCAAAAAAAAAAAAAAAAAAAAAGAATGGCGTCCAGAAATGTGCTATGTTAATGCAAATAAATGCCTCCCTTTGCTTCAACAGTGTTTTTTTTTTTTATTAATTCTAAGAAGCAGCATTAAAGATACAGAGGCAAGGGAGAAATAGTAAACATCACCCCAATCATTAGCTGTCTTTTGGCTTTTCTTTGTGAATATGTAAAACTGTATGAACAACATCATGCTGTGTGTGTTATAATAATTCGCTATGGAGTCATTCTTTTTCTCGCTTTTCTCAAATAGCAAACTAGATCTCTTGTGTGCTGTGCATAATGTATGAGTTCTCAGTATAGACTGTCAAGGGAAAAATTGGGAACAGCAGCAACAATAGAAAGCCAGAGGACTTTATGTATATGTGCAGAATATGTATTTCTAATGAATTATTACATAAACCCTTCAGTGTTTTCCTGGAAACTAGGGTGTCCTCTTCCTTCGCCGAATGAAGATGTTCTACCTAAAGTGTTCATTGAAAAGAAACATCCTGTTGATACACTTCACCAAACCGACACATTGAAATACCCTGGGAGCATGGTCACGCACAGACACACAGACACACACACACACAAACACATAGGCTACACAGTGAGTGAATGAACATGCTGCACATGAGAGCACAAGCATGCACTCTTTATGGAGCTGTGTCTGTCATTCGCTCAGTCTCTTTCTCTTTCTATCTCACTCCAACTCACAAACACACACATGCTACACAATTACATACACAATTCAACTGTCATAATGAGGCCACAAGGATGAGGGCAACACACAGTTAACAGACACCCATTCATACCACAGAGCCATAGAGTCTCCTCAGGTCTCTATCTGGCACTGACCCCAGTGTGTGTGTGTGTGTGTGTGTGTGTGTGTGTGTGTGTGTGTGTGTGTCGCTGCCAGGCTGGGTGGGCCCCAGTGGAGAGGCCTACATGGCATGACCTCAGCAAGAGACTTTCCTCCTCTTGCCCCTGGCACACACACACACACACAAATGTGCGCACACACAGTGTTCCCAGCGTTCCTGGCAGCACCAGTCAACCCAGTCTGCTCGTCTACATTTTTCTGTTTTTGCTGCTTCCCCATGGGTTGCCCATCATTTATTTAACTACAGTTCTTGTAATTATGTTTTCTCATAGGTTAAGAAACATAACATAAATATGCATCGTCTTCCGCAAATGCAAAGCTCCGAATCCTTTTAACATGTCAGGGAAGATAATATACTTTTGTTCAAAGTCTGAAAACTATAAAATGATTAAAGACCAGAAGCACAGACAGCTTTATTCATATAATTCACACCACAATGTATGTCAATGTAAATGTTAGTGCAACGTCAATCAAACCATTTTTTGTATGATAAAGAAATTATAGCAGTCTTGTTATACTTTCATTACATTTTTTTTTCTTTACATGTCCTCAGCTGGATATGAGTGGATGTATTTCATGTATTATATCAGCGACATCTTCCGTTACATATACTATAAATCATTCCCTTCGAGCATGCCCTTTAGGCAAAATCACAGATATGCTAAGCTGTACAAGAGAAACACAGTCCAATCCTGTATATAACTAATGCATAATTCATTTCTATTGCAAAATATCATATGAGGAAGCAAAATATTAGAACTTTTAAAAAAAGCTTAAAGATTAAATTCAAATAAGGCGGCTTTCTGTGGAATAGGGAGTAATACCTAAGTAAATAAATACCAGCACAAAGTTTTCAAGTGGTAATAAATACTTTACTGCTAGGATAACAACTTTAGACATTGAAGTGTAGTCGGACAGAAGAGTTATTTTGACATGAAAGCAGATTAAAGTCGCTCCACGTATCAGACTTCTAACCCTTTGCATGATATCAACACAAAATCACACCTAAATTAAGGATGAATGAGGTAACTTTGCATGCTAACATATAAACTGCCAAGAATATACAATTAAGAAACTCTGTGCTCAGATGAGATGTTGGGTTGTCACGCTAACGAAAAGGATGAATTATAGATGCCTGCATCACTCCACCCAACCACTATCTCTCTCTTCCTCTCTCTCTCTTTGTCTGTCAAAATGTGATGAGCTAAGAAACTCAAGAAGCAGCTTTGGGTGTGAAACTGTATCCCTCTCTGGGGGTTTCAGCCATTTTGTTGAATTTGCATCTTAACAACCTTTCTGAGTAATTGAAAAAGTGGTGTCAGAGCCCAGAGTCTTGATCTCTGATATGGTAATTACCTTCCATTTATGCCAGAGACTTTCAGGGAGTCCTGAGATCCAGAGGCAGCAGCTGTCTTTGAGGAAAAAGCGTAATGACCTGCATATGTCTCCGTCTTCTTGGGAGCTATCAAAAAGCATTTGGTTGGGCATTTTCATCTGCGGTTGACATCTCTGATTATAAAATCCAGTAAAGTTGTCTAATCTTCTAACAGAAGCGGAGGGAAGAAAAAATTGAGGGATGGGGGTATAGGCGGAAGGACAGGGCAGACCTTTCATGTGGTTTTCAGCCCACTCTAAAATGGGTTCCAGACGAGAGTGTGCTGCATACACACCACGCTTAAGTCTAAGCTTTTGATGATATGCTACTGGTTTGGTGTGGTGGCTGTGTGTGTCTGCTGGAAGATGTTTATAGGATCACGACAGCCCCCTCCAAACACACACTTACTCAGAACCATGTAATCCTTTGTTTAAAAAAGTCAAGTTAGGGGGTAAGTCGAGTAAAAGTGGGAATGTGATCCAAGAAAAAAAAACAAAAAACAAGAACTTTTATCTGGCAACATGAGAGAGATTGCTACCAACTGAAGCAAACAAAACTGTGTATACCTAGTCACTAATCAGCCACTCATTTTTAAGATGCTACAAGCGATTAAATGAAACAAAGCCACGGAGATAGCACTTTTTCCCAAGATGCCATCAAACACTCATAATGTTTTACTGCTCAACACCAAAAAATGCTTGATCTCTCCTGATATACCTAAATACATGACAGCTGACATACATCAGCTGCCGTAGGACTGGTGTTGGAACCAGGCAGCTTTTATCATTTGATTCAGATCCATCTTTCATCTATATCTATGGACACCGATGCTGTGAAACGTCAAAACAAATAGCTCAGAGGGACTAGTTCAAGAACGGGACTTCTGACAGATGAATTTGTTTGTGTTGGGTAACGGAAACATATTAGTTCAGTGTCTGTGTGACTATATATGTATCTATACTGGCAAGTGTTCAAGAACCCTGCACTGTCTGTTACTATATATAGCATGACTTTCACCAAAGATTCACTCTTAATTAAAAAGAAGCAGCAAGTGTAATATCAGGTCAGCAGGCTTGCATTTGCTGTGCTGCGTGTGAAGGAACATTTTTTCCTTCACCATCACCACAATTACTTGATTAGCTAAAGTCATTTGTCAATTACTATATTGCTCAATTTGAGAGCAGTGCCAGCTACTAATCATGGTCAAATGGAGAGGGAGAAACGGTGAAAGCGAGGAAATAATGGGAATGAGTTAAATGATCCATGACACAGTTGCAGCTCCTATTCTCTGATTTATTCACTTTATGTCTTAATGATAAACTATTAGTATTAGCTTCATCAGCTGCTTTTAAATGCCCAAATGCTTGAATCTAGACTGAATATTAGGGAGGGTGAAAAGGCTAAAAGGCTCATAAAAACAGATGAAAATTATTAAATTACGTAACCATGCTATTCTAAAGAATTTTTTTTTTGTAGAATAAATGTCTTATGTCCTGTGCAATGTCACTGGATTCACTATCAGAGCAATGGTGCTAATTACATGCAGGACATTATCCCGTGGTATACATGTAAGTCTTCCTCTAAGCCTGAATCAATACAGAGTTTGTTAAGGAGCCACTAATGTCCATGGCTCCATGCTTCGTAGATACTAACGACCTCACTCTGGATCCAACTACGACAACTGAAGACACCCAGCACACACTGCAATCAATACTGTCTTCTACTGCCTCACTCTTTGTCCCTCTGTCTGTCTTACCATCTGTCTAACTGCCTCGCTGCCTCTATCTCTCATGCCTATCTTTCTCTCTCCCTGTCACCTCTGTCATCTCAGTTCCTTATCTTGTACCCTTCTGTTAACAAAGATACTATCGCTCCCTGTGTTTTATACCTCCAAACACTTCCATACCTCCTACATCTCTGCCCGGACCTTTCCCCTGTTCCTTTCCTCTTTCCATTATTCACTCTGTCCATCTCAATCTCCTTCTCTCTGTGTCTTCCCTTCACCCTCACTCTTGGCCCAGCCAACAGCTTCATTGTCCTTGGGTTGGGGTGAACAATGTCAGCCCACATGGGGCCCCAGTGCAATCCCAGCCGAGAAGGCAGGGAGCACCAGAGAACACCCATAACTCAATGTTTCAACTGAGCTGCGGGATAAAGGGAAGCCTCACACATGGCTGACTATGTGGGTCAGTCTTGGATCATTTGTAGTAGAGGAGGCCAGCAACTGGCACCAGAATCCCCCACTGAGTGTCTCTATATGTGTGTCTGTATGAATGAGTGACTGAGTGAGTGAGTGAGTGAATGAGTGCTTCGTGTCCCCCTGCAACCCACTGGCGAGGCCCCCCTCCAGTTCATCCCAGCCAACTCTTCTATGGGAAACCTGCTTCTCTCCATCCCCACTGCTGCTTCCCTCCACCCTCCCCTCGCTATGTGACCGCACCCCGAACGCCTTTGTGAGCACAGTGGACAAAACAGGGGGCTCATTGGGGCCACCAATTAGTCCTCCCCCATGGGGTGACAAGGCCGATGAATAGAGGGACCCCCAAACCGTCCACGCATATAATCTCAACCTTCCTTTTAGAGATTGCACTGTCGTAGTCACTCAGATTCAACCTTGTTTTCCGAAAGGTCTCTCTTGTGATTTAAAGGCATGGCCTGCTGGTCCAAAAAAAAAGAAGGAAAAAGAAAAGGAGCATCCGGATGCCAGTGAGTCACTCCTCCAGGAGAATGCGACACAACTTGCTCTTCTAACTGTGTTCAACCAGGATGGCTTTGGGGGGTGGGGGGTGGGGTGTAAGGGAAGGTGAATTTTTTCCATCAATCACCAAGTGACACAAGCAACAATAGCAACTTGGAATCCATTACCAAAACAAACAAAGACATAGCAGGAGAGTCTGCAGCAGGAACTTCAAACTGTGGGACAGGCTATGTAAACTAAAGTGGTGATTGAGGAGGCGCAGGGAGAACAACCCCGGCTGCTGGTGAACCCAACCCATGTCAGAATGACACGATGTCTCAATAGTTGCATTATCACTTGAGCAAGCCCCTCCCCCAAAGCTTTGTGGAACAGGATTAGCTTTCAAGGGAAAAAAAAAAAAAAAAAAAAAGGGGGGGGGGGGTTCT